>JASDDO010000022.1:10076414-10736068 GCA_030015575.1 Agapanthus africanus
AGCTATTAAATGATTGTCGAATTATCCAGAATAATTATAAAAGTTGTAAATTAATCCTATTATCAAAGTAAACTAAACAAAAAAAAAGTAATCTAAACAGAGTTACACGCTTGTACCTGCAGGAGAAAACTACTACGAATACTTAACTGGGGCGACCACCAAGGTACTTATCGACGAGAACTTGTCATGAGGCTAACTGCATTTTACCCCTATAGTTCAAGGGATACTGATGAGGCTCATAAACGAGTATTCCCCAGATCACGATGCATGGCGGATGACGTGTCATTCGCTAAGCTTGCTAGACTCCTGAGGGCTGCGGAGCTGGAACAAGTATGATGCGTTGGAGACATTCTTCGGCACCTCGTCTCCGAGATTGCATCCGACCTTTCGGGGACCTCTCCGAAGTGCCTTCCCTATTTCGCCTAAACAACCAACCGACAGCTCTCCGCCGAGCAATCCTATCGCCGAGCTTTCTCGGCCGCCGAGCAAGCATATAGCCGGGCTTCCTTGGCCGCCGAACCATCCACCGAGCTATCCACCCTGTTCAACTGAGAGCACGGAGCTCAAACGCCCCCGTAACGGCTTCGTGTATCTCGCCACGACTAGATCTCCGCCGCTCCACGACCCGCGTCTCACGCTAGCGTATCTCACCATTAACGAGCACGTCCCGCCATCAGCGCGAACGTGATGCAGAGACGTAACGGGCGGCGAGAATCTCGCGCTGGTCCACTTCATGTGACCGCTATATAAACCACTTCCACCGAACGATCCGGGTAAGTAGAATTAATCCCAATACGCCGCTACACTGCCTTTATTCACTGTACTTACTTGATCGACGGAGGGTCCTACGGTGGTTTCCCATCCCGGGACTTCCCTTGCAGGTAGCCCGGCGTCAACAGCATCCAACAACCCATTGAGATCCACACGTCCAATTTTCACTCTCAATCACAACCGTTCAGAACCGCTTGCAACAGAATCGACGAAGGACAACATCTGTGAGAGATTTCTGCCTCCATCAGTTGGCGCCATCTGTGGGAACGTGATTCTTCCGCACCCAAAAAGTTGATCTTTCGCCTCCGATTAAATGACAAGCGATAACCGTGACGATTTCAGCATGAGCCGTCCCGTCCTCCACAGCGGGGACGGAAACGGCCATACTCCTTCCTCTAACATCATCAACGCTTTATCCGCTCGAATTGATAGGCTCACGGAGATGGTGGATGCACTCGCCCGCGTCCAAGTGGCCGACCATGCCCTCCAAACCGTAGCATCCCCTTCCCGAGGAGACGACGTTGGGAGATAGAAGGACACACCCAGGCTCTTAACATCACTCGTGCTAATCTTTATGTGACTGAACACCAACGTGCCGGTTCCGGCAGTCATGGCCTGTGTCTAGGGAATGATTTCATAACCTACTGGGCGTCGGATAGCTAACCACCCCGATCACAGGGGGATTGGGCTATCACTTCAATGTGTGGCACGCCTTCTCGCCTCCCGAGAAAGTGTCAGTCCAGTAGCCTGATTCCAGGCTAAACCCGTGCCGCCGCCGCCGTTAAGGCCATGCATATGACGAACATCGAGGCTCTCCACGAAGGGTCCGTCTCGGAGATTTAAGGAACGTGATAGAGCGAAACCGAAGCCGCTCCGTCGCGCAAGCCGCAAGCAGAGGGAGCGGGCGCTCCAACTGTGAAGATTCTTCGGGGGTACCAACAACGAATAGAGGCCCTCAAAAGGAAAATCGGAGACATACGACAGGATGACCGTACGGCTGGCGAAGGCGCAAATTACTCCGCTCACTCACAAGGCCCTTTACTGAACAGCTGCTAGCTGAGCGTATCTCATCCAGAAACAAACCGTCCAAGATGGCCCTCTTCGACGGGAAGTCCGACCCGAAGGACCACTTGGACGCATTTACGACATGCATGAGTTTCCAAGACAACTCAAACGCGCCTCAATGCCGGGCCTTCCACACCACCTTCATCCGCGCTGGCCGAGATTGGCTCCGAGAGCTCGCGCCACGCTCAATCTCGACCTTTGACGAGCTGACTACCCAATTCCTCGGTCATTTCGTTTGTAACCGTCGACAGAAAAAGACGGTCGACTATCTGTTCACCATCAAAAGCGGGGACAAGAAATCCTTTAAGGGGTACGTCAACCACTTCTACAATGCCCTCCACAAGGTACCCGAGCATGACGACGAGACGGTTATCACTGCCCTAAGGTCAGATCTTAGGCACAAAGAGTGGCTCCACTCTTTTCCATTGGCGCAACCTAGAACCATGGCCGAAGTAAAAGCGTTAGACCGAGCGAGGGATTCAACTCAAGTCAAAGGTGAACGCCAATCTGCCCGGGGTGACCAATCAGATCGAAAGAACGGAATAGGAAGGACAAAAAAAAGCCCGACCGCCCAAAACCCTATGCCCCGAGAATCCAGGAGTACACTCCTCTGAACATCTCTCAGACGGAACTGTTAGAGGAGGCTAAAGGCGACAGGTTTTTCAGGCTTCCGCCAGCAACCCAAAGGGTGAGCAAACTGCTCCGGGGCCCGTATTGCGCTTACCACAGGTCGTAGGGGCATTCGACCGAGAGTTGTAAGCAACTCCATGACTATATTGAGGAACTGATCCGCTCAGGTCACCTGGCGAAATACCTACGAGACAAATGGCATGCGGAACAAGGGCAGAAAGACCAACCCCATCCCGGGGAGTTAACGATTGGTCAAATCATGGTCATCTTGACGCGGCTGACTCTGGACAGGGAGGGGGACCACCGCCCCGTACCAGTCATGGCTATCAATGTTCCGCCCCATAAGAAGCACAAGAAGGATGACCCGATTGTTCTCGCAAAAAAAATTTGCGCAAAAAAGCCCAAGGTATCAAATCGCAGTAATACGTTTAAGAAAATGTGAACCAGAATTTTCCGGACTGTATTTTGATAAACTCCCGAATGTGAAACAGCTAAATTCTGAAGATATCGAAAGCGTCTCGAAAAAGCCTTCGATTTGATATATTATGGGCCTCATAATTCATTCGGCAGCAAAAGTTATGAGGCATCACGTGGCCACACGTGACCGGGCATCACGTGCAGACATGTGACCATTTACAGGCAAAGCCTGTAGGCACTGAATAAAATAAGTAATTGGAAATAATTAATCAGTGGGATCACGTGCCAACACGTGATAGGCTCTAAAACCCTCTGAAACAATAGAATTAAATTCTAATTAAATAATTAATCAGTAGGGTCACGTATCTAACACGTGGTGGGTTTCTGAGCCCTCTAAACCAATAGAATTAAATTCTAATTAATTGGTCAATCGGTGGGGACACATGCTAACACGTGATAGGCTCTTAAATCTTCTGAACTAATAGAATTAAATTCTAATTAAGGGAAATCAAAAACCCTAGTTGGTAAAATATTTCCCTAGATCTTTCCAAAAAAAAAGATTGTGCTCTGTAAAGTGGAGCACCGTTGGATTAAAATCCAATGGTGATTAAAAATCACCAATTTATAGAAAAATGCTATACAAGGAAAGATTTCCCTGAAATTTGCCAGAAATAACAGATAAAAGATCTTTTGGATTAAAAATCCAATAGTGAATAAAATTCACTGAGTGATCTAAAAGATCATGTTGGTTACAAAATCAATTAAAATCTTTCAATGAAAGATTGACTAAATAAACTGATTCTTTTCTTTCTCCTATAAATAGGAGCCAAGGAGAGAAGAAAATAGAGACAACAGATAGAGAAAAAAGAAGAGAATTTAATTCTCCAGAGAGAAAAAAGGTTTCTTGAGAAAAGAAAGAAACCCTAGGTGAGAAAAGGAAAGAGATCTAAGCTCCATAAAACAAAAAGAGAATTTAATTCTCAATTTAAGAGTTTAACTCTTCTGAATAAAAACTTAGTTCTTCTTCAGGTTGAAGATCTGCAGAAGCAGATCTCCCCACAAGTTGAGAATTTAATTCTCATCGGGAAGATCCTGCCATGCAGATCCAAAACTTAGAGGGAGAATTGAGTTTAGAGAATTTAATTCTCCCAAATTCATAGAAATTTAATTCCTCCAAATAAAACTAGGGTTTAACCCTATATAAGAATTTAATTCTTTCAAATACACAGGAATTTAATTCCTCTAAACAGAACTAGGGTTTAACCCTACATAAGAATTTAATTCTTAAAACAAGAGACTTGAAACTCTCCATGCACGTAAAGATTAAGTACCCAACATGATCACATGGTAACACGTGACCCTTCATCCCAACGAACAAAAAGAAATGAATAAGACATGCTCACGTGCCCCCACGTGATTCTTTAATGGACTCCTCAAAATAAGAAGGAATTAGCCCAGAGACAATGCCTCACGTGCTCCCACGTGACCTTCAAAATAAAAGAGAGCAAAGCTAAAGGCAGAATAGACTCTAGGGGCGCCTCACGTGTCCCCACGTGACCCCTGACAAACACCCTTTTCAAAAGAATAAAATAGAGGAAAACAGAGGAATTAATACTCAATACATGGGCACTATCACGTGTCCACACGTGATAATTTCAAAGACTAAAAATGTTTAATACTTATTTGAATACTCTGAGAATAAAATAAAGGAAGTCTGACCCTATCTTCGGATGCCTCACGTGACTCCCACGTGACCAATTCAATTTTAGTGTTTTAACACTACTTTAAGCGCTTTGTCCTTAGTGTTTAACATTATTTTCAGCACATCACGTGGGAGCACGTGATCGCCAAGTATCCTCTAGTGTTTAACACTATTCTAAAGCCAAGCTTAGCCCAAATTGACTAAGTTTTCCAGAGGCAAATCTCTCCTTCAACTGAACCTCAAAATTAATCAGGTCATATGAAATGCAAAGTAAAGTCCAGAGCTATAATGAATGGCTAGTGCTTAGCCAAAAACAAAATGTTGTCAGAGCCCCCAAACCCCTGTTTAGCATTGCTAAATAATGGGAGGGCTGAACCCAGACAAATGTTCAACAGTCCAACAAAGGGCCAATATTTCAAACTTAATTAGACTTAGCCCAAGTTGGCCATAAGTCCTCAATTCAGATTTAATTGAGCCAATGTGCTCATAATCGAATTAATCGATCTTAGTCCTAAATTAGACTACAGATTTCCCAATCAAAATTGGTTCAAGGGTACATCTCTGAACCCCTCTGATATTTGTCGTTGTAATTCTTCAACGTCTTCAAAGAGGTGACAGGTCCCGACAACTATACATTTCATAGACTATGACGTCTTTAAACTGAACTGTGGGGTCCTTTAAACCTACGGACTATGATGTCCTTAACCTCGGACTGTGGGGTCCCTTTAAACCCACGGACTATGATGTCCTTAACCTCGGACTGTGGGGTCCTTAAGCCCTTGGACCGAGATGTCCTTAAACTAACATTGGACCACCATGTCCTTAAACTGGAAATTGACCGCAAAGTCCCTAAACTAGAACAATAGAGTCCAAATGCTCTTTTGTTGGATCTAAATGATCTTGTTAAGTAAATCTTAGTCTAAAATTAGACTAACTTATCCTTAACAAATGATTAAGTTGACCTTAGTCTAAAATTAGACTAATGTGTCCTTAACAAACCGTTAAGTTGATCTTAGTCTGAAATTAGACTAACGTATCATTAACAAATGTTTAAGTTGATCTTAGTCTCAAATGAGGCTAACGTATCCTTAAACCCAACCCCAAACCTAAATCTAAGAAAATATGGATTTGGACTAATCAACGCCCTACGGGCAACAACATAAATTAGTCTCCGTATACAATCCACGGGCAACCAAAAACAAAACAAATATCCACGACACGAAGTGACCATCTGGAGAAGGAGAAAGTGGTTACCGCGATACGGTAGCGTAATTAACTGCAAGGGCTTGCACCTGTAAGGAAGAGCGTCCCTACAATCAAAAAACCCCTCAACGAGGGGGAATCTGACGAAGTCTTCTATATCGGTCGCATCCATTTAAACCTTCGATACATGGTGCCATAAATCAACTTGGCATCTTCGGAGAGGTGGACGGATAGCACCAATTAGCATCTGCCCTCGGAATTCAGGTCCGGATGTCCCAACGTCCCGGTCGCGTCTTCAGGCGGAGAACACCGATCACCTTCACCGAGGAAGATCTTCACGGCACATCACTCCCTCACAATAACCCGCTTGTGATAGCAGTCCGAGTTCACCATCACAAGGTCCAGAGAATATTGGTCGATTCAGAGAGCTCAGCGGATATCCTATCCTACGACTGTTTCCAGCGTATGGGATTAGGTTCCTCCTATCTCCGACCAACCTCTTATGTCCTCTCCGGGTTCACCAACCATTCCATCCCGGCCGACGGTTCGATCACCCTCCTACTCAATATTAGGAACGTTGGCAAAACGCGAACCGTGTCGGTAAACCTCCTCGTTGCCAAAATTCTGTCGTCCTATAACATCCTTATAGGACGTCCCACCTTGAACGCCCTTCGCGCTCAGATCACAACTTACCGCATCGCGCTCAAATTCCCTTTAGATAACAGGGGATAGGACGCGCCTATGGAGATCAGTAAACTGCCAGGATCTGCCCCGCCTCAACATCGCCGGCCGGGAAGCAGGGCGACGACTTTGAAGATACGCATGATCCCCAGAGCGCCTTGAAAAAACTCGACGACCGAAAGGAAATCCGCGGCGCACCGGTGGAAACGTTAGCAGAGATTCCGCTTATAGAAGGGGTCGACGGCCGGACAATTCAGATCGGTTCTCTCTTGACAGGGAGCATCCGCGATGACCTGATCCGATTCATCCGGAACAACTCGGATGTGTTTGCCTGGACTTCGGCGGACATGCCCGGAATCGATCCCAAGGTGATCTCCCCAAGGCTCAGGGTCGACCCGAAATCCAAGCCAATCTGATAAAAGAAAAGAAGTTTCACACCAATAAAACAAAAGACGATAGAGGAGGAAGTGGACCGATTGCTCGCTGCCGACTTCATTAGGAACCTAGACTTCTCGTATTGGCTGGCGAACGTAGTTATGGTCAAAAGACGAATGGGAAATGGCGCATGTGTGTCGATTTCATCGACCTGAACAAGGCTTGCCCCAAAGACAACTACCCGCTTCCTCGAATCGATCAACTGGTAGATAGCTCAACGGGTCACGAATTACCGAGCTTCATGGACGCCTTCTCCGGTTATAATCAGATCCGGATGAACCCGGCCGACGTAGAGCTGACAACCTTTACCACGGATCAGGGAGTATATTGTTACAGGGTAATGCCCTTCGGACTCAAGAACGCCGAAGCTACGTACCAGTGATTGGTCAACAAACTATTCAGGCCACAAATTGGAAGAAACATGGAAGTCTACATTGACGACATGCTCCGCCTCATCGGCCGGACACACAACAGACCTCGCCGAAACATTCGACGTCCTGCGGAAATACAAGATGAAGCTGAATCCAGCCAAATGCGTGTTTGGCGTCACAAGCGAAAAATTCCTTGGGTTCATGGTCACCCACCGAGGAATCGAGGCGAATCCCGAGAAGATCAGCGACATCATCAACATGGCGACGCCCAAAAGCAACGTCGATATCATGCAGCTCACCGGGAGGGTAGCTGCCTTAAGCCGCTTTATGTCCAAATCCGTGGAAAAATGCCTCCTTTTCTTCAGAGCCCTAAGGAAAATTCCCAGGTTTGAATGGTCAAAGAAATGCCAAGACACTTTAGAACGACTCAAAGCAAGCCTCGCAACCCCACCACTCCTCACCAGACCAGTCGAAGGCGACGAGTTGTTACTATATCCGCCATCTCCGACCAAGCCGCGGGCACAATGCTCATCAGAGAGTTCAAAGGAATGCAGAAACCGGTCTACTATATAAGCCATGTCTTCAAAGACGCGGAAACTAGATACCCGGCCATAGAGAAAATAGTCCCCGTGCTTGTCATTACGTCCAGGAAACTGTGACACTATTTCCAGGAACACAATTCTCGTCCTCATTGAACGACCTTTAGGGAATATTCTCGCCTCCCCCGAATCATCAGGCCGCTTAGAGAAATGGAGGTGGGAGCTGTCCCAGTTCGACATCAAATACCGGCCCAGACGGACAATCAAACCACAAGCTTTAGCCGATTTCGTTGTGGAGTGCACCATTCCCACTAAGGAAAGAACGGCGATTCAGGACCCTGGCCCATGGCCCTCGGTCGAGGAAGTGCCCGGTCCAATCCCGGACTGGGTGCTCTATGTAGACGAATCCTCCACCGAGGAGTGATGTGGGGCCGGCTTGATCATCAGCGGCCCAAACGAGGCAGAAATGGAGCACTTTCTAAAACTTGGTTTTAAAACATCGAACAACGCGGCAGAATACGAGGCCCTGTCAGTCGGGCTACGAATCGCCTCCGGAGTAAGGCTGAAAACCATCCGGATACACAGCAACTCCGCGCCGGTCGTCGGCCAAGTAACCAGGCGTTTCAAAGCCCGAGAACCACTCATGATAAAATACCCGGCGAGGGTAAGAAGGCTTCGGAAAAAATTCGACGAAGTCCAAGTGGAACAGATTCCCAGAAATCCGAACGCCGAGGCTGATGCCCTGAGCAAACTTGACTCCTCCTATTCGGCCAATCGCTAGAGAAACATCTTCTTCGAAGTCCTGCCGCGACCCAGTGTGGAAGATGACCGGGCAACGCTCCAAATCTACACAACCCAAGAAGATACCCCGGATTGGAGAAAGCCCACCGTAGAATTTCTGAAAGATGGGATTCTTCGGGATGACCGGGTCGAGGCTTGTCGACTTTGAGCAAAGGCTCGCCATTTCGTATGGAGCAAAGAAAACCTATACAAAAAGTCGTACACTCAACCCCTGCTCTGATACGTCGACCCCCACAAAGCAGACTACATCTTATGAGAAATACATGAAGGGGTCGGAAGGGCGCATCAAAGGGCCCGCTGCCTGGTCCAAAAGACGCTGCTTCAGAGATACTATTGGCCGAGAATACATCGAGATGCCGAGAAACTAATCAGAAGATGCAAGAGCTGCCAACTCTTCGGCAGCATCCCACATCTCCCCACCATCGAACTAACGCCACTGAGCTCCCCTTGGCCATTTGCGCAGTAAGGGATGGATATGGTGAGCCAGCTTCCCGCTGGCACGGGTGGACATAGGTACATTCTTGTCATCGTAGACTACTTCACAAAATGGATTGAGGTCGTGCCTATAAGGAAATCGGATGCTGCCTCTACGATAAAATTTCTGCAGAACATGATCTCCAGATTCGGGATCCCGAGGTGCATCGTCATCAACCATGGGAACTAACTTCGAAAACGACAAAGTCAAAGAATTTTGCAACGACTATCACATATTAATGAAGTTCACAGCGGCAGCCCATCCCCGGTTCAACGGGCAAGCCGAAATAGCAAACTGAAGCGTCATTCGAGGGCTCCGAACTCATCTAGAAGGAAGGCACGACAGCTGGGTTGAGAAACTATCTCGGGTACTATGGGCACTGCGGATGTCGAGAAAAACATCCACGGGAGAAACCCCGTTCAGCCTCTGCTACAGTACCGAGACGATGGTCCCCACCGAAATCGGATTGCCCAGCAATCGAGTCGAGCACTTTTACGACGAGGCCAACACTTTGGCCCTACGAAGCAACTTGGACATTTTATTAGAAAAGCGAGATTGGGCGCAAATCAAGATAGCCGCCTACCAGCAGCAAACCGTTCGCTACTATAACGCTTGAGTCAGGCATCAAGCCTTCAAGACAGGAGACTTGGTCTTACGATAAAACGAGTTCAGGGACCAAGTGAAGCTACATAAGTTCTCCCCAAAATGGGACGGGCCTTTCCTCATGACTGAGACACCGCCCGGTGGAGCCTACCATCTCCAGGACTCCAAAGGGCGCAATTTCCCTCGGCCATATAACGCCGAAAAGCTTAAGTTGTACAGATGAAAATGTTCCCCCCTTTTTGGCATTTTTCTCGAATAGTGTAATTTCTTTCCATGTCAGTTAAATTTTCCAAATAAAGTCCTCACACAAATTGGACTTCGACACCGACCCGTAACCCCGCCCTTTCCTATTTCCCTCGGATCCGAGCTAGGGGACATGGAAGGGGCACGGGTCGGTAAAAAAGGGTGGAGAGGGATAGGGAAGAGAAAGAATGCAAGGCAACTTTAACCAAAAGAATTTTTTTTATTACTCGAAGGTATTCTAGGCTCCGCAACCTTACAACCATTACAGTAAAGAAGGAAGAGAATTAAGAAAACATTGACGATGGTACTCGAAAGAAAGCTCTTCTAGCCGAGCCCAGGCATCCTCCGCCCGTTTTCTCTGGCAGTGCCCGTGGACCCTAGAAGCTACGGATTCACCGAGATCCCCAACCGCCGACACGACGCCACAACCAACCTCTGTTGAAAATATTCGAGAAGAATATCCACCGAGCGATCCCTCCGACTCTTCGAGATAAGACCAAGCTCATAGGCTGTATGCATCTTATCAAATGTCTCGTCCATAGTCTGCCGGGAAAGAACATTATAAAGGTCCGGGGATGACCTCCATATCGTGTAGATCAACACTTGCAAGAGAGGAGATCGTCGGGGAAAAAGACACCCGCAGTGCCTCTTTAAATGACTTATCACAATCTCGTACGTCGCCTCGGAATGATCAAGACCGTAGAAGTACACGTCGTTTCGGGACACAATCTCCCTAATGTTGTATATGCGGCCCGTCATCTTCAAGAAACGTAGCATCTAAGAGGAACTCGACCACGCCATCGACATTTATATCCTCAACAAGAAATCTTCCAACGGCCGAGATATTCTCGCGCTACAACGTAAATCACGGGATGTTGCACTTTCCCAATGAGGCACGACCACGTGGCACCCGATTGCACGTCGCAATTTCCTTAAAATACGGGTTAAAGAAAGTTGAACGACATCTCCCAGAAAAACACAAAATCTAGGAAGCCCTCACCAAGAGACACCCGAGTAGTCTCCTACTTGGCTCATCGCTGAAGGAAGCTTCCTGTCCGGCCTCTCTGCGGATTCAAAGCCCTCACCAAGAGGCATCCGAGTAGTCTCCTACTCGGCTCATCCGCTGAAGGCAGCTTTCCTGCCTGGCCCCTCTGCAAATCCAAAGCCCTTGCCAAGAGGCGTCCGAGTAGTCTCCTGCTCGGCTCATCCGTGGAAAGAAGCTTCCTGCCCGACCACTCTTCGGATCCAAAGCCCTCGCCAAGAGACGCCCGCGTAGTCTCCTGCTCGGCTCATCCGCTGAAAGCAGCCTCTTGCCCGGCCAATCCCAAGCCCTCGTCTAGAGGCGCCCAAGCAACTTCCTGCTCGGCTCTTTCAAGGTCCAATTCGTGGATGGGAAAAGGAGATGGAGACACTGACCTATCTATACTTGGCGTTCGTTTGATTTATGTACGCGGCGCATGATCGTCACATCGATTTCGGATGATGGCAGGCGCCGGTCTACCTATGACTTGGCTTTTGCTAGCTCGTACGTCGCACTCGCCCAGCACTCGACACTCGACTTTGCATCCACTGGACACCGATCTACCTACACTTGCGGAAAAAAAGCACTTCGAAGGCGAGATAAGAATACTTGTGAGATGAAAATACTGACGAGCTAAAGATACTTGCAAGCTAAAAGTACTTTATTTATATCCAAAAATTTTATACAAGATACTATAGGCTCCCCAGACTTACAAAATGCCCGGAGGGTAACAAAATGTGGCAAGCGTGGCTCAAACTGCCTTCTCGGCCGCCACTTCCCCTTTATCGGCACCTCCGTCCGGGGCCACGATCGTTACGTCCGGCTCGGCGCTTCCGCCCGCCGTCTCACTTTCCCCGGCCAGCTTGGCACCGCCCCCTGCGGCGCTTCCTCGGCTAGGGGATACCTAGCACGAAGCTCTTGAGCTTCGACCCCGGGCATGGCTTCCTTAACGGCATCGAAGGCACTGTGCCACCCGACGACCGCAAAGTCAACGAGGACGAGATAGAACTGGTCAGAGATCCTGTACTCTTCCACTGCCCTTTCCGCTCTTTCCTCCGCGAGCTTCGCCTTCTCTGCCTCTTCATGGCATCAAAGAGCCCGTTGACATCCCCTATCTTAGCCTGGATAGCCCGATTAGATTCGGTCAGCAGCCGATGAGACTCCTTCAATTTGGCCACCGTCAGGCCCTCTACGACCAACCTCGAGTCGAGAAGGGCCGCCTTCTCTTCCGCCTGTTGCAGCTGAGCGAGCTCTTCTTCTCGCGAAGAAGATTCGCCCGCCTTCTTCATCACCGAGGCCACCTCCTCGGACTCCATTGCGGAAGGACGGCGCAATGTTGGAGGACCTATGAAAAATGGAGCTGTGTTAGAAGCAAAAAGACTTTTTTTTATATATATACTTTATTCGGAAGAATTCTGAGAGAGTTACCGACCTAAACAGCCTCCTGAGCTATCACTGCCACTTGGGCCTTCATGGTGCCTTGGAGGATCTTAGTCCCCGCTGTCTTCTCCATGTATGTCAGTAAACTGTCGGCCACAGAGAGCCCCGATGGCACCTCGATCCAGAAGCCACCTTTTTGCACCCGAATCCTAGCCTGAGGGGTCCAAGAAACTACCCTCTTCTGCCTCTTGAGTGGGGATTCGGCAGATGGCAGCGCTTCCATTCTAGGTCGGGAGGCTGGATCTCACGTGTTCTTCTGTCCTCCCCCGTGGCGTTTCTCCTAAACGGAGGCCGTTGCGGGAGCCTTAGCTGGAGGTGTTTGCTGGGGAGCCGCGCCCAGAGCAGGCAGAGATAAGCTTGCGCCACCGCTCTTCCTCCTCTGGGTCTTGGCGACCATGGCAGCCATAATCTTCGAGCGATCCATCGGCTCTGCAAGATACCACAAGAAAAAGGTCAGCGACCAAAAACAGCAACTAAATTTAGACAAGTCTAAATGGATCGGCACAAACCCTAACTTACCCATAAAATGTGCGAGACTGAGTCCCGCCCAGCTCAAAGCCTGCTTGAAAAGCAGGATATTGGCCCGCTGGATCGGTTTCCATAGAGACATCACTCTTGCCTCGGGGGCGTTCGACTGCCTAACTCTAGAACAGTCGGCCCTATACCACTTGATGGGCACCGGCCAATCCTCATCCTCCTGTGGCCCGACGAAGACAAACTTCTCCTTTCATTCGTGGATGGAAAAAGGAACAACCACTACCCGACCCAGCCGTCCTACCCTTATGTTTTTTGAACGAAAAATACACCCAGCTCGGTTTGTCCTTACTGGTACCGGGGTGATTTTTATAACAAAGAAAAGAAAAAAAATAGGCTCAAATCGAAAGGGATCCGATCAATTTTCAACAGGACCAGAAACCCGAGGAGGATTCTCCACGAATTTGGCGCTAGCTGACCCGGGGCAAGACGGAAACAATGAAGCACGGCGTAAATCTCAGGCGAGAAAGGCAAACGCATTCCTGCCCGGAACGCTTCCAAGTACATGGCAGTCTCTTTGTCCTGCACCTGGTCTGCCCGCTCGCCCTCCCTGCCCAAACGGAGTGAATAACCAGAGGGTATATGAAAGTAGGTCCGGATGTCAGAGAGCTCATCCATACGATTCAAAACTGAGAGTGCATCACGAGTATTCCCAATGCGCGCCTTGGGGGTCCTTTTCGCCTCCGACGACGAGAGACGAGGGCATCGTTCCTCCTGGGGGCGAGCCCGACACAGAAGACAAGGACGAGGATGAAGAAGAAGAAGAACTCTCTCGGCTATCGAAAGACGAGGATGAGGAAGAAAAAGAACTATCTCGGCTATTGAAGCCGAGAAGGAGGAAGACCTGCTAGGCTCGGCTCCAGAAACTGAAGCTTCATCACCCGACTCGACCCTTACTACGTCAATAGATATTTCGGAGGAAGACATCTAACCTGATTCAAGAAAGGTTTGGCCGAGAAAAAGTTGACAGCTGAAGTTCCCACCTAAATGAATATGCGCCGGGCAATCTTCAGATGACAAGAGATGGCTATGGTAAAGTAATGGTCGTGGGGTGAACCCCTCTATTTATACACTCAGCAAGAAGGCATCCAACGAGCCGCATCCGTTCCCGCCAAAACGAAGTGTCACACCAAGCGGCCATTGAGACTCCACGTAGCAACCGGCCATTGGACACGTCCCCTCTCGCCAGGATTCAGGTGATAGCCACATATGTCCTACCACCCAGTGGAGGACATATAACGACTTTGAATTTTCTGTACAAAATTTTTTCTTCTTAAAGTACAGAAAGGAGTTTGCAAGTCTGAGCATAATTTAAAAGTTATTCTTGTTTAAGAACAACAAGAAAGTACTTGTAGCTCATTGGTAAAGCCTTGCACTGCTGTGACATAGCCACTGTGTTTGAATCTCATCAACCACATATTATTTTTCCAGATTTTTCTTTTAAACTTTTTGGAAGTCTAAAAGTTTACACGTGTAATGCACATAAAATGAAAAGTCTGAAGAAAACAAATATGTGCAAATTAGAGTTAATACCAGCATGGACACGTGGCGAGAATCCACCGGCTTTCTTCAAACATTTGGCCGGCGAGATTCATCATTGGGCCGGCAGGGACGGCCCCACTAGGCAATGGACCCCGTGCTCTTCCTATAAAACCCTTGGCCTACCCCAATTACCCCTACACTGTTTGATTTCTCTGAATTTAAACAGTGGCTTCAATTTCATCTTTAAATCCAATTTTAATGTATTTTAATTCATTCTTTCAATTCCAAAACCCTAATTCCACACTATAAATACAACCTCATACCCTAACCTTTCCTGATTCGGAAATCTCTAGCAAAAATTATCAAATTTTTCTAAGTACAAGTGGAATAGAAGTGGAGTTGGCCCAAGACCAACTTCCGGCGAGGAATCGAGCAAGTTCCGGCGACCTCGCGACGCCGCAACGATCAAGCTATTTTCTTCTACCTCTTTCCTACCCTTCAAGCTAGTAAGTCCCACCTCATTCTTCTCTTTCTACATAAAAAGTTCTCTTTTTCAAAATATGTCGGTAGGTGGAGTTAACACCGACTTTTGATTCTAAAACCTTGAAATCACACTTTTTCTTAATCATTGCGCATCCATATTCTTAACATATGTTTATAATTATAAAACTAATAATTATAAACAACTTTCACCTTAAATCATCATGTTAAATAACTTTAAATTGAGTTTTACACTTAAATACCATGAACTTTATATACATCATCTTTTATTGTTTTGCTTACTATTACTTCTAGAAAACTTCACGGGGTAATAACCTACCCCTCACATACATACGTGTTTATATAGCACGATACTATTGGAAACATATTTTTGTGGCAAATAAAATATTGCATTAAAATACCATCGACTATAAAACCCGGTTTTCTTTTTAATTGTATTATTAAATTCTTTGCGATTATGTCTCTGCAACCCATTTTGGGGAACTTGCTATTGGATGGTGCGGATTATCGTATATTCTCGAGCTAGTAGAGCGAGATGCAGACCTCCTCACGGAGTATTCGGTTTTAAAAGGTTTTTCATACGATTTTTAAGAAAAACGAGATTTTCTAATTAATAATAAAATTAATTTTTAATATTATATAAATATTATCAAATCATATATTTTCAAGTTATAAAATTCCATGTTTTTCTAAAAAATAAAAGAATGACAAGTTTCACTAAAATAACATCAAGTATCAATACAAAACAAGTCTTACACTAAAATACCTTGAACTATTCAAGCTACGTAAATATTCACTAATATACATCACTCTTTAAAATTCACATCCATGAAAACCCTAAAGAACATAAATAATTACTCGAGATTTATTTTGAAAGTATATAAAATATTTTTCATAAAACCCCCTCGAGTTATATAAAATTACATTTAAGCACTTTAGTGAATATGGGTTTAAGCGGGATCAATTCTCTTGAGCCTCAGGGAGCCGGAGAAAGTGAGTGCTTGCCTATTTAAGGTAGAAAAAACTTAACGGGGTTATCAATGGTAATTGTCTTGGAAAAAGACACAAATCGTGCCGTCCATGTGCAACGGTTACCGATAACACCCGAATATAATTCAGGATCCAAATCTGTTTTAAAGTGTCTGACTCAATTTGAGTCTAAGTCTAATCTGAATCCAATCCAAACATGAATCCAATATACCAAATGTATACTTGAACCTGAATCTGAATACTAGAACAATATCAACATGCAAACATGACTTGATTTGACCGAACCATGACTATAACTTGACTTGTTTACATGACTACTTGTTTATATTCTGAACCTAATTACATGAACAACTTGTATCCATGGTCTCGGCAAGTTTGATAACTACAATCAATACAATATACATTACGGGGTTTAATGGAATAGACTGGTACGGAATATATAGTAGAAGTGGAACGAGATGGTCACTAAAAGACACCTACCTGAATATCATATGCCGTTGTCCCGTGGGTTTTGACAGGGCCTTGTACTATGGGTTACCATAGTCCACGGAACAAGTTGGACTCCTCTCGTATACACCGATACCTTCTGTACCAAGTTACAAACAACTACCTTAGTACAACAAACATATACATGTACAAATTATCAGTCATATACTATCTACTTGTCCTATTCTATTCTATTCTTACTTTTGAGACTTATCGAGCACTAGTTCGCTGACGACATTCTTTCTATTTCTTTTTTTGGAATGTTCCAGGACGACTTGGACCAGTTCATAAAGCAGCCAGACTACTAGCTTTTACTTGTACTTATTTCAGTTCATATGCCACTGTTTAGGCATTACTTCTATCATTGTACATTCCCTTTTCAAATCAGTTATAATGTAAAGAATGGATATTAATAAAAGTTGTTGTTTCTATTACATCTCTTGTTATTCTTGTGCATTTATTTATATTGCTTATTTACGCTTAACGTGTTTACTTCTGAGTAAATACGTCGTGTGCCCGCCACACCTACTTTCCCGTACACTGAGAAACGGGACGTGATAAGACACGTGGCATGTAGCCCAACCGGCCGAGTGAACAAAATAGCGCCCCCCTTTTGGGCGCAAATTATTTCACTGATACACTGACGTCACCAAAGATACGCGTGGGAACTGAGGCACTTCGCGAGCCGCTACGTGAATCTAGGGATTCAAGATGAGTAGCCACCAAACGGTGCATCTTTGTCCGACAACCCATTGCTGGGGAATCTTAGGCTGAATCATCAAAAACCGTGCTTAGCATCTCAATCCGGACCCATAAATAGGTCAAAACGAGAGTGGGGGGCTAATGATGAGGCTCATAAACGATCATTCCCTAGATCACGACACGTGGCAGATGACGTGTCATCCGCTAAGCCCGCTAGACTCCTGGGGCTGCGAGCTGGAACAAGTATGATGCGTTGGAGACATTCTTCTGCATCTCGTCTCCGAGATTGCATCCAACCTTTCAGGGACCTCTCCGAAGTGCCTTCCCTATTTTGCCTAAACAACAAACCGATAGCTCTCTTCCGAGCAATCCTAAAGCTGAGCTTCCTCGGCCGCCGAGCAATCCTATAGCCGAGCTTCCTCGGCCGCCGAGCCATCCACCGAGCTATTCACCCTGTTCAACCGAGAGCACGGAGCTCAAGCGCTCCCGTAACGGCCCTGTGTATCTCGCCATGACGAGATCTCCGCCGCTCCACGACCCGCATCTCTCGCTAGTGTATCTCGCCATTAACGAGCGCATCTCGCCAATAATGAGCACGTCCCCCATCAGCGCGAACGTGATGCAGAGACGTAATGGGTGGGAGAATCTCGTGCTGGTCCACTTCATGCGACCACTATATAAACCCCTTCCACCAGATGATCCAGGTAAGCAGAATTAATTTTAATACGCCGCTACGCTGTCTTTATTCTCCGGTACTTGATCGTCGGAGGGTCCTACGGTGGTTTCCCACCCCGGGACTTCCCTTGCAGGTAGCCCGGCGTGAACAGCATCCAACAACCCATATTGAGATCCACACATCCAATTTTCACTCTCAATCACAACCGTTCAGAACCGCTTGCAGCAGGATCGACGGAGGACAACATCGATTTCTGCCTCCGTCAGATACCATGTCATTTACCTTTCTTTTGGGACATATTCCATGAGCAATGAATTTTGCTTGTTGAAAGTTTTATATCAGTTGGTTTGTTAACCTTATATGCATAAGATTAACTCAATGTCAGGATATTCCCAGTATTACCATTTACAAATAAATTATCTAGTATCATTAGGAAAATGCCGTTTGATATAATTCATAAAGGGCACAAATTCTAACTTGACTAAGAATCCTTGAGCAGTCATATCCCTGATTTATCAAAGCGCATCTTAGACAAGTAACGAAATAATTCAAATGGCATCAATAAGTCGTAGAGATGATTTTTAAACATAGACGCGTAATACGCAATGAGCATCGGACATACCCATAATGAAGATCTCTCATCCCCATTGTAGATGTGTATGATGGATCTTCCAACTCTGGGACACTAGGAGGCTGTTCCTTTTCCATAATGTCTTTGTACTTCGGATTGGTGTTAGGCCAAAACCATAAAATATTATTCTGTACAAAGCTTGGATACACAGCTGCACAGGCCTTAGGAAATGTGTTCACCTGCAAGACATTTTTTTGTTTCTTTTATAAAAGCAAATTAACAAAATATAATAACATAATTACGCGTATTAATATGCAAATCAACTCCAAACGCTTCTCATGAAGCTGTGTAATAAAAATGCGGGATCATACAGGATTAAACATTATGTGATAAAGGATCAATGGGTATTGCAATTTAATTAAATAAACTAAAATGAATAGCGGTGTATGCAATATAACTCATTAAATGAGTGTATACGAGAAGCGCTTGATGGAGGGGGAAAAAAGAAAGAATCTGGGCAGGAACTCGCTTAGAAGAAACATTTCGGATGGATCCTCTCTAAAAATTAACCTATCCCATGCAGCGAATTCTCTCTCTTATGGTAATTAGCATCAACGGAAAGACTTTAGCAAAGTTCGAAAAGTTTTATGATGGTTGTTGACCTTACACTAAACCTGACTGAGAAAAGTCTGAACAGTATGATTTGACGAAATTCTGACTATCAATTGGACTTGTGTTCGACTCCAAGTCACAGATAAATCCGCCCTCCTAGAAATCTCTGAACCATCTCACAATATAATAATTTCAAGCGGATAAATGTATGTGTGCACAACAAATCAATATCAATATCAATATCAATATCAATATAACAAAATGCACACATTACTTGTCAAAACCTGGGGCTGGGGCTCTGATACCATGTCAATACAAATCGACCAACCTTAGCAAAAATCAACCATCAAGGTTGCATTTTGATTGAATGTAATAATTTTTAACTTTGTATTTTGGGTTTTGTAGAGGATTCTTTGGCAGCTTGATCTAAAAGGAAGAAACCAAGAAGATGAAGTTTATTACGAGACTGCCACCAAGAGCTGTAATTGATTGATTAATTAATTAATTGTTGAAGCTAATAATTCAATTTAAAGTCATTTTTACAGCTGTATGCTGACACATGGCATGTTTTGATAGGATTAAAGTCACCGCATAGACATATTGACATGGTATCTAGTTGATACTTTCTCCTAACAAGGGGAATTGGTGTTTAGAATTATGGGTTCAACAAATTCTTATTTTCCCTGACTGCTTGGAATTTCTATTTCTTTATTTGTTTTACATTAAATTTTGTTTGTCGAATAGATAATGCTGTATTTCATTGTTTAGTTGCTCAAAACAAAATGAGAATTGGTTTTGGAAACCGGGTACGAGTTTAAGTTTTGATTAGTGTACGAGTTTTGAAAACAAAATAGAGATAACCATAACTGGAGGGGGAAAAAACATATGGACATGACTTTCGGGTCTTTTGAAATTCGTAGTTCTCTACAAATCAGCTAGGAATTGGAATTCTGATGACATTTGTTGATGTCAATTCCTATTTCTTTTTTTCTCTCCGATTCTTTTCAAACAAACAAAAAAAAAGGGAAATTCCACTTTATCGCATTTTCCGTGAGCACAAATAACCTTGGCATTTTTATTCATTTTGTGAAAACAAACTTCTAGATAAATCTATCATTGTTTTTTTTTCCCCCTGAAAGCTACCGTTTTGGAATCGAACTTGTGACTTCTCATATTGGAGAGAAAATCGGTATCGACCGAGCTAAGCCGGTTTGGTAAATTCTATCGTGTTAGCAAAGATTCTTTCATTATCGACCGAGCTAAGCCGGTTTGGGTGACCAACCTCGGTTTTATTAATCACAACAAAGATTCTTTCATTTCAAAGTTTTAACTGATTGCCTTATATATATTAGACAATCACTAACGAATCCATCATCACACATAAGCGCTTAAGCGACAAATATTTCAAAGTTTTCTCAATGAGAATTTTCCAATGAGAATTAATGAGGCCCTCATTGCATGATTTTGCATCTAATTAAACTCATGCTTGAGCTCCATAAAGACCAGGATTAGTACTAAATCACTCGATTACCATATAATCAAGTACAAATTATCCACTAAAGTATTAATTAAGGGCCAACAAGACAAATCATTTTTGCATCACTAGCCGATAGTGAAGGTGATTGCACCATGCATGCATGATTATTACTTTCTAAAATTTTGTAGATATGATGTTGAAAAGGAAACTAATCTTGTTGTGTGTATAAGTCTTTAAAAGGTAATTAAAAAGAAGCATGAGAATTATAGTCTTGGTTAAAATGCTTTTTTCATGAACCCGGGTTTGGCCACCCCAGAACCGTATATTAGCTAGAGATTTACCTTGAGATCGATTTTCACAAATAAAAAAAAAAGGCTGATGCTCTTTTCTAAAAATTTTCCTTATTAATAATGAAATTATTATCAGGATTGAAGCTCTTGAGGTTTTCCAGTCTCAACTAATGAGAAAGAGTTGATATGTCCAGTCGACAAGAGAGTTGGGCAAACATTTTCAGAAAACGACAAGTATTTGCGGATAACCAACTACAACAGCTATATTCATTTCCGTCGCAATTTGAGTTTGCGAAGGAGTTACAGTTGGATGCGGTAAGAAAATACTAATCAGCTCCATATATAGATTGATAAGGGTGACAATGAACTCACAAGAGGGGGGATGATTAATTACAATGACAAAAAACATAAGAGAGAATCAATTTCTTCTCCTGAACAAAAGTTACAGGCTCCCTTCACACCTCTCTTTCACATGGTAAAATAAACCCAAAACAATACACTCTTTACACTGGAAGCCATACTGCACACAACCGACTGCTCTCTTAACCCTAAAAGAGTATTTATGTGAACTTGTCGAGCGCCACTTTACCCAGATAACAGCTTATATCATCCAAAAACTTAAGCCGTTAGGTTGTGGGATAACAACGTATATCAAGACAACATAATATTTTAACACTCCCCCTCAAGTGCGCCTTTGAATTTAATTTGGGCCACGTAGAAATGCCTCCCGCGGAAATTCTGGCTATGAACAGACGTGGGCCTTTAAATTTTAGGCCACACATATGGGCCTCTAGCAGAGATTCTCGCTATATATGAACGGACGTGGCCTTTGGATTTTAGGTCACGTGGACAATCCTCCAACGGAAATTCTTGCCACGACGGAATAAATGGGTATAAATATAATTGGCAATAATGAGGTTCGGACACATGACCCTTAAACCTGGTATGCTTTGATACCATATCAAGGAGCACTTTACTCAAAATCTTAAGCTGATAGGTATATCAACTATGCAGACAACTTAATAATTTAACATATGTAATCAAGCTTTACCAAAACATAATTTCCAAACTATCCGAACCATGGCCATATAGACTCAAAACATTAATTAAAAGTTAAAAGGAAAAAAAAAAAAACAAGAAGAGCTTTACACAAGAAGCAGCAGCAGCAGCAGCAGCAGCAAGGGATTCAAAGCCAATCCAGTGAGTGATGATAACTAAGTGGGGAGAATGAGTTTCCGAGATGCATTGAATTTTAGAGTCAGTGGGTAGAATTGTGAATCGAAGGGCTATTCTCCGCATGGGAAGCAACGTCAGCCCCGCAAACCCCACCCATTCCGTCTTCAACTTTAATGCTCGAGGAGCAATTATATTCCGTCCAGCCTATAACCTTATTTTCTATATCATAAACGATTAGCCTGTTATCTAATGCTGTATCCCCGAAAAGATTTTCTAGATTATTCGGGCCTCTCTGCCAACCGATACACCTGAAGTCCTTCTCCTGTTCCATAACATAATCATGCGGATAAACGTCATATGTAGCAGAACCGGCAAAATGAAAAGTCATGGTCGGAAATTCTTCATCCACATTTCCAGAATGATTGAAACAGGTGCCCAGTTCGGCGTCGTGGTGAACATTCAAACCTGGCTTGTCAGCAAACATGTTTTGGATTAAAGAGTCGTAGGCTGTTTCAACAAGAATTCCCAATGTTGAACCGGAATCAAATCGAACTGTTTTCTCCGCCCAACCAGATGGCTTAGGAGTAAAGATTGTCTTGCCACCAACATCGAGTGCCGTAATTTTTCCATAAATAAAACCGAGATTGTCCGTCTCCATTGGTGTCACCTTCTCCACTTTTGGATACAGCACATGCCCAATTGCAAAAATCCCGCCTCCGTTAACCGTATCCAAACAATGAGCAAACGCATTCCTCGTTATTCCTGCAGCAGCTAACTGAGGAATTATTGAGGTGTTGTGAGCCGCGAGGCCAAGTAATCCTTGAATTCCTCTTTGTACAATATCGTCGCTGTTTCCAACCGAAATGTTTGCTTGAGTAAGGCAGCCAAATACGACGTTTGCTTTCGCCGGTTGTGTTTGGAGATCGCCCGAAACTTTGTTGTAACTCATTACATCTCTAAAATAATATCCGACAACCTTTGAATCGCTGCTGGGTCCATACCAATACCAAAAAATACAGGCGGATTCGTTCTTGTACATGTCCTGGAGCTCAGCTTGCCAGCTGCAATAGAGTTTATCTGTTACGTTTCTTGCAGTCTTGGAAGCATGCGGATCGAACGGTGTTAGATGCAACCCAGCAGCATCGTCGTCCAAAGGGCAGCCTATGCAGCCCTTACAGTACACCCATGTGAGGTGGCTTCCAGTATCGACGATCATAGTGTAGTTCTTGGGAGGCGTCCCGATCGTAATGTCAGTGTAATATAACCCTATACTGAAGTTGCCGCCGAGAGGGATGTCAATGGAAGCGACACCACTTGATTGCATGCGGGACGTCGCATGGCGGTGGCTGTTGTGTTTCTTGAGTTCGGACAAGGGATGGTTACGGGCGAACCTCCTCTGCACCTTGAGAACCCCTCTTAAACCATGAACATTATCCGGAAAGAAGATGAAAAGGGTTAGAAAGAGAGCAAAGAGGCAGCAAAGGCTTGAAAGACGCCTCGTAGAGTCCATGGAGATACTTATGAGATGATGCTTTGAACATTCCGTCGCCATCCTTACTCCTTATATTTGGAGGCTTGGCTGTCTTTTCCATTGATGAACACCCTAGAATTCAACCCATCTGTCTCAATTTTGGATCCTGATTCTTTGTTAGAAGAATGGTTGGCCTTAAATTGTGAGCTACGATTTGACTTGAACCTCTTACAAAACTCATCTTATAGAGATCGAAAGGAGCGACGCTGATTTCATGTTCCTTTTCAACCAGTTGCACCTTGCAAAGTAAACCATATCGACTTGTGCGAACGAGTCGTCGAACCATAAATTTCACCTTTTGCTAGATTCTAAACCATGCGTTAATTGTTCGAGGTGTTTACAAACTACCCAACCCCCACAAATATGATTGCCATCACAACGCTGGTAGTCAAGCAAAAATCCCACGGGCTTTATCAACATGTATTAGCAATATGAAATAAAAGGTAAAACATATACACATGTTAAAATAAAGACAAACCAAATAGCATGCCATCATATCGAGCAAGACTGTCATGTACATATATATCCCAAGCATCCTGTACAATAAAGTCCTCTAGGGCATATATTTCCTAACACTATGATAGTTTTGAACACCGTAGATATGTCGGGGTTTTATGATAAGATTGAAAAGAGGGTTGATCTGAAAGATAGCGTCTCATGATTAATTTTTGGGATCTCGAGTGTCGCTGATTGACACAGATTTGATGATGATTTTATGGATGATGTATTTCCATTTTGCACGATCTGTTATGATGCACTTACATTTATTTATGCTACACTTATGTTATCACATATCATATTAGTCTTAGACCTTATGACTAGTAGGTAGTTCGTCCATGCATACGATTTCTATCTTGTAGTGTATTTCTACTCATGAGTTGCCAATCCACCCCCGTTGTGTCATAGTTTCTTGCAGGACCGACTGCTTGGATCAGTAGTAGCTTCGTTGATACATATTTTTTGGGGCGTGATCGCATTTTGTTCAAGGTTGGTTATGAAGTGTATCGTAATCGTCTCTTTTGTACTTGTTCTTGTTGTAACTAGTTATAACTCCATCAACCACTTATATATCAGTTAACTTAGTTATATGAGACAAGACTTAGATGTGTATATATTTGGATGGCGAACTCGACGTGGAGTTCGTTGATGTATTTTGGTTTGGTGATATGCATATATATGGATATATGTCGATCACGATTAGTCTTTGTGTAGCAGTTTAGTACTTTACTTATGATTATTAGTGTTTTCAAGATCTTACAGTGTTTCTAAGCTAACATTGATTTCAACTGATAACTGTTTCTAAACTGATATTGCTTTCAACCGATAGTATTTTCAAACTGATATTGTTTTCAAGCCGATATTGTTCTCTTTAAAAATTTAATACTTTCACCTTATAGGTTTTGATTCTGACTTGGGCTTACTTATATTACGAAATTTCTCAATTAACTTCGTGTAATCTAAGTGTCGGTCCCGTGTCGTTTTGGGTCGTGACAATTTCACCAACTCAAAACACAAACTTGATGTCAAAAATATCATCATACATCATCAAAAGCCAAGGGTCGAGAACAACTCTTTTTTGTCCTAACTCTTGCTATATCAATTTTATTCCTAAAATATTTAGAGAAAGTGTGGCCACATCCTACAAATTTTTTTAGTCTTGCCACATATGCAATTTTATTTCTAAAATATTTAAGTCCACAATTCAACTCCGTTAGAGATTTTGACAGAGCAATAATGAAAAATTGGAAGCAAAAGTGATTCTGCAGATCGATTTTATTAGAGTAAAAAACAAAGCCTTTAAATAGGCATTACAAGCTAAACGTGACTTGAAAGCAGAGCAAATTCTTAGCCTAGAAAATCTCAACTGTTTAACTACTTCCATCGGCATATAATCTGCCTAGGAGATTTATTCAACTTGACTACTAACAAACTACTAACAGAAACATTCGAATTACTCTAACTTCAACACTCCCCCTTTATTTGAAAGTTGAAACTCCCAATTGTATACTGAACTCTTCATGTTTTGCTTGTGGCAAACTCTCGATTAATAAGTCTGCAATCTGTTTATTGGTTCCACAGTTATCCAACTGAATTTCTTCTTTAGCAATCAGCTCCCTTATAAAATGATGCTTGATTTCGATGTGTTTCGTCCTGCTGTAGTGCACCGGGATTCTTTGCTAACATCACTGCTGACTTGTTATCACATTTCATACTAGTAGCTTTGATCCGTTCTCGCCCCAAGTCGCTTAGAATCCTCCTTAACCAGACTGCTTGACAACTTACTGCAGCAGCTGCCACATACTCGGCCTCTGTCGAAGATAAAGCAACTGAGGCCTGTTTGTTCGAACTCCAGGATATGGCTGCAGTACCTAGGACGAAAAAATTGTCGGATGTGCTTCTCCTATCTTCCACAGAACCGGCCCAGTCGCTGTCAGTGAAACCTTTCAGGCTGAAGTCATCAGTCTTGCAAAACCAAATACCATAACCTTTAGTTCCTGCCAAGTAGCGGAGAACTCTCTTGGCTGCTCCAAAATGATGGTTTGTTGGACTGTGCATAAAACGAGATAAGACACCAACAGAATAAACTACATCAGGTCGAGAATGAGTAAGGTAAATTAGTCTTCCAACCAAACTTCTGTAGAGTCTTGCATCTGTCAATCTCGTACTGTCATCCGAACTCAATTTCTCATTTATATTCATTGGTGTCGCAACAGACTTGCATCCTTGCATATTAAATTTCTTCAATGTGTCATCCACATATTTCCTCTGTGACATGAATATCCCTTTCTGAGTTTGAACGATCTCCAGCCCCAAAAAATATTGTAACTCTCCTAAATCAGTCATCTCAAACATCTTTTTCATTGATGCTTGAAATTCATGTATAAACTGCAAGGACGAGCTAGTATAGATCATATCATCTACGTAAAGACTTACTATGAGTAAGTCATTCGTACCTTGATTCTTTATATAGAGAGTTGGTTCGTAAAGGCTCCTTTCAAACCCATTCTTGAGGAAGAAATCGTCGATCTTACTGTACCAGGCACGTGGTGCTTGCTTGAGCCCGTAGAGAGCTTTCCGCAACCGAAGTACCTTGTCTTCCTCTGTCTTGCTTTCGAAACTTGGTGGCTAACTTATATAGATCTTCTCCTTTAAATCGCCATTTAGAAATGCGGATTTAACATCGAATTGAAAATTTTTCCATTGCTTTTGGACTGCTACCGCAAAGATTATCCGCACGATTTCAAAACGAGCCACCGGAGAGAATGTTTCTTCGTAGTCGATTCCCTGTTACTGCGTGAAACCTCTAACCACCAGCCTAGCTTTGTGTTTCTGAACACTTCCATCTGCCAAATATTTTGTCTTGAAGATTGTCACGCCCCGCTTCCCAAAATACGGAATACGAGGGGTTGACAAGGTCAGCCATGCTCCTACGGTCAAGGAAATGTCCTGTCGTAGTCACACTTCGGCTTCTAGCTTTACGTGGTAATCAGTAAACAATGCGCAGGTAATGAGAAATGCAGTAACTGAAACAAATCAAATACAAAGAACTGACCTGATGGAGGTAAAAAGAGTATAACTCTGGATAGCTGATCAAAATGTCCGCGATGTACGTCTGGTCCTGGTCCCGGCCAGATCCACTCCTCACTCTGAGCATGCATACTCAGGTCGTCAGAGCGACACGATAGCAATATATATATATATATATATATATGTGTGTGTGTGTGTGTGTGTGTGTGTGTGTGTGTGTGTGTGCGCGCAAGTGGTAACTCATAGAGTAATAATGGATGTATAACAGTAAACCAATACAGTGAAGATATGATCATGGAGTAACCAATGCAGTGTCTAATAGATCAGGTGAACAGTAAAGCAATAAAACAGTATGCCAGGTATGTCAACACAGTAAATAATGTATATCAATGTCATTATCCCTATCAGTCTCTAAGTCTCACTGTACAGGTCACTGAGCCTAAATCAAAAAAGGCCTAACATACCAAATTAAATGCAATACATTATTTTAAAGAAGGGCAGAGCCCAAATAACAACAGATGATGTGCATCATTTAAAAGGGATAGAGCCCAAATCAAAAAGGCCTAGCAGGCCAAAAGAAAATGCAGTGTGTTATTAAACAGGGGAAAAGCCCTAGCACAGGCCTAATAGGCCAAAGATAAATAAAAATGTTGAACATTTGTCAACTGGACTTAGCCCAATTATGGCCGTAAGTCCTCAAATTAAATTGACTAAATAAGACTGCTCTCCTAAATCAATTTACTTCCGGTTCAAGGGTACATCTATGAACTCCTCTGACACCTATCGTTGTAATCCTTCAACGACGTCAGAGAGGTGGCGGGTCCCGACAACCACACATCGATACGGACTGCGGGGTCCTTAAACTCGTAGACCGAAACGTCCTTAAACTAATATTCGTCCCAAAATGGGAATGTTGGACCGAAATGCCCTTAAGCTAATGCTCGTCCCCAAATGGGAATGTTGGACCACCATGTCCCTAAACTGGAAATGGACCACCATGTCCCTAAACTGGTAATACGGACTGTTGGGTCATTAAACTCATGGACTAATGTGTTCTTAAACCAACATTCGTCCCCAAAATGGGAACAATGGACCGCTATGTCCCTAAACTGGAGCAATAGAGCTAATTGCTCTCTTGTCGGATCCAAACGATCCCGTTAAGTTGATCTTAGTCTGGAGATTAGGCTAACGTATCCTTAACAAAAGTTTAAGTTGATCTTAGCCTTAAATAGGGCTAACGTATTCTTAAACAAAAACCCCAAACCCAAATCTAAGAAAATACGGATTTGGACTAATCCACGTCCTACGGGCGACGGCATAACCTAGTTTCCGTATACAATTCACGGGCAACCACAAACAAAACAAACACACATGACACGAAGTGAAATTCTGGAGAAAGAGAAAGTGGTTACCGCGATGCGGTAGCGTAATTAACTGCAGGGGCTTGCGCCTGCTGGGAAGAGCGTCCTCACAATCAAAAACCCCTCAAACGAGGGGGAATCTGACGAAGTCTGCTATATCGGCCGCATCCGTCTAAACCTCCGATACACGGTGCCATAAATCAACTTGGTATCTTTGGAGAGGTGGACGGATAAAACCAAATAGCATCTGCCTCGAATCTCAAGCAAGACGTTCAGTCTTGGCCATCTTTCGGAGGGGAACAATGTTGTTGCGTCAGTGGTTGACGCGTGGACTGGATCCACATACATACATACACTGATTTTACTATTGGAGATTATACACATGCTTATAAACATTGTTTCATGGGTGGACGAGATCCACATATCTGCATACCTTGATTATGGTTAGACGATATCCATATACATGCATTGATTATTACTGTTGGATGTTATCCGCATGCACATAGGTAGTGACTACCTTGTTGGCACACATACGACCGGGTCACCCTAGATATCATAGTATTACCTTTTGATATAGCTGACCTAGGAGTCGTTGTTTATTCGATTTCTACTTGTAGATATATTTCTATTCACGAGTTGGCAACTCACCCCCGTTATGCCACAGTTCTTGCAGGTTGACCGCTTGGATCAGTAGCGGCTTCGCTGGCACACAGTTCCATTCGGGTGTTTTGCATTGGTAGGTGGGACATTTGTATCGTAGCCACTCTTGTATTATATTTCATATTGTATCTAGTTAACCCCATCAATCGATCAAAGTTGTAAATTGTATAAGTGATGAGACTTGGTGAGACTTGTAGTTGCGAGATTTGAGCGATGGGTTTTATATTCACTTTTGGGGTAATATTTTGCTCATTTCTTTATCTTTTTGGTGGTGAACTTCGCCGTTGGGCGTCGTATACTTATTTATACTGTATTGCGTGGTTGTGATCCACCGTTTGGCGAAGAACTAGCTCCCGCTTGGGGATGTCTTTATCATTATTATGTATTTATGATTTTGGATCAAAATATACAAAGGAGGTGCCGACAAAATTTTTCAAAAGACGAAACATGTTTTCAAACTAGAAAATTTCATTTGTATCATTCATGTTTCTTTCTATGCATTAAGCACACTTGATTTTATTATACCTTTATTTCAAAAACTCCACCTCCTTTATTTTCTTAAAAAGGTTTAGATTTCTGGGTTTTAGCTTACTTGAATTCCGTTACGCCTTTAGACGTTGCGTGATTCAAGTGCTGATCACGAGCTAATATTTCGGGTCGTGACAAGTCATGTTACAATTTAAAATCCACACCCAAAAATCACAACTAGAATCAAGTGTTTTTTGTATTTGTAGCAACAACAAAACTTATATACCTTTATTTTTATTTTCCTTTCTCTAGTGTGAACTTTCACTTGAAATCCATATTTGCATGAAATTTATAAAACTACCAAAATATACAGACGAATAACAAAAACGTTTTATTGCTTGAGAGTTATTGTAATTGCTTCAATAAGTGGTCCAATCTTTCCCACGTCAAAGTATAAGAATTAGATTAAGAAGAAAATATCTAATTTTTATTATACAAAAATCTCCTAGTTTTTAATCTGGGATAAAAGCTTTAACCCTAACCTCTAAAACAATGAAATGAGGAAGGAGATAAGTGATTGGGGCATTTACGTCTTTTTATCACCTTCCAAACAGATTTAAACTTGACTAAAGGAATATTCCTAACAATGCACGGAAAACTAACTAGAGAGTGGTTTTTTTGCTAAATTATAATTTTATGGGGTGTTTATTGGAAATAGCATATTTTATGGATGGGATATCAATAAAAATAATCTATTAATAAAGTCCCAAATTGGCGATTCATGTTCCTCAGCAACTCTTCAAGTCTCTGTGGGTGGGTGTTGATGTCCTCGTCGACGAGCAACCCAGGCGCCGCCGGCGTAGGTGGAGGCGGGGTACAGCCATGGCCGTCGAGGACGTCGGTGTCGTCGTCGAGCAAGAGGATACAGAAGGAGATGGGGGATCTGAACGCGGAGCCCCCTTCCGATTGCTCCGCGGGACCCAAAGGCGACAATCTTTACAATTGGGTCTCCACTATCATCGGCCCTCAAGGTATATTTAATTTACAGCTCAAATTTGTCATCTTTTTCTTAATTTGAGCTGCAAATTTGCTTCCTTTCTTAATTTGAGTTTAGGGTTTGATGAATTGAAGAAGATGGAAGTAGAATTAGGAGTTAATATAATTATGTTTAAGTATAAGTGCCATACATGGTTAAGTATAGGGTTATTTTGTGAAATTAACGCCGTGAGAGAACTTGGCAAAAATCACTCCATAGGCATTGCGCCTCTTATCACAAGAATGCATTTTGCAGTGCGCAATCGTGTGATCAAACACGCTTCTTCAGTTCATACAGTAGGTAACCAATCATGCATCGGAATCTACATCTCAAAGTTGTCATCTTTTTCTCAATTGGAGCTGCAAATTTGCTCCTTTTGTGATGAACTGAAAGTGATTCGCATGGAATAGTTTTAGGATTTGATGATTTGAAGAAGATTGGTGTAGAATTCAAAGTTAGTATTTCTGTTTAAGGTTAACTTTAAAAAATAATAAATAATAAATAAATTCAGTTGATGGGGTATATGTGCCATACATGGTAAAGTATAGGGTTGTTTTGTGAAATTAATTCTGTTTAAAATGAGAAAACTTGTCAAAAAGCACTTTTTTTGGGTACAAGCCCTGCCTGCGTATGGAAGCGTCGTCTCGTCTCAACAAGCACCTTTAGGATAGTAGAAATGTTGCGATGATGCATCTTTGAGCTTAGGTCCAGCCATATGCATTGTGCCGCTTATCACAAAACTACATTTTGCATTGCGGAATCGTGTGATCAAACACGCTGCTTTGGCTTTGCATAGTAGTTGGAGCTACATGTGGCTTCAATTATAGCCGACCAAACATGCATTGGAATACAAAGAATTGACGGGTGTATGATTGTTAATAATATCAATGATATGTGTTCTTCGGCCTGATTTTCTATTTTCTTTTTTTTACTCGTAGGATCGCCATATGAAGGTGGCATATTTTTTCTGGACATCACATTTCCATCTGATTATCCGTTTAAACCACTGAAGGTATGTGAATTTTTAACTAGCTTTACACTGTTCTCTTTCATTTTGCAATCAGCACCGACCTTAATCATGTATGATGTCCATTGTAATCTCTTGCTATATAATATGTTTTCATAAGTTGTTTATTTTTTTCTTGAACTTGTGTAAAAGCTGGTTACCTTTGAAATGTGCATGGTTTCCCCACAATTTATGTGTCCTGTCTGCTGTAATCAGATTGTGTGTTGTACTAGTCTTTTCTCTGTAACAAAGGACATTGTATCACATTCTAGAAACTGCTTAAAAGCATGACATTTGAAGCTGTTTTCTAGATTCTCTTCCATGCTGTTACTGATGCTTGAGGTGCTTAGAACACAAGAATTCAATCCAGTGGTATTAATAGTCAATAATATCAAAACCCGAAGCAGCCATTAAAGTAATAAACAAGCTGCTTATGTATTCATCTGCCACTTGCAGACGAACTTCTAGAAGGAAAGTCATCCTAGGAGTAAAGCTTATTTCTTTTGTTACTTTATTATCTAGATATTGCAATCAGTTGCTGTGCTAATAATATCCTGCTGAGGACAGAGAATACCGCATGGGCTCAGAAACAAAATTCTTATGATCCGGTTATTATAGGGACCCTTTCAACTCGTATCCATTATGAGTGGCCTTGTTGTGTTGTGGGGTAGAGTTTCTTGCTACATCTAGCAAAGGTAATTAGGTAAATGGATGATACGGTTCACAGTTGAGCGCTGTATAGATTATTTGTGATGCAGTCATGAATTAACAGTCCTTGTGCTCTGTTGATCTTTTACCTGAAGCACATGATCCTTCACTTGCTCATGACATGCATCTCAAATTCTTTAGAACCTAACTACTAATGCTACAAAATTCTTTAGCAATAAAAAGTAATTATTTTTTGAGAATAAAGGTGGGATAAATTGGCCATCTCATGGATAAAGTCTACAAGAGTCACAAGTCTGAACAGAAACAACATGAAAAAGAAATGCAACAAACAAAGGACCAATCACCACACAAAATACAACTCGACTATCTGCAATAAAACCAAAAAACTCTGAATGATCCAGACTAAGACGATTCCTACATTTCAACACCAAAAGATGCAGGAGTCTAGACTAAAACACCATTTCAACCAGTACACCGTCTCCTCTAGCTGGTAGTGGGCGGGCTCTGCGCCTGCTCTATCCTAGGTTTCTGCTTCAGACTCGACCACAATAATCATTACTCGTATGTCTCTTATTTTCTTCTTTGAACTGAGATTATATCGGTTGGACCATCATGTTCATTAATGATATAATGGAAGGATTAAATACAATTGATCAAAACTTAAAAAGCACTTACTGAAATGTTGTTGTTATTATCAATAGATATTTACCAAAAATAAAATGAACCTCCCCTCGTTTTTTGTTAAATCAACTTAACAAAACAGGATGAAATAAGAAAAAGGAAACGTATAAAACAATCATACATTAAAAAGAAATAAAAATCTGAAACTATTCACCAAGTCTGATATTGAATCTGTTCCGCCATTGTTAGACTAAGAACTTGAAAGTACCAACCCATCAACAACATATCACACATCCATTCACATCGGAGGTTCATCAGTACGAGCATCTAAACTGCCACAATACATGAGTTAACATCACTACTTGATAGAACCAAGGCTAACAAAATATCCGATTTAAACTATTGAGGCATACATACTCATCAACAAGACGACGCAAACTTATGAGTTAAATCAACTGTTGTCTATTGGATAGGGACTGTGGTCTGGAAGGCTAAAGAGTAGTGGAGAATGCTGCAAGACGATGGAAAGGTGGCTCTCCAGAGTGGAGAGGAAGACGTGTCGAGTCAAACCGACGAGATGCTGCGAGAGTAGCAGCTGATAATATGTGGCATACGACGAGGTTAGAAAATGTTCGACCGAAGCTCATAAGTTTGAGTTGTCTTATTGATGGGTACATATGCCTCAATAGTTAGATCGGATATTTTGTTAGTCTTGGTTCTATCGGGTAGTAGGGTTAACTTATGTATTGTCTCAGTTTAGATGTTTGCACTCATGAACTTTCGATATGAACGGATGTACGATATGTTGTTGATGGGTTGGTACTTTCAAGTTCTAAGTCTAACAATGAAGGAATAAATTCAATATCAGGAATTATCGCCTCGTGAATGGTTTAAGATTTTTATTTCTTTTTATTGTATGATTGTCTTTTACTTTTCATATTTTTGATTTAACGAAAAGCGACGGGAGATTCATTGAATTCGATGTTGTAGTCTACAATAACTACTCGGTCTGATATTTAGTATCTCAATACTAGTATCTATTGTCCTAACTGCAGGTGATATTCAAAACTCGAATATATCACTGCAATGTTGATTCAGCCGGCAATGTGAGTCTGTACATCTTAAAGGACGGGTGGAGTCCTGCGTTAACAATTTCAAAGGTGTTGGTTGCTATCAAAAACATCTTCACCAATCCTGATCCATGTACGTAATCACGTTCCTTAACGAACATCATTTTTCTTTCGCGGATATTTTTGTGACTGGGCGTTCTGGCTTCGTTTTATACTTTTGCAGATAACCCAATTGTCTCGAGCATTGCTCGCTTATACTTGGCAGATAGAGATAGCCACAGAGTTTACTATACGTTTTGCTCGATGAAATATGTATTAGTTTTGTATCCCTGTTCAGGATTGTATATCACCATGCTTGTTCGATTGTTGTAGTTGTAATTTTTTCTTTGCATCTTTTTATAAGTCTCATAAATTAGTGTTTATGTTGCCGTCCATGCCCATCTATTGATCTACAATGCCTAGATTTTTTATGACAGCATGTTTTGCTTTGGACTGCGAGTTTTGGCAATGGCAATTCAGGAAGAAATATGAAAAATATGCATGAAAATAATTCTGGCGATTTCCCTTTTCTTACAACCCAACATTTTTTTCTGAACTTTGCTGATGTGGCAGGGATTAATTTGAAAGACATAAGTTTTATCTATTTTTTTCTGGGCTGACACACGCACTCTCTTTTAAATCCCCTTGACATTTTACGGCCATTAAATCACTGTTAATAAATCATAAACCCTGTTAAATGTTATTAATATTAAAACTATGCTATAATCCGCGGCTACATATAAAACCCTAAATTTTCGATTTCAATTTCTTGACTTTCGCATTTGAAGTCTAAAATCCAACAGCCATCATTCAAATTTTCTCATTTTCCATCTTCTAAAACCCTAAATCCCAAGATTTCCATTTTCAATTTCTTATCATTTTAATCCAAAATTTTATAGGCTCAACAAAATACTTAAATTTCATATTTAATCCTTCATCTTCCAACGTATAAACCCCAACACTCAGCAACTCCGTTATTTATTCTTCATTATCTATGTCCAAAACTCTAAAACCCAACAATAAACTTCAATTACTCATCTTCTATATCTACATTCCTAAAATACAACAGAAAAATTTATAATCTTTAATTTTTATGTCTCTAAATTTTCAGCTTAAATTTATTATCTTCCACACCTACCATAAAACACAGTCTTTACTCTTCAAATTCTCTCATCGTCTATTTCCAAAATCTTGAACCCTAAAATCTCACCTACAATTTTCCATCTCTATTAAATTACTCATCTTGTGCTTTCAAAACATCATAATCGTAACAATTTACATTTTATTTCAATTTTCTCTATCAAATATTCCTAAAATACATTAATTTAGGAGCAAATAAAGGATCTAAGCCGTGGGTTCCCAGTGGGGGCGGGTTAGACTTGCTTCACTTATAAAGCTGATTCGATTCGGGTTTTGGGTAATAAAAGTTAAACTGAACACGCAACCCAATATCCAATCATCCAAAATTAAACGGGTCGGATCGGGTCGGATCTCAATATCTCTCTCTCTCTCTCACACCCTCCGCATCTTCTTCTTCATTCTCCTCACCTCTTCGATCGTTCGAAAACCTAACCCTAGATTTCTTCCTTTTTTCCCTTCTATTGTATCAATGATGGAACAATTATTAGAGTGATCGCGAATCCTACGAAGAAAATCTCAGGTTCTTCCCTTCTCTCTGCCTTGTATATCTCTGCCAAATCTTCTGATTTCTCCTTTTTTTTCCTTTTTGAAATCCTTTTCTTTAAGTGTCTATGAGAAAAAAGTTCAGTTTTTTTTGCCAAAGAGAGAAATTTTCACTTACCAAACCTTCGAATTACCCCAATTTAACTCTAAATCTGAACAATAATTCCCCTAAATATCATCATAAATTTAATTTAGGACTTGCATTTTGAATATGGCATCACAACGTGTCGTTTGTACTAAAAATCTTTAAAAACTACAGATTTATCGGAAGTTTGATCGCTACCGACCGATGTTTATAGGATCTTTCAGTTTTTGTTTTGCTTTCTTATGAACTCTGCCGATTTTTGGTTCGTTTAGGTGGATAATAATATATTACTTCAATCATGCAAAAGGACAACATCACAAATGACCCTCCACCGAATTCTTCAGGCCGGATTCGACATCGAAAACGCTCAAATGAGGTCGGTATCTCAATTGTTCTTGTTTTGTTTCTATAATTCCCTTTTCAATGTTTGCAATATGCTCAAGTTTTCTAGCTACTGCAGATTTGTAGTAATCAATAGTAGTAATCAATAGCTAAATTTTGATCGAAATGGTTCAACCATTATGTGCTGTTGACAATTCTCATCCTCAATGAAGTATTTGTTGACGTTTGGTTACTTAGTTTTATAAATAACACAGTGACCAACTAATCGTGTCTTCTTACTTTCCAAAATTCTTTTATAAGCGACATATCATGGTCTCGAATGCAAATTTGTGTTGGATTGTCTATGAATAAACCATTCAAGGGAAATTTTCCATAATTTTCAGGTTCCTTTGCAGAACAATAAAACTAATGGATCTAACTTGCTTGTCGATGACCGGAACAAATACAAATCGATGCTAATTCGTACATATTCATCCGTGTGGATGATTGGGGGTTTGGCATTTATTATCTACATGGGCCATCTATACATTTGGGCCTTGGTTGTTGTCATCCAAATCTTTATGGCTTGGGAGCTGTTTAATCTACTCAGGAAAGCCAATGAGGACAGACAACTTCCGGGATTTAGGCTCTTAAACTGGTAATGCGTCACCGTATCTTGCTATATCCTTGCAATTCTTTATTATTTGAATTACCTTTGAAGTCAATTTTGATGGAGATTTTTTTGAGGTTTGCATTAAGTCTCACTTTCATCCTTATATCACCTCACTCTGCAGGCATTTTTTCTTCACCGCGATGTTGTATACTTATGGGCGCTTTCTCAGTCGGCAGCTTGTTAACACTGTAACTTCAGATAAATTGTTATATAAGCTTGTTAACGGGCTCATCAAGTATCATATGCTTATCTGCTATTCCTTATACATTGCAGGTTAAAATCTATCATTCTTTTGTGTTTTTTGATTATACAAAATGCATTTTCCATTTCGTACTGACAATTATGGCCGTACATTTACTGCTGGACTTCTAAAGAATTTTGCATATTCATGCTGCACTCTTCTTTTCCGCAAGTGAATTTATATAGACCCATACATCTCTGAACTTCTTGTCGACGGCCTGTTATTTGCTTCAGATGGATTTTCATTATAATGCCACATCTTCATAGATGAAAGAAATAAGAACGGAGTGTTGCCCCTCCTCTCTTTCACCAAACACCCACACCCATGCCAAAAAAAGGAAAAAGAAAGGAAAATAATAAAAAGACGAAGAAAGAAACTTATTATTTACTGCACAAGAATACTTTTACAAACAAATTAAGAGTACAATTTGTATAGAGGACTCAACAGGTGCTCTTATTTGATGATTCAACAACTGCTGACCATATAGGGTTAGCTTATTCTGAGTATCTATTAGTTTAGAAAAAGGTTCATAGCAAACTTAGCATTACTTTCTACCTATTTATATGAAATAGGCGCTCAAAATAAATCTCCATAATTATAACAATGTGATATGAGAGTATAAAGAAACTGCGTTGCTTGTCAATTGTCAAGTGGAATTATCAACTTAAGTACTCTAGTAGCCTTCAGAATCCAATTGAATGGAAAACAGATTCTATTTTGAATTTTTTTTTACTACTGGACCAAATGCTGCAAGCCTCTATGCTGCAGTAAGGCCTTAGTACTGAGAAAGCCTCTGTATCCTTTTTAAGTAAAGATGCATCTTATTCCCTTCTCATCAGTCTTCTATCGTAGAAGTTGACAATAGACTATATCTACACCAACTATTACCAACAATTGCTTTTCATCTGTGAAAGTAATATATTTTGTTTTGTGATATAGAAGGCGCGCTGAGGATCTTTGATACCCCCAAAAGAGATGAATTGCACAATGTGGGATTAGAATTTCTCTTGTACATTTGAGCTAACTCTAATATAGCTTGTTCTTGTAGAATCGCCAAATTTATATGTATGATGGAGCAATTACTAGAGTAAGGACGATTGGAGGTGAAACATAGCAAGTTTCTTTCACCATATGTTTACACCAAGTATCGGCATTGAGTCCTTATCTTTTTGCATTTGTTATGAATAAACTTACTAGAGGTATTAGTGTGTGGCTTATGTTGTTTGCTAATGATATTATTTTAGTAGATGAATCTAAAGAAGGAAAAAAAATTGAAAGTGAAAAAGTAGAAAATGTTGAATGGATGCCTTACTATCTAAAATATCTAGAATTAATTTTAGCAAAACAAGGCTAAGAAATGAGCATAATGTACAAGTTGATGACCAAAAATATGTAGAAGTAATCATTTTTGCTTCTTAGAATCTATAATTAATCTTGATGGAGAGCTCGAGGAGGATGTAGTTCATAAAATCAAACTTGGATGGTTGAAGTAAAGAAGTGCTTCAGGAGTGCTATGTAATCATATGATACCTTTGAAATTGTAAGGTATATTCTATAAGATGACTATGAGTCTAGCATTACTTTATGGAACATAATGTTGGGCAATTGAGAAACATGTCCGAAAGATGTGTGGCTGAAATGAGAATGTTGAGATGGATGTGTGGTAATGTATAAAAGATAAAATCAGAAATGAGTGTATTCGTAAGAAGTTGGAGGTTGCTCCTATGGAAGATAGTTTGGACGTATTCAACAGATACGTATAATGCGCCATGTAGAAGACAAAATGTTTAGTTAATGTAGCTTACGAGGACTAGGGGTAGACTTAAACGAACATGAATGGAAGTAATTAAAAACAATATGCTTATTGTTAATTTAACTAAGACGGCCTTCAATAGAGTAGAATGGAAGAAAAGAAAAGGATTCATAACTTAATATATCTGATCTCAAAAATTTGGGTTAAAGGCTTGTTTTGGTTGTAAAATCGTCAAATTTATAGTTTTGGATCATGAAAAATTGACATACCAAAAAATCCGTCTGCGTGGTTTTAACCATTTAGTGTCCCTCCCCATCCCCCCACCTCCCCCACCCAAAAATTCTTTTAAAAAAAAGGTTTGTAAATGACTTTGTAAAACAACCTGTGTCCTTTTTGAATTTAACCCATCTATCTGGACTCAAACCTTCTCATTTGGTTACATTCTTTTAAAATCTGCAATTTTTCCGTTTAATTTCTCATGATATTACAATCTCTCTCGCTGGTTCTGGGATTTGATTTTCATTTTTTGGCTTCTTAGGTTTTGTGTGGTTTATTCTTACACTAAAGAAGAAGATGTACAAGTATCAGTTCAGCCAGTACGCATGGACGCATATGATCCTTCTTGTCGTGTTTGCACAATCCTCCTTCACCGTGGCCAATATATTTGAAGGAATATTTTGGTAAAATTCTCCTACATTATCTTACGTTCTTATACTATTTTTCGAAGTTACCTCATCAGTAAATTTATTTGTTTGAGTTGCCTTCTATATGTTGCTTTGATCTCTATTCACCACGAATGCAAGGTTGGCTATATTATTTATTTGCTAAAGGTCTAATGAAATAATAGTATATTAGAAAGTTTAATTGTACTTGGCTCTATGTTCAGGTTTCTTCTGCCAGCTTTGCTTATTGTCATCAATGATATAGCTGCATATTTCTTTGGATTCTTTTTTGGGAGAACACCGTTAATTAAACTGTCTCCAAAGAAAACCTGGGAGGGTTTCATCGGTGCCTTGGTGGCAACAATGTTCTCAGCCTTCCTGGTGAGTTTTACTGACATGTCCTGCATTGATTTCAGCTGATTTTTCATTTGTCATATTATTGGTCACAATCATATGCTATGTTTCCAACCTTCCACTTTTCCTCGACAAGCTTATAGTTTGTATGGTCAACTTTTTTTCACTCATAAGTTCAAATGATTGTTAATTTATTCATCTTATGTCATCTAGGAATATTTTGGTTTATATTGCTTAAACCCAGGGGCAGGGCTGATCAAATAACTAAACTCTAACTTTCTTTGCCTTGAGGAATGAATTATGCTTATTGTTGAGAAATTATGGATTGAAGAACTGGTGGATTGGAGTAAATCTAAAGCGCTGGAAGGAGATGACAATCCCAGAAGGTCCTTACATAACTCTAGAAGCATTCATTAATGGGTATGCCTACAAGCTGGAGAAGTTTGATTGAACTTTAAGTGGTTTTTCAATAGGCCAGGAAGGAGAAATTTAGAGTTTAAGACAGCAGGCTTAATTATGCCACCACCTCTAATAGTGTTAGCACCGCTCAGTGTACCAGTTGCAATATTGAAAATTCTTTTTTGTGGAAAATCACTAGGATGATGCTTCTTCCTATCTTCATTTCATAGTACATATTAAAATCAGTTCTCTTGCTATTTTTGTTCCTTTCTTGACTAGTCCATCTCGTCAAGCTCCATCAAGAAGGAAATCGTTCACGCATGACAAAACAAAGCTCAATTGCCACATGGTAGACACTATTATTTCTTTCGTTTTGCTCTGATATCTTTTTTGAGACAAGGAGGATCTATCTACTGTATTCCTTTCGTCAATTGCAATACAAACTTGCTAGTTAGTAATTAATGGTGAAATCGTAAAGAGATCCACCGCCAGTATGTGCTATCATCCCATTTGCTGTATGCTATTCAATTATTCATGTAATATCTATTCCTAAATTGCCAGATAGCTGAACTGTACATAATGTCCTATGCTTTTTGTTCATATATTCCCATCTGTGCCTACAAGAACACAATATAAACTTCCTATGGTCTAAAATATGTTTATTTATTTGCTGGAATCCCAAATAATGTATATTTTATGCGTCACATAGTTGAATTCCCTGGAATGTATATGTGTCTGCAGTAAATCCGTGTGTGTGTGTGTATAAACAAAATAAAAACATGAAAATATATATAAATTTCCAAAAAATATTAAAATCCTGTATTTGTGAGTAAACCAAAACGTTTTGTGACAAACAATAAAATTATATATAACATAATAAAGGATTAAAATACAAGATGTAATCAATCAATAAAGAAATGTTTTAGTTTGTGAGTAAACCAAAACGTTTTTGTGACAAACAATAAAAGTGTTTATAACATAATAAAGTATTAGAATAAAAGAAGTAATCAATCAAGAAAAAAAGAGTTTTAGTTAGTTCCTTTAACTTGTTAAGCTGGTATGTATCTCAGCTTCTTGTTATTTTAGTTTATTGCTTTTGATTTCTTTTGAAATTAGCTTCTTTTAGTAAAATGCATGTTCTTTTTGTGCCTTCTGACTTATTTTATTTTGATGTTTGATACAGTTAGCGAATTTTGTGGGACGCTTCCATTGGTTAACATGTCCCAGAAAGGTATCTCTTACTAGAATAGAGGAAGCAACATTTGATGTAACATCAAAATATATTTTAGAGGGTATTAATTATCCTGTTGGTTGGGATGAACTGCTTGCAGGACTTGTCTACTGGATGGCTTTATTGTGATCCTGGTCCAATGTTTACGCCGGAATACTATTCCTTGGCAGGAATGGTACCGCAGTCGGTGAGATATTCAAGTTCCCTCAATAAGTTTGATCATATTCCGTCTGTGTGTGGCAAAATGAGACTACGATGACTCCTTTGCAAGTTATCTTGAAGCAAACTTAAAATCTCGTTGTGAATAAAAATTATTCGTTATTCCGTGTTAGGCGAAGCGTTCTAGAACATTTGCCTATAAATTTAATGCAGTTTAGATGCTTCTCAACCAGCAAGTGGCTGTAGAATAATAGGTTTGTTTTTTAAATAATAGAAGAATCAATACATTTTCAATTAATGCATATGGTTTGAGAAAGTGTTCATTGGGAGCATGAATATGAAACCATGCTATTTTAGACATTAATGGTAAGGGGTTGTTAAATTGGTAAATAGTATTTTGTGCTCGGTCTATTAAGACCTGACAAATCACATATAGGGATCCCCCCCCCCTCTCTCTCTCTGTGTGTGTCACTTGACATATTTTATTTGGTATACGGAGCAGCCTAACTTTTTAAAGTAGAAAGTTAGGTAGATATGGAAGGATTCTCTTTCCTTTACTCAATATACAGAAGAGTCGTCTGTTAATAAATAAGTGGCATTTAGCCTAGTTTTTATTACCAACTACCAAGGCCTTACTGCCCCTGTAGAAATCACAACCCAGCCATGATCGATCGATTCATAATGAGGAGGATGGCCTTGTGTCTTATTACAGAATTAACACGCATGTATTGCACTTCATTTGAGGATGGCTGTCTTATTACAGAATTGACACGCATGTATTGCACTCCATTCGAATCGTTTTATATCCATAGAACAGGTTAAACTATAATTATTGCAATAAAGAGAGTTCTCAATCTGATAATTATTCATAGAACTGTGTTGATTTTCCAGCCTCATTTACATCACTAGTAATAAAAGGATGTTCTCTTGATTGTTGAACAATGATTACATCTCTATTTGTGCTAACCTCCTAGTCGTTTCCTCTTACAGTTCCTCTGGAAAGAAGTTTCTATTATGCCTGTCCAGTGGCATGCTTTGGCTTTCGGTTTATTTGCATCAATTATAGCACCATTTGGAGGATTCTTTGCCAGTGGGTTTAAGAGAGCATTCAAAATCAAGGTGAATTCATTTTTTATCTTATATATACTATAAATATAAAACCGGAAGATATTGCTTGAAATTGATCGTTTTCCATTCGGATTATTTTAGGATTTTGGTGATAGCATTCCTGGGCATGGTGGGATTACCGATAGAATGGATTGCCAAGTAAGTCTTTTGGAATTTGAAATGCGTCATTTGCATAGGAAACAAATTGTGGTAACAACAAATTCTTAGCTTCTTTAATATTTCATTTATGTCTCTTTGCGCTTTTTTGATAGATGGTCATGGCTGTGTTTGCATACATCTATCACCAATCCTTCATCATGCACGAAAGCTTTACAGTTGAGATGATTCTCGACCAGGTAAGCGTGCGGTGCTCTCTCTCTCTCTCTCTCTCTCTCTCTCGCTCGCCCGCTCGCTCGCTGAGAACATGCTATTTACGTGCATTTTGAATTCAACGTAACTCGTTAAGAATTTTGATGCAGATATTAAGCAACCTTACTTTCGACGAGCAACAAACTCTATACACGCAGCTCAGGAGAATCTTTCAAGAGAGGCAGTTGGTGCGATCCTGATCTTTGCGAAATCAAAACTTATCCGATGTACATCATCTTTTGTACAAAGTGGTCGGCTTGATTTATTGTGTGGAAGCATACATGATATTTTGCGTATTGATTTGTTGCTTGGGCTTAAATGTAAACCCATGAATGACGATTTGCTTACGACCCTTGTACATGTCGGCAAGATTTCGAGACCTGTATATTCTGTTATATTCTGTAAAACGAGCTTCTGCTTTGTGCTGTGACATTTTTTTCTGCATGTTCCAGCGAAATTGTTGCATAGAGCATTTTGGCCAAGCATAATTACCGAATGTTGCATAAACGATTCTTTCACTTATTTCAAGACTGTGTACTTATAATTATTGTCAAACATATGATTAAGAAATAGAGTTCGACTCGAATGCAACAAAATTATATCAAACCTAATGAAAAATGTATCCGAATTGCAAAAAATCATCTCCAATGCGGAATTTTTTTGCTGGTATATTAACTATTAGTATGTGCATATGAAACATATTTTAGATTTCATATATTAATGTAGGCTCGTAAGTCAAAATGTCAGTTGACTAGAACATAGTATTGCTTTGTTTAAGCAGAAATCATTTACCATTTCAGTTGCTTAGTGTACACAATCCAAGCATCAGTTTGAAACCAAACCTAGAAACTTCCATTTATATATAGAAAGATAATTCAAATGTTACACCAACTTGTATTATATACATTTTTGTTCGTTGAAACCCAAATGTCACTAGAGGGTTAACTAGGAGTCAATCTGCCCAGAAAGAGGATTGAAACTAGAAATTAAGATGATGGATTAAATGACACTGCGGTGTGCCGCAACTCCATCCATGCCCTATAAAGGAGAAGCGGAGCCGGCAGCGCCCATCCAACTTAAAACCGACCCCTTGTTTCAACATCGGCTTTTCTTTTCGTAGCACAGAGAGCAACTAACGCAGCCAGCAGTTACACTAAGCCCTAAATTAAATTAGGGTAGTAAACGATTATAAAACTTAGTGGATGGACCTCTCATAATATTCACAGCCACATAAGATGTCCACCGAGAACAATCAAAGAAACTGCCTGGTCTCATTTCACAACAAATTTCCACAAGACTTTTTTTTTCTAAGACTTCATTCAACTTTTGAATCCTTCAAAATTCAAAGTTCAAAATCCACATCATCGTCAAATAAATTGGGAAAAAGAACATAGAAAGAAATTTCTCAAAATCAGAGGAATTAGTCCAACACCTATACAAGAACAAGTCCTTCAATTCCCCCTCTTTATAACCTTCCCCATAATTAGTTATAGACTCCACAACAACAACAACAACAACAACATCATCATCCCCCCAATATCAAAGGAGCAATTTTTATTGCATATTTCTATAGAGAGAGAGAAGAAGGAAGGAAGAGGAGAGAGAAAGAGAAAGTGAAAGTGAAAGAGATGGAGGGTAGCATCCCATTTTGGCAACCTCTCTCCCTCTCCTTTTTCTTGGGTTGGCTCTTGTTCTCTTCCTTCTTGAATCTAACTCGAAGGTTTAGATCTTTGACTCAGGCCTGGGTCACCAAAAGGGTTCAGCTTGATACCCCTTTTATTTTGAGAATTCAGGTTGCCCATTTGATGATTTTGTTTGATTCTTGTTAAACTTGGGATCTTGATGATGTTTTGTTGATGGTTTTTTGGTTTGTGATCTGCAGAGCAAGCATCATGGGTTGTTGGATGCGTTCTTCTCGGTGCTCTCTTGTGTTGTTTCTGTGCCATTTTATACAGGATTTCTTCCCCTTGTCTTTTGGGTATGTGTTGACTTTAGGTGGGAAAAGATGTTTTTTTTATTGTTATAATTGGTTAAAAGTGAAGAAAGATCATATGTTAGAGCCTTAGAGATCAATAAAAGCAGGGTTTTTTTGTTTGATAATTTGTGATTTAGTACATAATTAGAAATCTAGACTTGAACTGAGATGAGGAAAATCATAGGCGTTCTTCACATTTTTAGAATCTAAGCGGGGAATAAACATTGGTTCCCTTTCATTTTTCATTCCCATATATGCTCTATTCTCTGTTGGTAGCTCCTTTAGAGCAATGGGGGTCGATAAGCGCGACCGTTCCCTGTGTCTTACAGTAATTCTTTTATCATAATTGCTGCATATTGTAGCAATTTTGATTTGGAGAAAAGAAAGGCGGTTATTGTTTGAATGAGAAATTAATCGGGCTTTTTTTTGTGTTTTTTTCTAATATGTAGAGTGGGCATAGCAAATTGGCAAGACAAATGACTATCTTGATGGCCTTCTGTGATTACGTAGGAAATGCAATCAAGGTACACAATGCCTGCTCCCTAAGAAAAATGTCTCTCCTTGGTTTAGACGTGAATCAATTTAACTGGCATCTTTGGGTTATTTTGTTGTGCAGGATTTGGTATCAGCTCCAAGACCCAGCTGCCCACCGGTGAGGAGAGTGACAGCCACACATGACGAGAAAGAAAACGCCATGGAGTATGGGCTGCCTTCTTCTCATGCTCTCAACACCGTTTGCCTATCTGGGTATTGTTACTTTTCCTCTTAATCGTTTCGCTTTCCATTGATATCTGAAAGATATTTAACATCGAAGCAAGGCCCTAAATGTCGGCTAATTTTGGTCCCATGGGTGTTGCAGATATTTGTTGTACTATGTACTTACATGCGGTGCCGAAAGAGATAGCACGACAATTCTGGTTGGATTTGCTATGGTTTTTACACTTGTTATTCTTATTGCCCTTGGTAAGTCTCCCTATGTATAATTTTCTTAGATGTTTTATATGATATTTTTTTAGAGTTTATAATGTGCCTGATATCTGATTCTTTGTCTTAATAGCAAGGTTATACTTAGGCATGCACAGCTTGATTGATGTTGCGGCTGGAATCGCCTTTGGGGCTGTTATACTTGCGTTTTGGATTGCTGTCCATGGATACGTCGATGATTTTATTGTAAATGGAAAAAATGGTGAGAATCAAATATTGTGCAAGATTCAAGGACTTGTTTTGAGCGTCTTTTAGGTGATAACATTCTGTAACCTGTTCTCTTTGCAGTTACCTCATACTTCTTTAGCCTTTCATTACTGGTGTGTTTTGCATATCCTGCTCCAGAAGTCCCTACCCCAAGTTTCGAATATCACGCAGCCTTCACTGGTGTTGCATTTGGAATCGTAAGGGCATTTCATCTTTCTCTTATAGTTACTAATAGAAAGGAACATCATTTCTGATTTAAATTTTCTACCAACAAGTGTGTCGAACATTTAACTCTAGTTTGGGGTAGATGCATAATTGGTGTTATGATTTGGATAGAGAAATACTATTACATCCATATGCATTCTATTTAAAAGCCTCGCAAAAGTTTGCCTTCACCGTTATTACGCTGAAGAGGTAAGTAAAGCATATATATTAGTATAATTAGTTTTATGATCGAAGATAAAGATCCTATTCTAAATTTCAGTTAAAAGTTGAATTTTGACAACAAAGAAAAAAGAAAAAAATTATTTCATTCTTTATCGAGTCATAGACCTGTGTTTGCGCTTGCGTTCTTGATTCAATCTACTTGTATCCTAATACGTTCCTTCCTTCTGTGATTTAGGTCAGCGGAGTTCAACAAACTTACCTTCATTTTCACCATGAGGGTGTTCCTCAAATATTTACCCCTCAACTCCCCCTTCTAATTTTCCTCGGAAGAGTCTTGGTTGGTATTCCTACAATACTTATCGTAAAATTCTGCAGCAAGGCGATATCTAAATGGTTGCTTCCTATGATTTGCAACACTTTGTACATCCCGATAACATCCTCATGCTATATCCCGGCTCTGAAAGAATCCGATAACAGCAGCAAAAGCAAATCCGGCAGCAATAAGCAATCGGGTTATTTACAAAAATTCGTTACTGTTTTGCCTCAAAAGGAATTCGATGTCGACACTGGAATTAGGCTTCTTCAATACACGGGACTTGCTTGGTCGGTGGTTGACTTGGTTCCTTGTCTCTTCTCGTACCTCCATTTGTAGGGGTGTGTATATGCTCTATAAATAAACAGCATCGAGTCTCTGTCTTGATTCTTAAGAAGTTGTAAATGAAATACTTCACCGATATTGTTGTACATTATTCTTTTGTTTTCCTCGAAATGTGAGAATCGAGGATTATTATGAATTTTGACAGTAATTATTTCCCAATGTCATAAAATTAGAGATTTTTTGGCTCCATTCATGTTGTTGTGCAAAGGTTCTTCTTAATTCAACAATGGCGTTTGTTCTCATCAGTGAACCATAATTTCGTTTCAATGTTTGCATCGTCGTTCTTATGTTTTGACAAAAACTAATTCTAGTTGCGGGATTAGAAGGCTTATGGTAGGTGTAGAGTGTTTTTCGTCATCCTATTGAGATAGGAATAGGCGCCGCTTCTCAAGCGTATACAAATTCCCTCTACCTAGGGTAGGCTGGGTTTATTGATTGTGGGGATGCATATCTTTGACAGCCTATCGCTCTTGAGAGCGAGAGAACCTCCGATAAACATGTCAAATGGATCATGCGAACTCAATATGCAGTATACGTATGTGTGTGTCTTAAGAGTGTTTTGGGCATATCAGGGACCTCGCAGAGTTTACAGGCGAAACGCTACCCGGATAGCGGGCTGAAAGTCAAGCGTGTTAGCAGCCCCTTGCGGGTTGCGGGGCAGCGTCCCGTTAGAAAAGAATTTCTGAGGGGAAAAGGCTTTTAAGTGTGTTGCATGTCTATTTTATTTATTTATTTTATTTTGTAAAATATTTACAAGAAGGACAGAAGCGAGAGATGTGTGTGCGCCACGTGCGCACTTAGCGAATTGAGCATGTTGTAAAGTGCGCACATGACGAGGTGTGCACGTGATGAGGTGCGCACATGGAAAGGTGCGACCCTGATAAGGTGCGAGAGAGTAATGGATGCCAAAGGGCCCCGAATGGACCAAAAGATCCGGTGAGATGCGCACTTAAGGAGGTACACACCTGGCACAGTGTGCACCTAATGTGGTGCACATCTCGCCAAATGGGCACCTAGCGAGGTGTGCACCTAGCACAGTGCAACCAAGGGTCGAAACCCAATGGAGTTACAGTCCAAACACAATTTTTTTTTATTTTTAGAAGATTAAAAGGGGTTATTTTCCCCTTCAACGAGGTTTTAGGATGTGCGCTGATGGGTTTTCTCTTCCTTCTCTCCTTTGTTGGATCTTGAGGAGAGATAAAGAAAAAGGTTGCTCTTTTGGTGATTTTAATGGAAGATTTGTATTCCTCTAAATCGGTGAATGGCCACAGTCGTATTTATTTTTGAAAAAAAAGAGGGTTTGCTTAGATTTACTTGGAAAAGAGAGGAGGAAAACGAAGTAGACCTGAAGAGAAAGAGCAGCGCAAAACCCTAGGTTTCTTTTGGGGGAATAATCAATTGTTCTCTTTGATTTCTCATCATTTTGATTTTTATAGGCTACACCTTTTACATATAGCCCCTTGGGCTTATACAAAATTGGCCTTTTTGCCTACTAAATAAAACAAAATTACATTTAATTTTTCCATTCTTTTAACCGGCTCCTTCCATGCTTGGGCCCGGGCCCGCTTGACACTTTGACTTTGAACTTGAATTTAATTTTGATTTTGGCAAAAAAGTGTAAATTTTGACCCCAACAACAGGTTGACCAAATTTTCATTTGACATATTCAATCCTGTAATCATACATCATTATCTGTTTTTTCTCCTTTAGTTGTTGAAATTTTCAATCCTTCAAATCACACTTTAATTCCTCATTAAGCATGTATTAGCTTGGATTTGTCAACAAACGACAGCAGGGTAGAACTACAAACAATCAAAATTTCTACAAAAAATTCTTCCGAGTTAATCACATGCGCAATCTCATGTTGACATTTCGCATTTGTTTTGACTCAGCAAGCAGGTTTCAGGTCGTGTTTCCACCATTTTTTCTGAATCAAGATTCGGTCGTTTCGCTGCAAGTGTTGGGCTAGAGATTGTCCACAACCGAACTCTTTATTTCCTGTAATCGGCATGAAATGTCAACCCCTGCATTATGTGTACGTTAATCAAATGACAGAAAATTGCCAAACACTGCTGCCCAAATTGACTACGAAGACGATTACGATAAGATGAGAACAATGCAGCTTCAAAAAGTGAAAGATATTAAACTGGTGTCAGTGTCAACGAGAATCTAGTTGCCATTTTGTGGCTACTGATTCTCCTTGGTTCACATAAACAAAAAACAAACAAATTAAGACAGCCAACACAAGACACAACTTAAAGACCAAGTATAAGACATACATAAACAGCTAGACAAAGCTCTATGCAACAACAATAACAGAATATACCAGCATATCCTAGTTCCTAAAGTTTGAAATCTGAATCCTCTGCACAATAACATCATCCGTCCTATCGGGTAAAAATCGAGGCAGAACATGTAGGCATATCAATTTTACCCTGGATCACAAAATAAACTCCCCAGCCTGCAGGTGAGGCACACAATTCTGAGAAGGTTGGTCGACAAATCCAGTTAACAAGGCTTTTGATCGAGGAAAATTGGAATTTATATACTAACAGAATATAAGGGTCCGGACTTTAATGAAAGTCAAAAAAAGGAAGAAACAAACCTCCCAAGTCTGCAGGTGGAATGAAATAGGTGATGGGAATCAAATCCAAACGATTCTCCAATGTTCCTCATTTTAATGACACAAATACCTGGTACATGATAATATCTCATTTTGACGACACAATTATCTGATACGTAACAGAGCATTTTGCATTTAAAACAATAAACAAAAGAAATCAGATATCAACAATTTGTACATAATGGTAGAGTTATTTATTTTCAAACATCAGACAACTGCAAATAGATTTCGAAGGTAGCATTTCAGGGTTTCGGTGTAACGACAACAAGAAGAATAATGCCACACAAGATAACACGAATCTACCTACTTAAGTAATAGAATAAAATAAAAATCCAGTTGTAAACAATGAAACCTGTGAACTACCACTCAACACATTAAACCTGATAACGTATACATAATATACAACTCAAGGGGTTCCAAAGTTGCTAAGATTCCAAGCTTGCGTAATATACAACTCAAGAAGGGGTTCCAAAAGTTGCCTAGATTCTAAACTTGCGGATACCGCTACACGTAAAGGCTAAATCTCAATCAGACCATTAACCAGAACCGATGAGTTGAAAAACCAAAACAGAAAAGCCAGGTACCTCTTCATCCAAAAAGGGATAAAGAAAAGATACAGTACTTGTAAATAATAATAAAGAAAAAAAGAGACAATAGACAAAGGTAATCAAAGCCACAAAGTGTCTCGAGTAAGCAATACATGCTGCTACTATTCTTGTTGCACCGGCAACCCCATTGCCTCCCCAGCACAAAGATATCCAATTACAAGGGCCTAACTAACACACAAGATATTTGAGGGGCCTTCCACACATAAATAAGCTCTCTTGCCTCCATAACCACCAAAATCTTCAGCGTCAATCAAATTGCCAATTCAATAATTAAGATCCCAATGAAATTATCTGCAAATATTGTCTCATTAAAAAAATTCTATGCTTGCTCATAGAGATTGTAATCATACGCCTCTACAGATGGTTGCATCAAAGGAAATAATCAGGTGTTCTTCGGGTGACATCAGGTTCTCCTCTCCTTGGGGCAGGTTCAAACTGCAAGCATTAAACAAAACAATTTGCCATTTTCAGCAGAAGTTACTCAGCAGATATATGAGAGAGAAATAGAGGGAGAGAGACCTGGATAAATGTATGGCCCTTGCAGTCATCAACTTCCAATATAGAAGCCAAATTACCGCATCGATAACAATAATTGGGCGCACTAAATATGGTTACCACCTTTTGATCCTGTTTCCAAAACATAAACCCTTTATGAGCTAGAGTAGAAAAAGGTAAAATAATAATAAAATACAAAATGAGAAAGATAATTTACATGTCCCCAGTTATATCCCTCCATAACTAATTGATGGGCTCTGGCTATCAGCTTAAGGTTGTTAGTATGGTTGAACTGCTCCGAGATATCCTGAAATAGAGTGGCCTGATTAATAAACTGCAACTACAAATGCGTAAATAAAAGATTTATGGGCGGTGGAATACCTGGCCAAAAGTATATCCGGCACCACGAGGAGAAATGCCCCAACCACATCTATCATCAGGGTCAGACCATAAGAGGTCACACATAGGACCCTCGTGAGGAACCTCTTGGGCGCGATCAAAGTTCCGTATGTTATCGAGGGTCTCGATTGAAGGTGATAGCCCACCATGCAGACAAAATATTTCCGACTCGACCTACAAAAGATTCAGGCGAATGAGGCTCAGACTAAGCTGAGAATAATTATTTGTTACTGACAGGAAACAAAAGCAGTAATAACACTCTTCAAAAAACCAACTAATACTGTGACAACTTTAAAACTGCCAAATAATTCTGTTAAATTGAAAATGTGAAAATTCTTCCTTGCCTGTTATCAAAATGAAGTTATGCCCTTGCCATCAGAAAATTACAAGCAAGCAATCAAATGGCAGTAGTAAGAGCATGGCTATTATTAAGTACAAGCCTTGAAGTAGATTTTAGGTCAATGTATCGGTTAATGTTGGAGTCTAAAGATTCTGAACTGAACGACCCTTAAACCTGAAAATAGGTGTGGCACACCATTTATATCGTTGGATAGTGATTTTCACAAATTTGTGAAGAGGGGTTTCCATACTTTGTGACATGTGTTGGGATGATGCCAGGTGTATTCTTTGAGTGATCAATGCAAACTCTATTGTGGTGTGAAGTCCACAAAATCCTTGCTAACATGGAGAGACAGCATTCTTTATAAACATATTGGGCAGTGCCTATGATCCATTTTTGATATATTTGAATCTCATTGGTATTATAATTTTTGTTGTCAGGTAGTATTGTGTCTCATGAGCATATATTTTGATATATTATCAAATCCAATTGAAGACAATAAATAAATAAAATGCAAGAGGATAAGTTTTGAGAACAAACCAATGCTGTTAATGGAAAATAGTCAAAAAGATCTGTGAATATCTTCCAAACGTTAGCATTTCCGTATCTGCCAACACAGAGGTGCCAACAGACATCAGAATATCTTTACAAAATACAGAATAAGATCCATCAAACATAAATGGGTCCTAAAGAGGCAACCTTCTGTTACAATCTCTGAGAACCATAAAATATCAGGCCTCAGCAAGTTTCATTGCCTATACAAATACGACTATTCAGTAGACAATTTTGTTTTCATGTCATAGAGAGGGGCGGCTGGATGAAATGTTTTTGAATTGTAACAACTTCGTTTTGATAGTTCAGTCATTCTCTCACTTTTACCCTCACTTCCCTACAGCCAAACAACCCATTGATGAAATTATTATTGCATTTTAAGCATGCAGAAAACACATCAACCTTATTCTATTGACCAGTATTGATCAAAGATAATAAGCTATAGAAAGCCCTTAGCCCTCTCTGTTCAACTCTTTTACACCTTGAGAAGTAACATGCACACAACATACAGCATTGAACTTACTGTTTCTTAATCATTCCCTGAATCAAATAACTAACATGATCATCGAACTCCACTAGAAAACAGGATTAGGTCAATAATATGCTGAAAGAGAAACCAAATCAACTTTAGGCAAAGGTTATATATTAGATACAGCCGCATCTAAGAGGTCCAGCGAATTTTCATACTATAAATCTATAATGGCTTCATTCACACAAAACAGCAGTTGCGCAAGTGAAAAATGATTAGTTCAGAGACAAAAGAGCTAAATGGCAAGATGTGAACATGGAACTTACTTTCGCAAGCATTCATCATAGAATCCATAAACTTGTGTAATCTGCAATAGAGAGAGAGGCGGGGGGAGGGGGGTGGGGTTCATCAGCACAGACTTATCCATATATCAAATCATCAATAATATATTGTGAAGTAAGCATTAAAAGACATAATGTTTTATATTCAGGTGAGATATAGAACATTAACCAATTATAGTTGAGATTCTATTCAGCAGATGGGGTTGGCTTGCTGTGATTTATGTGGTTCAGTAATTACAAGAAAGATAAAACCTGGGTTGTTCAGCACAAGAAAGAATTTCCGGACCAGAGCACTGCAGGTGAAATCTATACCTGTCGACTTTCATGGTTTCCTCTGAGAATGGTAATTCTCTGAGGATATCGCACTTTCAGGGCCACCAGGAGCTGGTCAAAGGGCAGCATTTTGTATAATCAATATGATGACACGTCATATGCTACCACTATTAGGCAAAATCATTAAAGAAATAGATGAACATGGCTACAACTAAAAAAAAACAAGTAGCATTTCAAATGTAATTATGAGAAGAGTAAGACCCTTGAGATAATAATTAATAAGCCCTATCCTATATATGCAATGTTGCACGAATTGTCATCGAGGTGGCGAATCTGTGTCCGGTCCGTGTTGAATTCGTATCCAAATAGGATTTTTTTCATATTCGTCTAAGAATAGTGTAGAGACTCTTTTTGACACATTCTAAGATTTATGTTTACACTAGAACATGCATAAATAACTAAGACATTAACAATTTTTATTGTTTGTTGTGATATTTTTCATATTCTTAATCAAGGTTTGCTAATATCATAACTTTTGTTATTATGTGTGTATATTTACTAATGTTTGACTGTGCTAGAATTGTTTAAATAGTATTTTTTTCGTTATCTAAATATATTTATATGCATAAATAAATATGTATTTCTACTTAATTAGCTGATTTAAAAACATATTTAGCATCCTAGGTTATTGAAAGATTGCGAATCAACAAATCTGAATCATATCATATCTCGTATATGTATCCAAATCCATGCTACTTATCCTCTACGATGGGGCCTTCTTGCCTATTTCACACTTTAGTTGGCGAAAGGTTGCTAGAAAACTTAAGTTCACACTCATATACACACCAAGTTAGTAGCAGTTATGCCAATAGAATTATTTTGGGAATTAAGATTAGCTACAAGAACTTTAATCATCTGCTGCCACATATTCTTAAAGAGAGAAGGCATTAGAATTTGAGCAATCGAGGTCTACAGTGCCATTGCAAGCCCCTTATTGCCTTAAAATAATGGAAAATGTGATGAAGCTCTTTTTCTGCTTCAAGGGATTACCAATTAAATTCATATGCACCAAGAAAATGAGCCGCTCAGAATAGAGAAAATTACATAACAAAAGAAATTCAAAGCATCCTTGTATGAGGTGACATATCAAGTGCCACTGCAACACCCTAGAACTTTGATACAATATAATAATAGTATCGATTTAATTTTTGCTCAAATAAATCTATTTTTATGGGAGTTTAGTATTTTGCATTGACATTTAAGTGTTTGGTTAAGTATAAGGTGTTTTAATGATAGTGTATATATTATGGTTTTATAAGTTTGTTAGATAGATATGTTATTAGTATCTAAGTTTTGTTTGCTAATCTAACAATATCTTTTAAAATCATTTAATATATTTTAAATATTAGATATATAACAGATGATTTATATTAAGATAGTTTTAAACATAAAAGATATGATAGATATGTTTGAAAATCCATTTTAAATCTTTTAATAAAACAATTTTAGGGGTTATGGGAATTATTTTCATATATATATACTCTCTCCAAATATATTTTATCTTCCCAGACAAACCTATGCCTATTTTAATCATAAATACATTTAAACTAATCTACCTAAATCTTATTTAATTGCACATAAGATATTTTGGCTAACGTTATTTTCGTAACCATAGATATATGGTAGTTTATTTTTGTTATGATAAAATAATTGAGATCCCTTCTAAATCTTTGAAACACCTATTTGACCCTACATATATATTTTACTACACACAAGTATATTTCCTCTCTCTAATCATCTCTCACCTCACCTTAAACAAACTATATATATAAATAATCATATATATATATATATTATTCTCTCATCACTGAATCTCTCTCCAATTTATATCATCCCTCTATAATATTTTTCTCTCCAATCTATTATCTCTCTCTACATTTATTTCCCACTAACAGTAATCTCTTTCTCCAATCTATTCCTCTCCTATTATATATATATATAGATATTTCCTAACCTGACACTCTCACTCATCATATATTATCTCCTTTATTTAAATCCTAATTTTATTCTCTCAATCACCTAGATTCTCTCTTCCTCCTATAAATATAATATATATAACATCTCTTTCTCCCAGCAAAATATTTTCTTAAAATAACCAAACCCCCCTCCCTTCCCCCACGTCGTCGTCGCCTCGCGGCACTGTACCGACCACCACCTTCATCGCCTCCATCTCCCTCTATCACCAGACCACCCTCACCTCGCCTCCTTCGAACCGCCGGTACCCTCTTCTCCTTTCCTTCCTTCAACCATCGCCCGAACCCATTGCCTTCGCCTCAACCGCAGCGCCGCCGACGCTCCCCAAAGCACTCAACGTCGACCCCCTTGCCATCGCCATCGCCCTTCGAGCCCTCCATCTCCATCATCGGCGCCAACTCGATCCCCGATCACCCCCATCACCACCTCTACCTCATCTGCGACGCGACCTCCGACCACCTTCATCCTCACCGTCGCGGAAACCCCGACGCCTCCTCTAAACTTAGCACACCCGAACACTCTAACCTCGAACCACCGCAACCAGGCACCTCCCTTTTTCTCACCGTCGTCGACTCCTTCCTTTTCCCTTAAGAACACATCACCGTAGCCGGCTCCTCACCTTCAACCCACACCCAACAGTCGTCGTTTCTTCTTGTTCCTCGACGGCGTCTCCCTCTTTTTCCCGAACGTAAGTATCCTTGGATCTTTTCTTTTTGAGAACTGTGAAAAATAATCATAAAACCCTAATTAGACTTTAATTTGGTGTACAAGAAACTTTAACCGAAGAATATATTACTCTGGGCGGAGCACAACCCAGATTCTAAGTCGAACAATAGCCGAGAGCGTGCCTCGCATCTTTGTGTATCTTCGTTTTCGTGATCGACGTCTCTAAGGCAAGTACGCTTGCCCTTTCCTATTGTCGATGTATTATCAGCGATTAATTAAATAAATTCTTAACATTTAACAATTCAGATAAATTGTGATATATATGAAAACCCTAGTGTAGCACACCCATTAATTAGAATTATAAATATCATATTTATTACATGCTCGATTAAATTTCCTGACTTTTGGAATTGTTTAAATTGGAATCGAACCCCATTAATAAACATCATTAAAATCATCGTTACTTTAATATTAGTTATTGATAAATGTTTGCTTATCGTTGATGTTAAGACCATGATATTACCTGTTAATATTGACATGTATAAGAACCCCTCTGATATGACGTATACTTGTCTGATACTGTTATCATTAACCGGCTTACATGATCCTTATGTAACACATGTTTAACATATTGCAATGACACTATTTCTCGTTATTATTGACATGTTAGAATAACCCTTGATCCGTTATACCGTTGTAATCACTATTAACCGTTAGTAAAATGCAATCACCAATTAGAGTGTTAAACCTTCATGCCATGAAACAATTACTCTTGCTTACATATTTACCATACGGTACTAACATCGTGACTTGTTCTGATTTTCCTATTCAGTCAGCATTCTATATTGTGTTTGAATTTATCGTCATGTTAGTTCTAGATACGGGATGTTGGGATAATTTGAGTGTGCATTCGTTCAACGGGATCTCAGGAATCACACACCGGCAGCTCGTACCGGGCTATATCGGTCACTTATTCATACAACTTGTACCGGGCTATATCGGTCATTGGAGCTCCTACTAGGCTATATCGATCACATGTTCATTAGCTGGTACCGGGTTTTAAACGGTCACTTGTTCATTCCATATTTAGGCCTGTGTTTCCTTGCCTCTGATACCCTACCCTTGGATTGGGAATACTCCTGCAGAACTTGACGTATTCACTCGAACTCACGATATGATAGATTACCCTTTTAGGGACCAACTAGAATATGACTTGACCGACTTGACCTATTTACTTGCTTGCTTCATATTACTGCCATATCCACATCTACATGTGCACGCAGGTTTCACTATACTCACATATTCATACTATCACACACAAACACTATTACGATTGAGTACTTGTTGGGATGTTCCGACAAGGTGTTTCTATAGTCCGGTCAATTCAAAGCTCTAAGGCCTCATCTCAAGTTTAAAGACCGATTCACAAGCAAAACAGGATCAGAATGACTATCAGGAGTTTGCCGAAAATCGGTGGTATTGTGGGTTTATTTCTATTTTATTTCAGTTGTTATTAGAATGTGCGCCCCTCGTGGGACGGTAGGAATAATGTATCTTTCTTTTTGGATCTTATACTTCGTTTATTCGGAACCCTTTGTTATTTGGATCTTTTATTGACCTTATCTTTATTTCATGGATTTATCAGTATTATTTGTTATTTATGCAGCATGATGTAAGTATTATCTTTTGGATATTATCGTATAGGTTTAGCTAGAGTCTTAGGTGTGACTATGGCAAGGCATTCCCTTTGTCTAGGATCACAAGCGGTTGCAGTCCATATTTCCGTATTCCGGGAATTGTGGCGTTACAGCCATCATAACATGTATTTAACATCCTTATATTTATGTTTACGCCAAACTAAATATAAATAAACAGATAATAGAAATAGGGGTGACAAAAATGGATTAATAGAATAAGCTAGTTACCAGTGAAGATGACATATACTAAATTCAGCAGAACAAGAAACTGGATAAGGCACTTACCGTGACAGTTTCAACAGAATAATACCCGCGGTCTACATAATCGCCCATAAATAAATAATTGGTATCTGGACACTAAAGGTGAAAATAAATACACTGTCAGGAAAACTGCAGAAGAAAAAAATATAGCACTTAATATCTTACTTTCTAGCATACATCAGGCAGCCATAAACCGTCCCTTTAATAATTAAACTCAATCTGATCGGTATCAGTTCAAGAGTAAAATGCCCTAAAAGGACAAAGGATGGGTAAACAAGATACCTTTCCACCAATTCGAAATAGTTCCGCAAGATCATGAAACTGCCCATGAATGTCACCACAAATCGTCACAGGACTTTTAACCGGCTGCAATATAAAGGAAAATAAATTCTAAGATATAAAATAATTGTTAAGTAAAAATTTGGAAGGAACATGCAAATATTGTGACTACAATGATTATTGGTAATATGAAAATTGAGGCTATAAAATCATTTGGCTCTGTTTATCTTCAATAATAAGTGCATAAGGTTTTGGATTTGAAAATGAACTCAGATTAGTTATGGACCTTAAATATACTGTGTGAAGAACACAATGCATCTATATATGCAATCTTCTTCCACTAATTATTTTGTTGAAATGATGTATACATGCATGCATACAAGCAACCAGTGCATGGGCCATATGCCCGCATATGTATACAACAACAACAACAACTGAGCCTTTTATCCCAAGCATATGGGGTAGGCTACATGAACCAACATGAGAATCACGCCGGGTCCAGCACATGAATCCTCTGTCTCCACTCACTTCTATCGAACAATATACTTTCATTGAGTCCTTTGGCAACCATATCGTTTCGTATCACCTCCATCCATGTTTTCTTCGGTCTCCCTTTTGCCCTTTTGCCTTTACCCATATCGAGAGTATCTATTCGTCGAACCGGTGCTTCCATAGGTCTGCGTCGCACATGACCAAACCATCTAAGCCGGTTTTCCCGCATCTTCTCCTCCACGGGTGCCACACCAACTTTTGCACGAATATCCTCATTTCGCACCTTGTCTTTTCTAGTGTTACCGCACATCCAACGAAGCATGGGGAGAAAACAGCAGTGGCCTCTCACATGGGCCAATGGGGTCCAAGGGCCTAACTGCAAAATAGCCAGTGGGCCCTACAGCCCATGCGAGAGGCCACTGCAGTTTGGGCCGGGCCTGCAGTCCGTTTCCTCTGGGGCATTGATATGTTCATATGAGGCCCCCTTTTCAAACATTGTATATTAATTTGAGCTTCTATCCATGTCAAAATATGATAGTCGAGGCATTGTGCTCACTCTTGTCGATGCAGGAAATGTAGTTATTCAAAAGTGAAATTACACCGGAAACAAACACAATTGCTAGTGCATTATGCTTGCTGTTGAGAAAGGGCAAATTTATTCAAATGTGAAATGAGGACAAAATTAAGCACAGTTGAAAGATGATATAATCATAAGAAAGTAAATTTGGATATGTGAAGATTTTCCGCATATGGTCAGTATGGATTAATTGATTGTTTTTGGTAAATATTTAAGGTACAGAATGAGCCTTTTCTATTTAAAATTAACAATTCTAGAGAAAAAAAGGTTGGAATAGGTCATCGCACATTTATCTCGATTGACTCTTAACATGTAACAATAAACACTCAGTTATTTAGTAATTACTCAAAATTTAAAAGATGATGATGATGATGATGTTAGCAATTATACCCTCAAACTGGGGGAAAGTCTTGCTGAGTACAATAAAAATACTGACAGGCGAGGGAGCGGGAAACCACAAAAAAGTTCAACCTTGGGTTTCAACTACACCTTTTTCAACTCAATCATTAAGCTTCATCCATTATGTCTCAAACCAGTGTATACATTAGATCTCTAAATATTACGAGTAAAAGAAGGATAAAAAGAAACACAGAAGGCCTAGAAATAAAGCAATTGCAGAAGGTTAATAAATAAATAGAAATTACCTGGACATTGCTTTCTTCCATTAATATCTCTTTCGCCTTCTCAGCTAACACTTTAACCTGCATCAGTAATTAAAAGAAAAAGAGGCGTCATTGCAGCACTAACATATAGTTCCTTCTAGCTATATAAAGCTGTGTGGGAATATGCCTGCATGCAAAACTGGGTGTTCCCAATAGGAGTTGGACAGAAATCTACAAATGTGACATAGATAATTGACCAGTTAATTGGAAAATCAAACAAATTTATCTTCGCAGGCATCATCTAAAATGAGACAAAACCAAACTCAAATTGGAGTAGTCTCCGCCAATGAAACTAGGCATTGAAATTGAACAAGAAAGAAAATGTTCTGATTAGATTAATGTCTTAACGACCATCAAAACCATGTAAGTTCCTAATATATGTTTAATTCATATAGAAATATAGAAAGACATCAGCAGTAGAGTTGCAAATGAATTCACACCATACATGCTTCATAACAGATTTTGCATAAACAATAAACAACAAACAGATATAGCAGGGCTAAGGAATCAGATCAGTCTATCCGATCAGGAAAGAAAGGCTTTAGGTGCTTCATTACAGAGTCAATGTCCATAACTCAAAGCTTTGCTTTAGAAAATTTCATGAAACATTGAACAAAAAACTTTAGTACTCATAATTGTCCATTGACGAAATTCAAGTAATGGTCATCAAGCCCTCCCCCCTATAATGGTCACCAAGCCCTCCCTCCCATAATGAACAAATTTTTCAATACTCATAATGGTCATCAAGCCCTCCCCCCAACCCAACAAAAAAAGGGGTTGTCTCAAATCTCTAGCTAAGGCAACAAAGCACATGATATGGTACTTCCCGAAAAATCAAAGCCAATATGATGGAAGCCAAACTAAAAACCCTTTTTTAGGCTCATGCAAACAGAGAGATGAGCTTCAAATATCTTATGCTAACAAAAATAATATGCGGCATGGAAAGATGACAACGTTGATTACTGGTGCCACACTTGTCCTGAAGGGTCAAAAAGCTAAAATGGGCATTGGCCTTAAGTTAGAGATTGCCATTTGCCAACACTAGATCTACTAAATAATCATCTAGAGATTCAGATATTCTAAATAACGTATACCAGCTATGATGTTTAGCCATAGATAATAAAATTTCAGATTCTTTAGCACGGTCTATACAAGATACCCCATACATAGTATGTATCTTAGATGGAAATTCTAATCACCAGCTACTTATCCAGTTTCCTTCAAAGCATTAACTACCTATTTATGCTCATTTGAAGTCCTTGACTAGATGGAACTTATAACAAAATGCCGACGAGCAAGGGTAGACCCATGGATTTTGGTTAGTTGAGGGCCTTGGGGCAAACAACTATCAAATTTCTTACTATATAATATCTAAAACTTATTATACATTTAAAAAACTACAATTAATTTAATTGCATACCTAAAATAATATTTTTCACAATAACCGTTTTCGAGATTCTATATCTATATCCTACAGTCTAGGTCTTTGTTGAGCCAAATATTAATCGATGGAAACATATTCTATTTAAAACCAACTCCTTATTTTACGATGTGGGACTTAACTTTCATTGTTAAAACGAATTCTTAATACAAGACAATTTTAATCATTAAGAAAATATCAATGAAACAAGTATCCATTTAAATAAAATTAACAAAATCAATGTCTCTATATTATAAATTGAACTAACAATCTTTCACTTAGGAGCAAAACATCTTACCACTTGAGCTTGACATTATTATTGTTCATCATATACCCAAAATTCCAAAAGTCATAACGAGTCCTCTTCTTTTCCAAAGTTTGAGTGGGGGCACATACCCCCCCCACTCCTTTTTATATGGGTCCATCCCCCGCCAATGAGTTGTTGCCAAGATTTTTAGCATTCTCTAAAATATACTTGAAGTTCTGGGAATTTTTTAATTATACCCTCTCCAATCTTATATAGTGAGTAAAATCCAAATTATGCCAATCATAAACCTCATAAAACCATAGTTTGATTGTAGGTAAGCAAATAACTGCTCGTATATGTTTGTACTCTCACATCACTTTGTTCTCACCTCAACCTTAATCGAGCATCGGCTGGTTCGGTCAGATTCAAAGTTCGAGATTTCGGCCGAAATCACCGATACGTAGTGGTTTCGTATCGGTTTCGGTGGAGACCGATACGAAACCCAAAACCGATATGAAACCAACCATACAATATCGTTTCAGCTGAAATCTTTTAAAACTTATTTTTTATACCATTTTTACTGTCATTGTGATCATTATAGGCCTTCGTTGTTAGAAAACTGCAAAAAAAAGTGAACTCAAACCCTGTATTAGTATTTATCTAAATACACTTTTTAATATATTTTGCATCAGGATTTTTAAACAATGGAATCATTATCTTGTAATATAGAACCATAAATTTAAGTATTTAATATATCTACACTTATGTATGATGTATTACCGTCGAAACCAAAACCCGAACCGAGATAGTGAAACTAGCCGAAACCCAGCGAAACTAATAAAATTATGAGAGACCGAAACCGAAATTGAGTTCTTGAACCTTGGTCAGAACACCGTAATACCCCACCCCAAGTGGCGGGCATGTCCTGTTTCTAGTCCTAATTGATGTAATAGTGTGGTTTATGAAGGCATGAGCGCAGCTGCGGTTCTCACTTCTGCTCATCTTGTTCTAAGTTGCACCAAGAACCCAAACATACATGCTTCTTTATTTCACGACATTAAGAGTTTCCTACCCGTAAATATATAATCTGAATATTCCACATGCCAAACTTGTTGGGAATGCACTAAGCAAGTTTCCACTAGTATAACAAAAGAGCCAGAAGTTGTGCATTGCGTTATGAAACATTTCATTTTCTAGCAGTTCACATTCATAATTCAATGACATGGACACATTACAATTTCAATTAAATCCATATAGGAAGCTCAAAACCAGCGGTGATACAAAATTGCCAAAGGGTACATAAAAATCTCAATAAACTATCACAATCTTAGCTCTCAAATAGCGATTCTTTAACAATTGAGGCTCCTATAAGAAATAAAAATTGAAGCTTTTATCAAAACAATATGTGATTTAATCAACTGCTATAAGGAAAATATGCCATTATTCAACATCAAGCTCTCCATTTTCATCCTCCCTTCATTTCTATTTCCTCCAGAATTGCGAGACCCAGACCTCTAACAATATGCCTCCTAAATATTCCAATACACAATGCAAATGAAGGGTCCATGAAATCCCAATACATCAAGTAACCAGAGATTCGTCACAAATCTCCTGGAAACCAGTCAAACTGCAGTCTACCTATAAATCTACAGCTAAAAAGAGCAAATTTCCAAAGGATCCCGTAAATCAGAAAAGCAAAAACCTGTTTTCCATGAAAAACACCTCAGATCTACCAAATATCCCCAATTACAGCACAAGATTCCAAATTTCGAATCGAAAACATGAAACACAAACAGAGATTCAAACGGATCGAAGAGATCTAAAGCTCACCTCCTGTTCGGAGAGAGGCTTGCACTGCATGAGCTGCGCGATCTGCTCGTCGAGGTTCCCATGGGAGTTTGACGAAGGCACCGGATTCACGCTCATCCTCGGAGACCTAGCCCTAACCCTAACCCTAGTTTTCTCTCTCTTCGAGTGATTGCTAGAATTGGGAATTGGCGAAAGACGGTAAAATTTCGGGGGAACAGGAGGGAAGAAGGAAACCTTGGAGCTTGGCCATTCGTGTCTCTCTCTTTCTTATCCGCCGTGTTCCCACGGACACGAAACTTATATTTGATACCACTGCCGTATCGACACCTGTACCTGATTTGGGAGGTGAATTGTTCCAAGAAATTATTCGGTATAGCGGGTGCAATGCATCCGGACAGAAAAGAGAGAAAAATGGGCTTTTAGGACAGCTTTGCAGGTTCGTATCTTTATTGTTTTCATTCTCATGACCGAGCATATGCATTTGGTGCTAGGAATGTAAATAGATTGGATATAGGTCTTACCATATCCAGATCTGATAAACCCAGACGGAATTGAATACGAATAGCATTAGTTATTAGACATAAAAAGTTGTTGTCCTTATCTTATGAAAGCCGGACATAGAATGGACGGTAAATGAATATTGGAAAAAATGCACCCAATAAAGCAAAGGATTACTGTTTTGCATCGTATACCGATATGGAACGGATATGGGTATTACCATATCTATGCCCGGTGTTTATTGGCAGATGCAGATATGGATTTGGATAGTTATTGGAAATGAAAATAACTATGCATATTTGATAAAAATCGGATACGGATACAGATTAGCTCAAATTATCCATTTCGTTTACACCCCGTGGATGAGGATTTCGCAAGCGTTTTTTGTTGGACTTTTTACTAAAAAACAATCATGCTTCGCTGATCACTAAAAATACTCCTCGTGCTTTGTATTTGCTTAAAAGACACCCCAAACATCCAAACTGCACTAAAAGCCACCCTCACTAGTTTTCTATCAAAGGCCGGCGTCTTATTAGGAAACTGAAGCCGGAATTTGTGTTTGGGCTTGTTGGGTTACCCTAACGTCTTAGCCATCATCTGTGGCGATTTGCGAAATAAAAATTTTCTTACAAGTTTAAAAACGGCGCTAGAATAACCCAAGAAACCGGATCTTTCCATAAACCTAACTAGCTAAATAAAGAGAGCTAACTACTATGAAAAGAAGTCTCACCAAACGATCCAAATCCTTCGGTCTTCTTTCCTCATCGTTCGCTCCAAGTGGCCACCATGACCGCACTTGATCTCCTTTGCTCGCTCCATCAGTACTCCGGGATCGAGCTTGCTCTTCGGTCCTCCTCCGTCGAAGATAATCTACCCGAAAGATGTGATCCATGGCTCCAACTCCTTGCTAAGTAACAAAAGGAGCAACTAGAAAACCTGGGATGCTAATCCAAGATCTCTAGGATGTAGTGTGAAGTTCTAGGTGTTTTACTATCTTTATCTTGCCCCCTCTCTTGTTTCCCAACACATGAGAGTGTAGAGAGGAGGAAGAGGAGGAAGGTGGAAGAACTCAAGAGAAGGAGAGGGGAGTGAATCAAAATGGTGAGCTCAAGAGAAATGAGGCAACCATGAGAGAGAGAAAACCCCACAATGGTTTTGTATATCAATTTCCATGAATAAACAATATGACCCATGCTTCAATAGTTGCCACAAATGAATAAAGAATTCATTTGTCAACTATTGAGGCATGGTCCTCGCTATACTCCCCTCTGAAAATCTACCCTAGTACCAGCAAGGGGTCCAAGTGACATCAAGCATGCCAAATTCAAATTTTTATACATGCTAAGCTAGACTATACAAGATCTTTAGCTAGGTGATTAGGGTTTAAAGTTTGATATCAATAAACTATGAGAAGTGAAGAAGGTTATACCCTTGTAGATTGTGTCCTTCGCTTCTAAAGCTCCAGGTTGAAGTCCACGCGACTCTACTAGGCTCATCTTCCAGTTGAACGGACCTCCTTCGTGATCTTCGCGCCAAAGACGATTCACCCGAGGTTCCTCTAGCTCAAGCTATCTCTACACTAAACTCCTTTAGTGTAGAAAACACACCACACCAAATTGCTATAGTTTGGTGTGGAATGATGAAGTAAGGGATTAGAAAGTTCACTAGGGTTATCATAAGTTTAATGATTCACATCACATGTGAGGGTTTGAACTTGGAGGTGAGGCGAGCGAAATGTAGAGAGCAAAAGCTCATGGAAATGGCTAAGGCATAAACTCAAGAACAAAAAGCAAGCATAGAATGAAAAATGAATAATATCTCCTCGCTTATTTAGGCATGGATTAAATTGCAATTCTAAATTGCAACCATACTTGAATAGTGAGTCAAGACTAATATTATATCATATAAACACATGCCTTAACCATACCCAAAATATCTCCACAATTACATCTCATTTTTTCTATTTTCTAAAAGTAGAAAAACATGTCATGCTTCATATAATAATATATATATTTATATATATCAAATATACATTAATTGTAGGGTTACTAGGCACACTAACAAGGCTCTACAAGGCATCGACCATGCCAAAATTAAATTTTTATGTGCCGAACAACCCTAAGCAAGATCGTATACTAGAGTTTAGGCGAATCATATAGCAAGTAAACAGCTTTACGACTAAGGGTATGCGATATACAACCTTTGTAGATCGGTCCTTCACTTCTATTACTCCTTGTTGAAGCCCCTTCGCTGCGATCGTGGTTCTCCCGGACCCTTGCATGGCTTCACGAGGTAAAAGACACATCCTTGCTTGAAGTCTTCGAGGCCGAAGATGATCTATGTCGAGGGGATGCCAACTCAAGCTCCTACTTCACTAACTAGGGAATTAGTGAAGCAAACACCCTAAACTAAAGTACTAGTCTAATAGAGGATGGAGAAATATGAAGTGGGTTCTCTTTAGAATTTTATTTCTCACAAGCTTTCTCACTTTTGATCAAACCCTAGCAAGCTTTTTCTCTCGAACAAAAAAGAAGAAGATGAACTAAAGAAAGAGATGAGGATGATGATCAAGTGAGAAGGTCAACCATGGTGAGTGAGTATCATATACTAACTCTTGTAGAGACATTACCATGGCTAAGTGTTAAGGTTAGGTTAAAACCCAAAGTAAAAACAAATTTAGTGGACTTTAGTCAATGCATCCACAAGCTTCCACAAGCTTCATGCATTTTCTAATTTACCACTAATTTTGTAATTACTTTTAAATGTTAAAACCCAGCATAACAAATAGCATGGTGTATGTCTCATACACCCAAGTCAAGTGTATCATCAACCATGATACAATAAAAGAAAACACAATTTTAATATATATCATATATACATTAAAGTTGTGCTCATGTGAGAAAAACCCTAAAGTGAACAAGTGTTAGTAAATGTAAACCAGTATATCTAATATACAATTATACACTTAATTATTAAATCAACACTTGACTTAATAATCCGGTCATATCTCATATGACCGACTAACATTCATCGTATCGACTTATCGAATCAACACTTGATTCGATAACCCGGTCATATCATATATAACCGACCGATACAAAAAGTCGCGAAAATAGAATACGGTATCACATACACGCATTATTCTCGGTCCCGCACATATCACATATGCTCTCCTATTTCGTTTTGCCTGAGCCAGTAAAACCTCTATGTAGGACTCTAAAGACTCGTCAATACGCCGGCAGTAGGTGATGATCACATCAAGCACCCACAAGCCGTCAGTGGTACTAGCTGGACGTAACGGCTACCCGGGTATTGAGCGATCAGAAGATCAGCAAGCAAGCCCGCTCCAACTCCTGTAAAAGCCTGCCGGCAACACTTCCCGTACAGTCCGGTCTCCTCGTTTGATATGTCGCATATCAAGTCTAGGGGTGGTAAACGTCAGACCCCGATAACCGATAAGTCGTGCCGATGTGAGGCTCATAACGGGTCGAGAAACTACTGGTAACACTTACCAGTAAATCTCTAAATCAGCCCTGGCCAGGGACTTCCCTGTTACGGCCAATCGAGCACAGCGCAACATCAACCCCCAATACCGGGAGAGACGAAACCCCTCCTATCGCTCATTGCCTCCATGTGACTCGGGACTGTACCTAAAAACCACCGTTTTGCACGTCTTCATGGACGTGCTAAGGTGGAAATCAAAGCACAGTGGGAATCACACAAGACTCTATGACGATCTCGGGTCTACAGACTAACCTGCACAAGTGTCACCAGAGAACTGCCATCTGACGTGAGGTATAATACCATCTGGGAGTTCTCGGCGAGTCCGTCCAGTGTACCCAGTCTCCACTGAGCACCCGCATACAATCTCTGGTGTCAAACACCAATGGATGTGGGATCATCCATTGCCCATCTCATGGGTCGAGAAGCGTATACGCTAGCTGTCACGCCCCGCTTCCCAGAGTACGCAAGATTGGGCACGTGACATAGCCAACCATGCTACCTGTGGGTAGGAAGTATCCATCCACAGTCACATTACGGCTGAAGAGATATCAAGAACAAGATAAATAAACTATCTAACACATGTCCAAATCCATAATAAAAAGAGTCAATGAAAATAAGTGCGGAAGCAAATGATCCGATACGATAATAGAAGGGTACGTCCCATAATGCGGGATCGCACCTGGAAATAAAATGCAATAAATGAACTAACCACTACAGAACTCACAAATCAGCCTGCTGGCTGAGGTACTCCTGCTCGGTCGGCGACAGTGGTAAAGAATCTGGGCCATGCAAAACCCAGACGTCAGCGCGTCATGTCAACCGATAATATAATATAAACATGGTAACAAGCAATGCAGGGATGAACATGAATAAAGCAGTACTATGAAATAACAGTGCAGGGTAATGTGCAGTGGTAACTAAACTGTCCTATCAGGTTTCTACTCTAAAGTCTTTGAAATCAATTGATGACTCGTCGATGTAACTCAATAGTATCCCGTGCGTGCCCGGGACCACGGTCAAGGTTCTCGGGGCTGAATCCGAGACGTGCCGCTAGGCAGTAATAGGTAGCAGGATGGGCGAGTGATGTCAGCATCATCACTCCGGGGCTGGCCAAGCTCGTAAGACTGATCAGAACATGTATCGAACTGTTGAGTTACAAGTCGGTTTCACCTTTGATTTCCCCATACCCCCAAGTTATGTATGTCAGGTCAGGTATTCAATAATCAAGGACTAATGCCGACACAGGATCAGGTAACAGGTCAGGTTTGTCTGGATAGACAACAGGAGTGGTCCATGAGGACCCCAAGTCAGGTTTGTCGGCATTAGGCAATGAGATCATGTAACAAGTCAGGTCGTGGTACAACATGTTGAGTCGGTTAGTACAGGGTATCATGTCCGGTGCATCGGTATGTATGTATATGTCATGTGTATCAAGGTCGGGTCAATATGTGACGCAATCGAGGGTGTGCTCATAACAGGTATATAGTCGAATAAGGAACAATAGCGGGAATAAAGGAAATAACAATAACGGTTCATTTAATCACAATGGTACATGAATATGATGCAGTTGTATTATATTAACAGGTTCGAGCACCCTTGGGGTACAATAATCACAGGGTAGCGCAATATTAATAACAGCAAGTAATGAAGATATAAGTGTACGACTATCGTCCTCTAAATAACAGAATGATTAACAGGTAGTTGTTATTAAGGTTATAGTGGCAAAATACGATTTAGTTGGCAGTACTATGATGTATATCATATTTCGTCCAAATGGGAGAGTAACTATATTTAGTTAATAATTGAAAGTTTTATGAGTCAAGCACACTTAATTAGCATAACATAGCATGTAGCAAGTAATACTTGCCTCGACGGTTTCGCAAACCGGAAAACACGAACGCAACGTCGGCGGAAAACACGCGACGGATGCACGGGCCACGGATCGAGTCCAAACAACGAACAGCGGAACCACACGGACCAGAGTACTTCGCGGGAGAGTCGGGTCCAGTCGTCGGCACGGCCGGATTCCGGCGAGCACAAAACAGTAAAAACAAGGGTTTCAAGCGGGTATAGACTTGGAATTAAGTAAAGGACCAGAGAAGAAGGTGGTGGGGGGAAAACTCACTGTTCCAGAGGGTTTCTGCGACGATGGCGAGATCGACGGCGGCGAGTACAGCGTCTCCGACGATCTATAAAATTTCAGCGGCTCGTTTAAACCTTGAAGAAGATAAAAGGGAAGGGAAAGATGGAGGGCATACCTACAGGTGTCTAGAGGTGGTTGGGGCTCGTCGACGACGGCCAGGGGTGGCGCAGGAGTCGCCGGCGATGATCCAGGCAGTACAGGAAGTCGCGGGGTAGCCGGGGTCGCTGCTGGTCAGGGGTGCACCGGGAGGAGGAGAGTGGTGTCGAGGTCGGGAAGAGGGGCGAAGGGGAGGATGCTGGCGTCGACGGCGACAAGTGGCGGTGACGGTGCAAGTGGCCGCGGCTAGGCGTAGGGTGCACGGGGAAGAAGGAGAGGAGGAAGGAATGGGGTAGCGGTTGCGACGAGGGCGAGGAGGCGAGGACAACGGTAGTGGTGGTGTGGTCGGCGCGGGGACTGCGGCGGCGACGGCGACAAGGAGGGTTCTGGGGGTTAGGGTTCTCGCAAATGTTTTCTGAAGGAAGGAGACGAAGTATATATATGGGTTAGAGAGAAAGAGAGTTAGAGAGAGAGAGAGATAGAGTTAGAGAAAGAGAGAGATAGGGAACGGAGAGAGAAAGATATAGAGAGACGGAGAGAGAAAGAGTGTGTTAAGGGCGGGCCCACGAGGGATTAATCCCCTCCTGATTGGCCAGGGGCAATTCCAAAAGATTTAAAAGGGATTTTCTGAAATATTTGATTGGTTAAAACCTGTAACAGTTTAGGTTTCGAATATGTTTTTATAGTTTAGTATAATTAATTAAATTGGGATTTTGGCGCTAAATGCAACATTTCCAAATCGCGTCCGGGTTGCGCCTAAATATTTGAAATTCAAATTATAGGATTTTAAGCGAGTTCCAAATTTTGAAAAGAGGTGTTTTGTGATTAAAATGCATGCCCCCAAGTCGGACACTTGCACGCGCGCGTAGCCGTCCAAACTTGCCCGTTTCGCCGAACGGGATGAGATCTCGATACGCGGACACTACCACGCGACTAGTGGCGACGAGTAGGTCAACATGGATATTTTTAATTTCACTTTAGGTGTTAAAATTTGTTATGTGCTAAAATGACTTAACCGGTTAAAATTTAGCAATAAACACCAAACAATCAGGATAATTGAAATGAGCAATGTATAACACTCAACTAGTAATAGAAATAGTATTCTTGGGCTCGGGTGTTACATCATACCCAACTACAAAAAGAATTTCGTCCTCGAAATTCCAAGAATACAAGATAGTTAACTACAGAAAAAGGTGAGGAAACTTCTGCCGGATCTCGTCTTCTCGCTCCCAAGTGGATTCTCCATGCAATCGATTACCCCAAGAAACTAGCACAAGAGGGATAATCTTGTTCTTAAGAACCTTTTCTCTTCGATCCTTGATTTCAACCGGTCGCTCCTCAAAAGTTAGGTCCTCCCGTACGGTCAGCTCCGAATGATCCAAGACGTGAGTCTCATCTCGGACATACCTCTACAGTTGAGATACATGGAACACCTCATGCACTCCTGCCAAGGACTGTGGTAACGCCAAACGGTACGCTACCTCTCCAACACGCTCCAATATCTCGAAGGGTCCAACGAAACGAGGACTAAGCTTTCCCGACTCCCAAAGCGAATCACTCCTCTAGTCGGTGATATCTTCAGGACTACCAAATCACCCACGGCGAACTCTAGAGGTCTTCTTGACGTGTCAGCCCAACTTTTCTGTCTGTCTTGAGCTGCCTTCATAAGCTTCCTGATGGTATTCACCTGCTCGACTGTCTGTACCACCAAATCTGGTCCTAATAACCTTCGTTCACCAACATCATCCCAACAAACGGGTGAACGGCACTTACGACCATACAACGCTTCAAACGGAGCCATCTGAATAGTCGCTTGGAAGCTATTGTTGTACGAAAACTCCACCAGGTGTAGATGATCCTCCCAAGAACCTTTGAAGTCCAACATGCAAGCCCTCAACATATCTTCAAGAGTCTGGATCGTTCTCTCCGATTGTCCATCAGTTTGAGGATGATAATCTGTGCTAAACTTCAATCGAGTCCCCAAACTTTCTTGTAAACTTCTCCAGAAGTGCGACAAGAACCGAGTGTCCCGATCGGACACGATACTTACTGGTACTCCATGCAATCTTACAATCTCCTGCATGTACCGCTCTGCCAAAGTCTCCGTCGCTTGACCAACCCGAAAAGGAATAAAGTGAGCTGTCTTGGTCAACCGATCGACAATCACCCATACTGCATGGTTGCCCTATGGACTCCGCGGTAAAGCTGTCACGAAATTCATGGTTACATGTTCCCACTTCCACTGAGGAATCGGAAGTGGTTGCAACAAACCAGCAACCCTTTGGTGTTCAGCCTTGACTTGCTGACACACCAAGCACTTAGCCACGAAGCGAGCAATTTCCCGTTTCATACCTTCCCACCAGAAGTGCTGTCGAATATCTCGGTACATCTTTGTCCCTCCTGGATGTACCGAGTAAGCTGAACTGTGTGCTTCCTTCATAAGCTCTTCACGCACATTCCCTTTGGCCCACACACACGGCTACCATACCTCAACGAACCATCTTCGTGGATCAGTAAATCGGTTCGTAGTCCGGCTTCAACCTGCTCTCGAAACTGTTGCAGTCTAGGATCCTGCGATTATGCCGCTTTAACCTTCTCAGCTAAGGACGACTGTACTTGCAACTGCATCAACTGTCCCGTAGCATGTGGTAGCACAACCTCCAAGTCAAATCTCCGAAAATCCGCAATGGTCTCCCTCTGTGCAGTCAATTCCTGAATCACTGGCAACCGACTAAGCGCATCCGGCACGACGTTAACCTTTCCCGGATGGTACTTAAGATCAAGGTCGTAGTCGGCCATCAGCTCCAACCATCTGCGTTGCCTCATGTTCAACTCCTTCTGAGTGAACACATACTTCAAACTCTTGTGATCTGTAAAAACTTCGACTTCCTCGCCTAAAAGGTAGTGTCTCCAAATTTTCAAGACGAAGATCACGGCCGCAAGCTCCAAGTCATGAGTCGGATAATCCTTCTCATGAGTCTTCAGTTGTCTCGACGCGTAAGCTACGACCTTCCCATTCTGCATCAAAACACATCCCAATCCTTTTCCAGATGCGTCGCTGTGAATCACCAGTCCTCCTGAGTTGTCTGGTACGGTCAGGATAGGGGCGGTTAACAACTTCTGCTTCAACGTCTCGAAGGCCAATGCACATCCATCCGTCCAAACAAACGGTACCTCCTTGCGCGTAAGCTTGGTCAACAGTTCTGCCAAACGAGCGAAATTCTCCACAATCTCCTGTAGTATCCGGCGAGTCCAAAAAAACTTCTTATCTCTGCAACATTCTTTGGAATAGGCCAATCTCGAACTGCTGCAATCTTTTCGGGATCGACGGCGATTCCATCGCCCGACACGACATGCCCCAGAAACTTCACTTCTTCCAGCCAGAAGTCGCACTTACTTATCTTCGCATACAATTTCTCCTGTCTCAACGTCTGCAGTGCGATCTTCAGATGCTCAGCATGCTCCTCCGGACTCTTCGAGTATACCAGGATATCGTCAATGAATACCACAATAAACTGGTCCAAGAAGGGTGAAAAGATCATGTTCATCAAATCCATGAATATTGCCGGCGCACTCGTTACTCCGAAGGGCATCACCAGATACTCGAAATGTCCATATCGAGTTCGAAACGCCGTCTTGCAAATGTCTTCTGCTTTCACTCGGACCTGATGATATCCGGATTGCAAATCCAGTTTCGAGAATACTCTCGCGCCACTAAGCTGCTCAAAAGTTCTCCAATGCAAGGGATCGGGTACTTGTCCTTACTAGCTACCCGGTTTGATTCTCGATAATTGATGCACATCCTTCTCGTGCCATCCTTCTTCTTTACTAGAAGAACTGGAGCTTCCCAAGGCGAGTTACTGCTTCGAATCCAACCCTTCCCAAGTAATTCACCAACTTGCTTCTTAACTCCTTCCAATTCCACTGGTGCCATCGGATAATAAGATTTTGATACGGGCACTGCACCAGGAATAAGGTCAATCGTGAACTCCACATCTCGCTTCGGCGGTAAGCCCGATATATCTTCAAATACATCCATAAAGTCACGAACAACTGCCGGCTCTTCATTACTATCAACTTCCATAGTTGCGAGAACACCATGTGTGTCGGCCTAGCCTTAAACTTGATTGGCCCGACAGAACTGCTTCCTTACCGCAACTGCTGTCTGCATCGTTGGCCGCGAAAGGTCCAGCGAGACTACTGAGTCTCGTCCACTCTGCTGCATGCACGTCCACGGTTGCTCCATTCTGCCTTAGTCCGATAAATTTCTTCCCTTCCCTCCGCGCAGTCTGCGGGAAGAACTTCTCCAGGGGTTCTTAGAAAACTTCGCCCAACTGATCGGCTTGGGCAAGCGTGTCTCTTCCGCAAGCCACCACTCTCGGGCGTAATCCACTAGTTGAATGCGCACCACATCAACTCCTTTGTTCTCTGGAATCCGTGTCGCAATCAGCAAATTCTCCGTGTCACTAGCCACTGCTCGGCTGGCAACGGCTCCTCCAGACCAGTGAAAGTAGACGGATCCAAAAGTCTGAAATCTGCTACGGTCCTTACTCGGTCAACTGGTCTAGTTCCAACATCGTTTACAGACTGCTGAACGATCTGCAAACCTTCCTGAAACAAGTCCGCTTGCTGCTGGATCAGCTCGGTCAGTTTCTTTGATTTCCAGCATTTCTCTTATCACTCCAAGCATGGCGGCTTCGTTCACACGCCTCTGGTACGTCTTCAACTTCTTACCTGTCATAATCCTGAACTCAAAACACCCAGCATTAGCATGATGATAGATTCTGAATGTGGATTAAGGCTAGAACTCCAAGATACTTAAATAGAGTACCGCATTGTAACTATGCCGCGGTATCATAGCCACAAATACTTAACTCCACCCAAGTCGCCCAAGTCCTAGGGATAACAAGAAATCAGGTTTCCGAGTCGATATGCAAAGTAAGTTTGCACGTCGTAAAAGATGTAATCCGGAAGAATGTGATTCAAGAATGGTAAAACGGTCAAGGTGGCAGGACATGTTTCCTAATCACGGGTATTCTGATTCGTGTATCGGGTATAATACCCAACTACAAAAGAATCAACCCAATTAACCTATGGCTCTGATACCAAAAGAACCATGTCACGCCCCGCTTCCCAGAGTACGCAAGATTGGGCACGTGACATAGCCAACCATGCTACCTGTGGGTAGGAAGTATCCATCCACAGTCACATTACGGCTGAAGAGATATCAAGAACAAGATAAATAAACTATCTAACACATGTCCAAATCCATAATAAAAAGAGTCAATGAAAATAAGTGCGGAAGCAAATGATCCGATACGATAATAGAAGGGTACGTCCCATAATGCGGGATCGCACCTGGAAATAAAATGCAATAAATGAACTAACCACTACAGAACTCACAAATCAGCCTGCTGGCTGAGGTACTCCTGCTCGGTCGGCGACAGTGGTAAAGAATCTGGGCCATGCAAAACCCAGACGTCAGCGCGTCATGTCAACCGATAATATAATATAAACATGGTAATAAGCAATGCAGGGATGAACATGAATAAAGCAGTACTATGAAATAACAGTGCAGGGTAATGTGCAGTGGTAACTAAACTGTCCTATCAGGTTTCTACTCTAAAGTCTTTGAAATCAATTGATGACTCGTCGATGTAACTCAATAGTATCCCGTGCGTGCCCGGGACCACGGTCAAGGTTCTCGGGGCTGAATCCGAGACGTGCCGCTAGGCAGTAATAGGTAGCAGGATGGGCGAGTGATGTCAGCATCATCACTCCGGGGCTGGCCAAGCCCGTAAGACTGATCAGAACAGGTATCGAACTATTGAGTTACAAGTCGGTTTCACCTTTGATTTCCCCATACCCCCAAGTTATGTATGTCAGGTCAGGTATTCAATAATCAAGGACTAATGCCGACACAGGATCAGGTAACAGGTCAGGTTTGTCTGGATAGACAACAGGAGTGGTCCATGAGGACCCCAAGTCAGGTTTGTCGGCATTAGGCAATGAGATCATGTAACAAGTCAGGTCGTGGTACAACATGTTGAGTCGGTTAGTACAGGGTATCATGTCCGGTGCATCGGTATGTATGTATATGTCATGTGTATCAAGGTCGAGTCAATATGTGACGCAATCGAGGGTGTGCTCATAACAGGTATATAGTCGAATAAGGAACAATAGCAGGAATAAAGGAAATAACAATAACGGTTCATTTAATCACAATGGTACATGAATATGATGCAGTTGTATTATATTAACAGGTTCGAGCACCCTTGGGGTACAATAATCACAGGGTAGCGCAATATTAATAACAGCAAGTAATGAAGATATAAGTGTACGACTATCGTCCTCTAAATAACAGAATGATTAATAGGTAGTTGTTATTAAGGTTATAGTGGCAAAATACGATTTAGTTGGCAGTACTATGATGTATATCATATTTCGTCCAAATGGGAGAGTAACTATATTTAGTTAATAATTGCAAGTTTTATGAGTCAAGCACACTTAATTAGCATAACATAGCATGTAGCAAGTAATACTTGCCTCGACGGTTTCGCAAACCGGAAAACACGAACGCAACGTCGGCGGAAAACACGCGACGGATGCACGGGCCACGGATCGAGTCCAAACAACGAACAGCGGAACCACACGGACCAGAGTACTTCGCGGGAGAGTCGGGTCCAGTCGTCGGCACGGCCGGATTCCGGCGAGCACAAAACAGTAAAAACAAGGGTTTCAAGCGGGTATAGACTTGGAATTAAGTAAAGGACCAGAGAAGAAGGTGGTGGGGGGAAAACTCACTGTTCCAGAGGGTTTCTGAGACGATGGCGAGATCGACGGCGGCGAGTACAGCGTCTCCGACGATCTATAAAATTTCAGCGGCTCGTTTAAACCTTGAAGAAGATAAAAGGGAAGGGAAAGATGGAGGGCATACCTACAGGTGTCTAGAGATGGTTGGGGCTTGTCGACGACGGCCAGGGGCGGCGCAGGAGTCGCCGGCGATGATCCAGGCAGTACAGGAAGTCGCGGGGTAGCCGGGGTTGCTGCTGGTCAGGGTGCACCGGGAGGAGGAGAGTGGTGTCGAGGTCGGGAAGAGGGGCGAAGGGGAGGATGCTGGCGTCGACGGCGACAAGTGGCGGTGACGGTGCAAGTGGCCGCGGCTAGGCGTAGGGTGCATGGGGAAGAAGGAGAGGAGGAAGGAATGGGGTAGCGGTTGCGACGAGGGCGAGGAGGCGAGGACGACGGTAGTGGTGGTGTGGTCGGCGCGGGGACTGCGGCGGCGACGGCGACGAGGAGGGTTTTGGGGGTTAGGGTTCTCGGAAATGTTTTCTGAAGGAAGGAGACGAAGTATATATATGGTTTAGAGAGAGAGAGAGTTAGAGAGAGAGAGAGATAGAGTTAGAGAGAGAGAGAGATAGGGAACGGAGAGAGAAAGATATAGAGAGACGAAGAGAGAAAGAGTGTGTTAAGGGCGGGCCCACGAGGGATTAATCCCCTCGTGATTGGCCAGGGGCAATTCCAAAAGATTTAAAAGGGATTTTCTGAAATATTTGATTGGTTAAAACCTGTAACAGTTTAGGTTTCGAATATATTTTTATAGTTTAGTATAATTAATTAAATTGGGATTTTGGCGCTAAATGCAACATTTCCAAATCGCGCCCGGGTTGCGTCCAAATATTTGAAATTCAAATTATAGGATTTTAAGCGAGTTCCAAATTTTGAAAAGAGGTGTTTTGTGATTAAAATGCATGCCCCCAAGTCGGACACTTGCACGCGCGCGTAGTCGTCCAAACTTGCCCGTTTCGCCGAACGGGATGAGATCTCGACACGCGGACACTACCACGCGACTAGTGGCGACGAGTAGGTCAACATGGATATTTTTAATTTCATTTTAGGTGTTAAAATTTGTTATGTGATAAAATGACTTAACCGGTTAAAATTTTGCAATAAGCACCAAACAATCAGGATAATTGAAATGAGCAATGTATAACACTCAACTAGTAATAGAAATAGTATTCTTGGGCTCGGGTGTTACACTAGCCTACACCGGTATATCAATACCCCGTCTCGATACACCCTCGACTAAGGACCTTGAAGGATGTACTTATGGACTACCATGTCCCCACTAGTATGATCTGCATCATAGTCCAGGTAGTCAAGTACACATCCTAAGGGCTTTACCAATATGTAACTATAAGACAGCATAAAGAGACAAGTATACATGTTAAAGTAAAGTGCAACCAGATAGCATACTATCATATCGAGCAAGAAAGTCCTCTCTATATATGTCCAAGCATCCAATATAATATACATCATCTGTACAATACTGGCCTCTAGGGCATACATACAACTAACATTAATATATATATATATATATATATATATATAAATAAATAAATCAATCAATGAGCTAATGATATTAATTAAGATATAATTATATCACGTATAATATATATCACATTATTAAATCAATACTTGATCTAATAATCCGGTTATATCACATATGACCGACTAATATCATTTATCTGTTTATCACATTATCAAATCAACACCTGATTCGATAATCTGGTTATATCACATATAACCTAACCGATAACAGATAACTGCCAGATTACAATACGGTATCGCATGCTCGTATTTAATCAGGCCCACACACATATCACATATGTGTCCTACTTCGTTTCGCTTGAACCAGAAAACTTCTGTGTGGGACTCTAAAGACTCGTCAATACGCTAGCAGTAGGTGATGATCACATCAGTCACCTACAAGCCATCAGTGGTACTAGCTGGACGTAACGGCTACCTGGGTATTGAGCGATATGAAGATCAACAAGCAAGCTTGTCCATACTCTCCATGAAATCTATCAGTAACACCACCGTACAGTCCGGTCTCTTCGTCTGATATATCGCATATCATGTCTAGGGGTGGTAAACTTCAGCCCCCAATAACGTGATAAGTCATACCGATGTCTGGCTCATAACGGTTCGAGAAACTACTGATAACTCTTATCAGTAAATCTCAGCAGTGGCCCTGGCCAGGGACTTCCAGTTATAGCCAATCGAGCATAGCGCAACATCAACCCCCAATACCGTGATAGACGAAACCCCTCCTATCGCTCATTGCCTCCATATGACTCGGGACTGTACCCAAAATCCACCTGTTTGCATGAATCCTTTGAGCCATGGTAGGGAGGAAATCAAAGCACAGTGGGAGCCATACAAGACTCTATGACGATCTCGGGTCTACAAACTAACCTGTACCAGTGTCATCAGAGGATTGCTATCTAACGATGGGTATACTACCACATAGGAGTCCTCGGCGAGTCATATTCGGTGTACCCATTCTCCAATGAGCACCTGTGTACAATCTTTGATGTCACATTGTCACGCCCCGCTTCCCAAAATACGGAATACGAGGTATGACTAGGCCAGCCATGCTCCTACGGTCAAGGGATCATCCCGCCGTAGTCACACTTCGGCTTCTAGCACTACATGGTAATCAGTAATAAAGCACAGTATTAAAGGAATCACATCACTAATTTATTACATTAAAATTCCATTGTTCACAAAATTACAGATAATAAGAACAATAACTAACCAAATTCGATCCCACGATCACTTTTATGGAAAGCAGTAAATGAAGAAGGTACACCAAACTATATCTCCGTGAACTCAAAGGGTAGATCCGTCTCCCGTGCTGGTCCTCCCGCGGAATCTGAGCATGCATACTCAGGTCGTCAGAGCGACACAATAACAATATTATTATGATAAGATGAAACAGGTATATGAGGTAATACTGGTATAAGAACAATGCAAGTAATCACTATGTCACTATATGATGCAGAATATGTTATGTGTCCCTATCGGTCTCTAGGTCATGTTTGAAATCACATAGTGGAAGGAGAATCATGTTTAACAGGAGTCTCGTACATACCCGAGACAACGGCCTACATGCCCGGGACATAACCATGTCAGCCGGATCGCTAGATCCTATCCTACACGTATCAGTATCACGGTTCGAATGATCATCCTCTAAACACGGTCCCGCTAAATACGATACTCTTTCCACTTTGATTTCCCCTTTTTCCCTAGGTTTACACTATTTATGATCTTGATCTAGTTGTGTATAAGTATACCAATGACACGGTTTTATCACTGTTCACTGTATCAATCACTGTCATGAATATTCACTTTCCATTGGTGTACTCGTCACTCCTAAACCAACATCTATCACGCACGATAATGCAATATCCACACGCACTAACACTGAGTATATGGCAAGGGTATGATATATGTATTGTATGCTACCAATAACTCTGTATGTTATGAATCAACATGCATATCATTAACTAAAATAATTTGCATAAGTCAATATGTTCAGAATTCAGCAAATGATACAAGTAAGATAAATAGAACACTCAGTTAGCAATTCATCAAAATTTGTTTCAGTTCAATCGGGACTCCGGTTCTCAAGATATAGCTATTTCATTTTAAGTGCTCGCGGCTGGAAATTCAGTTTCAGGACTGAACGTCCGTTTTGCGGCACAAATTGCACCCAGTTGGGCTCAGAATTTAGCGATGTTGCAGTTAAATGAAATCTAGGGTTTTCAATAGAATATTCAACGCAATAGACGGATCCTCAATCACATCTGTACGTTGAAAGTTCTACACAGTTTAATGTCAGTATATCACTTCTGAATCTGTTCTGGACAGATATATGTTCTGCCCTTTTAAATACAGTTTAAAATAGCAAATTGCGATGAAACGGAATGGAACCACCAGTTTTGTTTAACTAACAGGAATGTCTTTAATCTACTGCAGGGTTCCGCAACATACGACTTCAGAAAATACAGTGACGCAGGTCTTGGGACAGAACACACTAATCAGAAACGCTCTGGACTGTAGTCCAGAGTCGCATTCCGATCTAATTATCATCACGGTTTCAGAACAGAAAACATTAAAATTCTACATAGGGTTAAAGTTTGTCGAGTCGGCTTCGATTTAAGCCCTCGAACGCAGCATTCCAGTTTGAATATAATTTATGGCGATTTTATTCGTTTTCAGGTACGAGAAAATTCTAGTTTTAACGGCATATTTGGGGGTATCAATTTTTGTCACTAACAATCGTATTTTCCAACGAGATTCACACACGATATTCATCATTATAAGGGCCAACAGAAAGTATCGGTTTCCGTCAAATTAAACAATTATTTCCATTGGGATCTAGCATCGAACACCTAGGTCACAATACGTATCGGGAATCGGTAAATTCGTAAACTGGATTATTTGAGTTTGTACCACTATTATTATAGCATGAAGCAAGTAAATACTTGCCTGGAGAATGTCTCGGGGTCGCACGACAGCAACGATGCCGCGAACGCGCGTTGTACGCCGCGAAACAAGTTCGCGCGAGCTTGGATCGAAACACGGGTTTTACGTCGGAGTTTCCCGGAGTCGTCTTGTGCGCGCTGGAAGTGTAGAGTAGGCTCTGTGGATCTCTTGAGTAGTGCTGAGATTGACGATGGTCGGCGGCGGCGCTCTGGCGAAGTGCAACAGTGTCGTTCACAGTGAGGGGAAAATGTTTGTAAATGGGTTTTGGAAAGAGAGGGGGAGCAGTGGGGTCGGGTTTGGAGTGATGAGGATGGTGCTAAGGATGTAGAGGGTCGCAAGGGTGGTTCAGGTCAGAGAGGAGGCTCGTCGGCGTCGGTCGTAAGGTGGTCGAGCTTGGTTGAAGTGGGTCTGTGTGCAGGGGAGTGGGTGTGCAGAGGGCTCGGGTTAATGAAGGAGGAGTCGTGGAGGGATTTAGGAGGAGGTTAGGGTGAGGTGATGCAGAAGGGGATCGGAGGAAAGTTCGTCGTCGTCGTTGAGGGTGGAGGTTGCAGTGGGTTGTGGGAGGTTTGGGTGCTCGGGTTTTGGGGCTCGCCGAATGTAGAGAGAGAGAGAGATGAGGAGTGAGTGGGAGACAGGGTTGAAAACGTGGGGGTAACGGCAGGAGCGAGGGCATGGGCGTGAGGCGCGGCGGAGGAAAGGGATCGCGCGCGCGAGTTGCGGGAGGTTACTGTTGGGAATTTTGAAGGAGATGAACAGTAGTGGCGGGTCGGGTCTGAAGTGGAGACGGGCATGGGTTTTGGGGAGTGGGCTGAAGAAGTGGGCCGGCTCGCAAAAAGGAAAATATAATCCCTAAAAACTTGGTGGGCTGAGAGAGAATATAGGGGACGGGCCGGGGAAAAATTAATTGAAGAATTCATTTAGAATTTGTGAGTGGGCTGAGGGAATGCTAACGGGCTGAGGGTTAAAGTTTGGGTTTAAAAATTAAGCTTGGGCTAAATGTTAAAAATAGGTTTAAGGTTTAAGTATTTTACTCATTTTGGTTTAATTCGGCTTTGGTTTTAAATCTTGGGTTTTGGCTTTTAGGGTTTGGAAAAATATAAATATTAAGCCTGACAACCAATTCAAAATATGAAGGAAAAAGAAAAGAAACTTCTGGAAATAAGAGAATATGAAACTTTTATTAGAATGGAAACGGGGATTTACACACACACCAATGGTTGTTGGATCAACCATCTCCCTCTAACGAACAAGAAACGTACATACTAGTCTATACTGGAATATCGATGTCCCGGTCTTGATATTCCCACGACTAGGAACTGATTAAAGGATGTACTTGTAGACCACCCTGGCCCCACTAGTATGATCTCATCATAACCCTGGTAGTCAAGTATATATCCTAAGGGTTTTATCAACATGTGAGAGCAAGACAGTAAAGAATACCAGTCAACACGTTAAGATAAAGAGTAACCAGATAGCATACTATCATGTCGATCAAGAAAGTCATATATATATATATATGTGTGTGTGTGTGTGTGTCCAAGCATCCACTATAATATACATCACATGTACAATAATGGCCTTTAGGGTATACATATAACTAACAATCTCCCACTTGCACTAAGGCCATGTGTTGTAGTATCTCATACCCAACATCCCAAAAATTCTCTCAAATTGTATCTGGGAGAGGGCCTTTGTGAGTGGATATGCTACGTTTTCTTTCGTGTGAACTCTCCTGACCTCGATCTCTCAGCGATCTACTATCTCCCTGATCAGGTGATACCGCCTCAGAATATGTCTAGATCTCTGTGGGACCTGGGTTCCTTGGCCAAAGCCACTGCTCCATTGTTATACAATACACATGTTTCCCCAATCAGAGCAAAGCTCTGTTGAAATTCAAAATTCAAATTCTGAAGCAACGCTTCAAATCTCGGGTGCAACGCGCCACGTGTCAGGCGCAGATGTATCAGCGCAGCGTCCAAGAAGGAGCGCCCAATCAGAGCAAAGCTCTATTTAAACTAAAATTAAAGGAAGCAACGCTTCAGTTGCGCAAGCACTGCGCTACGCGACACGTGTCAGCGCAGATGCGCTAGCGCAGTTGCGTTGCGCGACACATGTCAGCGCAGATGCGCTGGCGCAGTTGCGCTGCGCTGTGCACTGTGCGACATGTGTCAGCACAGATGCGCTGCGCTGTGCGCTGCTTGACACGTGTCATGCGCTGGAGCATTTGCGCCAAACAGAATTAAGATTCTAAAGAAATCTTTCTGTTCTTTTTAAAACAAGAAGATTTTCTTCTGTAAAACAGAAGCCCTTGGATCAAAGATCCAACGGTGGGGGAAATTCCCCAAATCACTCAGAGAAAAATCTCTTTAACTAATTTATGGGCACTATAAAAAGACCCATAGACCTCAAATAAAAGACATCAACATTCTTAAAAAAAAATCAAGAGCTTCAAATAGAGAGAACTCTAAAAAAGTTTTCAAGAAAAAAGTAAAAACCTTCACAAAGTAGAAGAAATTTCTTCTAATAGATCATTGATCTAAAAACAAGATCAATGATCTTCACATAATAAACAGTGCTTTGTACTTCTTATGAACCACTGGTTCTTTAAAACAAGAAACACAAAATAAAGAATAGTGCTTTGCACTTTTATGAACCTTTGGTTCCTGAAATAAAAAGAAAAAACTTGTTTTCTCTTTGATCTAAATTAGATCAAGAAAATGAATAGTGCTTTGCACTTCTTATGTGAACCATTGGTTCTTGAATCTAAAAGATTCTTAAATCATAGTGTCTTGCACTTGCAAACTGCGCCGTTGCTCTCCTGGGTTGGCGCAAGCCACCAGAGTGAGCCGCGTGTCAGCAGCGCAGGCGCAGCGCATTGCGCTTGCGCGACACGTGTCAACACTATAAGCGCTTGCGCTCTCTGATTGGCGCAAAGCGCCTGATAAATGCAATGCATTTCTTACAGGGCCAGGCCCAAGTCAAAAGTCTAAACAGACAAAAATAATGCTATGTATTATTTAAAGGGGCAGAGCCCAATTGAGAGGTCCAATAGACCAAAACAAATGCTCTACATTATAATAAAAAGGGCAGAGCCCGGTCAAAATAGGCATAAATGCTGGCATCATTCTAAAAAGGGGAAAGCCCAAACAAAGGTTTAACAAGCCAAATGCAAACAAAATGTGGACATTTTCAACTGGACTTAGCCCAATTTTGGCCATAAGTCCTTAAATTAAATTGACTGAGCATGGCTGCTCCCTAAATCAATTTACGACCGGTTCAAGGGTACATCTCCGAACCCCTCTGACACATGTCGTTGTAATCCTTCAACGTCGTCAGAGAGGTTACGGGTCCCGACAACCATACATCAACATGGATTGCGGGGTCCTTAAACTCGTGGACCGAGACGTCCTTAAACTAATATTGGACCGAGACGTCCCTAAACTAATATTGGACCGAGACGTTCATAAACTAATATTGGACCGAGACGTCCCAAAATGTCCCTAAACTAATATTGGACCGAGACGTCCCTAAACTAATATTGGACCGAAACGTCCCTAAACTTATATTGGACCGAGACGTCCCTAAACTAATGATGGACCACCACGTCCCTAAACTGGCGATGGACCACCACGTCCCTAAACTGGAACATGGACCACCACGTCCCTAAACTGGAACAATAGAGCCTCCAAATGCTCTTTTGCCGGATCTAAACGGTCCCATTTAAGTTGATCTTAGCCCCAAATACGACTGACGTATCCTTAAACATTTAAATGAACGATAAAACTCCAAATCAACTTTTGTTCAAGGGTACATCTCTGAACTCCTCTGACATCCATCGTTGTAATCCTTCAACGACGTCAGAGAGGTGATGAGTCCCTGTTCATACCATAATATTGCATTTTCTATTCCCCATTCTTATGCATTTTACAATGAAAACAGGTGCTTTTGACGCATGTCTGCTACATGTTACAGGTTACAGGTTCTTGGACAGAAAACAGTGAAAAAGACAAAAGATGATACAAAAAGTGGACTTTGACCAACAAATAGAAGACTCTTGATCAAGCCTACATCAAACATAAATTCACAGAGTACAAGGCAATGCAAGGTCCAAGATTACAAAGCGAACGGTTAAAAGCCCACCGCAATTATTCACTGGAGATCTGGAAGAAACATAGAAGCTATTTTAATAAAGAACCAAATAATAAGGAAGCCCAAAGATCCAAGGCCCAATACTTTCTTTTAAAGAGACATAAAATTTTACCAAAGCTTGAAGTCTACTTTGACTAGGTCTTCCTAAGGATATTTTGGTAAATGTAGACATGCAAATCAATTGTAACCTAGGGTTTCCTATTCTCTATAAATAGGAACTCTACTCATTGTAATTTCTCATGCCTCCCTTCATTAATAAATTTTAGAATTCTTTTGGAGAGCATCGGTGTTTCTTTTTAATTCATGAATTCAGATCTGACAAACCTGCGTTGATGATTGGAGAGATGCATCAGTAAGTAGGTTATTTTCCTTGCAGTAGTTGTAGTTTTTCATATCTGCTCTAGGTAAATTATTTTCTCGCCTTAGTTTAATTTAGTTTAGCTTTTATTAACTTGCAATCGATGTTTTCTCTCTTTAATAAAATCATGTCTTTTTTCATCCCCTCAATGAGCGAGTAGTTTCCTCGCTTGTTAGGGTTAGGAATAGGGAAGGATTTAAGAGATGAAGATCTCTCATCTCTTTTCGTTGCCAAACTTTTATGAACATTAGAACTCCATGCATACCTTCTTATTCCGCTCCCTACGGCACTTTTACCCTCAAGGTAGCGGTGATTCCGTAGTCTAAAGGCCCGGATTTTAAGGTTTTCCATGGAGGTTAGGGTAAAGATTAAGAAAGGAAGGACAACGATCTAGAGGAAGAATCAATCTTCCCAATCATCCTAATCCCCTTTGTTAAGATTTACCATAACACTAATATGATATCTTTAATTAAAGGCAATGGAAAGAGATTTAGATCTTTGTTTACCAAATTTTCCCTAAACCTAATCCTAGCAAGTTTCTAATCCTAGTATCATACAACTTTAATTTTTAGATTTAATAATCAATCCGAACACCCTTCGGAATTAACTCGTTAGCGCGATTAGAAAATTCACAACATCCCTGTGGACCGACCCGTACTCACCGGCTAGCTGCAAAGCGACGCCGTTCTTGATTGCGGTTATAAATATTTTTGATCTATCTTTTAGAAAGCGCAAGCACGCTAAATCATACCAATCAAATGGCGCCGTTGCCGGGGATGGCGTAGAATTTTCTTTTCGCAATTTCGGGTTAATCATAAAATTTAAAAATTCATAAAAATCTGAAAAATCAAAAAAATATAAAAATATATCATTTGTTATTTTTGGAAAGGGTACTTTGTTGTTTGAATTTTGCAGGATTTACAATCAAGTTCGGATCTGGAAATCTCCAAAGATCAAAACAGTAAATAGACGATCCTATCAACAGAAGATTGCAACAACAGAGGAACAGAAAAAATTTGGAGGACCGAGTCAACAAGAAGAACAGCAGCGATCTGGTGAGCGCAAAAAAAAAAAAAAAAAAAAATCGCCGAAGGCTCCAACCCGCGGCGGATCCGCGGTCGGAGGCGGCACTTCGCGGCGGTTCCGCGGTGGTGGCGACAGATCGGTTTCCAGAAAAAAAGGCAGAAGCGCGGTAAAAAAAAAAAAAAAAAAAATTGTTCTGCCACTGCAAATTTCTGTGAGTTTTCTCTCTCCTCCTCTGCAAATCTTGATATATCTTCTGTAAATTTTCCTGTAGGATTTCTTTACGCTCAAAAATTTTTTCCCTTCCAAATAACGATCTTGTGTAGGATTTTTGTGCCTTGCTTGAAATGAAATTAGATTGCAAGTAATATTTTGTTGTTGCATATCTTTTCTTTAAAATATTTTGCTGTTGCATATATTTTCTCGAAAATCTTTTTGCAACATTTTTTTCCAAATAAAGATTCTTTGTGATATGCTTAAGATAATAATTGATTGCAAGCGATCTTTTCTGATTTGCATATCCTTAATCTTTTTGCTAAAAATATCTTTCCAAATAAAGAGCAAACGGAAAAAGGAAAATTTTAATTAGAAAACTTGCAAATTTTGAAATTCACAAAAAAGATTTGATTGCAAGTGATTTACTGTTTTACATATCTTTAATCGGACTTTAAGGGGCTTTTGACCAAATCAGATTGGGTGGGGATTTCATCACCCTTTCCAGGACCCCAGAAATCACATAAAACATTTTGCATCGACCACAATTAATAAAAAATACTAGACTCAGCCCTAAGGACTTCGAGCTCAATAGGACAAAGGACTAGTATAGGCATCGACCGTTTATCTTAACTGATTTTGCGGTGTCTAGGCTAGTGGTTTTTAATTAGGCCCACTGTCGTGGTGGTTCCTTCCCACTTACCTGGCCGCAATTGGCGGTGAAGAGACGGTTTGAGGTCCTATTTCTAGGTCTTTGGAACAGTTAGGAGCTGTCTAGCTGACCTAGGTGACCCTAGATCTCGGACTGATTGTGCATTTCTGGTTATTTGCATTTGTGTCTTAGCCCTTTATCGAAAATTTTTGCAAAACAAATAAAAAAGAATAATAAGAGGATTTTTAAAAAAAAAAAAAATACTTGCAACTTTTGTCGCTCGGAAATCCTTGCACCAACAAACTTTCTTTCTTTCTCCCTTTCTTCTAACATGGGTACCCCACATAACAAATCACTTGCCGAACTTTGGTATCCCGAACCTAATTTTGCGTCGTTCGGCAATTTGTTCGATCAATTTAAAGACGATCCTTCCATGCCTAAAATATCTTTGAAAGATCAAATAGAGGCGTCTAGGAGAAACAATTCGACTTTTCAACCCACTTTGTGTCAACCAAGTCAATCTTTACCACCCCCATATGTTGATACCACTTTTTCAAGTCCTTCTGTCACTCCTAAGCCGATGTCCATTGCTGAGCATATTGCTCAATCTCGCAGCCGATCTTTCACCCCTCTCCACACATCTAGTTATAGGGATCCGCACGACTATTCACCTTTTTATCCATATGTTGATCCTACCCCTGTCCAATCACCCACTTCCTACCAGTCCTACCCGACTTTTCCACCGTCACTAGACAATGTTTCTACACAGTCATTAGGGAGTTTCACATATCCAAACAATTTTGAATCTTTTACCGAAACCCCCTTACCACCCAAGTCTAGTTTGGAAGAGGCGTTGGAGGCGTATATCGCAGCAACAAACAAAATGGTTAGGAATGTGGAAGCGTCCGTGGCCACCCTTATGCAACCTGCTGAACCGGTAGCTAGTTTCCAACTAGCTCCAAATTTTCCAATGTATGAGGAGGCGGTTGGACAGAGAGAGAATGTGAGAGGATTTCCAAATCAAACCTACCCATACCCTATTGAATCCAACAACTCCAATTTTCAAACATGTGTCCAAAATGATGAGTTGTGTGATTTTGTAGTGCTTGATTTGCCAGATTGTGAAGAACCCCTTTCGAGTGAAACCGCACCTAATCCTTTCGATCTTTACACCTCTACTCTAGAACCTAAATTGATAAGCATCCATGCTTTTAAGGAGGTGTCTAAAGAAATTGACTTTCACTTGATTGAGGATATAGACGCCGGGAATATTTCGGATGATGAACCTGTCGATTTAATTGAAATTTTATGTTCAAATCATCATCCCGAGTTATTAAATGTTTCTCCCGAATCTCATATGCGTCTTGATTTTGATGATAATGGCATGGATAAGTTGAATATTGTGGAGAATTATGAGGATAATATTGAGGAGAGTAGTGAGAATCATATTGAGGTTGAACCATTTTTCTTTGATGTGTCGAATTTTCCAATACACCCTCCTAAATCCTTTACTGATACCCTTCCTCACTCATTTCCTTTCGTCCTTCCTATCGTTTCGACTGTGCAAGAGACCGTTACGCTTTCATCTCCAATACCTAGTTCGACGTACCCATGTTTGCTCACGACTCTTGAGGGATTTAATCTCATTTTTTCGCGGGTTGATAGATTAGCACAATCGCTTTTTACACATCGGTCATTACAAATTGTGCTAATCTATACGCTCCATCCACACCCTCAACTTCGTATTCCCACTTCCTTTGGTTCTTCTAATCTTCCTTTAATGATATCGAGTGTTGATGAATCACAATCCGACATTTTGAGTTCGATAATTTTCAATTGGACCTTCGAGGAAAGTTTCGAAAATATTTTCGCCGACGAACTCGCATTCTTAAATGATATAGATTTTATGATTAATCAACCTCCACTCGAAGAAGTAGAACCCCTACCATTTCTTCTTCCCCTCCGCCATTCTCCTCCACCGAGACCATATTATCCCTTTCTCTCCACACGGTCTCGTGTGCTTCTCATTTCTTTTCTTTCCACTCCATTCTTTCACCAACTCTACCATTACCACGATAGAATTTTTGAATGGTTGGTGCTAACCTTTGGCTTGTGTAAGGCCAAGCTTAAGTTTGGGGGGAATCTTTGTATATATGTATATATTTTTTGTTTTCTTTTCTATAAAAAAAAATAAAAAAAATTTTCAAAACATTAAAAATATAAAAAATTATAAATAAATAAACAGGGGAGTGCCGGTATTTTGACCCTCTTGGTTTAGCATGACAGTGAGGACACTGTCAAGTTCAAGTTTGGGGGTATGCTCGGTACGTCTTCTTCCTTCGCATTCATTTGTACATATTTTTGCATTTGCATGCTTATTTGAAAACCCATAAAAATTTGAAAAATTTCAAAAATTAATGTATTCAATTTTGGCTAATTGACTTGAGTTTGACAGATAGGTTAACTGGCTAGGAACAACTAGATCTTAGACTTAGTGAATTAAAAACTCTAAAAATAACCTTCCTTAAAGTTTAACGGTAGAAAGTATATGCCTTGTAGTTTATTTAGAAATAGGCAAATTTTGGGTTCACTTCTTGGGCTAAGTCGAAACAAGGGAAGAGTATTGATGTTCTTATTAGAGTATAAGTTTGAAAAATAGTTCCTAGCTTAAGTCTAGATTCTGAAAATGTATACCCTACAATTTGCACAATCACGCACCTTGAAACTTGGAATAGTAGAAGAGACCTTGAAATGCTCTTGTCTAAAGTCCTCAGTATGAAAAAGTGTGAATGAATAAAAAAAAAATGGACACTGGTTTTTGTGATTACTTAAGGCTGCAAAAATAGAAAAATACTTAGCGAGGGTGCTTCATCACCTAGTGCCTTAGACCAACTGGTTTGGGAGTCACTGCTAAAGCCTTGGGTGTTGCAAAGACTAGGAAGTATGCTTTAAAGTGCAAACGCATTTTGTAATCGGTAGTTGGTACCTCAAGAAGTATTAACGGTCGCATGAAGGATGTGTAAGCAAATTTCATTTAAATTCACCTACTAAGAAGTGCTTTGGACAAAGGACGAGAGTACGATTGCTTGATTTGAATTTCCAAGTGTAGAGGTGATTTATACACACACGTGGGGATATGTGATTGGAATTTAGATAAGAGAGAGGAATGAAGAATAGAACTTGTATCTTTAATGGAGTTGATAGAAATTCCTAAGTGGAAATGGAACCCTAGAAGGAAAACTTAGGAAATGCCGAAAACTAAGTAGATCTGCATGATATATATAATCTTAAGTTAAATGATGAGGAAGTGTGAAGAATATGGGTGGATAATTTGCGAGTCAAAAGATAATAGAATTCCTTGTTAGAAAACCTAATTGGAGAACAAAAGTTAATGGGCCGAATTGATAGGATTTTGTGGGTAGTATCCGCTGAAAACCCTCAGGAGACAACACTCCTCCTACTAGGGACACCTAGAGGTTTAACGGCTTGTTGCACGAGCTCAGTGCAATCGCGTTTCCCTGCGAAAGTGCGGCTAGGTTAGATTTTTATCGAGAATAAAAAAATAAGTTTGCTCGAGGACGAGCAAAAGATAAGTTTGGGGTATTTGTTCATACCATAATATTGCATTTTCTATTCCCCATTCTTATGCATTTTACAATGAAAACAGGTGCTTTTGACGCATGTCTGCTACATGTTACAGGTTACAGGTTCTTGGACAGAAAACAGTGAAAAAGACAAAAGATGATACAAAAAGTGGACTTTGACCAACAAATAGAAGACTCTTGATCAAGCCTACATCAAACATAAATTCACAGAGTACAAGGCAATGCAAGGTCCAAGATTACAAAGCGAACGGTTAAAAGCCCACCGCAATTATTCACTGGAGATCTGGAAGAAACATAGAAGCTATTTTAATAAAGAACCAAATAATAAGGAAGCCCAAAGATCCAAGGCCCAATACTTTCTTTTAAAGAGACATAAAATTTTACCAAAGCTTGAAGTCTACTTTGACTAGGTCTTCCTAAGGATATTTTGGTAAATGTAGACATGCAAATCAATTGTAACCTAGGGTTTCCTATTCTCTATAAATAGGAACTCTACTCATTGTAATTTCTCATGCCTCCCTTCATTAATAAATTTTAGAATTCTTTTGGAGAGCATCGGTGTTTCTTTTTAATTCATGAATTCAGATCTGACAAACCTGCGTTGATGATTGGAGAGATGCATCAGTAAGTAGGTTATTTTCCTTGCAGTAGTTGTAGTTTTTCATATCTGCTCTAGGTAAATTATTTTCTCGCCTTAGTTTAATTTAGTTTAGCTTTTATTAACTTGCAATCGATGTTTTCTCTCTTTAATAAAATCATGTCTTTTTTCATCCCCTCAATGAGCGAGTAGTTTCCTCGCTTGTTAGGGTTAGGAATAGGGAAGGATTTGAGAGATGAAGATCTCTCATCTCTTTTCGTTGCCAAACTTTTATGAACATTAGAACTCCATGCATACCTTCTTATTCCGCTCCCTACGGCACTTTTACCTTCAAGGTAGCGGTGATTCCGTAGTCTAAAGGCCCGGATTTTAAGGTTTTCCATGGAGGTTAGGGTAAAGATTAAGAAAGGAAGGACAAGGATCTAGAGGAAGAATCAATCTTCCCAATCATCCTAATCCCCTTTGTTAAGATTTACCATAACACTAATATGATATCTTTAATTAAAGGCAATGGAAAGAGATTTAGATCTTTGTTTACCAAATTTTCCCTAAACCTAATCCTAGCAAGTTTCTAATCCTAGTATCATACAACTTCAATTTTTAGATTTAATAATCAATCCGAACACCCTTCGGAATTAACTCGTTAGCGCGATTAGAAAATTCACAACATCCCTGTGGACCGACCCGTACTCACCGGCTAGCTGCAAAGCGACGCCGTTCTTGATTGCGGTTACAAATATTTTTGATCTATCTTTTAGAAAGCGCAAGCATGCTAAATCATACCAATCAGTCCCGACGGCCATATATTAAATGGATCACCACGTCAAGTTGATCTTAGTCCAAAACAGGACTAACGTATCCTTGACCAACGTTTAAGTCGATCTTAGTCTCAATACGACTAACGTATCCTTAAACTAAAAACACCAAATCCAAATCTAAGTAAATACGGATTTGGACTAATTCACGTCCTACGGGCGACGGCATTACTCAGTCTCCGTATACAATCCACGGGCAACCACAAAAAAAACAAACACACACGACACGAAGTGAAATTCTGGAGAAGGAGAAAGTTGTTACCGCGATGCGGTAGCGTAATTAACTGCAGGGGCTTGCGCCTGCAGGGAAGAGCGTCCCCACAATCAAAAACCCTTATAGCGAGGGGGAATCTAACGAAGTCTGCTACATCGGCCGCATCCGTCTAAACCTCTGATACACGGTGCCATAAATCAACTTGGCATCTTCGGAGAGGTAGACGGATAAAACCATATAGCATCTGCCCCGAATCTCAGCGTAAGGACTTCGCAGTCCTGTGCGCCGTCCTTCGAAGGGGAACAGATTCTGGCACGCCCGGTGGGACCTCTTCCTCTTTTCACTCCACACTTCATGTGTCGTCCTCGCGAACCAATCGCGGTTTGTTAAAGGGTTGCCTTTGGATTTCAAGTTACTAAGATTTGGTCTTTTGCCTGGCGCAGAACTCAAGCATCAATGGCCTCTAACTGCACCAACTGCTCGAAGTGTCAATGCAACAGACGCTCCGCCTCACCTGGAGGTGTAGCATATGGGCCTCAAGCGGCCACCGTCCTTACTCTGCCTGTGGAGCAAGTGAATCAGGCTACCACGGGCCTGTTTTTCGGGAACATGATCCCGCCTACAAGCTTCTCTATGCCAATACCTGCACCGGAGGTGAACAAGAAGTCGGTCTTCGACCGACTCACTGCTACGACGGCCCCTGTCAACGGGTTGCCAACTACCAAACCAACAGCCTCTGTTTTCGCCAGGCTGGATCAGAACTCTAAATTGGCTGTCCCAAGGAAAGCAATAACTGCTGCTCCAGAAGTCGTCAAAACGGCTTCCCCTGTCAAAGAGTCGGTCTTTTCAAGGTTGGCGATTCCTGCTCCTGCCCCTGCTTGAGGATCTGTCTTCGACAGGTTGAATATCATCCCTCAAAAGGCAACCTCAGTCTTTAAGAGGTTAACACCGGCGGCGCCTCATTCAGACAGGGGGCAAAAAGAAGCGGTCTCAATCTCCGAGCCGGTCCCAACGGCTCGTCATGCTCGACGTTGCCATTGGCGACGAGTAAGGAAGGCAGGGGGCAACTCCCCCTCAGCGCTAACTCCACCGGCTCTAGTGGTGGAAGTCAACGCTGCTGTTCCAACTGGGAACAACTTTGAACTGCTGAGGAGGGTACGCAAGAATTCTCCAACCGCTACATTGAAAAGATCTCCTCCGCCCGCGGAGAGAGTTCCGGAAACAAAGCAAGAACAGCCCCCTCAACGGCTGTCCTCAAAAATATACAAGGTTTGGCGAAGGGTTCAAGACTCCATGATCGACCCAGATCACTCTCGTCAACAAAAGAAGACGAAGGTTCAAAAAGAAAAAGACCGTCCTATTAAACAGCAGGGGACAACGATCGCTAGGGTGCCCACTGCAACAACCCCTTCAACTTCAACGGCCCACAAAAGAAGGAGGCCGGAGAAAACCCCTACGCCGGCGACAAATATCAGAGGTGGTGCACCCAAACGCCCTAAGTCAGGGGCATTGTAGTTCATACCGTCTACGTGGCATCTGGTAAAGAGGACAGCCACATATCAACAGGTCATAGACCGCACACGCGGTCAGTGGCCAAAGCGCAGGAGCAGCAACAAAAGCTCCAAGAGATGATGAACGCTATGACCGCACTTACTGGGCCAAAAGAAAACTCTGAAACATCCTCGGATGAACGCCAAGAGGAAGAAACCGACGCCGAATTCCTTCGTCGAATATTGGAGAAGAAGAATAAAGAGGCTGCTGAACAAGCAGCCAACATACAGCGTATGGGCCTCCTCTTCCAAGACATGATAGGGATGATGATACAACAAGATCCTCCGGCTGAAGAGCCCCCGATCGTCCTTAGAGACGATAGGGGAGAGACGTCAAATCCTTCGCCAGCTCTGTCCACGGCTAAAGAAGATACAATCTCCAATGCTGATTTGGACGAGTACATAGCCCAGCAAATACGGGTTCATCATGCGACCGAAGCAGCCGGCCAGTTCGTAAAAATGGGGCGGCCATATCCAAGTTGGTACGACCAAATCAAATACCCGCCCGATTACACAATTCCCAAGTTCCATGTCTACAAGGGGACGGGCAATCCTCACCAGCATGTTGCCCAGTTCAGGGCACTCTGCGGCAACACCGGCGGTGACGACAAGCTGTTGCTTCGCCAATTTGTTGGAAGTTTATCAGATACGGCGTTCGAGTGGTACTCTGAACTCCCGAACGACTCTATCAAGACCTTCGCAGAGATGGAGCTGCTGTTTACTCAGCGTTTTGCAAGTGCCAGTGAACGCACCCCAATGACGGCACTGATTAATGCCAGGGTAAAACCAGGCGAGACGTGGGTTCAATATGCTATACGGTGGCGGAACTTATGGTCGAAGTGTGAGCAGCGCATTCAAGAAGCTCCCGCGGTGGGTATGTTTGTGGGAACCCTTGATCCGCAAGCAACCATCTCGCAATTTATGATGTTTTTCAAGCTGACTACCTTCCAGGCCTTGATTGACAAGCTAGCGCAAATGGATCATATGGGCCATAAACCCCCTCTTCCAAAGCCGAACTCCCGAAATGACAAAGGGAAGGGAAAAGCGATCGTTGTCACTAATGCTCAACAACAACCGAGTGACTCGAAGCCGGTTGTTCGTCAAAATAATATGCGACCGTACGTAGCCCTTGAGGAGAGGCTAGGACGTTCTTACTCTTTTCCCCGCGATAAAACGAAAAGGTTATTCGAGCTGGCGTTGCGCAACCGACTCATAAATCTGCCGGATCCAAAACGTCCGTTACAACCAAGTGACGTCAATGAGCCCAACTACTGTCCTTATCATCGAGTACTGGGTCATCCGATCGAGGATTGCTACGTTTTCAAAAATTGGCTTGAAACCCAGTACCGACAGGGCAAATTCGCGTTATCTGACAAATGGAAGGTGAATCCCCCGCAGCCCCACACCTCTAAGGGGACGAATACGCCGGGGGCAACATGCTCCGTCGTTGAAGAAGCTACTTGGGAGGTTGTATTATCGGCCAAGACAAAGAGGATGCTAAATGAGGTTCGAGTATGCCCAGCGATCAAGTGGAAGAACCCGTTAGAACCGTAGGTCATTGAAGGGATGTTGAAGCCACGTCCAACTCCAAAAACCGATAGTGGTGGCTCAAGCACTCGCAACCAGCCGCCAAAATCTTCGAAAAAGAAGAAGAAGAAATCTAAGAAGCCCGTGAAGCCTGGCGACAAGCGCACGGACTTGTAAAAACAAATTGACGCGCTGGAGGAATACAACCAGAAGGCACGGACTCCCATTACATTCCAAGAGTTCCTCAATTATGTCTTTCAAGAGGAAAATGAGGGAGAAAGTTCATCTGATGAATCTGAAGAATGCGTGGCGAGCTGTCATGTGATTTCCCATTCGTTCATGAACGATGAGGAGACTTCTTATACTGAAACGCTGGGGGCAGATACCGAATCAAAAATTCTGGGGCCATCGGATGAAGTAATTGACGCATTCCTCAATGAAGCTCGGTTGAAAAGTAAAGTTGATCGAGAACGCGAGGCGGTCATATTTGAAAGGGCCAAGCGCCAGCGCTTTGACGAAAGAATTGAGATACTCCCGCTGGAGCAAAGTACACCCACTGCGGATAAAATCAAATTCAAGATGAGGAAAATGTTTGCTAAGGCCATATCAATGGGCATGAAGCTACCATCCTCTGAAGGAAGCATCACCGGTGAAATAGAAATGCTGTAAGGTTAGTATAGCACCCTATGAAGAGTTTTGAAGCATCACATGACCCAAAGTTATAATTTTTAAGGTGCTAAACTAACATGCAAGTGGATCGATCCTAGAAAATTAGGGTTATTAAACATTAAGCTAGAAAAGATTAGGGTTTGAAGGCTACAACCTTTGTAGCTCCCCTTTTTGCTTCACTCCTTAGGCTCTTGGGTGTTGGAAGAATGTCCTCTTGTTGTCCTCTTACGTCCACGACGATCCACCCGGAGTTTCCCGTCCAAGCTAGCAAATTTGGAAAAACCAAGAGAACACTCTAATCAAGTCGGCTAAACTTGATTAGAATGATGTTGTGGCTATGGATCTCACTTCAAAATCCTATTTTTATGAGTATTTTACTCTCTTATAAGAACTAGAGAGCAAAGCATGGAGGTTGATGAAGATGGTGGTCTTTTTGTGAAGAAGAGAATGAATTATCCTTGAAAGAGAAAAGAAAAATAACTATATATATTTTTCTTTCTCATAACCAACCATGGTTAGATTTAAAGATATCATTTGATTTAAGTTAAAAGCATAATAAGAAAATAAACCATGGGTTAAAAGTTAGGTGAGCATGGTAGAGTTTAGAAGAGTGTAGAAACTCTTAAATGATTTAACCCATTTTTCATTTCCTTTTGCTTTAATTTAAATCCAATAATAATCCAAAAATAACCATGGTGTAATTCTTATATATCCACCATTCTCATTGTATAAACAACCATGATAAAATGATGTATGTATGCATGTTTGCTTGCACATCCATATGTGCATGAACAAGAATGAATGCATACATGCATGCATACATCCAAAATAAACAAAATAGGATTTGTAGTGAGAAACTAATGATGAATCAACACTTGATTCACTAATCCGGTCATATCACATATGACCCGACCATTAGCAAGCCGCCCAATTAATATACGGTATCCTATACACGCATTTTAATCGGGTCCAAGCGCATATCGCATACGCGCACCACAACGTTTCGCCTGGACTAGGTAACTCCTATGTGGGACTCTAAGACTCGTCAATACGCCGGCAGAGGGTAATGATCATATCAAGTACCCTCAAGCCGCAAGCGGTCAGCTAAACGTAACGGCCACCCGGGTATTGAGCGATCAGAAGACAACAAGCGAACCTGCTACAACTCCCGTCGAGCCATCCGGCAACACTACCGTACAGTCCGGTCTCTTCGTCAGATATGCTGCATATCGAGCCTAGGGATGGTCACGTCGACCCCAATAACTCAATAAGTTGTGCCGGTGAATGGTCTATAACAGATCGAGAAACTACTGATAACACTTATCAACAAATCTCAGCAGCCCTGGCCAGGGACTTGCTGTTATAACCAGTCGGGCACAGTACAGCATCAACTCCCAATATCGGGAGAGACGAAACCCCTCCTATCGCTCATTGCCTTCGTGTGTCTCGGGACTGTACCCAACGGCCACCTGCTTGCATGACTCAGTAGAGCCGTGGTAGGGTGGTAATCAAAGTACAGTGGGAGAACACACAAGGCTCTATGACGATCTCGGGTCTACAGACTAACCTGTACCAGTGTCACCTGAGAACTGCTATCCGACGATAGATATAATTCCATATAGGAGTTATCGGTGAGTCCGTCCAGTGTACCCAGTCACCACTGAGCACCCGTATATGATCTTGATGTCAAACATCGATGAATGTGGGAACATTCATCGCCCAACGTATGGGTCTAGTATCATATACGCTAGTCTACTCTGGTATATCAATGCCCCGTCTCGATATACCTACGACTAGGGACGTTCCAGGATATGCTTATAGACTACAGATGTCCCACTAGTATGATCTCCATCATAATCAGAGTAGTCAAGCCGATATCCTCAGGGCTTTATCAGCATGTGTGAATGAATAGAAGCATGATCAAATAAACATGTCAGATAAAGAAGTACCAGATAGCATACTATCATGTCGAGCAAGAATGCAAACTGAATATATATATACATGTATAGATACATCCACTATCACATAATGGCCTCTAGGGCATACATATATCCAACAATCTGCCACTTGCACTAAGGCCAGTTATTGGCGTATCTCATACCCAACATCTCAAAAAGTCGCTCATGCTGTGGCTGAGGGAGGGCCTTGGTGAGTGGATCCGCGGTGTTGTTCTTTGTGTCTACTCTCTTAATCTCGATCTCGCGGCGATCTACAATCTCCCGGATCAAATGAAAGCGCCTCAGGATATGTCTGGACCGCTGATGGGATCTGGGCTCCTTGGCTAACGCCATTGCCCCATTATTGTCACAATACAAAGGTATTGGATCAATAATGGTTGGAACTACTCCTAGCTCCGAGACGAACTTCTTCATCCAGACGGCTTCCTTGGCGGCATCATTTGCAGCAATGTACTCAGCTTCCATCGTAGAGTCTGCAACGGTATCTTGTTTGGAACTCTTCCAACTTACCGCCCCTCCATTGAGGGTAAATACAAACCCTGAGATAGATTTGCTGTCATCCTTATCGCTCTGGAAGCTCGAATCGGTAAAGGCCTCCATTTGGAGGTCTGTATTACCATACACCAAGAACAATTCTTTAGTCCTTCGTAAGTACTTAAGAATGTTCTTCACAGCTGTCCAGTGGTTCTCCCCTGGGTTGGATTGATACCTGCTCACAACACTAAGTGCATAAGCTACATCTGGGCGTGTACATAACATCGCATACATTATAGATCCTACTGCCGAAGCATAGGGTATAATGCTCATGCGAGCTCTCTCTTCATCGGTCTTTGGACAAGAATCCTTGGAGAGAGTGACTCCATGGCAAGCGGGTAAGGCACCCCGCTTGGAGTCTTCCATACTAAACCTTTTTAGGATGGTGTTGATGTACCTGGTTTGGGACAATCCCAATAACTTTTTGGATCTATCCCTATAGATCCTTATGCCCAGGATGTATGTGGCATCACCCAGGTCCTTCATGGAGAACCTTAGTGATAAGAATGATTTGACCGACTGTAGCATAGGAATATCATTTCCTATCAGAAGAATGTCATCCACGTACAATACGAGGAATGTGACAGCTCTTCCTACAGCCTTCCTATATACACAAGGTTCATCTGGATTTTTGATGAAATCAAACTCTTTGATAACATCATCGAAACAGATGTTCCAACTCCGAGATGCCTGCTTTAACCCATATATGGATTTAAGCAATCTACATGCTTTCTCGCTGCTCCCACTGTCAATGAAGCCCTCTGGCTGATCCATATAAACGCATTCTTCTAAATCTCCATTTAGAAATGCTGTATTAACGTCCATCTGCTAGATTTCATAGTCGTAGTGAGCAGCAATAGCAAGTAGGATCTGAATGGATTTAAGCATGGCTACGGGCGAAAAAGTTTCGTCATAGTCCAAACCTGGTCTTTGACGAAAACCTTTCGCCACAAGTCTAGCCTTATAGGTCTCTACCTGCCCATCCACACCAATCTTTCTTTTAAAGATCCATTTGCACCCTACAGGTTTTACCCCAGGGGGTACAATGTCCAAAGTCCATACTTTGTTGGTGTACATAGACTCCATTTCGGATCTCATGGCATCCAGCCACTTCACAGAGTCACCACTCGTGATAGCTTGCTGAAAACTGGTAAGATCATCATCATCCATGATACAGTCTTCTCTGTCACCATCAATGAGGAAACCGTAGTACCTCTCCGGTGGGCGAGAAGTCCTACCAGACCTACGGAGTGGCCGAGGTTCTTCAGTTTCTGTTGCAACAGTCGGTTCAAACAAATCGTCATTTGTAGTTTGTGTCTCTAGAACCTCTTCTAGATCCACCACTTTGCCATCATCTTTATCTGTGAAAAACTCTTTTTCCAAGAATGTGGCATGTTGAGAAACAAACACTTTTTGTTCCTCTTTATGGTAGAATAGATATCCATAAGAATTCTTTGGATATCCTACAAAGTTACACATGACTGACCGTGTCTCGAGTTTGTCCGGATTCTGCTTTTTAACATAGGCCGGGCAACCCCAAATCTTAATTCTCTTAAGAGATGGTCTCTTCCCATGCCATATCTCATATGGCGTGGTAGACACGGCTTTGGTTGGAACCCTGTTTAGCAGAAACGCTGCAGTCTCCAATGCATGCCCCCAAAACGAGACTGGTAACTCAGCGTCACTCATCATGGACCGGACCATATCTAATAGGGTCCTATTCCGTCGTTCTGACACACCGTTGTGCTGTGGTGTGTAAGGAGGAGTGAGCTGAGAGGGAATCCCATTCTCTTTTAGGAAGTTTGCAAATTCTGTACTGAGATACTCTCCACCTCGATCTGATCGAAGCATCTTAATACTCAAGCCGGTTTGTTTTTCTACTTCTTGTTTATATTCAATGAATTTCTCGAAAGCATCGGACTTGTGCTTTAATAAAAATACATGACCGAATCTTGAGAAATCGTCAGTGAATGTAATGAAGTATGAAAAACCGCCTCTAGCCTGTGTAGACATAGGCCCACATACATCACTATGTATGAGGCCCAGGAGCTGAGTAGCTCTTTCTCCGTGTCCGGTAAACGGAGTTTTGGTCATTTTACCCTCGATACAAGACTGGCAAGTCGCATAAGATTTATATTCAAAAGAATTTAAATATCCATCTTTGTGTAACTTGTTTAGTCTTGTTTCGTTAATATGACCAAGTCTACAGTGCCAAAGAAAAGCTTCATTTAATTCTGAAAGTTTTCTTTTATTAGTGTGTTGTATACTGAAAACTGTGTGTTGATTTAGGACATATATTCCGTTATTAAGCGTACCATACCCAACCAACATTTGATTTAGGTGAATGTTCATAACATTGTTCTGCAACACAAAATTATACCCTTCATTGTCCAACAAAGAAACGGATATTATATTACATAGCATACTTGGTACAAAATAACATGGATTCAAAATCAAAATACATCCAGATGGCAACCCCAAGTGATACTCTCCCACTGCGACTGTATGTACATTGGAACCATTTCCAACGCGGAGAGTATGGTCACCTGTCCTCAAAACCTTGCTATTTCTCAGCCCCTGCATAGAATTGCAAATGTAAGAACCTGAACCGGTATCCAATACCCAGGAAGCAGAGTTTATAGAAAAACAGTTTTCAGTCACAAACGCACCTGAAGCAGAAGCATCACCATGCTTCTTCTTGAGACTTAGGTACTCCGTGCAATTGCGCTTCCAATGTCCTGTCTTGTGGCAATGAAAACACTCGCCCTTCCCCGGGTCTCCAGCTGTGGACTTTCCCTTTCCCTTCACCTTTTTGACTCCTCCCTTAAGATTAGTGGGTTTCTTCTTTTTCTTTCCCTTGGCCTTAGCTTTCGGGCGAGAAGAAGAAGACTGTCCAATAGTCATAACGGGAGTCTTTGCTGACTTCATAGTGCTCTCTGCACTCCTTAACATATTAAGGAGTTCAGGGAGTTCCTTCTCCATGCCATGCATGTTAAAGTTCACTATGAACTGAGCAAAGGTGGAGGGGAGGGACTGCAGAATAATATCTATATATTGTTCATTGTCCATTGTCCATTGTCCATCCGAGGCCCTCAAGCTCTTCTATAAGAGCTATCATCTTCAAAACATGGTCTGCTACTGGTGTGCCAGGGGCCATCCGTATCTGAAACAGTTTCTTTGATGCTTCGTATCGTAATACGCGGGACTGCTCACCATACAACTCCTTTGTATGGAGCAATATCCCGTGAATGTCCATGTCCTCGTGCTGCTTTTGATGTGTGTTGTCCATCGATGCAAGCGCGAGGCATTTTGCCGTGGCACAGTCAGCGTCCCATGTCTTGCGGACTTCAATGTCCGCAACTGAGGACTTTGGGCCTGGGACGGGCGTGGCTGAAGCCGTGAGGACATATGATACTTTATCATAAGTCAAGGCGATCTTTAGATTCCTCAGCCAGTCTTTATAGTTGGTCCCATTCAGTTTGTTTTTATCTAGTAGAAGCTTAAGTCCAGTCATTGGTATCTGCCATTAAGAGAGAGAAAAGAACACACTCAGCGAAAGCTCTTGCACAGATTAGATTGGTTAATTATCTTGTCTAATCGATGTTTCCCACTGATTTTTATCGAGTTTTTCTTTCAAACCTTAAAAAGAAAAACTAGCCAGGATTAATTACAGTCTACAACTTCGCTAACCGTTCAGCCAGGCCAGTGTCGGTACTTTGAGGGAGCTTCCCTGTGCTTTCGTACGGACCTAATTAGAGTAAACCTCGTTTTCCCAGAGGCGGAGCCCCGTTAACACCTTTCTAGACACCTAATGAGTTAGCTAATTGTAAACTGTAAAACTCTCCTAGGAGCAACTATTGCTCACAGTGGGATCGGGATCCAACCATCATATGGAAGGTATGCAATCTCATTGCAAATTTCAACACTTGAAATTCCCGATGTGGTTTTTACCCCTAATACTCGTGACCTTGGCTAAGGTCAACAAATCACGAGCACTAGTCAAGCTCAACCCGTCATTTCTTGATTAATTAGACCCGTTCACATGACCCTTGGCTAAGGTCAACAAAGTCATATGCCCGTCCTAATTAATCTGCATCATATGCGTTTGTAGGAAGACATTACTTAGCTACCGTACACTACGCCTTGGTTAAGGTCAACAAACGTAGCACGAATACTAAGTACTCTACTTCCTAAAATGACGGAGGGTTGCGAATGATTTTTAAGAAAATCTTTAACGCTTTGAACTTGATATCGTTGTAGAATCAAACAGTTTTCAAAAGGAGTGGCTTAAGCTCCGCAGTTTTGAAATGTAGCTTTTTCATAAATAGCCGAGTAGTTTTTAAATCCGATTCTAAAACATCTTTTTAGGTTTATTTTCTTTACATTAATCACATTAATGTAATCCCATCATTTAAGTCCTAAAGCCAATCACAGAAAAGAAACGAAAATAACACGTACGCTTATGCCATCCGCATTCGCCGCAATGTTCCGTTATGCACCGTTAGGTTACTTAACTAACGGCATACCGAGACGGGACTAGCGCGGGTGTAAAACATAAGCAACGTCTACTATATATCATATATATAATATGTCATTCGTCTCAGATATCACAGAACACAGGCAGCAGAAACATAGATATAATGTGGGATATCCTACGACGTCCGTATTTAGTACTTAGCCAGAATAGAAAATACGGATTCCATAGTCGCGATGAACAGCCAAGCCCACACCCTGGACCCCTACGAGAGCGGCAAGTGACTCTACCAATCCTGGAGTTTAGGAGACCCGGTCTCGACTCCTCGAGATGGCCTCCCACTGAACCCCAGAACCCGGTCACCTGTGCTCCCCTCCTTGGGTCCATCCTAATGCGGAAAAGTAAATAATACACAACACTGGTGACACAACCGCAACCTGGAAGTGCCCCAAATAAAAGAATATTACATTACATTTGAATTTACATGAATGAAAATATAAAGCTCTCATCTCACAAAAACCCCCGGCTATTCGATCGCGACAATTCTACACATCATATCTCAGCAACACATAATATCACATATCATCAACGTAAGTAAGTATGCATACCCCAATTGTCGTTGATGTATAGCAACGAAACCGGCGATATCTAACATACTACACTTACGGTCACAGAAAAGAAAGTGTAAAACTACAATATTTGGAATCCAGATTCTCTTTAGACATCATAAATGCGAAATATCACATATTTCGTATTTCATGCCTAAACCATATGAATTCCACATATTGTATCACATTCCAGACAAACAGACAGTATTAAAGTTTTCGAACGAACAATCAAGCACGCAAGATTCACTAAAGCTCAACACTTGAGCAGGGTTCAAAAGATCCGGAGTGTGACACAGTAGTGGCGGTCCAGCCGTAGAAGGGTCAAGCCAACGCCTCACATGTGGCACGCCGTACTGCCCCAAACCCTAGGGTTCAAAGGGCAGTTCGAGACGGTCACATAATCGAGTTAAGGTTTGTTGTCTTCTAGAGGGACCACCGCAAAAAGAGTTGCACGTATCTCCAAACTATTTAAACCCCGTGAATATTGAGTAAATGATATTCGTTCAAACACTTCAATACTTTCTAGTTTATCCGGAAAAGAAAACGAAATGAAAATTCCGATTGAAACCACGAGTCCAAAAACATCTCCAGAATTTTTCAACAGCAGATTCAGATTAAACATACTCAAAATATACTATAGCAGGTAAAGAAAAACACTGTGCAAAAATTGGTCAAAGATCCCTTTATGTGGCCGCGGATCCGCGGCCTAAGCTTGCTTATGCCGCGGTTCCGCGGCCGAAAGTACTGTTCATGGGCACGAATTTTTCAGTTTGTCTTATATTTACCTGCTCTATTTTTTGAGAATTTTTAATTCTGAAAAAAGTCAGTTTTTAAAAAATTTCCAGAGAGCACCCTTAAAAGTCGTATTTCGGTTCGATCGGAGTTTTAACTCCGTAAAAAGGTCGCCTAATGTTCTAGGTCGGCTCTGATACCAATGTAAGGTTAGTATAGCACCCTATGAAGAGTTTTGAAGCATCACATGACCCAAAGTTATAATTTTTAAGGTGCTAAACTAACATGCAAGTGGATCGATCCTAGAAAATTAGGGTTATTAAACATTAAGCTAGAAAAGATTAGGGTTTGAAGGGTACAACCTTTGTAGCTCCCCTTTTTGCTTCACTCCTTAGGCTCTTGGGTGTTGGAAGAAGGTCCTCTTGTTGTCCTCTTACGTCCACGACGATCCACCCGGAGTTTCCCGTCCAAGCTAGCAAATTTGGAAAAACCAAGAGAACACTCTAATCAAGTCGGCTAAACTTGATTAGAATGATGTTGTGGCTATGGATCTCACTTCAAAATCCTATTTTTATGAGTATTTTACTCTCTTATAAGAACTAGAGAGCAAAGCATGGAGGTTGATGAAGATGGTGGTCTTTTTGTGAAGAAGAGAATGAATTATCCTTGAAAGAGAAAAGAAAAATAACTATATATATTTTTCTTTCTCATAACCAACCATGGTTAGATTTAAAGATATCATTTGATTTAAGTTAAAAGCATAATAAGAAAATAAACCATGGGTTAAAAGTTAGGTGAGCATGGTTGAGTTTAGAAGAGTGTAGAAACTCTTAAATGATTTAACCCATTTTTCATTTCCTTTTGCTTTAATTTAAATCCAATAATAATCCAAAAATAACCATGGTGTAATTCTTATATATCCACCATTCTCATTGTATAAACAACCATGATAAAATGATGTATGTATGCATGTTTGCTTGCACATCCATATGTGCATGAACAAGAATGAATGCATACATGCATGCATACATCCAAAATAAACAAAATAGGATTTGTAGTGAGAAACTAATGATGAATCAACACTTGATTCACTAATCCGGTCATATCACATATGACCCGACCATTAGCAAGCCGCCCAATTAATATACGGTATCCTATACACGCATTTTAATCGGGTCCAAGCGCATATCGCATACGCGCACCACAACGTTTCGCCTGGACTAGGTAACTCCTATGTGGGACTCTAAGACTCGTCAATACGCCGGCAGAGGGTAATGATCATATCAAGTACCCTCAAGCCGCAAGCGGTCAGCTAAACGTAACGGCCACCCGGGTATTGAGCGATCAGAAGACAACAAGCGAACCTGCTACAACTCCCGTCGAGCCATCCGGCAACACTACCGTACAGTCCGGTCTCTTCGTCAGATATGCTGCATATCGAGCCTAGGGATGGTCACGTCGACCCCAATAACTCAATAAGTCGTGCCGGTGAATGGTCTATAACAGATCGAGAAACTACTGATAACACTTATCAACAAATCTCAGCAGCCCTGGCCAGGGACTTGCTGTTATAACCAGTCGGGCACAGTACAACATCAACTCCCAATATCGGGAGAGACGAAACCCCTCCTATCGCTCATTGACTTCGTGTGTCTCGGGACTGTACCCAACGGCCACCTGCTTGCACGACTCAGTAGAGCCGTGGTAGGGTGGTAATCAAAGTACAGTGGGAGAACACACAAGGCTCTATGACGATCTCGGGTCTACAGACTAACCTGTACCAGTGTCACCTGAGAACTGCTATCCGACGATAGATATAATTCCATATAGGAGTTCTCGGTGAGTCCGTCCAGTGTACCCAGTCACCACTGAGCACCCGTATATGATCTTGATGTCAAACATCGATGAATGTGGGAACATTCATCGCCCATCGTATGGGTCTAGTATCATATACGCTAGTCTACTCTGGTATATCAATGCCCCGTCTCGATATACCTACGACTAGGGACGTTCCAGGATATGCTTATAGACTACAGATGTCCTACTAGTATGATCTCCATCATAATCAGAGTAGTCAAGCCGATATCCTCAGGGCTTTATCAGCATGTGTGAATGAATAGAAGCATGATCAAATAAACATGTCAGATAAAGAAGTACCAGATAGCATACTATCATGTCGAGCAAGAATGCAAACTGAATATATATATACATGTATAGATACATCCACTATCACATAATGGCCTCTAGGGCATACATATATCCAACAATCTGCCACTTGCACTAAGGCCAGTTATTGGCGTATCTCATACCCAACATCTCAAAAAGTCGCTCATGCTGTGGCTGAGGGAGGGCCTTGGTGAGTGGATCCGCGGTGTTGTTCTTTGTGTCTACTCTCTTAATCTCGATCTCGCGGCGATCTACAATCTCCCGGATCAAATGAAAGCGCCTCAGGATATGTCTGGACCGCTGATGGGATCTGGGCTCCTTGGCTAACGCCATTGCCCCATTATTGTCACAATACAAAGGTATTGGATCAATAATGGTTGGAACTACTCCTAGCTCCGAGACGAACTTCTTCATCCAGACGGCTTCCTTGGCGGCATCATTTGCAGCAATGTACTCAGCTTCCATCGTAGAGTCTGCAACGGTATCTTGTTTGGAACTCTTCCAACTTACCGCCCCTCCATTGAGGGTAAATACAAACCCTGAGATAGATTTGCTGTCATCCTTATCGCTCTGGAAGCTCGAATCGGTAAAGGCCTCCATTTGGAGGTCTGTATTACCATACACCAAGAACAATTCTTTAGTCCTTCGTAAGTACTTAAGAATGTTCTTCACAGCTGTCCAGTGGTTCTCCCCTGGGTTGGATTGATACCTGCTCACAACACTAAGTGCATAAGCTACATCTGGGCGTGTACATAACGTCGCATACATTATAGATCCTACTGCCGAAGCATAGGGTATAATGCTCATGCGAGCTCTCTCTTCATCGGTCTTTGGACAAGAATCCTTGGAGAGAGTGACTCCATGGCAAGCGGGTAAGGCACCCCGCTTGGAGTCTTCCATACTAAACCTTTTTAGGATGGTGTTGATGTACCTGGTTTGGGACAATCCCAATAACTTTTTGGATCTATCCCTATAGATCCTTATGCCCAGGATGTATGTGGCATCACCCAGGTCCTTCATGGAGAACCTTAGTGATAAGAATGATATGACCGACTGTAGCATAGGAATATCATTTCCTATCAGAAGAATGTCATCCACGTACAATACGAGGAATGTGACAGCTCTTCCTACAGCCTTCCTATAAACACAAGGTTCATCTGGATTTTTGATGAAATCAAACTCTTTGATAACATCATCGAAACAGATGTTCCAACTCCGAGATGCCTGCTTTAACCCATATATGGATTTAAGCAATCTACATGCTTTCTCGCTGCTCCCACTGTCAATGAAGCCCTCTGGCTGATCCATATAAACGCATTCTTCTAAATCTCCATTTAGAAATGCTGTTTTAACGTCCATCTGCCAGATTTCATAGTCGTAGTGAGCAGCAATAGCAAGTAGGATCTGAATGGATTTAAGCATGGCTACGGGCGAAAAAGTTTCGTCATAGTCCAAACCTGGTCTTTGACGAAAACCTTTCGCCACAAGTCTAGCCTTATAGGTCTCTACCTGCCCATCCACACCAATCTTTCTTTTAAAGATCCATTTGCACCCTACAGGTTTTACCCCAGGGGGTACAACGTCCAAAGTCCATACTTTGTTGGTGTACATAGACTCCATTTCGGATCTCATGGCATCCAGCCACTTCACAGAGTCACCACTCGTGATAGCTTGCTGAAAACTGGTAAGATCATCATCATCCATGATACAGTCTTCTCTGTCACCATCAATGAGGAAACCGTAGTACCTCTCCGGTGGGCGAGAAGTCCTACCAGACCTACGGAGTGGCCGAGGTTCTTCAGTTTCTGTTGCAACAGTCGGTTCAAACAAATCGTCATTTGTAGTTTGTGTCTCTAGAACCTCTTCTAGATCCACCACTTTGCCATCATCTTTATCTGTGAAAAACTCTTTTTCCAAGAATGTGGCATGTTGAGAAACAAACACTTTTTGTTCCTCTTTATGGTAGAATAGATATCCATAAGAATTCTTTGGATATCCTACAAAGTTACACATGACTGACCGTGTCTCGAGTTTGTCCGGATTCTGCTTTTTAACATAGGCCGGGCAACCCCAAATCTTAATTCTCTTAAGAGATGGTCTCTTCCCATGCCATATCTCATATGGCGTGGTAGACACGGCTTTGGTTGGAACCCTGTTTAGCAGAAACGCTGCAGTCTCCAATGCATGCCCCCAAAACGAGACTGGTAACTCAGCGTCACTCATCATGGACCGGACCATATCTAATAGGGTCCTATTCCGTCGTTCTGACACACCGTTGTGCTGTGGTGTGTAAGGAGGAGTGAGCTGAGAGGGAATCCCATTCTCTTTTAGGAAGTTTGCAAATTCTGTACTGAGATACTCTCCACCTCGATCTGATCGAAGCATCTTAATACTCAAGCCGGTTTGTTTTTCTACTTCTTGTTTATATTCAATGAATTTCTCGAAAGCATCGGACTTGTGCTTTAATAAAAATACATGACCGAATCTTGAGAAATCGTCAGTGAATGTAATGAAGTATGAAAAACCGCCTCTAGCCTGTGTAGACATAGGCCCACATACATCACTATGTATGAGGCCCAGGAGCTGAGTAGCTCTTTCTCCGTGTCCGGTAAACGGAGTTTTGGTCATTTTACCCTCGATACAAGACTGGCAAGTCGCATAAGATTTATATTCAAAAGAATTTAAATATCCATCTTTGTGTAACTTGTTTAGTCTTGTTTCGTTAATATGACCAAGTCTACAGTGCCAAAGAAAAGCTTCATTTAATTCTGAAAGTTTTCTTTTATTAGTGTGTTGTATACTGAAAACTGTGTGTTGATTTAGGACATATATTCCGTTATTAAGCGTACCATACCCAACCAACATTTGATTTAGGTGAATGTTCATAACATTGTTCTGCAACACAAAATTATACCCTTCATTGTCCAACAAAGAAACGGATATTATATTACATAGCATACTTGGTACAAAATAACATGGATTCAAAATCAAAATACATCCAGATGGCAACCCCAAGTGATACTCTCCCACTGCGACTGTATGTACATTGGAACCATTTCCAACGCGGAGAGTATGGTCACCTGTCCTCAAAACCTTGCTATTTCTCAGCCCCTGCATAGAATTGCAAATGTAAGAACCTGAACCGGTATCCAATACCCAGGAAGCAGAGTTTATAGAAAAACAGTTTTCAGTCACAAACGCACCTGAAGCAGAAGCATCACCATGCTTCTTCTTGAGACTTAGGTACTCCGTGCAATTGCGCTTCCAATGTCCTGTCTTGTGGCAATGAAAACACTCGCCCTTCCCCGGGTCTCCAGCTGTGGACTTTCCCTTTCCCTTCACCTTTTTGACTCCTCCCTTAAGATTAGTGGGTTTCTTCTTTTTCTTTCCCTTGGCCTTAGCTTTCGGGCGAGAAGAAGAAGACTGTCCAATAGTCATAACGGGAGTCTTTGCTGACTTCATAGTGCTCTCTGCACTCCTTAACATATTAAGGAGTTCAGGGAGTTCCTTCTCCATGCCATGCATGTTAAAGTTCACTATGAACTGAGCAAAGGTGGAGGGGAGGGACTGCAGAATAATATCTATATATTGTTCATTGTCCATTGTCCATTGTCCATCCGAGGCCCTCAAGCTCTTCTATAAGAGCTATCATCTTCAAAACATGGTCTGCTACTGGTGTGCCAGGGGCCATCCGTATCTGAAACAGTTTCTTTGATGCTTCGTATCGTAATACGCGGGACTGCTCACCATACAACTCCTTTGTATGGAGCAATATCCCGTGAATGTCCATGTCCTCGTGCTGCTTTTGATGTGTGTTGTCCATCGATGCAAGCGCGAGGCATTTTGCCGTGGCACAGTCAGCGTCCCATGTCTTGCGGACTTCAATGTCCGCAACTGAGGACTTTGGGCCTGGGACGGGCGTGGCTGAAGCCGTGAGGACATATGATACTTTATCATAAGTCAAGGCGATCTTTAGATTCCTCAGCCAGTCTTTATAGTTGGTCCCATTCAGTTTGTTTTTATCTAGTAGAAGCTTAAGTCCAGTCATTGGTATCTGCCATTAAGAGAGAGAAAAGAACACACTCAGCGAAAGCTCTTGCACAGATTAGATTGGTTAATTATCTTGTCTAATCGATGTTTCCCACTGATTTTTATCGAGTTTTTCTTTCAAACCTTAAAAAGAAAAACTAGCCAGGATTAATTATAGTCTACAACTTCGCTAACCGTTCAGCCAGGCCAGTGTCGGTACTTTGAGGGAGCTTCCCCGTGCTTTCGTACGGACCTAATTAGAGTAAACCTCGTTTTCCCAGAGGCGGAGCCCCGTTAACACCTTTCTAGACACCTAATGAGTTAGCTAATTGTAAACTGTAAAACTCTCCTAGGAGCAACTATTGCTCACAGTGGGATCGGGATCCAACCATCATATGGAAGGTATGCAATCTCATTGCAAATTTCAACACTTGAAATTCCCGATGTGGTTTTTACCCCTAATACTCGTGACCTTGGCTAAGGTCAACAAATCACGAGCACTAGTCAAGCTCAACCCGTCATTTCTTGATTAATTAGACCCGTTCACATGATCCTTGGCTAAGGTCAACAAAGTCATATGCCCGTCCTAATTAATCTGCATCATATGCGTTTGTAGGAAGACATTACTTAGCTACCGTACACTACGCCTTGGTTAAGGTCAACAAACGTAGCACGAATACTAAGTACTCTACTTCCTAAAATGACGGAGGGTTGCGAATGATTTTTAAGAAAATCTTTAACGCTTTGAACTTGATATCGTTGTAGAATCAAACAGTTTTCAAAAGGAGTGGCTTAAGCTCCGCAGTTTTGAAATGTAGCTTTTTCATAAATAGCCGAGTAGTTTTTAAATCCGATTCTACAACATCTTTTTAGGTTTATTTTCTTTACATTAATCACATTAATGTAATCCCATCATTTAAGTCCTAAAGCCAATCACAGAAAAGAAACGAAAATAACACGTACGCTTATGCCATCCGCATTCGCCGCAATGTTCCGTTATGCACCGTTAGGTTACTTAACTAACGGCATACCGAGACGGGACTAGCGCGGGTGTAAAACATAAGCAACGTCTACTATATATCATATATATAATATGTCATTCGTCTCAGATATCACAGAACACAGGCAGCAGAAACATAGATATAATGTGGGATATCCTACGACGTCCGTATTTAGTACTTAGCCAGAATAGAAAATACGGATTCCATAGTCGCGATGAACAGCCAAGCCCACACCCTGGACCCCTACGAGAGCGGCAAGTGACTCTACCAATCCTGGAGTTTAGGAGACCCGGTCTCGACTCCTCGAGATGGCCTCCCACTGAACCCCAGAACCCGGTCACCTGTGCTCCCCTCCTTGGGTCCATCCTAATGCGGAAAAGTAAATAATACACAACACTGGTAACACAACCGCAACCTGGAAGTGCCCCAAATAAAAGAATATTACATTACATTTGAATTTACATGAATGAAAATATAAAGCTCTCATCTCACAAAAACCCCCGGCTATTCGATCGCGACAATTCTACACATCATATCTCAGCAACACATAATATCACATATCATCAACGTAAGTAAGTATGCATACCCCAATTGTCGTTGATGTATAGCAACGAAACCGGCGATATCTAACATACTACACTTACGGTCACAGAAAAGAAAGTGTAAAACTACAATATTTGGAATCCAGATTCTCTTTAGACATAATAAATGCGAAATATCACATATTTCGTATTTCATGCCTAAACCATATGAATTCCACATATTGTATCACATTCCAGACAAACAGACAGTATTAAAGTTTTCGAACGAACAATCAAGCACCCAAGATTCACTAAAGCTCAACACTTGAGCAGGGTTCAAAAGATCCGGAGTGTGACACAGTAGTGGCGGTCCAGCCGTAGAAGTGTCAAGCCAACGCCTCACATGTGGCACGCCGTACTGCCCCAAACCCTAGGGTTCAAAGGGCAGTTCGAGACGGTCACATAATCGAGTTAAGGTTTGTTGTCTTCTAGAGGGACCACCGCAAAAAGAGTTGCACGTATCTCCAAACTATTTAAACCCCGTGAATATTGAGTAAATGATATTCGTTCAAACACTTCAATACTTTCTAGTTTACCCGGAAAAGAAAACGAAATGAAAATTCCGATTGAAACCACGAGTCCAAAAACATCTCCAGAATTTTTCAACAGCAGATTCAGATTAAACATACTCAAAATATACTATAGCAGGTAAAGAAAAACACTGTGCAAAAATTGGTCAAAGATCCCTTTATGTGGCCGCGGATCCGCGGCCTAAGCTTGCTTATGCCGCGGTTCCGCGGCCGAAAGTACTGTTCATGGGCACGAATTTTTCAGTTTGTCTTATATTTACCTGCTCTATTTTTTGAGAATTTTTAATTCTGAAAAAAGTCAGTTTTTAAAAAATTTCCAGAGAGCACCCTTAAAAGTCGTATTTCGGTTCGATCGGAGTTTTAACTCCGTAAAAAGGTCGCCTAATGTTCTAGGTCGGCTCTGATACTAATGTAAGGTTAGTATAGCACCCTATGAAGAGTTTTGAAGCATCACATGACCCAAAGTTATAATTTTTAAGGTGCTAAACTAACATGCAAGTGGATCGATCCTAGAAAATTAGGGTTATTAAACATTAAGCTAGAAAAGATTAGGGTTTGAAGGCTACAACCTTTGTAGCTCCCCTTTTTGCTTCACTCCTTAGGCTCTTGGGTGTTGGAAGAAGGTCCTCTTGTTGTCCTCTTACGTCCACGACGATCCATCCGGAGTTTCCCGTCCAAGCTAGCAAATTTGGAAAAACCAAGAGAACACTCTAATCAAGTCGGCTAAACTTGATTAGAATGATGTTGTGGCTATGGATCTCACTTCAAAATCCTATTTTTATGAGTATTTTACTCTCTTATAAGAACTAGAGAGCAAAGCATGGAGGTTGATGAAGATGGTGGTCTTTTTGTGAAGAAGAGAATGAATTATCCTTGAAAGAGAAAAGAAAAATAACTATATATATTTTTCTTTCTCATAACCAACCATGGTTAGATTTAAAGATATCATTTGATTTAAGTTAAAAGCATAATAAGAAAATAAACCATGGGTTAAAAGTTAGGTGAGCATGGTAGAGTTTAGAAGAGTGTAGAAACTCTTAAATGATTTAACCCATTTTTCATTTCCTTTTGCTTTAATTTAAATCCAATAATAATCCAAAAATAACCATGGTGTAATTCTTATATATCCACCATTCTCATTGTATAAACAACCATGATAAAATGATGTATGTATGCATGTTTGCTTGCACATCCATATGTGCATGAACAAGAATGAATGCATACATGCATGCATACATCCAAAATAAACAAAATAGGATTTGTAGTGAGAAACTAATGATGAATCAACACTTGATTCACTAATCCGGTCATATCACATATGACCCGACCATTAGCAAGCCGCCCAATTAATATACGGTATCCTATACACGCATTTTAATCGGGTCCAAGCGCATATCGCATACGCGCACCACAACGTTTCGCCTGGACTAGGTAACTCCTATGTGGGACTCTAAGACTCGTCAATACGCCGGCAGAGGGTAATGATCATATCAAGTACCCTCAAGCCGCAAGCGGTCAGCTAAACGTAACGGCCACCCGGGTATTGAGCGATCAGAAGACAACAAGCGAACCTGCTACAACTCCCGTCGAGCAATCCGGCAACACTACCGTACAGTCCGGTCTCTTCGTCAGATATGCTGCATATCGAGCCTAGGGATGGTCACGTCGACCCCAATAACTCAATAAGTCGTGCCGGTGAATGGTCTATAACAGATCGAGAAACTACTGATAACACTTATCAACAAATCTCAGCAGCCCTGGCCAGGGACTTGCTGTTATAACCAGTCGGGCACAGTACAGCATCAACTCCCAATATCGGGAGAGACGAAACCCCTCCTATCGCTCATTGCCTTCGTGTGTCTCGGGACTGTACCCAACGGCCACCTGCTTGCACGACTCAGTAGAGCCGTGGTAGGGTGGTAATCAAAGTACAGTGGGAGAACACACAAGGCTCTATGACGATCTCGGGTCTACAGACTAACCTGTACCAGTGTCACCTGAGAACTGCTATCCGACGATAGATATAATTCCATATAGGAGTTCTCGGTGAGTCCGTCCAGTGTACCCAGTCACCACTGAGCACCCGTATATGATCTTGATGTCAAACATCGATGAATGTGGGAACATTCATCGCCCATCGTATGGGTCTAGTATCATATACGCTAGTCTACTCTGGTATATCAATGCCCCGTCTCGATATACCTACGACTAGGGACGTTCCAGGATATGCTTATAGACTACAGATGTCCCACTAGTATGATTTCCATCATAATCAGAGTAGTCAAGCCGATATCCTCAGGGCTTTATCAGCATGTGTGAATGAATAGAAGCATGATCAAATAAACATGTCAGATAAAGAAGTACCAGATAGCATACTATCATGTCGAGCAAGAATGCAAACTGAATATATATATACATGTATAGATACATCCACTATCACATAATGGCCTCTAGGGCATACATATATCCAACAATCTCCCACTTGCACTAAGGCCAGTTATTGGCGTATCTCATACCCAACATCTCAAAAAGTCGCTCATGCTGTGGCTGAGGGAGGGCCTTGGTGAGTGGATCCGCGGTGTTGTTCTTTGTGTCTACTCTCTTAATCTCGATCTCGCGGCGATCTACAATCTCCCGGATCAAATGAAAGCGCCTCAGGATATGTCTGGACCGCTGATAGGATCTGGGCTCCTTGGCTAACGCCATTGCCCCATTATTGTCACAATACAAAGGTATTGGATCAATAATGGTTGGAACTACTCCTAGCTCCGAGACGAACTTCTTCATCCAGACGGCTTCCTTGGCGGCATCATTTGCAGCAATGTACTCAGCTTCCATCGTAGAGTCTGCAACGGTATCTTGTTTGGAACTCTTCCAACTTACCGCCCCTCCATTGAGGGTAAATACAAACCCTGAGATAGATTTGCTGTCATCCTTATCGCTCTGGAAGCTCGAATCGGTAAAGGCCTCCATTTGGAGGTCTGTATTACCATACACCAAGAACAATTCTTTAGTCCTTCGTAAGTACTTAAGAATGTTCTTCACAGCTGTCCAGTGGTTCTCCCCTGGGTTGGATTGATACCTGCTCACAACACTAAGTGCATAAGCTACATCTGGGCGTGTACATAACATCGCATACATTATAGATCCTACTGCCGAAGCATAGGGTATAATGCTCATGCGAGCTCTCTCTTCATCGGTCTTTGGACAAGAATCCTTGGAGAGAGTGACTCCATGGCAAGCGGGTAAGGCACCCCGCTTGGAGTCTTCCATACTAAACCTTTTTAGGATGGTGTTGATGTACCTGGTTTGGGACAATCCCAATAACTTTTTGGATCTATCTCTATAGATCCTTATGCCCAGGATGTATGTGGCATCACCCAGGTCCTTCATGGAGAACCTTAGTGATAAGAATGATATGACCGACTGTAGCATAGGAATATCATTTCCTATCAGAAGAATGTCATCCACGTACAATACGAGGAATGTGACAGCTCTTCCTACAGCCTTCCTATAAACACAAGGTTCATCTGGATTTTTGATGAAATCAAACTCTTTGATAACATCATCGAAACAGATGTTCCAACTCCGAGATGCCTGCTTTAACCCATATATGGATTTAAGCAATCTACATGCTTTCTCGCTGCTCCCACTGTCAATGAAGCCCTCTGGCTGATCCATATAAACGCATTCTTCTAAATCTCCATTTAGAAATGCTGTTTTAACGTCCATCTGCCAGATTTCATAGTCGTAGTGAGCAGCAATAGCAAGTAGGATCTGAATGGATTTAAGCATGGCTACGGGCGAAAAAGTTTCGTCATAGTCCAAACCTGGTCTTTGACGAAAACCTTTCGCCACAAGTCTAGCCTTATAGGTCTCTACCTGCCCATCCACACCAATCTTTCTTTTAAAGATCCATTTGCACCCTACAGGTTTTACCCCAGGGGGTACAACGTCCAAAGTCCATACTTTGTTGGTGTACATAGACTCCATTTCGGATCTCATGGCATCCAGCCACTTCACAGAGTCACCACTCGTGATAGCTTGCTGAAAACTGGTAAGATCATCATCATCCATGATACAGTCTTCTCTGTCACCATCAATGAGGAAACCGTAGTACCTCTCCGGTGGGCGAGAAGTCCTACCAGACCTACGGAGTGGCCGAGGTTCTTCAGTTTCTGTTGCAACAGTCGGTTCAAACAAATCGTCATTTGTAGTTTGTGTCTCTAGAACCTCTTCTAGATCCACCACTTTGCCATCATCTTTATCTGTGAAAAACTCTTTTTCCAAGAATGTGGCATGTTGAGAAACAAACACTTTTTGTTCCTCTTTGTGGTAGAATAGATATCCATAAGAATTCTTTGGATATCCTACAAAGTTACACATGACTGACCGTGTCTCGAGTTTGTCCGGATTCTGCTTTTTAACATAGGCCGGGCAACCCCAAATCTTAATTCTCTTAAGAGATGGTCTCTTCCCATGCCATATCTCATATGGCGTGGTAGACACGGTTTTGGTTGGAACCCTGTTTAGCAGAAACGCTGCAGTCTCCAATGCATGCCCCCAAAACGAGACTGGTAACTCAGCGTCACTCATCATGGACCGGACCATATCTAATAGGGTCCTATTCCGTCGTTCTGACACACCGTTGTGCTGTGGTGTGTAAGGAGGAGTGAGCTGAGAGGGAATCCCATTCTCTTTTAGGAAGTTTGCAAATTCTGTACTGAGATACTCTCCACCTCGATCTGATCGAAGCATCTTAATACTCAAGCCGGTTTGTTTTTCTACTTCTTGTTTATATTCAATGAATTTCTCGAAAGCATCGGACTTGTGCTTTAATAAAAATACATGACCGAATCTTGAGAAATCGTCAGTGAATGTAATGAAGTATGAAAAACCGCCTCTAGCCTGTGTAGACATAGGCCCACATACATCACTATGTATGAGGCCCAGGAGCTGAGTAGCTCTTTCTCCGTGTCCGGTAAACGGAGTTTTGGTCATTTTACCCTTGATACAAGACTGGCAAGTCGCATAAGATTTATATTCAAAAGAATTTAAATATCCATCTTTGTGTAACTTGTTTAGTCTTGTTTCGTTAATATGACCAAGTCTACAGTGCCAAAGAAAAGCTTCATTTAATTCTGAAAGTTTTCTTTTATTAGTGTGTTGTATACTGAAAACTGTGTGTTGATTTAGGACATATATTCCGTTATTAAGCGTACCATACCCAACCAACATTTGATTTAGGTGAATGTTCATAACATTGTTCTGCAACACAAAATTATACCCTTCATTGTCCAACAAAGAAACGGATATTATATTACATAGCATACTTGGTACAAAATAACATGGATTCAAAATCAAAATACATCCAGATGGCAACCCCAAGTGATACTCTCCCACTGCGACTGTATGTACATTGGAACCATTTCCAACGCGGAGAGTATGGTCACCTGTCCTCAAAACCTTGCTATTTCTCAGCCCCTGCATAGAATTGCAAATGTAAGAACCTGAACCGGTATCCAATACCCAGGAAGCAGAGTTTATAGAAAAACAGTTTTCAGTCACAAACGCACCTGAAGCAGAAGCATCACCATGCTTCTTCTTGAGACTTAGGTACTCCGTGCAATTGCGCTTCCAATGTCCTGTCTTGTGGCAATGAAAACACTCGCCCTTCCCCGGGTCTCCAGCTGTGGACTTTCCCTTTCCCTTCACCTTTTTGACTCCTCCCTTAAGATTAGTGGGTTTCTTCTTTTTCTTTCCCTTGGCCTTAGCTTTCGGGCGAGAAGAAGAAGACTGTCCAATAGTCATAACGGGAGTCTTTGCTGACTTCATAGTGCTCTCTGCACTCCTTAACATATTAAGGAGTTCAGGGAGTTCCTTCTCCATGCCATGCATGTTAAAGTTCACTATGAACTGAGCAAAGGTGGAGGGGAGGGACTGCAGAATAATATCTATATATTGTTCATTGTCCATTGTCCATTGTCCATCCGAGGCCCTCAAGCTCTTCTATAAGAGCTATCATCTTCAAAACATGGTCTGCTACTGGTGTGCCAGGGGCCATCCGTATCTGAAACAGTTTCTTTGATGCTTCGTATCGTAATACGCGGGACTGCTCACCATACAACTCCTTTGTATGGAGCAATATCCCGTGAATGTCCATGTCCTCGTGCTGCTTTTGATGTGTGTTGTCCATCGATGCAAGCGCGAGGCATTTTGCCGTGGCACAGTCAGCGTCCCATGTCTTGCGGACTTCAATGTCCGCAACTGAGGACTTTGGGCCTGGGACGGGCGTGGCTGAAGCCGTGAGGACATATGATACTTTATCATAAGTCAAGGCGATCTTTAGATTCCTCAGCCAGTCTTTATAGTTGGTCCCATTCAGTTTGTTTTTATCTAGTAGAAGCTTAAGTCCAGTCATTGGTATCTGCCATTAAGAGAGAGAAAAGAACACACTCAGCGAAAGCTCTTGCACAGATTAGATTGGTTAATTATCTTGTCTAATCGATGTTTCCCACTGATTTTTATCGAGTTTTTCTTTCAAACCTTAAAAAGAAAAACTAGCCAGGATTAATTACAGTCTACAACTTCGCTAACCGTTCAGCCAGGCCAGTGTCGGTACTTTGAGGGAGCTTCCCCGTGCTTTCGTACGGACCTAATTAGAGTAAACCTCGTTTTCCCAGAGGCGGAGCCCCGTTAACACCTTTCTAGACACCTAATGAGTTAGCTAATTGTAAACTGTAAAACTCTCCTAGGAGCAACTATTGCTCACAGTGGGATCGGGATCCAACCATCATATGGAAGGTATGCAATCTCATTGCAAATTTCAACACTTGAAATTCCCGATGTGGTTTTTACCCCTAATACTCGTGACCTTGGCTAAGGTCAACAAATCACGAGCACTAGTCAAGCTCAACCCGTCATTTCTTGATTAATTAGACCCGTTCACATGACCCTTGGCTAAGGTCAACAAAGTCATATGCCCGTCCTAATTAATCTGCATCATATGCGTTTGTAGGAAGACATTACTTAGCTACCGTACACTACGCCTTGGTTAAGGTCAACAAACGTAGCACGAATACTAAGTACTCTACTTCCTAAAATGACGGAGGGTTGCGAATGATTTTTAAGAAAATCTTTAACGCTTTGAACTTGATATCGTTGTAGAATCAAACAGTTTTCAAAAGGAGTGGCTTAAGCTCCGCAGTTTTGAAATGTAGCTTTTTCATAAATAGCCGAGTAGTTTTTAAATCCGATTCTACAACATCTTTTTAGGTTTATTTTCTTTACATTAATCACATTAATGTAATCCCATCATTTAAGTCCTAAAGCCAATCACAGAAAAGAAACGAAAATAACACGTACGCTTATGCCATCCGCATTCGCCGCAATGTTCCGTTATGCACCGTTAGGTTACTTAACTAACGGCATACCGAGACGGGACTAGCGCGGGTGTAAAACATAAGCAACGTCTACTATATATCATATATATAATATGTCATTCGTCTCAGATATCACAGAACACAGGCAGCAGAAACATAGATATAATGTGGGATATCCTAGGACGTCCGTATTTAGTACTTAGCCAGAATAGAAAATACGGATTCCATAGTCGCGATGAACAGCCAAGCCCACACCCTGGACCCCTACGAGAGCGGCAAGTGACTCTACCAATCCTGGAGTTTAGGAGACCCGGTCTCGACTCCTCGAGATGGCCTCCCACTGAACCCCAGAACCCGGTCACCTGTGCTCCCCTCCTTGGGTCCATCCTAATGCGGAAAAGTAAATAATACACAACACTGGTGACACAACCGCAACCTGGAAGTGCCCCAAATAAAAGAATATTACATTACATTTGAATTTACATGAATGAAAATATAAAGCTCTCATCTCACAAAAACCCCCGGCTATTCGATCGCGACAATTCTACACATCATATCTCAGCAACACATAATATCACATATCATCAACGTAAGTAAGTATGCATACCCCAATTGTCGTTGATGTATAGCAACGAAACCGGCGATATCTAACATACTACACTTACGGTCACAGAAAAGAAAGTGTAAAACTACAATATTTGGAATCCAGATTCTCTTTAGACATCATAAATGCGAAATATCACATATTTCGTATTTCATGCCTAAACCATATGAATTCCACATATTGTATCACATTCCAGACAAACAGACAGTATTAAAGTTTTCGAACGAACAATCAAGCACCCAAGATTCACTAAAGCTCAACACTTGAGCAGGGTTCAAAAGATCCGGAGTGTGACACAGTAGTGGCGGTCCAGCCGTAGAAGGGTCAAGCCAACGCCTCACATGTGGCACGCCGTACTGCCCCAAACCCTAGGGTTCAAAGGGCAGTTCGAGACGGTCACATAATCGAGTTAAGGTTTGTTGTCTTCTAGAGGGACCACCGCAAAAAGAGTTGCACGTATCTCCAAACTATTTAAACCCCGTGAATATTGAGTAAATGATATTCGTTCAAACACTTCAATACTTTCTAGTTTACCCGGAAAAGAAAACGAAATGAAAATTCCGATTGAAACCACGAGTCCAAAAACATCTCCAGAATTTTTCAACAGCAGATTCAGATTAAACATACTCAAAATATACTATAGCAGGTAAAGAAAAACACTGTGCAAAAATTGGTCAAAGATCCCTTTATGTGGCCGCGGATCCGCGGCCTAAGCTTGCTTATGCCGCGGTTCCGCGGCCGAAAGTACTGTTCATGGGCACGAATTTTTCAGTTTGTCTTATATTTACCTGCTCTATTTTTTGAGAATTTTTAATTCTGAAAAAAGTCAGTTTTTAAAAAATTTCCAGAGAGCACCCTTAAAAGTCGTATTTCGGTTCGATCGGAGTTTTAACTCCGTAAAAAGGTCGCCTAATGTTCTAGGTCGGCTCTGATACCAATGTAAGGTTAGTATAGCACCCTATGAAGAGTTTTGAAGCATCACATGACCCAAAGTTATAATTTTTAAGGTGCTAAACTAACATGCAAGTGGATCGATCCTAGAAAATTAGGGTTATTAAACATTAAGCTAGAAAAGATTAGGGTTTGAAGGGTACAACCTTTGTAGCTCCCCTTTTTGCTTCACTCCTTAGGCTCTTGGGTGTTGGAAGAAGGTCCTCTTGTTGTCCTCTTACGTCCACGACGATCCACCCGGAGTTTCCCGTCCAAGCTAGCAAATTTGGAAAAACCAAGAGAACACTCTAATCAAGTCGGCTAAACTTGATTAGAATGATGTTGTGGCTATGGATCTCACTTCAAAATCCTATTTTTATGAGTATTTTACTCTCTTATAAGAACTAGAGAGCAAAGCATGGAGGTTGATGAAGATGGTGGTCTTTTTGTGAAGAAGAGAATGAATTATCCTTGAAAGAGAAAAGAAAAATAACTATATATATTTTTCTTTCTCATAACCAACCATGGTTAGAATTTAAAGATATCATTTGATTTAAGTTAAAAGCATAATAAGAAAATAAACCATGGGTTAAAAGTTAGGTGAGCATGGTAGAGTTTAGAAGAGTGTAGAAACTCTTAAATGATTTAACCCATTTTTCATTTCCTTTTGCTTTAATTTAAATCCAATAATAATCCAAAAATAACCATGGTGTAATTCTTATATATCCACCATTCTCATTGTATAAACAACCATGATAAAATGATGTATGTATGCATGTTTGCTTGCACATCCATATGTGCATGAACAAGAATGAATGCATACATGCATGCATACATCCAAAATAAACAAAATAGGATTTGTAGTGAGAAACTAATGATGAATCAACACTTGATTCACTAATCCGGTCATATCACATATGACCCGACCATTAGCAAGCCGCCCAATTAATATACGGTATCCTATACACGCATTTTAATCGGGTCCAAGCGCATATCGCATACGCGCACCACAACGTTTCGCCTGGACTAGGTAACTCCTATGTGGGACTCTAAGACTCGTCAATACGCCGGCAGAGGGTAATGATCATATCAAGTACCCTCAAGCCGCAAGCGGTCAGCTAAACGTAACGGCCACCCGGGTATTGAGCGATCAGAAGACAACAAGCGAACCTGCTACAACTCCCGTCGAGCCATCCGGCAACACTACCGTACAGTCCGGTCTCTTCGTCAGATATGCTGCATATCGAGCCTAGGGATGGTCACGTCGACCCCAATAACTCAATAAGTCGTGCCGGTGAATGGTCTATAACAGATCGAGAAACTACTGATAACACTTATCAGCAAATCTCAGCAGCCCTGGCCAGGGACTTGCTGTTATAACCAGTCGGGCACAGTACAGCATCAACTCCCAATATCGGGAGAGACGAAACCCCTCCTATCGCTCATTGCCTTCGTGTGTCTCGGGACTGTACCCAACGGCCACCTGCTTGCACGACTCAGTAGAGCCGTGGTAGGGTGATAATCAAAGTACAGTGGGAGAACACACAAGGCTCTATGACGATCTCGGGTCTACAGACTAACCTGTACCAGTGTCACCTTAGAACTGCTATCCGACGATAGATATAATTCCATATAGGAGTTCTCGGTGAGTCCGTCCAGTGTACCCAGTCACCACTGAGCACCCGTATATGATCTTGATGTCAAACATCGATGAATGTGGGAACATTCATCGCCCATCGTATGGGTCTAGTATCATATACGCTAGTCTACTCTGGTATATCAATGCCCCGTCTCGATATACCTACGACTAGGGACGTTCCAGGATATGCTTATAGACTACAGATGTCCCACTAGTATGATCTCCATCATAATCAGAGTAGTCAAGCCGATATCCTCAGGGCTTTATCAGCATGTGTGAATGAATAGAAGCATGATCAAATAAACATGTCAGATAAAGAAGTACCAGATAGCATACTATCATGTCGAGCAAGAATGCAAACTGAATATATATATACATGTATAGATACATCCACTATCACATAATGGCCTCTAGGGCATACATATATCCAACAATCTCCCACTTGCACTAAGGCCAGTTATTGGCGTATCTCATACCCAACATCTCAAAAAGTCCCTCATGCTGTGGCTGAGGGAGGGCCTTGGTGAGTGGATCCGCGGTGTTGTTCTTTGTGTCTACTCTCTTAATCTCGATCTCGCGGCGATCTACAATCTCCCGGATCAAATGAAAGCGCCTCAGGATATGTCTGGACCGCTGATAGGATCTGGGCTCCTTGGCTAACGCCATTGCCCCATTATTGTCACAATACAAAGGTATTGGATCAATAATGGTTGGAACTACTCCTAGCTCCGAGACGAACTTCTTCATCCAGACGGCTTCCTTGGCGGCATCATTTGCAGCAATGTACTCAGCTTCCATCGTAGAGTCTGCAACGGTATCTTGTTTGGAACTCTTCCAACTTACCGCCCCTCCATTGAGGGTAAATACAAACCCTGAGATAGATTTGCTGTCATCCTTATCGCTCTGGAAGCTCGAATCGGTAAAGGCCTCCATTTGGAGGTCTGTATTACCATACACCAAGAACAATTCTTTAGTCCTTCGTAAGTACTTAAGAATGTTCTTCACAGCTGTCCAGTGGTTCTCCCCTGGGTTGGATTGATACCTGCTCACAACACTAAGTGCATAAGCTACATCTGGGCGTGTACATAACATCGCATACATTATAGATCCTACTGCCGAAGCATAGGGTATAATGCTCATGCGAGCTCTCTCTTCATCGGTCTTTGGACAAGAATCCTTGGAGAGAGTGACTCCATGGCAAGCGGGTAAGGCACCCCGCTTGGAGTCTTCCATACTAAACCTTTTTAGGATGGTGTTGATGTACCTGGTTTGGGACAATCCCAATAACTTTTTGGATCTATCCCTATAGATCCTTATGCCCAGGATGTATGTGGCATCACCCAGGTCCTTCATGGAGAACCTTAGTGATAAGAATGATATGACCGACTGTAGCATAGGAATATCATTTCCTATCAGAAGAATGTCATCCACGTACAATACGAGGAATGTGACAGCTCTTCCTACAGCCTTCCTATAAACACAAGGTTCATCTGGATTTTTGATGAAATCAAACTCTTTGATAACATCATCGAAACAGATGTTCCAACTCCGAGATGCCTGCTTTAACCCATATATGGATTTAAGCAATCTACATGCTTTCTCGCTGCTCCCACTGTCAATGAAGCCCTCTGGCTGATCCATATAAACGCATTCTTCTAAATCTCCATTTAGAAATGCTGTTTTAACGTCCATCTGCCAGATTTCATAGTCGTAGTGAGCAGCAATAGCAAGTAGGATCTGAATGGATTTAAGCATGGCTACGGGCGAAAAAGTTTCGTCATAGTCCAAACCTGGTCTTTGACGAAAACCTTTCGCCACAAGTCTAGCCTTATAGGTCTCTACCTGCCCATCCACACCAATCTTTCTTTTAAAGATCCATTTGCACCCTACAGGTTTTACCCCAGGGGGTACAACGTCCAAAGTCCATACTTTGTTGGTGTACATAGACTCCATTTCGGATCTCATGGCATCCAGCCACTTCACAGAGTCACCACTCGTGATAGCTTGCTGAAAACTGGTAAGATCATCATCATCCATGATACAGTCTTCTCTGTCACCATCAATGAGGAAACCGTAGTACCTCTCCGGTGGGCGAGAAGTCCTACCAGACCTACGGAGTGGCCGAGGTTCTTCAGTTTCTGTTGCAACAGTCGGTTCAAACAAATCGTCATTTGTAGTTTGTGTCTCTAGAACCTCTTCTAGATCCACCACTTTGCCATCATCTTTATCTGTGAAAAACTCTTTTTCCAAGAATGTGGCATGTTGAGAAACAAACACTTTTTGTTCCTCTTTGTGGTAGAATAGATATCCATAAGAATTCTTTGGATATCCTACAAAGTTACACATGACTGACCGTGTCTCGAGTTTGTCCGGATTCTGCTTTTTAACATAGGCCGGGCAACCCCAAATCTTAATTCTCTTAAGAGATGGTCTCTTCCCATGCCATATCTCATATGGCGTGGTAGACACGGCTTTGGTTGGAACCCTGTTTAGCAGAAACGCTGCAGTCTCCAATGCATGCCCCCAAAACGAGACTGGTAACTCAGCGTCACTCATCATGGACCGGACCATATCTAATAGGGTCCTATTCCGTCGTTCTGACACACCGTTGTGCTGTGGTGTGTAAGGAGGAGTGAGCTGAGAGGGAATCCCATTCTCTTTTAGGAAGTTTGCAAATTCTGTACTGAGATACTCTCCACCTCGATCTGATCGAAGCATCTTAATACTCAAGCCGGTTTGTTTTTCTACTTCTTGTTTATATTCAATGAATTTCTCGAAAGCATCGGACTTGTGCTTTAATAAAAATACATGACCGAATCTTGAGAAATCGTCAGTGAATGTAATGAAGTATGAAAAACCGCCTCTAGCCTGTGTAGACATAGGCCCACATACATCACTATGTATGAGGCCCAGGAGCTGAGTAGCTCTTTCTCCGTGTCCGGTAAACGGAGTTTTGGTCATTTTACCCTTGATACAAGACTGGCAAGTCGCATAAGATTTATATTCAAAAGAATTTAAATATCCATCTTTGTGTAACTTGTTTAGTCTTGTTTCGTTAATATGACCAAGTCTACAGTGCCAAAGAAAAGCTTCATTTAATTCTGAAAGTTTTCTTTTATTAGTGTGTTGTATACTGAAAACTGTGTGTTGATTTAGGACATATATTCCGTTATTAAGCGTACCATACCCAACCAACATTTGATTTAGGTGAATGTTCATAACATTGTTCTGCAACACAAAATTATACCCTTCATTGTCCAACAAAGAAACGGATATTATATTACATAGCATACTTGGTACAAAATAACATGGATTCAAAATCAAAATACATCCAGATGGCAACCCCAAGTGATACTCTCCCACTGCGACTGTATGTACATTGGAACCATTTCCAACGCGGAGAGTATGGTCACCTGTCCTCAAAACCTTGCTATTTCTCATCCCCTGCATAGAATTGCAAATGTAAGAACCTGAACCGGTATCCAATACCCAGGAAGCAGAGTTTATAGAAAAACAGTTTTCAGTCACAAACGCACCTGAAGCAGAAGCATCACCATGCTTCTTCTTGAGACTTAGGTACTCCGTGCAATTGCGCTTCCAATGTCCTGTCTTGTGGCAATGAAAACACTCGCCCTTCCCCGGGTCTCCAGCTGTGGACTTTCCCTTTCCCTTCACCTTTTTGACTCCTCCCTTAAGATTAGTGGGTTTCTTCTTTTTCTTTCCCTTGGCCTTAGCTTTCGGGCGAGAAGAAGAAGACTGTCCAATAGTCATAACGGGAGTCTTTGCTGACTTCATAGTGCTCTCTGCACTCCTTAACATATTAAGGAGTTCAGGGAGTTCCTTCTCCATGCCATGCATGTTAAAGTTCACTATGAACTGAGCAAAGGTGGAGGGGAGGGACTGCAGAATAATATCTATATATTGTTCATTGTCCATTGTCCATTGTCCATCCGAGGCCCTCAAGCTCTTCTATAAGAGCTATCATCTTCAAAACATGGTCTGCTACTGGTGTGCCAGGGGCCATCCGTATCTGAAACAGTTTCTTTGATGCTTCGTATCGTAATACGCGGGACTGCTCACCATACAACTCCTTTGTATGGAGCAATATCCCGTGAATGTCCATGTCCTCGTGCTGCTTTTGATGTGTGTTGTCCATCGATGCAAGCGCGAGGCATTTTGCCGTGGCACAGTCAGCGTCCCATGTCTTGCGGACTTCAATGTCCGCAACTGAGGACTTTGGGCCTAGGACGGGCGTGGCTGAAGCCGTGAGGACATATGATACTTTATCATAAGTCAAGGCGATCTTTAGATTCCTCAGCCAGTCTTTATAGTTGGTCCCATTCAGTTTGTTTTTATCTAGTAGAAGCTTAAGTCCAGTCATTGGTATCTGCCATTAAGAGAGAGAAAAGAACACACTCAGCGAAAGCTCTTGCACAGATTAGATTGGTTAATTATCTTGTCTAATCGATGTTTCCCACTGATTTTTATCGAGTTTTTCTTTCAAACCTTAAAAAGAAAAACTAGCCAGGATTAATTACAGTCTACAACTTCGCTAACCGTTCAGCCAGGCCAGTGTCGGTACTTTGAGGGAGCTTCCCCGTGCTTTCGTACGGACCTAATTAGAGTAAACCTCGTTTTCCCAGAGGCGGAGCCCCGTTAACACCTTTCTAGACACCTAATGAGTTAGCTAATTGTAAACTGTAAAACTCTCCTAGGAGCAACTATTGCTCACAGTGGGATCGGGATCCAACCATCATATGGAAGGTATGCAATCTCATTGCAAATTTCAACACTTGAAATTCCCGATGTGGTTTTTACCCCTAATACTCGTGACCTTGGCTAAGGTCAACAAATCACGAGCACTAGTCAAGCTCAACCCGTCATTTCTTGATTAATTAGACCCGTTCACATGACCCTTGGCTAAGGTCAACAAAGTCATATGCCCGTCCTAATTAATCTGCATCATATGCGTTTGTAGGAAGACATTACTTAGCTACCGTACACTACGCCTTGGTTAAGGTCAACAAACGTAGCACGAATACTAAGTACTCTACTTCCTAAAATGACGGAGGGTTGCGAATGATTTTTAAGAAAATCTTTAACGCTTTGAACTTGATATCGTTGTAGAATCAAACAGTTTTCAAAAGGAGTGGCTTAAGCTCCGCAGTTTTGAAATGTAGCTTTTTCATAAATAGCCGAGTAGTTTTTAAATCCGATTCTACAACATCTTTTTAGGTTTATTTTCTTTACATTAATCACATTAATGTAATCCCATCATTTAAGTCCTAAAGCCAATCACAGAAAAGAAACGAAAATAACACGTACGCTTATGCCATCCGCATTCGCCGCAATGTTCCGTTATGCACCGTTAGGTTACTTAACTAACGGCATACCGAGACGGGACTAGCGCGGGTGTAAAACATAAGCAACGTCTACTATATATCATATATATAATATGTCATTCGTCTCAGATATCACAGAACACAGGCAGCAGAAACATAGATATAATGTGGGATATCCTAGGACGTCCGTATTTAGTACTTAGCCAGAATAGAAAATACGGATTCCATAGTCGCGATGAACAGCCAAACCCACATCCTGGACCCCTACGAGAGCGGCAAGTGACCCTACCAATCCTGGAGTTTAGGAGACCCGGTCTCGACTCCTCGAGATGGCCTCCCACTGAACCCCAGAACCCGGTCACCTGTGCTCCTCTCCTTGGGTCCATCCTAATGCGGAAAAGTAAATAATACACAACACTGGTGACACAACCGCAACCTGGAAGTGCCCCAAATAAAAGAATATTACATTACATTTGAATTTACATGAATGAAAATATAAAGCTCTCATCTCACAAAAACCCCCGGCTATTCGATCGCGACAATTCTACACATCATATCTCAGCAACACATAATATCACATATCATCAACGTAAGTAAGTATGCATACCCCAATTGTCGTTGATGTATAGCAACGAAACCGGCAATATCTAACATACTACACTTACGGTCACAGAAAAGAAAGTGTAAAACTACAATATTTGGAATCCAGATTCTCTTTAGACATCATAAATGCGAAATATCACATATTTCGCATTTCATGCCTAAACCATATGAATTCCACATATTGTATCACATTCCAGACAAACAGACAGTATTAAAGTTTTCGAACGAACAATCAAGCACCCAAGATTCACTAAAGCTCAACACTTGAGCAGGGTTCAAAAGATCCGGAGTGTGACACAGTAGTGGCGGTCCAGCCGTAGAAGGGTCAAGCCAACGCCTCACATGTGGCACGCCGTACTGCCCCAAACCCTAGGGTTCAAAGGGCAGTTCGAGACGGTCACATAATCGAGTTAAGGTTTGTTGTCTTCTAGAGGGACCACCGCAAAAAGAGTTGCACGTATCTCCAAACTATTTAAACCCCGTGAATATTGAGTAAATGATATTCGTTCAAACACTTCAATACTTTCTAGTTTACCCGGAAAAGAAAACGAAATGAAAATTCCGATCGAAACCACGAGTCTAAAAACATCTCCAGAATTTTTCAACAGCAGATTCAGATTAAACATACTCAAAATATACTATAGCAGGTAAAGAAAAACACTGTGCAAAAATTGGTCAAAGATCCCTTTATGTGGCCGCGGATCCGCGGCCTAAGCTTGCTTATGCCGCGGTTCCGCGGCCGAAAGTACTGTTCATGGGCACGAATTTTTCAGTTTGTCTTATATTTACCTGCTCTATTTTTTGAGAATTTTTAATTCTGAAAAAAGTCAGTTTTTAAAAAATTTCCAGAGAGCACCCTTAAAAGTCGTATTTCGGTTCGATCGGAGTTTTAACTCCGTAAAAAGGTCGCCTAATGTTCTAGGTCGGCTCTGATACCAATGTAAGGTTAGTATAGCACCCTATGAAGAGTTTTGAAGCATCACATGACCCAAAGTTATAATTTTTAAGGTGCTAAACTAACATGCAAGTGGATCGATCCTAGAAAATTAGGGTTATTAAACATTAAGCTAGAAAAGATTAGGGTTTGAAGGCTACAACCTTTGTAGCTCCCCTTTTTGCTTCACTCCTTAGGCTCTTGGGTGTTGGAAGAAGGTCCTCTTGTTGTCCTCTTACGTCCACGACGATCCACCCGGAGTTTCCCGTCCAAGCTAGCAAATTTGGAAAAACCAAGAGAACACTCTAATCAAGTCGGCTAAACTTGATTAGAATGATGTTGTGGCTATGGATCTCACTTCAAAATCCTATTTTTATGAGTATTTTACTCTCTTATAAGAACTAGAGAGCAAAGCATGGAGGTTGATGAAGATGGTGGTCTTTTTGTGAAGAAGAGAATGAATTATCCTTGAAAGAGAAAAGAAAAATAACTATATATATTTTTCTTTCTCATAACCAACCATGGTTAGATTTAAAGATATCATTTGATTTAAGTTAAAAGCATAATAAGAAAATAAACCATGGGTTAAAAGTTAGGTGAGCATGGTAGAGTTTAGAAGAGTGTAGAAACTCTTAAATGATTTAACCCATTTTTCATTTCCTTTTGCTTTAATTTAAATCCAATAATAATCCAAAAATAACCATGGTGTAATTCTTATATATCCACCATTCTCATTGTATAAACAACCATGATAAAATGATGTATGTATGCATGTTTGCTTGCACATCCATATGTGCATGAACAAGAATGAATGCATACATGCATGCATACATCCAAAATAAACAAAATAGGATTTGTAGTGAGAAACTAATGATGAATCAACACTTGATTCACTAATCCGGTCATATCACATATGACCCGACCATTAGCAAGCCGCCCAATTAATATACGGTATCCTATACACGCATTTTAATCGGGTCCAAGCGCATATCGCATACGCGCACCACAACGTTTCGCCTGGACTAGGTAACTCCTATGTGGGACTCTAAGACTCGTCAATACGCCGGCAGAGGGTAATGATCATATCAAGTACCCTCAAGCCGCAAGCGGTCAGCTAAACGTAACGGCCACCCGGGTATTGAGCGATCAGAAGACAACAAGCGAACCTGCTACAACTCCCGTCGAGCCATCCGGCAACACTACCGTACAGTCCGGTCTCTTCGTCAGATATGCTGCATATCGAGCCTAGGGATGGTCACGTCGACCCCAATAACTCAATAAGTCGTGCCGGTGAATGGTCTATAACAGATCGAGAAACTACTGATAACACTTATCAGCAAATCTCAGCAGCCCTGGCCAGGGACTTGCTGTTATAACCAGTCGGGCACAGTACAGCATCAACTCCCAATATCGGGAGAGACGAAACCCCTCCTATCGCTCATTGCCTTCGTGTGTCTCGGGACTGTACCCAACGGCCACCTGCTTGCACGACTCAGTAGATCCGTGGTAGGGTGGTAATCAAAGTACAGTGGGAGAACACACAAGGCTCTATGACGATCTCGGGTCTACAGACTAACCTGTACCAGTGTCACCTGAGAACTGCTATCCGACGATAGATATAATTCCATATAGGAGTTCTCGGTGAGTCCGTCCAGTGTACCCAGTCACCACTGAGCACCCGTATATGATCTTGATGTCAAACATCGATGAATGTGGGAACATTCATCGCCCATCGTATGGGTCTAGTATCATATACGCTAGTCTACTCTGGTATATCAATGCCCCGTCTCGATATACCTACGACTAGGGACGTTCCAGGATATGCTTATAGACTACAAATGTCCCACTAGTATGATCTCCATCATAATCAGAGTAGTCAAGCCGATATCCTCAGGGCTTTATCAGCATGTGTGAATGAATAGAAGCATGATCAAATAAACATGTCAGATAAAGAAGTACCAGATAGCATACTATCATGTCGAGCAAGAATGCAAACTGAATATATATATACATGTATAGATACATCCATGTTCATCACATATTTTTGTATATTTGTACCGCCCATTCTTAATCACATTGCATACATGTATGTGCTTTTTATCCGTATTTGCTGCATGTTACAGATTACAGGTTTCCAGTCCAAGAGAGAGAAAATCCGACAAAATCACCACATTTACGGCAAAAATCCAGAACATCTGTCACAAACAGATAAATGCCGGGTTCCAGCATCCGTCCCGTACCAGTTCAGAAGAGGGGACGAAAAGAGTCGTCATTTGGGACTAAAGGAAAAATTGAAGTCAAAAATGGTGAAAGTCAAAAGTGAAAGAAATGAAAAAGTCTTGGATCAGAAATCTGGAGATTTTCTGGTTGAATTATTGCAATGTAAAGTGTTCAAAGATCAGGAAAAATGAGCACAAGACAGAGGAAAAAAGCAACCAGAGTTTGGCCACCTAACCGCCGCGCATGCGCAGCCAAAGCCCCACTTTGGCCGCGGATGCGCGGTGGACACGTGTCATTGCAGTGTGGGTTTTTGGGGTTATTCCTGTAATTATGTGTAGGGTTTTGTTTTACTGCCAAACTCTCAGAACCAGGCCTATAAATAGCCCAGAGCATAACCAAGAGAAGGACTTAGTTGTCATTTGTAATTTTTATATTAGAATTGTTTAGTTTCTAATAAAAGTCCATTTTCCTCCATCTTCCTCCATTAAAACTTGTGAGAGGTTTTGTTGAGTGTGAAGCATGCAAGAAGTGTTCTTTATCTATATGTGTAATTTGTAATTCGGTTTCTTATGTTGCTTGTAATTTTAATTGTTAAACGTAGTTGTTGTTATTTCTTAAAATTGTCGTTTTAATCTTCTTCCATTTTTCGGTTATCCTTACAACCATGATGCTTAGTGTGATCCTTGCCTAAGTGAGGTCCCGAATAGCTAGTTGTGACTTTCTACCTCAACTCTTATTACCCTCTTTCTTTGTTTTATTTTCATTTAACTTTTCTAATGGGTAAGTAATTTTTCACTTGTTAAGGTAGGAAACGGAAAGTTTGAAAGACGGAAAACTCCCCCACTTTTCTCTTTTACATATATCTTGATTTGAACTCCTGTTAATTGATCCACAATCCGCTCCCTACGGCACCCTATTCTTCATAATAGCGATGTTACCTTAGTGAGACCGGTTGTGGTTGAATCAACTTGAGGTTGCGACTAAGAGCCAAGAACGGACGGACAAGGACCAAAAAGAGAAAACGAAGTGTTGGAAAGCCTAGCTTATACTCGCAAGTTTTCTCTTAGTCGTCCTAATCCCCGTTGTTGCCGTTTACCGTAACATCAATATTAAGAAGTGGCAAAAGAATCAAGTGAGCGATCCTCCCGACCCAAACCAACCAAATCCTACCCTTTACAAGTTCTCTTATCATTCATTTTTCAATTAGCTAAACTCAAACAAACCCAACATATTTGGACTTAACTCGTCAAGACACTAAGAAAAAGACTCCCATCTCTCTGTGGATCGACCTGTACTCATCCGGCTAGCTGCAAAGCGAAACCGTCCTGATTGCGGTAATTAAACTTAAACACGCAGAATCTCTGCCAATCAAATGGCGCCGTTGCCGGGGAGACGGTAGTTTATTTCTTTGTGTAATTTCGGGTTAATTTGTGAATATAACTATAACCAAAAACAAAACAAAAAAAATATATACTGTACAAAAAAATCATCTTATTCTTTGTGCAAGAGTGCAGGAAAAGGAGAATTTCAAGTTCAGTGCCAAAGTTGTGGGAAGTTAGACCCATATCTCGCGGCTACACCGCGGCGGATCAAGGCGAAAACCAAAAATCCTCTGTGAGTATCCCAACCATCTTCTCAACTCCTCTAAACTCCACTGAACTATGTTTTCTGCAACATTCTTTGCGCCGCGCTAAAATAAAAAAAAAATTGTTTGCAGTTGATTTGTTACTGCTTTGCATTGATTAATACGGACTTTAAGGGGCTTGAAACCAATTCAGATTGGGTGGGGATTTCATCACCCTTCCCAGGACCCCAGAAATCACAAAAGCATATGCATTGACCATTGTTAATAAAAAAATACTAGACTCAGCCCTAAGGACTTCGCGCTCATTAGGAGAAGTTAAACCGTGTTTAGAACCTCGTTCAACGGTATATTGTTTAAGGGGTGTCTAGGAAAGTGTTAACGGCGCAACCGCCAAAAGAGAAAGGGTTACATAATTAAGGAACTTCGCGAAAGCGTTGGAAAACCTCCCCTTATCTCTGCACTTACCTGGCCTCTTGATCAGTGTATTTTGAGCCTGTTTCTCGACACCGTTTTGCTTCGACAATCAAGTCTTGGAGCAGGTCTAGCAGACCTAGGTGACTCTAGATCTAGGTGTGAGTGTGCATATCGTGGTTGTGATTGCGTAAAGCCGTAAATCTATACATATCTCTGTAAACTCTTTCTATAAAAAAAAAACTATAAAAAGGAAAAAAATCAAAAACTTTTATAAAAACTTGCCCTTTGTCGCCACGTTCCATTTTTCACTCCACCACCCATTGCCTTTCTCATTTACGTTTTCTTACCCTCACCTTCTTCGCTTTGACTATACTAAACTCGTTTAGTATATGTCCGCTTGGACTCGGGACACTAGCGCCCGCTTAGTCCGCGTTTCGTTAGTCGCCACCGACTACGCTATCGACTCAGACGTCGATACACCATCACCAACCTCTTCTTCCGCGATGTCAGGATTTAATCCGAACATCTCTTTGACTACCCCTGGATTGGCTCCACCTCCTATGGAGACCAATAACACGCCGCCACCGCCTGTTGTAGCGCCGCAGCGAATTGCGCTCCAGGATCGTTTCTATCCCACACGTTCCGCACTCCCCACTTGCCTTTCTCTTCCACCGGCCAATGGGGATAATTTTGAAATTAAGCCCCACTTCATCAACATGCTTCCATGTTTTCATGGGCTTGAATCTGAAGATGCCTATATCTTCATCAACAAATTTCAAAACGTCTGTGCCATGATGAAAACCACCCAGCTGTCGGACGATGCTATACGTCTACGGGTCATTCCGTTCACTTTATGCGATCTCACTGAAAAATGGCTGTATAGCACCGCTTCCCACTCAATCACCACCTGGGACGAGTTTGTTAAGGCGTTTCTCAAAAAGTTCTATCCAAATCATAAAACCGCAAGGATTCGCAATGAAATCAATCAATTCTCCCAGCTTCCTTCTGAACCATTCTGGAAATGCTTTGACCGGTACAAAGACCTTCTTGTTCAATGTCCTCACCACGGTATAGAGAGATGGCAACTTTGCCAAACCTTATACGAGGGTCTGAACCCAGCAACCAAACAGTTGTTGGAAACCATTTGTCAGGGCCACTTCCTATCGAAATCTGACGAGGAAGCGTGGCAGTTTTTCGACGACCTTGCGGAGCAAACGCTACAGTGGGAGAGCACCAGACCGACTTCTTCTTCTTCTTCATCTTCCTCTACATCCACTTCTACAGGTCAGTCTAGGGTAGGAATTCACCAACTTGACGTCTCTATTGCAATGAAAGCTGAAATGGCTGCAATAACAAGAAAGCTTGAAGCGATAGAGAGCAAATTTTCTTCTCCTGCTCCTACCCCTGTTCTCCCCCTTCGTACAATCTGCGCTTGCTGTTCCGATCCCTCTCATTTAACCGAAGAGTGTCCCTACAATCCACCATCTCAGGGACAGGATCAGGTTAATGCATTCCAGCAAAGACCAAGGAATGATCCATACTCTTCTACGTACAATCCCGGCTGGAGGAACCATCCCAATTTCGCCTGGAATCAGAATCAGAATCAGAATCAATTCCAGGGCAACAATTTCCAGAGACCCCCTCCGCCGCAGCAACAAGCGCAGCAACAAACTCAATATCAGCAGCCCTTCCAACCCCAACCTTTCCAAAACCAGACGAACAACTTTGCACCGAACAACTCTTTTCCACCAAACAACTTTGTTCCGTCGAACAACGATAAGGTTTCCTCGCTCGAGCGAAGTCTGGAGGCGTTTGTTAAACAATCGACTCAATCCACCGCCAACATCCAGTCTTCGATTCAATCTTTAGTGCAACACACTGCCGCACACGGGCAAAGCATCAAAACCATCGAGGCCCAGATTGCACAGCTGAACGCGGCCTTGAGCGAGCGAGAGAAGGGGAAGCTCCCGTCCCAACCACTTCCAAATCCCGGTCACCCACATAATGCACATGTTGCTCTTGAACAACAAAACCATAATGTGAGTGCCGTGACCACACTGAGATCGGGGAGGATGCTGCAAAATAACATTGGCACAAGGATCAACGATAACACCCCGGCCGCTGCTTCTTCTTCTTCTTCTTCTTCGTCTTCTGAGCCTATTCTCCGTTCTTCACAAGGCTCTTCTTCCTCTTCTTCTGCTTTGAATGGACCCACTTCTCACTCCACGAAAACACCTATTCTGGGATCCGTTCCAACTCCAAAATCTCCTCCTCCAGCGTTAGACTCAACCAATTTTCAAAATGTTCCATTTCCAAACCGGTTGAGGTCTAACAAACAAAATCCACAAATGGAGAAGATTTTGGAGTTATTTAAGCAGGTTAACATTAACATTCCTCTTTTAGATGCCGTCCAACAAGTCCCCTCCTACGCGAAAATCTTAAAGGACTTGTGCACGAAAAAGAGGAAGTCTCAGGTACCAAAGAAAGTTTTCTTGGCTAGTGCCGTGAGTGATGCCCTTACCCAATCTTTACCACTAAAACGGAAGGACCCTGGCTGTCCTACGATTTCAATTACCATTGGGGATAAGAACATCAACCGCGCACTATTAGATCTTGGTGCCAGTGTTAACCTGCTTCCATATTCAGTATACTAGCAATTAGGCATAGGAGAGCTGAAACCTATGCATTGTACTCTCCAAATGGCCGACCGATCGATCACCCATCCTAGGGGAGAGCTAGAGGATGTGTTAATAAAAGTCGGGGACTTCATTGTATTAGACACACAACCTGTAGCTAACCCCAGGAATCAAATTCCTGTGATACTCGGTCGCCCATTCCTCGCAACCTCGAATGCTGTGATCAATTGTCGCAATGGTTCTATGAACCTATCTTTCGGAAATATGACGATTGAACTCAACATTTTTAGGTTGGGGAATCATCCCTCTGAACCTAATGCTCATATACTGGATGTCTGCTCGATCCAGGAGATCACCTCAGAAGAGTGTGAATTCGAGGAGTTTCTGTTTGATAATGATCATCTTGACGCCACTAGTGCGTTTCTCTTCGAACCTGCTGCTGTTTCTGCGTCCGATAACGAATACGAGTGTTTCACGTTCTCGAACGATCTTAGCTGCGAACAACCCGAGTTTGAATCTTTCGACTTTTCGGATGAGTTACCTGAACCATCCAACTCGGTTGCCTACACTCGCTTTGAACCTTTGTTGGAGTCCTTTGAGTTCGAAACCTTTGCACCAATCCTGCCTTCAATCGTTTCACCTCCAGCACTCGAACTCAAGCCTTTGCCTTCTCACCTCAAGTACGCTTACTTGGGTGACAACGAGACCCTCCCTGTCATCATCTCGGCTTCTCTAGCTCCCGAGCAAGAGAAAGCCCTTCTCGCGGTCTTGCACAGCAACAGGCAAGCTTTTGGCTGGTCCATGGCGAACATCAAGGGGATTAGTCTCCTTATCGTTGAGCATCACATTCATCTGATGGATGATGCCAAACCAGCCCGGGATCCACAAAGACGTCTTAATCTAGTCATGAAGGAGGCTGTAAAGAAGGAGATCATCAAATGTCTAGATAGTGGTATCATTTACCCTATCTCTGATAGCCAGTGGGTTAGCCCCATTCATGTTGTCCCCAAGAAGTCGGGAATCACGGTCATAACCAACGAGGCGAATGAGTTAATCCCTACTCGAACCCAAACTGGGTGGCGAGTATGCATCGATTACAGGAAACTCAACGCCGCAACACGGAAAGACCACTTTCCGCTACCTTTCATTGACCAGATGCTTGAACGATTGGCTGGACATGAGTACTATTGCTTTCTTGACGGCTACTCTGGCTATAACCAAATTCCCATCGCCGAAAAAGACCAGGACAAGACCACTTTTACTTGTCCCTTCGGCACGTTTGTATATCGACGCATGCCCTTTGGGTTATGCAATGCGCCCGCTACCTTCCAGCGGTGTATGATGGGAATTTTCTCAGACATGGTGGAGAAATTCTTGGAGATCTTCATGGACGACTTCTCCATTTTCGGCGACTCCTTTGACGAGTGTTTGCTACATCTTGACGCTGTTCTTACCAGATGTAAGGACAAGAATCTCACTTTGAATTGGGAGAAATGCCACTTCATGGTGCGAGAAGGTATTGTCTTAGGACATATCATTTCGCAAAACGGCATAGAGGTTGACAAAGCAAAGATTGAGGTCATTTCCAATCTTCCTCCTCCCAGTTGCGTCAGAGATATCCGAGCCTTCCTTGGCCATGCCGGTTTTTATAGACGGTTCATCAAAGACTTTAGCAAGATTGCTAGGCCTTTGACTCTTTTGCTGGCCAAGGATACACCTTTCGACTTCAACTCGAGCTGTGTGACTGCATTCGAATCACTGAAACGCTCACTCACTTCTGCTCCCGTTCTCTCTTCTCCTGACTGGACGCACCCATTCGAGATTATGTGCGATGCATCTGACTTTGCCATCGGTGCTGTCCTTGGACAACACATCAACAAGATGCCGCACGTAATCTATTACGCTAGCCGAACCCTGAACGACGCCCAACTCAACTATACAACAACTGAGAAGGAATTCTTGGCTGTTGTATTTGCTCTAGAAAAGTTCAGGCCATACCTCATCGGCTCTCCAGTCATTGTCTACACGGACCATTCTGCTCTGCGTCATCTTTTTGCGAAGAAAGATGCCAAATCTCGGCTTATACGTTGGATCCTCTTGCTTCAAGAGTTTGACCTTGTCATTAAGGACAAATGAGGATGTGAAAACGTCGTTGCCGACCATCTCTCACGACTTCCTTCTTCGCCGTCGCTTCAAATCCCGATCAATGATGATTTCCCGGATGAACAGCTCTTGACGATATCTTGCGAACCCTGGTTCGCAGATATTGTGAACTATTTGGCCACGGGATTACTACCGAATGAATGGACAAGTCAGGACAAACTTCGCTTTTTATCCCAAGTAAAACATTTTTACTGGGACGAACCCTATCTGTTCAAGTACTGTCCTGACCAGATTATTCGTCGGTGTGTTCCTGACAATGAATTCAAGAGTGTGCTGTCGTTTTGCCACGACCAAGCATGTGGCGGGCATTTTGGCCCCAGAAAGACAGCTGAGAAGATCTTGCAATGTGGTTTCTACTGGCCACAACTCTTCAAAGACGCTTATGATTATTGCAAGACTTGCTCCCGGTGCCAACACATGGGCCGGATATCCCGGAGGAATGAGATGCCGCTCCAACCAATCTTGGTTGTGGAGATTTTCGATGTTTGGGGGATAGATTTCATGGGGCCGTTTCCCAGCTCTTTCGGGAACTTGTACATCCTTCTAGCTGTTGATTACGTCTCTAAATGGGTCGAGGCTGTGCCCAGCCGGACTAACGACAACAAGGTTGTTGTTAGGTTCCTTAAAGAAAACATTTTCTCTCGTTTTGGGCACCCCCGAGCAATCATTAGCGACAATGGAACTCATTTCTGCAATAAGACTTTCGAAGCCTTGATGCGGACGTATTCCATTAATCATAAGCTATCTACGCCCTACCACCCCCAAACCAGTGGCCAAGCCGAAGTTTCAAATCGGCAGATCAAGCAGATATTGGAGAAGACGGTTTCCAAGAACCGTAAGGATTGGTCTTTAAAACTGACTGATGCCCTTTGGGCCTTCCGTACCGCTTATAAGACCAACCTTGGTATGTCTCCTTATCGGCTTGTATACGGAAAAGCTTGCCACCTTCCTGTCGAAATAGAGCATCGCGCATTTTGGGCGATAAGAGAGCTGAATCTGTCACTAGAAGATGCAGGCAGCAATCGGAAGCTGCAACTGGACGAACTGAGCGAGCTTAGGGATGAAGCTTACGATAACGCGGTTGTCGTAAAGAATCGGACGAAGGTGTTTCATGATAAACACCTTGTGCGCAAAACCTTTGTACCTGGTCAGCAGGTACTTCTCTACGACACCCGGCTACACTTCCATCCAGGAAAGCTCAGATCTCGATGGAACGGGCCGTATTTCGTGCGGAATGTTTATCCGCATGGCGCTGTGGATTTGGAAAATCCAAAGGACGGTTCGTTTTTCAAAGTGAACGGACATCGACTCAAACCGTACCTTAGCGCCGATCAAACAGAGGAGCTCCTGTTCTTACAGGAGCCGGTTTACCCTGAATAATCTCCTCTCCCCCTACACCCAAACTTCGACAATCCAGCCAAAAACAGTTGAAACACTGTTTCAAATAAGTTTGGGGGTATGTAAATACAATTTTGTTTTTTTTGTGTGCCTGGAAAAATTTCAAATAATAAAAATAAAAACAAAAACTAAAAATAAAAATTTAGATTGTCTAGGAGACGACGCAGGGGGCAGTGAGGACACTGCCATTAACAAGTTTGGGGGAGGGATTAGATTGTAAATAGTTATCCTTGCATTGCATCTGCATATTTTATTTATCTTTTATGTAAATATTTGGTTTTACTTTGCATGTTTAAATTCTGCACTGCATTTTTAAATAAAAAAAAAAAATTTGAAAAAAAAAAAAATACAAAAAAATTGAAAAACTTGAAAATAAACAAAAATTTTAAAAGAAAAAAAAAACAAAAATTTTATTGACCGTTTCTGACTCAAGTCTAATATGACAGTTAACTAGTTAAAAGCTACTAGATCTTAAACTTAGTTAATTATGAACCCTAAAAATAACATTCCTTGAAGTTTAACTATAGAAAGTATACGCTCCAGCGGTTTGTTTTGAAATAAGCAAATTTTGAGTCTAGTTCTTAGGCGAAGTCAAGATGAGGGAAAATTATTGAAGCTCTATTTGAAGAATAATTCTGAAAAATAATTCTAAATCTTAAGTCCAAATTTTTGAAAGTATATACCCTACAAAATGCACATACACCACCTTGAAACTCGGAATAGTAGAGGATACCTAAAAATACTCTTGCCTGAAAGCCTAGTATGAAAGAAAAAACGGTATTTGAAGCTAAACACAAAAAAAAGAGCACGCTGAAAAATATATCCGGTCTTGAAAGAAAAAAAAAGAGGAAAAGAAAAAGAAATAGAAAAATAGAATAAAATCAAGACCTGGATACTGCTATTTACGCTTTAAGTTCACACATTCAGTAATCGGCCGTTAGTGCCTCAAGAAGCATTAATAGTCGCATGAAAGATGTATGAACAAAACCGTCCATCATTAATAAAAAGAAGTAGTGCTAGGTATTAAGGCAAGGGTATTATAGCTTGAACTGAATTTCCAAGTGTAGGGGTGACAATTACACACACGTAGGGGTATATAATCAGAATTTGGAGGAGAGATGAGGAATGAAAAATAAGGTTTATTTCTTCAGTAGAGTGGATAAAAATTCCGGATTTGAGATTCCGCTTAAGAAAGGAAAACTCAGGAGATGCTGAAAGCTTTATAAACTGGCTAGGCGTATAGGATCTTAAGTTAAATGGAAAGGAAGTATGAAAAATACGGGTTAGTAATTTCTAAGTTTATGATAATAGGGTTTTTGGTTAGAATGCTGAAATAGAGGATTAGAGTAGACGGCCAATTTATCGGATTTTGTGGGTGTAATCCGCTGAAAACCCTCAGGAGACAACACTCCTCCTACTAGGGACACCTAGAGGTTTAACGGCTTGTTGCACGTGCTCAGTGCAATCGCGTTCCCTGCGAAAGTGAGGTTAGGAATTTTTTGTGAATAAAATGGTTTTGCTCGGGACGAGCAAAAGATAAGTTTGGGGGTATTTGTTCATCACATATTTTTGTATATTTGTACCGCCCATTCTTAATCACATTGCATACAGGTAAGTGCTTTTTATCCGTATTTGCTGCATGTTACAGATTACAGGTTTCCAGTCCAAGAGAGAGCAAATCCGACAAAATCACCACATTTACGGCAAAAATCCAGAACATCTGTCACAAATAGATAAAAGCCGGGTTCCAGCATCCGTCCCGTACCAGTTCAGAAGAGGGGACGAAAAGAGTCGTCATTTGGGACTAAAGGAAAAATTGAAGTCAAAAATGGTGAAAGTCAAAAGTGAAAGAAATGAAAAAGTCTTGGATCAGAAATCTGGAGATTTTCTGGTTGAATTATTGCAATGTAAAGTGTTCAAAGATCAGGAAAAATGAGCACAAGACAGAGGAAAAAAGCAACCAGAGTTTGGCCACCTAACCGCCGCGCATGCGCTGCCAAAGCCCCACTTTGGCCGCGGATGCGCGGTGGACACGTGTCATTGCAGTGTGGGTTTTTGGGGTTATTCCTGTAATTATGTGTAGGGTTGTGTTTTACTGCCAAACTCTCAGAACCAGGCCTATAAATAGCCCAGAGCAGAACCAAGAGAAGGACTTAGTTTTCATTTGTAATTTTTGAATTAGAATTGTTTAGTTTCTAATAAAAGTCCATTTTCCTCCATCTTCCTCCATTAAAACTTGTGAGAGGTTTTGTTGAGTGTGAAGCATGCAAGAAGTGTTCTTTATCTATATGTGTAATTTGTAATTCGGTTTCTTATATTGCTTGTAATTTTAATTGTTAAACGTAGTTGTTATTTCTTAAAATTGTCGTTTTAATCTTCTTCCATTTTTCGGTTATCCTTACAACCATGATGCTTAGTGTGATCCTTGCCTAAGTGAGGTCCCGAATAGCTAGTTGTGACTTTCTACCTCAACTCTTATTACCCTCTTTCTTTGTTTTATTTTCATTTAACTTTTCTAATGGGTAAGTAATTTTTCACTTGTTAAGGTAGGAAACGGAAAGTTTGAAAGACGGAAAACTCCCTCACTTTTCTCTTTTACATATATCTTGATTTGAACTCCTGTTAATTGATCCACAATCCGCTCCCTACGGCACCCTATTCTTCATAATAGCGGTGTTACCCTAGTGAGACCGGTTGTGGTTGAATCAACTTGAGGTTGCGACTAAGAGCCAAGAACGGACGGACAAGGACCAAAAAGAGAAAACGAAGTGTTGGAAAGCCTAGCTTATACTCGCAAGTTTTCTCTTAGTCGTCCTAATCCCCGTTGTTGCCGTTTACCGTAACATCAATATTAAGAAGTGGCAAAAGAATCAAGTGAGCGATCCTCCCGACCCAAACCAACCAAATCCTACCCTTTACAAGTTCTCTTATCATTCATTTTTCAATTAGCTAAACTCAAACAAACCCAACATATTTGGACTTAACTCGTCAAGACACTAAGAAAAAGACTCCCATCTCTCTGTGGATCGACCCGTACTCATCCGGCTAGCTGCAAAGCGAAACCGTCCTGATTGCGGTAATTAAACTTAAACACGCAGAATCTCTGCCAATCAATCCACTATCACATAATGGCCTCTAGGGCATACATATATCCAACAAATGCACCCCTCCTATTGCTTATATCATCAGAAGGTTTCGCACCCCACTCAAGAGTGCAAAGCTTTCGATTGATGGTGGCAAGGATACGTTGCTCATCGACAACGCTTTAAGCGGGAAAAGCGCAAAACTTGGCGGGAGCAAAGAAATACGACCGAAGCGCTTAAAAGAACTACTGGCGATTGTCGCATGGTTAACACCGGCGGGTCACAAGTGCCTACATTCGGGAGCGATTCTGATGAAGAGCTGGAACTTGCCCCTCTCTTTAAAGAGTCCGCTTCGGGAAAAGAAGAAGAGCCAAAGGTTTGCGAAAATATCCGGCTGCGAAATCGGACGCTGCCTGAAAAGAATCTCGGACCCTCAAACAAAAAAGATAAAGGGAAAGAGAAGGTCTCCGAGGATATCGCCCTGGATGATCAAGTCATGGAAGAGCTAGCTGCCAAAGACCCGCCAAAGAAAAATAAGGTGGATTACAACGTCTTAGCGCATCTGAGAAAGCTACCCTCACAGCTCAGCATTCTTGACGCCCTTCTGCTATCAAAGGAGGCGAGAGATTCGCTAGTTAAGGCACTACAGGATCCGGGGCAATTCCAAGCTTTCCTGGCCGAGGAAAAGATGAAGGATGAATTGGAGGAAGTGCACACGGCCGATGTCGCTTTTGGTGATGAAGATCTTCTCCTTGGGACGTGCGAACACAATCGTCCCCTCTATGTCTCAGGATACTGCCACGATATAAAGATAGGCAAAATCCTGATCGACAATGGGTCCTCAGTTAACCTCCTCAATGTTCGGGTGTTAAAAGAAATCTGCATGAGCCTCCAGCACCTTGCTCGGGACAAGATCACCATCTCCGGGTTCGACTCCCAATCGTCAAAGACTCTTGGATCTGTGATACTGACGCTACGCTTTGGGCTGCTCGTCACGGACAATAAATTCTACGCCATAGATGCCAAGACATGCTACAACGCTCTGCTCGGCCGACCATGGTTACACGAGTACAACATCATTCCTTCTACACAACATCAGTGTATGAAATATTTTAGGGATGGTCTCGAGTATACCGTGGCGGGAGAACTGAACCATTTCTTCGTGAACGAGGTCCGAAAATACGAAGATACCAAATACTTCTTACTGGATTTCGAAGACAAGGAGAGATATCACAAGCCGGAGAATAAAGCTAATGCCACCATCCCTGTCTTCGGCAGTGATACCGAGGAGGAAGAGGAGATCGTGTATTCGGGTCCGCCCCAACACAACAAGCCATGGCCATCTACTCCTGCTTTGATCTTTGGTAGCGACTCGGAAGATGAGGTCCATGCTGTATTCTCTGCTCGATCTTTAATACGAACGTCCGTTGACGAAGAACAAAGTCTACAAGTCGCCATGGTACCGCTTAAACACCGTAAAGAATTGGATGCACTTGATATTTACAATGTAGAAGATCTACAGACATTTTATATCCCTCCCAAGCGAGAAGGCGAGAGGGCAATTCTATTCTACCGCTCTGAAGAAAACAAAATGGAGAAGGAAATCTGGCACGGTGCGAATCCAACACTGGACAGGCTTCAACCCATCCATCTACCCAGATATTATACAGAAAGCTTGAAGAGGCCGCTGAAGCGCCAAGGGATACCCTTCAAACAGACCGCTCGAAAATCCAAATTCTATGACAGGGTTTGGAACGTCCCCGGAACCCAACGCAAGTTGCCTAATGGAAGAATGGAAACGATCGGGCTTGGATACATTCGGTCCAAGAAATGAGAGTTACTCCACGGCTGTTACGTCGTGCACGACTTCGATAAAGAAGCAGATACTCAACGGGAGGACGCTAATCCTGAACCAGTAAAAGTTCCTGATGCAAAAGTGCCCAGTCCGTCGTTCGAAGAACAAATGGACAAGCTTATAAGGGAAGCTGGTCAAAAGGTTCGGGATGATCACAATCGTGAAATGGCAATCTACGAGAGAGCCAAAACGCAACGCTTCTTCCAACATGCCGTGAAAGACGAAAATGCCACCCCCTGTCAACCTATTATAAAAAAGGCTCGACGTAGAGGCAGAAACAAGTCGAAAGGCCAAAAAGGCGCTCAACAGCAACAAAGCGGGGCTAAGAAGCCACGCAAACGAGAGTCGAGCATTATTGATCTATCCTTCATGAAGAAAATGGGTCGAGCGTACTCATTTCCTCGGGACAAGACGAAGAAGATACTTAATCTTGCTCTAAAACATCAAATGCTTACACTGCCGGAGTCCAAGAACCCCGAACAAGCAGGAGAAGTCTCTGACCCAAATTATTGCTCTTACCATCGAGTAATAGGGCATCCTCTCGAAGACTGCTTCACCTTTAAGAATTGGGTCGAAGATCAGTATCAGCTCAGCAAATTCGCTCTGTCTGACAACTGGAGGGTAACGCCGCCACAGAAGCATGAACCCAAAACCATAAAAACAGAACCAACTCCACATTGGGATTGGAAGCGGATTCACACTTGTCACATGATAACAATATTAAAAGAAAAGCCCGAGGACATGGATGACCTTCCCTGGTGATTCAAAAACAGAAATGATGAGGTGATCTCAGAATTTCCGCCAGCTCTGAAAGAACTGGAGGATGGAATACATACCACCGCAGATAACCTCAAGAAAATCGAGTTGGGGACGGCTGATGACCCACGACCGACGTTTGTCAGTGAGCTGCTATCTGAAGAAAGGGTGACTGCGTTAAAAGACGTCCTTGTACAGCACAAAGATTGCTTTGCGTGGAACTATTCCGAGATGTCAGGAATAGATCCAGAAGTCGCTGTGCACAAATTGGCGATATCTCCGGACGTCAAGCCAGTCAAACAAGCACCAAGAAGAATGCGGCTCGAGCTTGAGATGAGCATCAACGCCGAGGTTAAAAAGTTAATCGACTCTGGCTTTATCCAGGAGGTTCAATATCCTGAATGGATCGCCAACATCGTCCCAGTGATGAAGAAAAATGGGACGGTGCGCATATGCGTGGATTTTCGGGATCTCAACAAAGCCTGCCCGAAGGATGATTTCCCGGTGCCAGTCACCGAACTGATGATAGACAATACGTCCACTCATGAGGTTTTCTCCTTCATGGACGGCTCATCAGGGTATAATCAAATAAAGATGCATCCCGAAGACCAGAAGCACACCGCCTTCAGGACCCCTTTGGGTATATTCTGCTACAAGGTGATGCCCTTCGGTTTAAAGAACGCCGGTGCTACTTATCAGAGAGACATGACGCGAATCTTTGATGACCTTATACACGAAATCGTCGAATGCTATATCGACGATCTCGTGGTTAAAAGTAAATCATACGAGGAACATCTCGAGCATCTGAAGACCGTATTTCACCGCTTTCGGCAATACAACTTGAAGGTGAACCCTCTTAAGTGTGCATTCGGAGTTTCCTCGGGCAAATTTCTGGGATTCATCATCCGACACCGAGGTATTGAAATAGAGCCGTCTAAGATCAAGGCGATCATGGAAATGCCTCCGCCAAGAACCCTCAAACAGTTGCGGTCTCTCCAAGGGAAGCTCGCATACATACGGCGATTTATAGCCAATTTTTCAGGAAAGTGCCGTCCCTACAGCCACCTGATGAAGAAGGGAACACCATTCGTTTGGGACCAAAAATGCCAAAGCGCGCTAAATGAGATTAAGCAATACCTGCAGAACCCACCAGTGTTGGCTGTTCCGGTTAAGGGAAAACCTCTCATTCTTTATACAACCGCCCTCGAAGGTTCCTTAGGCGCATTATGGGCACAAGAGAACGACCAAGGGAAGGAAAGAGCACTCTACTACTTAAGTCGAGTTCTGCTGGGGGCAGAAAGCAACTACTCCCCCATTGAAAAACACTGCCTTGCGTTGATCTTCGCGATAACAAAGCTCAGGCACTATGCGTTGGCGCATGAGGTCTGTCTCATTTCAAAGGTAGACCCTCTTAAGTATTTAATGTCAAAGGCCATATTGACTGGACGACTCGCTAAATGGGCCTTGCTCTTGATGGAGTTTTCGATAACATATCAACCTCTCAAGGCAGTGAAAGGCCAGGCCATCGCCGACTTCCTCGCTGAGCATCCGATACCTGCCGATTCTCCTCTGAATTGCGATTTGCCAGACGAACATGCGTTTGACGCGATCGACGGTGGTGATACCCAATGGGAACTTTATTTCGATGGAGCATCTTCCATGAAAAAGCGTAAACAATGTACCCCTATAATCAAATCGGGGACATGCCTCATCTTCGTGAATCCACAAGGAGGGATAATGCGCTTCGCTTTCTCCTTAACAGAGCCGAGGACAAACAATGAAGCCGAATACGAAGCTCTGATAGCAGGCCTCGAGATCGCCATCGACATGGGAATTGAAAATCTCCTCATATATGGAGATTCCCAACTGGTCGTTAGTTAAGTAAACGGCGACTACCAGATATGCAAACCAGAATTGGTGAAGTACGGTGAAAAGGTGCAACAACTGTTGACCCAAATTCCCTCCTATACTTTGGAAAGCATACCGCGTGCGGAAAATAGCAAAGCAGACGCGGTGGCCAAACTTGCTAAAGAACTGGCTGACGAGAACCTCGATAACGTTAGAATCGTGGTACAAAGCCGTCGGGTGCTTGCCCCAGCAGAAATATCTCTGGAATCACCCGAAGAGAAGGAAGCGACTGAGCAGACGACCTTACAAATAAAAGACCGGGAAAAGGCTGAGGACTGGAGAGAAGTCTTCATAGACTACTTTAAGTCCCATCGAATGCCCGAAGATGCGTCCACAAGACATCAGCTCATGAAACGGGCTCTGTCTTTCGCCTTCGTTAATGATATTCTATACAAGAGGTCGTTTGATTCTCAATGGCTGAGATGCCGGAAATGGTCATTCAGGAAGTTCATGACGGACTCTGCGGTTCTCACCAAGCAGGCCCAAAGATGAAGATGAAGATTAAAAGGATGGGCAACTACTGGCCCACGATAATTCAGGACTGCCTCGAATATGCGAAGCAATGACACTCATGCCAAATTCATGGGGACTTCATCCACCAGCATCCAAATCCACTACATCCAACGGTGGCTAGCTGGCCGTTCGAAATGTGGGGGACTGACATAGTTGGCCCCATCGAACCAGCATCGTCCAGGGGACATCGTTTCATCCTGGCGACGACTGATTACTTCTCCAAATGGGCAGAAGCAGTACCGCTGAGAGAAGTGAAGACAAAGAATATCCTCCATTTCTTCAAGACGCACGTCATATATCGGTTTGGGACGCCGAGACGGATCATCTCTGATAACGGGCCAGCCTACAGAAGCCACAAGATCAGTCGCTTCGCACAGCAGCATAATATACATGGAGATATTCCTCGGTTTATAATCCGCGGGCTAATGGTCTAGCTGAAGCCTTCAACAAGACCTTAATAAAGATTATGAAGAAGACAGTGTCCCGAAATAAGAGAGACTGGCACGAGAGACTGCAAGAGGCTCTTTGGGCGTATCGAACTACGTTCAAGACAGCCACGAACACAACGCCGTACGCGTTGGTATTTGGGACGGAAGCAGTACTTCCCCTCGAGATAGAGTTACCCTCTCTACGAATGGCAGTCCACTACGAGCTGACGGACGAAGAAAATACTCACCTTCGGCTTGAGGAGCTTGATGCCCTTGAAGAAACACGGCTCATAGCGCAATAAAATCTGGAAGCTTATAAAGCAATGATGACGCGCTCATATGAAAGATTGACCAGGCCGAAGACATTCCGCCAAGGCGAACTCGTACTAGTGGTCAAAAGACCTATGATCCCCAATCGCGCCAAGCGGGGAAAATTCGAGCCAAACTATGAAGGCCCATACATTATAGATAAGGTCTACCAGGGTGGGGCCTATCTACTCATGGATATGCACGGTGAAAGACCTTTCAGGCCCATAAACGGTCGCTTCCTGAAGAAATATTACGCCTAATGAGTTACAGCCTAGGTCAATGATAGATGACGACGACTATGTCCGCTCTCTGTCTTCCCAAGCCTAAAACTCTATAAGTAGCAGCTGGCCAATGGACCGAAACGTCCTTAAACTAATGACGGACCAAACGTCCTTAAACTAATAGCGGGCCGAAATGTCCTTAAACTAATACCGCAGCATCCTTAGGTTGACGAGATAAAAAAAATAAATATAAATATATATATATATATATATATAAACGGTATGTCCACAAGCAAAAAGGGCACGGATAAAAACCCGAAAGGACGCCGTGAGTAAAAACAGCAGGACTATCGGCGAGTGTTCGTGAAAACCCGAAAGGGCGCAACCTCGTAAAAAAAACAGAAGAAGAAAATAAATATATATATATATATATATATATATAAAATAAAAACGGTATGTCCATAAGCAAAATGGGCACGGATGAAAACCCGAAAGGGCTCCGTGAGTAAAAACAGCAGGACTACCGGCGAGTGTTTGTGAAAACCTGAAAGGGCGCAACCTCGTTAAAGGACACTTATAGGGTCCTCTCGACATTGTAAGGAGAAACCGCCCGCATGAGATCCTTACGACTCACAAGGGAGCATCACACTTAGGGATCCCCACGATCCCTAAGGAGAAAATACACTTGCGAGATCCTCACGACTCGTAAGGAGAACTCTCTTATGGGACCCTCACGGCTCATAAGATTTGAAAGTCTTAAGTTATATAGACCTAAACCCGTGCTTAAGCAATCCCCACAACTTCCGATGTTGCCCTACAAGCAGGCTCAATACTGACCCTTGTATATAATCCATAGGCGCGAATAAACATTTCCCTGACCAAGTTCCATCCGTGACCGGGGATATGTACGCATGATGAACAACCCTTATGAGTCCTCTCGACTTACAAGGAGAAAACCCTCTTGTATGATCCTTACGACTTACAGAGGAACAAACACTTAGGAATCCTCACGATTCCTAAGGAGAAAATACACCTACAAGATCCTCACGACTTGTAGGGAGAAATACCTTTGTGAGACCCTTACAGCTCATAAAGCCAAAAGCCTTAGTCGACAGGACCTTAACCCTGTTCGCTAAGCCACCTTTGTTCGACATCAACAGAGGCAAATGATGATTCGCTCCTGGCAATACCCCAGTTGTAGCGGTGCTGATGCCAAAATCGGTGTCTAATTCCAGGCTTACGGCGGAAAGCCAGCAAGCCGCACATGCATACGAAATAGCCGAAATGATGGGGCAGCTTGTAATAAAAAGCAGCAAGTAAAAATGTATGCATGTAAAATAGCCGAAATGATTGGGCAACTCGCAATAAAAAAGCAGCGAGTAAAATAAAATAAATAGCCGAAATGATTGGGCACCGCGAAAAATAGCCGAAATAATTGGGCAATCGTGACCTCCGCGATATAAAAGCTGAAATGATATAGCACCGCGGAAATAAAAAAAATGATGAAACTTTGGCCCTACAGTCGAGATCACATCGATCCCTGTATACAATCCAAGGGCGCAAATAAAGAGGGAACCATACTTTCCCAACAGGCTTCGCCAGAAAACGAAGTCAAATCTCAACAGTTCGTTCCAGCTCCGAAGAAACCAGTGTCTTCGGCAAATCCTTCGACTCAGGGAAATAAACAATCCTTGACGAGAGCCTCCTCATTCGCATCGACTCGCAGAGCAACCAGTGTCTCCATGGGAAATTCTCGATCCGTGTCAACACTAAGGAAATAAATAATCCTTGGCGCTAGGGAAACAAATAATCCTTAGCAAAGACCTCAACTCAGGGAAACAAATAATCCTTGACGAGAGCCTCCTGATTCGCATCGACTCGCAGAGCAACCGGTGTCTCCGTGGGAAATTCTCGATCCGTGTCAACACCAAGGAAACAAATAATCCTTGGCGCTAGGGAAACAAATAATCCTTAGCAAATCCTTCGACTCAGGGAAACAAACAATCCTTGACGAGAGCCTCCTGATTTGCGTCGACTCGCAGAGCAACCAGTGTCTCCGTGGGAAATTCTCGATCCGTGTCAACACCAAGGAAAAAAATAATTCTTGGCGCTAGGGAAACAAATAATCCTTAGCAAATCCTTCGACTCAGGGAAACAAACAATCCTTGACGAGAGCCTCCTGATTCGCATCGACTCGCAGAGCAACCAGTGTCTCCGTGGGAAATTCTCGATCCGTGTCAACACCAAGGAAACAAATAATCCTTGGCGCTAGGGAAACAAATAATTCTTAGCAAATCCTTCGACTCAGGGAAACAAACAATCCTTGACGAGAGCCTCCTGATTCGCATCGACTCGCAGAGCAAACAGTGTCTCCGTGGGAAATTCTCGATCCGTGTCAACACCAAGGAAACAAATAATCCTTGGCGCTAGGGAAACAAATAATCCTTAGCAAATCCTCAACTCAGGGAAACAAACAATCCTTGACGAGAGCCTCCTGATTTGCGTCGACTCGCAGAGCAACCAGTGTCTCCGTGGGAAATTCTCGATCCGCGTCAACACCAAGGAAACAAATAATCCTTGGCGCTAGGGAAACAAATAATCCTTAGCAAATCCTTCGACTCAGGGAAACAAACAATCCTTGACGAGAGCCTCCTGATTCGTGTCGGCTCGCAGAGAAACTAGTGTCTCTGCGGGAAAATTCCCGATTCGTCTCAACTTGCAAGATGAAACCTCAGGCAGCATGGATTAAAAAACTTGCTTCCTGAACAATGGGACCCTGCAAGTCGATCTAAAACGGTCTCTTGCATACTATTCATGGGTCTCACTCTCCAAAACCGAGTTTCGACAAGGAGGGAAACAACCGCTTACGGATCCTCTCGACTCGTAAGAGGGAAAAATTCTCTTATAGGAGCCTTACGACTTATAAAAGAAAATCATACTTAGGAATCCTTACGATTCCTAAGGAGAAAAACCCACCTACGAGATCCTCTCGATCCGTAGGGAGAAAAAATCTCCACGAGACCCTCACGGCTCATAGAGTTGAAAAGTCTTAGGCAGCAGATCTGAACCTGCGACCTAAGCAATCGCTACCTCGTGAAGAAATCAAGATGCTTACTCTATTATATGCTAATTGTGATAGCATACTGATAGTAAGAAAGGAAAAAGCAAAGAAATAGTACAAGACATTGCGAAGAAAAATGTGTATCTTTATTGAATGTAATCAAGTACAACATGAAGCGTACAAAGAATAAAGAATGGATACATATTACTTAAAAAGAAAAATTTTACAAGTGCCTAGATACAAGGAGAATTACTGAGAAGGAAGCATCTTGCATAGCTTTAGCAATTGTTCGCGCAATTCCTTCCCCACTTTCTCCTGATCGGCTGCCACCACCAGCTCCGCCTCCACTTGGGCCCGTTGCTGCAAGACAGACGCAAGCTGCTCCCTGATGGCCTGATAAGCAGCTTCCCGACCTGGGGTATCGCGCTCGGCTACATCAAGCTTTCGCTTCAAGTTTAGCCCATGGGAGATGCGCTCCAGGAGACCCTCAAAGATAGCCTTCACTTGGGCAACATTCGCTTCAACTTCAGCACGCAGACGGGCCGTCTCGCTCGAGGTCTCTTCGCATTCCCTTAGCCTTAAAGCTGCTTCTTGTTCCAAGTGGTGGACGTAAGAAGAACTCCCCTCGATCCATGCTGCTCTTTCATTGCTCGCGGCTAAAGTCTCGGGGGTGGGACGCATCGACTCCAGCTGATGCAGGCGAGCCTTGATCTCTATACAATGGTTAACCCAAGATGCGATGATGCCCTCGTCATGGAAATTCACGAGTATCACCAGCATCGGGTTAACCACTGTAGCGAAATCCGCAGCAGAAGTAGGGGTCTCGACGTCGAGCTCCTCAATATAGTCGCTCAACATACGTAAGCTGTTCGCGGTGCCTTTCGAAGATGGACATCTCAGGTAAGGACTTGCCGGCATTATGATGCGAGACTCGAAGAGCGCCGAGACCGGAACGACCGCTGAAAAAGAAACAAGATGTGATCCGGTAACAGTTCAGAAAATAAAAAGGGTGGAGTTATCAATGTAATAGTCGCTGTACCAGCTGAGGCAGGTGGCAAGGCCGGAAGGGTCGGCGGCGCAGCCGATCTTTCATCCCTTCCTTCGATTTGTAGCACTGCAGTCGAGATGAGAAAAAAAGGGTTTAGAAGTAATTCCATCAATTAAGAAAGAAGGATATCAATGGAAATCATACTCACCAACGCCACTAGAGGAAGAGGCAAGTTGGGATGGGAAGGAGAAGTGTGGGAGCAACACCTGATAAAGATGGTAAAAAAGCACTCCTGAAAGACACAACGGTATGACTTTAGTATACGGATTATACGTCTGAAAAGTGAGATTAATAAGTTGCAAACTCATACCTTCCAACATCTTTGACGGTATGAGAGAGGGCCGAGAGGTAACCACCGCCAAGGCAGTAGTTGAAGGTGCTCCCTCGAGCAGTGGGGCATCAGCGCTGGCTCCACCTGCGTTACAAAAAAAGATGAACTTGTCAGAAAGGATTGTAAGGTAAAGAAAGACAGCAACTTAGGATTTACCTGATGAGCTGCTGGCCGAAATGGAGGCGACTCCCTCCTCCGTCGATATGAGGCCACCGCCCGTGGCCTCATCACCCGACTCAATGGGGACCGTTGTCATGCTCGCAAGACCTGGAGACGGTGGAGGACCATAGACAGGGAGGGCTATGACTGGAGCATTGCCAGATTCCTGAGAAGGAGCGGTCTGCTCGTCCTCAGGAATCATGGCCACCTCACCCGCTACTCCCTCGGGTTCGGCAGTCGCGGTTGTCTCGTCCACCGTCACCACGAGATCATCGGCCTCAGGCACTCCGCCCACTGCTACCTCGGGCTCAGCAACAACCGTTTGCTCAGGTATAGTGGACATGACCAGTTCGTCAGCCACTACCTCGGGACCAGCGATCCCAGCTGTGTCATCCGCCACTGATTCGGGCTCGATCGATGTCTCTCCCCTCAGCCCCTCAGGTTTGCCTCCCCCTCGGCTGGGCTTGGCCCTACAGGGTAGAACATATAAGAACCGACAGTTTTATAAGTCTTATAACAAAATTCTGAAAGAAGTGTTACCTGAGGTAGACTTGTTGTTAGCCTCTCTATTGGCTCGGATCGCCTGTCTATGAGCTGTAGACAGGGCGACCGGGGGCTCTTCTGATGGGGTATCAGCACGAGGGATGATGCTTGGGCCCGCTCCAATGGCCAAGGCAGCCCTGCGTGCCTTTGCTTCGCGCCTTGACCGCTTTCGTTCCTCCCGGGCTGTCACGATGGACCTCCTGGACGCTTCCTTCATCGAAGCATCGTCGTCCTCATTTAAAGATGCCTCCAGAGCCTTTAAGGCGTCTCTCATCGGCTCTTCAAGACGAACCTCCTGCAGTGGTCCAGGGGAAGCATGAACATCAGCAGTTGGTAGAACATCTGCGTCACTTAGCGGGAGCAACATTGAGGTTCCTGCGATAAAAAGGGAGAGGTTAGATCGACCATAACACAAGAGAAATGCAAACCTGATGAATTGAAACTTACTAAGGCCTATGGACACCCTAAGACATTCTTCCTCTTGGAAAGTCTTCAGGGAAGCGGCAATGGCTTCTTCATCAGTGATGCCTGTTGGAAGAAAAGAAGAAAAAACGTTAGTCAAAGGCAATGAAGAGGATATGATACAATAAAGAAAATGCGACTAGTAGTTACCTGATTGCGTAAGCTTATCTAGCCACGCGTCACGCTTTGCCAACCACGCTGAAGTTTCAAGAGCGGCCTCCAAGTCTGTGTTATCCGGCGGCGGCATGACTAGTCCTTCGTTGGTCCCATATTCACTCAGGCCCTCAGCATAGGGAGCGTGGGGTTCTTGACCGAACACGATGTCTGCAGCGAAGAGCGACTTCTTTTTCTTCTGCCCTCCGACCCTAGGTGCACGCGGGATTGACTTCCGTTTAGCAGCCACCTTGGGACGGCGGGTCCCGATGTCTGCACCCACGCTAGACTCCGGCGAGGCTATAACCACTGTCTCCACTGGAGCACAGGGCGCTGGTGGTGCATCCTCAATATCAGGGAGTGGCAATCCGAGTGGAGGACTTTGCGCACGCGATGGTCCGGCCCCGGCGTCTTTTAGAGGGGAGACCACCGGGGTCCTTGGCACTAAGGGATCGTTACGGTCGGTGCCGGGAGGTGCAACTTTACGGTCGATCAACACTCGCCTCTCTTCCTTTATAACGGCCCCCGTCGCATGATTGTACCACTCTTTATATACATTAAGGAGTCGTGGAGCGCAGGCCGGCGCACTGATAAAAAAACGAGAACCCGTGTTCAGGCGCATGAAGTGATGTAACGCGTTCTCCATCCCTTCTTCATTGGCAGCAGGTTCCAGTAAGAAAGCTTCTAAGGGTACCCCTTGATCGTAGCCCAGTTGTTGGGCGAAACGATGCGGGTTATATCTCATGAAAATGGCCGCACCGTCATGCCTGAAGACTAGGAAGCCCGGTCTAATAGAATACAAGTGGAGGGTCTCCCGGGCCGTCAAAACTGAAGCTCCATCCTTAAAGGAGTCCTGTAATGGTCGCACCGCAACGGCGGACGCTTTTCCAATGGTCAATACCTTGTCGATGAAGGACATCCCGACTCCAACGGTGTGAGGGCGAAGCAGTAAACCCCTGGCGTTCCGTGGTGATGGGGTCACGATTGACGCGCTAATCAGCTGTATGATGCGAGGGAAACCACACTTGTCAAAGAATGAGGGCCTTTTGTGCATGCCAAAGACACCCGCCGTGTGTAACTCGAGCCATGATAAAGTAGTGCATCGGGAAGAACACGTGCAGTACCCCAGGCTCATTAGCATCCACTGCTCGGCTGAGGCCATGATATAAGTGCGCCAAGCCGGCGATCCCAACGGCCACCTTTACCCCGATAGTCATCCGGTGGGCTGGGTAAAAAACAGAGGGCCGCATGCGGTGAGAGTGCATTGGAATTGCAAACCAACTCAACCATAACCCGAGAAATCCTAAGAAAAATGCCTCCTCATCCATTCCAGGGGCCACAATTTCTGCAAAAGACTTAGTAGGGAAGTCCGGAAGGAAAAAACCCTTTTGATCTATCTCCTTCTCCGGTAGGTTTGTTCCCCTCCGAACGGCGGCCTAGACTTCGCGTCTGTGCCTGAGGTTCGGGGCAGATGCTATTTGGTTTTATCCGTCTACCTCTCCGAAGATGCCAAGTTGATTTATGGCACCGTGTATCGGAGGTTTAGACGGATGCGGCCGATGTAGCAGACTTCGTCAGATTCCCCCTCAGGGTGAGGGGTTTTTGATTGTGGGGACGCTCTTCCCTGCAGGCGCAAGCCCCTGCAGTTAATTACGCTACCGCATCGCGGTAACAACTTTCTCCTTCTCCAGAATTTCACTTTGTGTCACGTGTGTTTGTTTTATTTGTGGTTGCCCGTGGATTGTATACGGAGACTGAGTAATGCCGTCGCCCGTAGGACGTGGATTAGTCCAAATCCGTATTTACTTAGATTTGGGTTTGGTGTTTTTAGTTTAAGGATGCATTAGTCGCGTTGCGGCTAAAATCAACTTAAACGTTCGTTAAGGATACGTTAGTCCTGTTTTAGACTAAGATCCACTTAACGTAGTGATTAATTTAATGTATGGCCATCGGGACTCGTCACCTCTCTGACGTCGTTGAAGGATTACAACGACATGTATCAGAGGAGCTCGGAGATGTACACTCGAACCAGAGTTAATTGGGAGTTTTATAATCCATTTGAATGTTTAAGGATACGTTAGCCGTGTTTGGGGCTAAGATCAACTTAAACGGGACCGTTTAGATCCGGCAAAAGAGCGTTTGGAGGCTCTATTGTTCCAGTTTAGGGACGTAGTGGTCCGTTTTCCAGTTTAGGGACGTGGTGGTCCGATATTAGTTTAAGGACGTCTCGGTCCGATATTAGTTTAAGGACGTCTCGGTCCGATATTAGTTTAGGGACATCTCGGTCCGATATTAGTTTAAGGACGTCTCGGTCCGATCCAATATTAGTTTAAGGACGTCTCGGTCCGATATTAGTTTAGGGACATCTCTGTCCGATATTAGTTTAGGGACGTGTCGGTCCGATATTAGTTTAGGGACGTGTCGGTCCGATATTAGTTTAGGGACGTCTCGGTCCGATATTAGTTTAGGGACGTCTCGGTCCGATATTAGTTTAGAGACGTCTCGGTCCGATATTAGTTTAAGGACGTTTCGGTCCACGAGTTTAAGGACCCCGCAGTCCATATGGGTGTGTGGTCGTTAGGACCCGTCACCTCTTTGACGTCGTTGAGGAATTACAACGATGGATGTCAAAGGAGTTCGGAGATGTACCCTCGAACCAGACGTAGATTGATTTAGGAGAGCCATTTTGCTCAGTCAATTTAATTTAAGGACTTATGGCCACGATTGGGCTAAGTCCAGTTGAAAATGTCCAACATTGCTTTTGCATTTCTTTTTTACTTTTATTTGGGCTTTGCCCAGAAAGGATGCAGAGCATCAATTTGTTTTGGGCTCTGTTCTTTATAAATGATGCAGAGCATCAATTTTATTTGGGCCCAGCCCTTTTATTGCTTTGCAATTTATTTTGGCCTGCTAGGTCTTTTTTTGATTTGGGCCTAGCCCTTCAAGTAATGCATTGCATTTGTGCAAAGCACCAAGAAGTGCAGAGCACTTTTTAATTTCTTGATCTAAATTTAGATCAAAGAAAAGAAAGAAATCTTTTCTTTCTTTCTGTCTCAGAGAACCAGAGGTTCATAGCAAGTGCAAGGCACTATTTTTATTATTTTTATTTATTTATTTATTGAAGATCACTGATCTTGTTTTTTAGATCCATGATCTATTCTTTAAGAGAATTTTCTCTTCTCTCAAAGGTTTTTACCTTCTTTTTTGTGTTCTCCAGGAGTTCTCAAGAGTTCTCTTCTCTCCTTTTTTTAATCCAATTGTCTATCTCTTTGAAATAGGGTCTGGGGTCCTTTTTATAGTGCTCAAAAATCAGTTAAATTTGTTAAAAAGATCTTTTCTGAGTGATTTGGGGAATTTTCCCCACCGTTGGATCTTTGATCCAAAGGCCCCTGTTTTACAGAAGAAATCTTCTTGTTTTAACAAGAACAGAAAAAATTTCCTTAAATCTTCATTCTGTTGTTGCGCAACTCACCAGCGCGTGACACGTGTCGCGCAGTAAGGCGCTTGCGCAGCTGTGCTTGCGCAACTGCGCAGACACGTGTCGCTCAACGGTGCACTTGCGCAACAGTGTTTGCGCAACTGCGCAGACACGTGTCGCGCAGAGGTGCGTTTGCGCAGTTGTGCTTGCGCAACTGCGCAGACACGTGTCGCGCTGCAGTGCACTTGCGCAACAGTGTTTGCGCAACTGCGCAGACACGTGTCGCGCAGCGGTGCGCTTGCGCAACTGCGCAGACACGTGGCGCGCTGTGGTGCACTTGCGCAACAGCGTTTGCGCAACTACGTAGACACGTGTCGCGCAGCGGTGCGCTTGCGCAGTTGTGTTTGCACAACTGCGCAGACACGTGTCACGCAGCGCAGCGCTTGCGCAACTGAGCGTTGCTTTTGCTTTTTAAAGAGCCTTGCTCTGATTGGACGCACTGCCTTGGGCGTTGTGCTGCCGAGTCAACTTCTGACACGTGGCAAATTGCGCGCAGCGCACGGGATTTGAAGCGTTGCTTCAAAATTTTGAATTTTTGAAATTCAAACAGAGCCTTGCTCTGATTGGGGGAACAAATGCCCCCCACCGTTGCGCTCACGTGGCGCGCACGTGAGTGCAGCGGTGGCAAGATCCTGACTGTTGGATCATGGGGGTCAGTTGAAGGGGCGCAGGCGCCTATAAATAGGACCTTTGGTCCTTAGAAAATTCTTTACTACTTCAAGAATTTTGACTCAGATCCTTGCTCTTGCTTAAGAATTTTCAGAGCCTTGCTCTTGATTGATTTTTCAAGAACTCCAGAGTTCATAACCATCTTAGGTATTTAATAAAATTAAATTAACTTAAATTAAAACTGATTAATAGAGCCTTGCTCTTATAGATCTTTGATCTAAAACCCTTTCGGGGTTTCCTCAACAGAGCTTTGCTCTTATAGATCTTTGATCTAAAGAGAACCCCTTTGGGGTTTCTTCAACAGAGCCTTGCTCTCAAAAAATTACAGAGATCTTGTTCCTGGGTTTTAACCTATGAACAGAGCCTTGCTCCAAGATTAAATGTAGATCTCCCCCCTTTTTATATATAAAAAAATGGAGAACTCTTAAAGGTTTTCCTGGATCTTTAGGATCCCAAAATTTTTCTTTTAATCCTTAGGGGTTATAGTTTTCATTACTATTACAGAGCTAGGCTCTTTTTTAAGAAGTTTTATTCCTTTGAGACCAGAGTTTGACAAATGTCACTCTGTGACAGAGCTTTGCTCTAAAAGAGGAGATTTTCTCCTTGTCTCTAGGGATTCCCTCCCAATGAGGATATTCTCTTGGGGGTCTTTTTTATTGACTGACAGTCTCATCCAATGATGGGACTGTCTTATCAAATGATGCGCCGTCATCTTGATTTTGTGGTTCCCCCTTTGGTCCCCTACCCACTGTATTGTAGTGTGATGTAGGACTTTGAAATGTGAAGCATTGGAACACTAACGGTTATATTTTTTTTCTACAGGAAACATGTTTGAAGATTTGTCTTTCCCTTTCGTTCGCTCAGAAGGAGGGTTCCCACATTCGCCAGTGGACCGGGTGGTGTTTGCTCTGTGTCACGCCCCGCTTCCCAATGTACGGCGAAGTGGTCGTGACGAGGCCCGCTACGTATGTACTCAGAAGTACATACGCTAAGCGTAACTAAACAATATAAAATAATCACAAGAGACAAATGAGATTGAGATAACATCAACTTTCATTAATAACATTCTTTATACAATGCATGAAATGAAAATACAACTGGAATGAAAAAAGAAAGCAATGCCTAAACAGTGGCATAATAATAAAAGGAAATACTGAAAAGAACAAGTACAAAGTCTAGAGCTCTGGATCTTCTTGGAACTGCTCCAAATCTTCAGTTGTTGGCTCGGTCTCAACTTGGTCCAACGCACCTGACGACATTCAAGGAAGAAAGAAATAGAATGTCGTCAGCGAACAGGTCGCTCGGTAAGTCCTAAAGAAAAGTGGAGTGAGAATGGCAGAGTAACAGTATTTTCTAGAGTATTATGTTGTAGAATATTATGGAATATTGTTTAACGCAGTTGTTTGTAGCTTGGTACAGAAGAATGCCAGTGTATACGAGGGGGATCTCTATATGCTAGAGATCAGTGCAAACGGAGAGTACAAGGAACCATTATGCCACGGTACAACAGCAACAGTATTCATGTTAGGTGTCTTAATCTGACCACCTCATTCCACTTTTAACATCTTCCGTACCAATCTACCCCTTTAAACCCCGTAATGTTTTAACAGTGTTGTAGTAATGGAATATGTAAATTGAGTGACTGACCAAAACCATGATATCAGTAAACATGTTGCAACTGTATAATCAGGTAAATGGAATATCAGGATAATGGAATGAATATCCATGGTTTGATTCAGTCAAAAATGAATATATTGTTAACTGTATTCAGGGATTCATGATTTCAAGTTGTGTTGGAATATGATTGAAATATAGATTGACTTGAATTATATTCAAGTCAGAATTAGTCAGACTCTAACCCGAGTCAGACTAAAAGAAAGATAATTTGAAGTTCAATATTAGCTAGGGGCCTTATTGTAATTTGTGAAACTTGAGGGGGTTTTATGTAAAAAGTACTTTTGTATAGTTTTCAAAATAAACCTCAAGTATTTAATAATCGTCTTTATTATTGTAATGGATGTGAATTTTATTTGTGTTATTCTAGTGAATATATCCTAATAAAAGTATTAATTGTTTATTTGAAATTCGTGGTATTTTAATGTAACTTTTAATCTATGATTTTTAGGAAAAAGTGGAAACTTGATATTATAACAAAATAAGTGTTTAAATGATAATTATATATAATAAAACACTTAAATGATTTTTAAATGAATATTTTATTTACAAAAAAATATTACTTTCCTTAAATATTGTATTTAAACCTTTCGAGACCGAATGCTCCTTGCGGAGGTCTGAATCTCGCACTACTAGCCTGCGGGTGCACGATGAACCGTGCTATCCCTAACAGGTTCCCCACGAATGGGTTGTAATGGCACTTTGCTCAGGTTTTATAAATACTTTTAATTTAGGGAAAAGATTTTCTAAATATAAGGTATTTATTTGTAAAAGTATATAGTTCTCCATATTTTAGTTGTTAGGGTTTCCTAGACCATCTAACCTATCTTCTATGGTCTAAACGATGAATCATTAGAGCCTCAAATCGCCTCTTCACCATCATGCAGCCAGGTAAGTGCCAGGTAAGTGGGAAGGAACCACGTCGTGGGCCTAATTAAAAACCACTAGCCTTAGACACACTTGTCTAGACCCACAAGACAGTTTAGATAAACGATCGATGTCCATGACCAATCGTGCTTTCATTTTATATAAGTTTTATTTAGAAAAGTTTACAATTTAAGGGTTAAACTAAAAGTTATAAAGGTTATGGTATTTTAGTGAAAAAGTCCTATAATATCGTATTCTGTATTTTTGTTATTTATCAATTAGGGTTATAATGAGTGTGTGTAAGGGTAGGTCATTACCCCGTGACTTATATTAAATTTTGGTGAAGTTTCAAGGTGAAATAAGCTATGTTAAACTTAAGGGTATTAAGGTGCAAGAATACGGTATTCATAAACGTTATCATTTCATGTGTGAAATTTCATCCAAATTGAATGAAACAAGTTTTGTTATCAAAATAAACATGATTAGGAGTGGGGTATCTAAATAGAACATTAAAATTTAACTTGATGGTATTTTTATGCAAGAAATACGGTTTTCTAAAGAACTTATCATTTCATGTGGAAAAGTACAATTAAATTTGATTTAAGGGTGATTAATAGTCAACATGCAAGAGGGTTGATAATATGTATTAGGTGACAAGTGGAATTTTTAGGAAAAACCGAATCAGAAATCGGTTTGTCCGATTTCCGTCGGGTTTCAAAAAGTCGTATTTTGAAAATATAGAAAAGAGAGGTAGAAGGTTGGGACTTACGGGTTTGGACAAGCTAAGCGTTCTAAAAGGTGTGGTGGTTGCCGATTCGTTGGAAACGTCACGTTGGTCTTGATCCGGTCGCCGGAATCCGTCGTCGGTTTCGGCAGCGCTTCGCTTCTCGCTCTTTGCACCAAGTTCTCAAGAGTTTTAGAGAGTATGCTTAGAGTTGTGAGGGGAAAAGGTAGAGGGTAGGGGCCTTTATATAGGGCTAGGCTAGGGTTAGGGTTAGGGTAGATGAAAAGTTAAAAAAATAAAAATGTGATAAAATGTAATAAAAATGTATTAAAAGTGGAGTAATTGGGGGTTTTAAAGATCTCTGGAAGTGGGATTGGGCTGAAACTTTGCAGGTGAGTAGGGAATACCAAAAGACACAACTTTCATGTTGTGACCCTTGCCGGAATCGGCCTAAAAGGGGGTGACGCGGCCGTGACTCGGTCGGATCACTAAGTCGGCCGAGTCAAGGCCGAGTTGGCCGATTCCCGACCGAGTCCGGTGACCTTGATCTCCCCCGACGGTCCATCTACCCTCTGCAAGTGTTACATCTTTGGGTGTAGTGGGGTTTTTGTGAGATATGCACGTGTAAACTCTTGGTATTCTAAAGGTTTTTTAAAAATCAATAATAAAAATAATGTGGGGTATGGGATTCGAACTCTGGTGGCTTAGTTCAGCAGTGCAAGGTATTACCAATGAGCTACAAGCTCTTCCTTGTAATTATTGTAAAGAGATAGATACTTAAAGTGTTATCAGCAACATTAATACTCCAAGTATACTTCAATTTTAAATCAAATTTTGGTATACAAAAATTGGAGTTGTTACAATCTACCCTCCTTACAAAAATTTCGTCCTCGAAATTTACAACTTTTATTTAAGGACTAATTTACAAAAAAAGGTGCGGATATCTTGCACGCATCTCATCTTCCCTTTCCCACGTGGATTCTCCTGGAGTGTCTTTTCTCCACATTATCCGGACCAAATTAACTTCCTTGTTCCGAAGTGTCTTTACCTTTCTATCCAGGATCTCCACAGGTTGTTGCTCACAAGACAAATCGGGCTGTATCGTAAGCTCGGAATGATCAAGTACATGGCTGGGGTCACTCACATACCTTCTGAGTTGGGATATGTGGAACACGTTATGCACTCCTTCCAATGAGGGTGGAAGCGCTAATCGGTATGCCACTTCACCGACTCGTTCGAGTATATCGAACGGTCCAATGTATCTCGGACTCAACTTTCCCCGTCTTCCAAATCCGATCACTCCGCGGTTCGGAGATATCTTCAAGAATACATGGTCTCCTGGCTGGAACTCCAAGTGTCGTTTCTTTGTATCAGCCCAATGTTTCTGTCTATCTTGGGCTATGCGCATTCTTTCTCTGATAGTACGAACCACATCCACGGTCGCTACTATCATCTCTAGTCCAAGGAGTTCCCTATCTCCGATGTCGTCCCAACTTAATGGCGATCGACACTTCCTTCCATATAATGCTGCAAAAGGTGCCATTCCTATGCTTGCTTGGTAGCTGTTGTTGTACGCGAACTCCACAAGATGCAAGTGATCTTCCCACGATCCTTTGAAGTCGAGCATACATGCTCTGAGCATATCCTCCAAGATCTGAATAGTTCGTTCCGACTGACCATCTGTTTGTGGATGATAAGCCGTGCTGAAGTTCAGACTTGTTCCCAAGCTAGCTTGCAGACTTTGCCAAAATTGCGATCGGAACCTAGTGTCACGATCGGAGACAATGCAGACTGGTACTCCATGAAGTCTCACAATTTTCTGTTTGAGTTCATGGGTATCAGAGATAGTACATTATGAAGAATTTCGTTTAAATCTAAATTAGATTATTACCTCCATGTACTTCTTCGCTAATGTCTCAGTTGATTGGCCAACTCGAAATGGGATGAAGTGAGCCGACTTTGTGAGTCGATCCACAATGACCCAAATCGCATCGTTACCTTTTGTGCTGCGAGGAAGAGCAGTTACAAAGTCCATCGTAATGTGCTGCCACTTCCATTCTGGAATTGGTAACGGTTGAAGTAATCCAGCAGTCCTGTGATGTTCAGCCTTTACTTGCTGACACACCAAGCATTTTGCGACGCTTCTGGCTACTTCACGCTTCATACCATGCCACCAATAATTCTGACGTAGATCCTTGTACATTTTGGTACCTCCAGGATGTACTGAATAGGGAGAGCTGTGAGCTTCTCTCATTAACTCTTCCCGAACAGGACCCTTTGGTACACACAATCTGCTGCCGTATCTCAAAGATCCGTCTTCGTGGATGATGAAATCTGTTCTGAGTCCATTCTCCACTTGTTCTCTGATCTTTTGCAACTTAGCATCGCTGGCTTGAGCTGCTTTGATCTGATTGACAATGGTTGATTGAACTTGTAGATTCATCAAATTTGAAACATCACCTGGCATGACTAGTTCGATCTCCATCTGATGTAGGTCTTGCTGAAGCTTCCACTGGGCGGTGAGATTCATTGCTAATGGTTGGCGACTAAGAGCATCAGGTACTACGTTCACCTTTCCTGGATGATATTGCAAATTGATGTTGAAGTCCGCCATAAGTTCTAACCATCTTCTCTGCCGCATATTCAATTCCTTCTGGGTAAACACATACTTCAGACTTTTATGATCTGTGTAGATGTTCACTCGTTCACCAAGTAAGTAGTGGCGCCAAATCTTGAGAGCAAAAATAACGGCTGCCAACTCTAGATCATGCGTCGGATAATTGCGCTCATGAGTCTTCAATTGTCTTGAAGCATAAGCCACAACCTTACCGTGTTGATGTAGAACACATCCTAATCCCTTACCGGATGCATCGCAATGCACTTCGAATCCTCCAGATTGATCCGGTATTACGAGAATAGGTGCAGAAGTCAGCCTCGACTTAAGTTTTACGAAAGCTTGCTCGCATGCTTCTGACCACACAAATTCTTCATCTTTTCGTGTGAGCTTGGTCAGTGATGTTGCTATCTTCGAAAAGCCTTCAATGAATCTTCTGTAATATCCAGCTAAACCCAAGAAACTCCGAATATCCTTCACTGATTTTGGTGTAGGCCATTCGCTGACTGCTGAAACTTTTGCTGGATCCACAGAAATCCCTTCTCCTGATACGATATGTCCAAGGAAACCAACTTGTTTTAACCAAAACTCGCACTTGCTGTATTTGGCATAAAGCTTATGTTGTCGAAGAGTTTCCAGGACAATTCGTAAGTGCTCTGCATGCTCTTTCCGGTTCTTAGAATATACCAGGATGTCGTCGATGAAGATGACAACGAACCTGTCTAAATACTCCCGGAAGACTTGGTTCATAAGATTCATGAAAATTGCTGGTGCATTGGTCACTCCAAATGGCATTACTAGAAATTCGTAATGTCCATAGCGAGTTCTGAAAGCTGTTTTGTGAATATCAGCTTCCTTGACCTTCACTTGATGATAACCTGAACGAAGATCTAGTTTAGAGAAGACACAAGACCCACTTAGCTGATCGAATAAATCGTCGATGCGCGGAAGTGGATATTTGTTTTTAATAGTAACTTCGTTCAAGGCTCTATAGTCGATGCACATCCTATATGAACCTTCCTTCTTCTTCACCAGTAGCACATGTGCTCCCCAACTTGAAGTGCTGGGACGAATCCATCCTTTCGCCAGTAATTCGTCCAACTGTGTTCGTTCTTCCTTCAAACCTTCTGGACTTAGTCTATATGGTGCTTTGATTACTGGTTGTGCTCCTGGTACTAAGTCAATACTGAATTCAAGAGCTCGATCAGGAGGCAAACCTGATATATCGTCAGGGAATACGTCATCGAACTCTCGAACTACCTCCGGTCTTGCTTCTTCTTCTGCATGAGCTGCCGCAACTATTGCTTCCCTTGGCTTTGCTTTGTAAGTGCTTGGGTCCAATGTACGGTCTCCACTCTTAAAGTAAAAGATCGGATGATCTGGAATCTCAAATACTACCCTCCTTTGGCGACAGTCGATGGTAGCATAAAAGGTTCCAAGCCAGTCCATTCCTAGAACCACATCAAAGTTCGGTATGTCCAGTACCTTGAAGTCAGCGTAAAATTCTCGACTGCAGACGATGACCGGACACATGCTGTATCCCATAGTTGCCTTTAGAACACCATTTCCGGAACTGACGTTCCAGCAGGATACAAGCGGTGAGACTGGAATCGCATGGGTTCGGACAAACCGTTGCGACATAAAGCAGTGGGATGCTCCAGTATCAAACAGTACAAGTGCAGGTAGTGAAGCTACTAGAATTGTACCTAAGGTATATGGGATAGGTTTTAGGTATAGGGAGAGTGTGTAGGTAACCAAAACTAGAAGATAAATTTGGGAAGGAAATTTACCAGTAATGACTTGGCCAGTGGCCTCAGCTTCTTCAACAGACATCATAAAAGCCTGGCGCTTCGGCACATTCCTCCTGGCCTGAGGAGCATTCCTCTGAACGTTTCTTTGGGCTTGATGGAACTGTCGAGGAGGTGGTGCAGCTTGTGGTCCTCTAGGTGGTGCAGGTAGTGCAAGTCTGGTAGCAGGTGCTGGAAGAGCTGGTCACTGCTGATAGTTGTTAGCTGGCCGGGTTGCAGCAACTGAGTTCTGCCTTTGAGGACAGGATCCAATGTCATGAGTGGCTGAACCGCAGATCAAGCAAAGACGGTTGGCTCGACGGCAATCCTTCATCATATGTCCCTTTCTCTTACAGTAGGTGCAAAAGGCTGGGCTAGGGTGATGAGTTGGTACTCCGGGACGCCTCGGCACGAAGGATGGTCTGGACGTGGCTCCACCTGCCATCTGGTTGGCAGGACGCTTGACTCCTACAGAGTGAGGTCTTCCCCTCTCTTTTATCACTGCCTCGTAACTGCGGGCAGCTTCCAGGGCTTCCTCGTGAGTCAAAAACTTCCCGGTGGCTAGAGCAGCCTTGATTTCGGTGTCCAAACCTTGCTGAAAACGACGGGCTCTGATCTCGTCCGTCGGTATCAGGTGTGCCGCGAATCTGTTTAAAGGTTGTGTTAGCTGTGTAGTAGGTGATATTAAAAAAATTGAACTACTGTGACAGATCTTACCGGCTCAACATAGTAAACTCAGCATCATACTCATCTACAGATTTCTCCCACATAGATCCTTGTTGTAGGTGAATAAATTGCTGTTCCATAGCGAACCTGGCGGTCACAGGGAAATATTTCGCGTCGAACTTCTCGCGAAATGTTTTCCATTCAATCGGCTGGGCCAGACGGGTCTCTTCCGCCTTCCACCAATTTCGAGCGTTATCCGTGAGCTGTAGCTTCGCTACACGGACCCAGGCATTATCTGGCACTTGAGCTGCTGCCAGATCATCTTCAATACTTTGCGCCCATTCTTCTGCTTCGAGAGGGCTCCCTTTTCCCGAGAATTGCTTCGGGTGCAACGCTCTGAACTGTTTGATTCCCGGTGCATCTGTCTCAGGACGACTCAGAAGTTGTTGCTGTCCCTCTAGCAGACTGCGGATCGCATCGAAAAGCATGGTTTGCTCAGTGGATGGTGCGGGAACAACTGGAGTGAGAGGTAGTGCTGAAGGGGTGTTGTTGACATTGGTGCTGGTGTTGTTCGGGGAATTGTTTGGGGAATCCATAATCCTGAAGAAAGTTTGGATTAAGACAGATTCAAATGAAATGATAAGATTCAAGGAATAAAGACTTGTAAGATTCAAAGAACATGAATTGTAAAGAATGTTTTAGTTGCTGTTTCTTGTGTTATATTGCTTAGGTTGTTCACGCAGACCAGAACTGCATGACAGGGATTCATACAGCTCTGACCTGCATGGGCCACCAACAAAACCTGTCACGCCCCGCTTCCCAATGTACGGCGAAGTGGTCGTGACGAGGCCCGCTACGTATGTACTCAGAAGTACATACGCTAAGCGTAACTAAGCAATATAAAATAATCACAAGAGACAAATGAGATTGAGATAACAGCAACTTTCATTAATAACATTCTTTATACAATGCATGAAATGAAAATACAACTGGAATGAAAAAAGAAAGCAATGCCTAAACAGTGGCATAATAATAAAAGGAAATACTGAAAAGAACAAGTACAAAGTCTAGAGCTCTGGATCTTCTTGGAACTGCTCCAAATCTTCAGTTGTTGGCTCGGTCTCAACTTGGTCCAACGCACCTGACGACATTCAAGGAAGAAAGAAATAGAATGTCGTCAGCGAACAGGTCGCTCGGTAAGTCCCAAAGAAAAGTGGAGTGAGAATGGCAGAGTAACAGTATTTTCTAGAGTATTATGTTGTAGAATATTATGGAATATTGTTTAACGCAGTTGTTTGTAGCTTGGTACAGAAGAATGCCAGTGTATACGAGGGGGATCTCTATATGCTAGAGATCAGTGCAAACGGAGAGTACAAGGAACCATTATGCCACGGTACAACAGCAACAGTATTCATGTTAGGTGTCTTAATCTGACCACCTCATTCCACTTTTAACATCTTCCGTACCAATCTACCCCTTTAAACCCCGTAATGTTTTAACAGTGTTGTAGTAATGGAATATGTAAATTGAGTGACTGACCAAAACCATGATATCAGTAAACATGTTGCAACTGTATAATCAGGTAAATGGAATATCAGGATAATGGAATGAATATCCATGGTTTGATTCAGTCAAAAATGAATATATTGTTAACTGTATTCAGGGATTCATGATTTCAAGTTGTGTTGGAATATGATTGAAATATAGATTGACTTGAATTATATTCAAGTCAGAATTAGTCAGACTCTAACCCGAGTCAGACTAAAAGAAAGATAATTTGAAGTTCAATATTAGCTAGGGGCCTTATTGTAATTTGTGAAACTTGAGGGGGTTTTATGTAAAAAGTACTTTTGTATAGTTTTCAAAATAAACCTCAAGTATTTAATAATCGTCTTTATTATTGTAATGGATGTGAATTTTATTTGTGTTATTCTAGTGAATATATCCTAATAAAAGTATTAATTGTTTATTTGAAATTCGTGGTATTTTAATGTAACTTTTAATCTATGATTTTTAGGAAAAAGTGGAAACTTGATATTATAACAAAATAAGTGTTTAAATGATAATTATATATAATAAAACACTTAAATGATTTTTAAATGAATATTTTATTTACAAAAAAATATTACTTTCCTTAAATATTGTATTTAAACCTTTCGAGACCGAATGCTCCTTGCGGAGGTCTGAATCTCGCACTACTAGCCTGCGGGTGCACGATGAACCGTGCTATCCCTAACAGGTTCCCCACGAATGGGTTGTAATGGCACTTTGCTCAGGTTTTATAAATACTTTTAATTTAGGGAAAAGATTTTCTAAATATAAGGTATTTATTTGTAAAAGTATATAGTTCTCCATATTTTAGTTGTTAGGGTTTCCTAGACCATCTAACCTATCTTCTATGGTCTAAACGATGAATCATTAGAGCCTCAAATCGTCTCTTCACCATCATGCAGCCAGGTAAGTGCCAGGTAAGTGGGAAGGAACCACGTCGTGGGCCTAATTAAAAACCACTAGCCTTAGACACACTTGCCTAGACCCACAAGACAGTTTAGATAAACGATCGATGTCCATGACCAATCGTGCTTTCATTTTATATAAGTTTTATTTAGAAAAGTTTACAATTTAAGGGTTAAACTAAAAGTTATAAAGGTTATGGTATTTTAGTGAAAAAGTCCTATAATATCGTATTCTGTATTTTTGTTATTTATCAATTAGGGTTATAATGAGTGTGTGTAAGGGTAGGTCATTACCCCGTGACTTATATTAAATTTTGGTGAAGTTTCAAGGTGAAATAAGCTATGTTAAACTTAAGGGTATTAAGGTGCAAGAATACGGTATTCATAAACGTTATCATTTCATGTGTGAAATTTCATCCAAATTGAATGAAACAAGTTTTGTTATCAAAATAAACATGATTAGGAGTGGGGTATCTAAATAGAACATTAAAATTTAACTTGATGGTATTTTTATGCAAGAAATACGGTTTTCTAAAGAACTTATCATTTCATGTGGAAAAGTACAATTAAATTTGATTTAAGGGTGATTAATAGTCAACATGCAAGAGGGTTGATAATATGTATTAGGTGACAAGTGGAATTTTTAGGAAAAACCGAATCAGAAATCGGTTTGTCCGATTTCCGTCGGGTTTCAAAAAGTCGTATTTTGAAAATATAGAAAAGAGAGGTAGAAGGTTGGGACTTACGGGTTTGGACAAGCTAAGCGTTCTAAAAGGTGTGGTGGTTGCCGATTCGTTGGAAACGTCACGTTGGTCTTGATCCGGTCGCCGGAATCCGTCGTCGGTTTCGGCAGCGCTTCGCTTCTCGCTCTTTGCACCAAGTTCTCAAGAGTTTTAGAGAGTATGCTTAGAGTTGTGAGGGGAAAAGGTAGAGGGTAGGGGCCTTTATATAGGGCTAGGCTAGGGTTAGGGTAGATGAAAAGTTAAAAAAATAAAAATGTGATAAAATGTAATAAAAATGTATTAAAAGTGGAGTAATTGGGGGTTTTAAAGATCTCTGGAAGTGGGATTGGGCTGAAACTTTGCAGGTGAGTAGGGAATACCAAAAGACACAACTTTCATGTTGTGACCCTTGCCGGAATCGGCCTAAAAGGGGGTGACGCGGCCGTGACTCGGTCGGATCACTAAGTCGGCCGAGTCAAGGCCGAGTTGGCCGATTCCCGACCGAGTCCGGTGACCTTGATCTCCCCCGACGGTCCATCTACCCTCTGCAAGTGTTACATCTTTGGGTGTAGTGGGGTTTTTGTGAGATATGCACGTGTAAACTCTTGGTATTCTAAAGGTTTTTTAAAAATCAATAATAAAAATAATGTGGGGTATGGGATTCGAACTCTGGTGGCTTAGTTCAGCAGTGCAAGGTATTACCAATGAGCTACAAGCTCTTCCTTGTAATTATTGTAAAGAGATAGATACTTAAAGTGTTATCAGCAACATTAATACTCCAAGTATACTTCAATTTTAAATCAAATTTTGGTATACAAAAATTGGAGTTGTTACACTCTGATTAAAGATCACGATCCCGAGTGCAAGAAACTTCACCTATGGGGAAGGTGGTACAGCCAGATCATCCAAGGCCGTTGCAGCTTTAGCTCCGCCTCACCCTCTGAGCCCATAGTTACGATCCCTTATGCGGACAAGCCCCCGGTGGAGTACGCCGTGGAGATTAAAAATTGGAATTCCGACGACCTCCTTCAGCCTGCAATCGGTGCCATTCCGGTGCAGCCGCCGCCGGCTATAGATATCTTGGGGAGGCGAATCTGTCAGGGTGATGCACGCCCTTGGGTACAGGCTTATAACATTGGATTGATCCCGCGGCCGCTTGCCGGATATTTGCAATGGGCCCGTTACATTTTGGCGACGAAGAGGGGAAGGTATGGATTTACGACTCATGCATTAATCTTTCAAAAATGTGGCTTTTGTACTAACGTTATACCATTGTGCCTTTGCAGGAGTGCTTTTTGATCATTTATATCAAGTGTTGCTCCCACACTTCTCTTTCCCATCCGAACTCGCTTCTCCTTCCCATCCGAACTCGCTTCTCCTTCTAGTGGTGCCGGTGAGTATACTTTCACCATAATATCTTTATTTACCCCCTTTTTTCTAGCAATGGGGTAATTTCTGACTTTTCCTTTTCTTTATTGCAGTGCCACAAATCGAAGGAGGGGATGCTAGACCTGCCGCGCTACCGGCCCTTCCGGCTTTGCCGTCCGTTGCAGCTGGTATAGTAAATTTCCTTTTTGGTAACCCTTCAACATCTTTTGAACCATCGTTTAACCCTGTTTTGTTTTGCAGCTATTGTTCCGGCTCCGGTCCCCTTCGAGGCTCGCGTCCTTTCACCGGCAGGCCCTTTTTTGAGACGTCCGTCTTCAAAGGGTGCTGTGATGAGTTTGGGCATGCTGAGCGGGTACATCGAAGAGCTCAACATGGACACCCTCCCTTCTGCCGTAGATTTCGCTGTGGAGGTTAACCCGATGTTGGCGGCGCTCGTAAATTTTCATAACGAAGGCGTCGTCGAATCTTGGGTTAATCACTGCAGGGGAATCGAGGCCTGTCTATATCGGCTGGAGTCGACGCGCCCTTCTCCCGAAGTTTTAGCCCTGAGCACCCAACGCACCACTTGGCTCGAGCAAAGCACTTCGCACTTCCGCCACTTGGAGCAAGAAGCAGCTTCAAGACTAAGGGAATGCCAAAAGACCTCGAACGAAACGGCCCATCTGCGCGCTGAGGTTGAGGCAAATGCTGCCCAAGTGAAGATTATTTTTGAGGGTCTCTTGGAGCGCATCTCCCATGGGCTAAACTTGAAGCGGAAGCTTGACGTAGCTGAGCGCAATATCCCAAGTCGGGAAGCTGCCTATCAGGTCATCAGGGAGCAGCTTGCGTCGGTCTTGCAGCAGCGAGCCCAAGCGGAGGCAGAGCTGGCGGTGGTAGCCGATCAAGAGAAGACGTGGAAGTATGCGAGCAATTGCTAAATCTATGCAAGACGCTTCCTTCCCAGTAATTTCCCCTTGTATCATTTGTACTTGTAAAATATATGTATATTTTTTATTCTTTAGTACAATGTATCCTGTACCCGATCAATATTTATGAATAAAAGATACACATTTTTGTAATTTCCTGTGTCACTTCTTCGCTTTTTCTTTCTTTTCAGCATGACATCTTTAATGCACCTTATTGGCAGATAAATTCATTTCTCCCAGAGATAACGATGGCCTAGACTGCAGGTTCAGATCTGCCGCCTAGGACTTTTCAACTTTATGAGCCGTGAGGGTCTCATAGAGGCTTTTCTCCCTACGGATCGAGAGGATCTCGTAGGCGGGCTTTCCTCCTTAGGAATCGTGAGGATTCCTAAGTGTGGTTTTCTCTTACAAGTCGTAAGGATCCTGCAAGAGAATTTTTCCCTCTCACGAGTCGAGAGGACCCGCAAGTGGTTGTTTCCCTTCCTGTCGAAACTCGACTTCGGAGAGTGAGCCCCGTGTATAGTATGCAAGAGATCATTTTAGATCGACTTATAGGGTCCCATTGTTCAGGAAGAAAGTTTTCTCGCCTTTGATGCCTGAGGCTTCATCTTGCAAATTAAGAAGCAAGTTCAATTTGTTGAAGGAATCCCTTTTCTGAAAGATTTGGCGGGATTTCTCCCACCATCAGATCTTTGATCTAAGGGCTTCTGTTTTACAGAAGATAATAACAGAAAAGATTTCTTCAGAACCTTAATTTTTGTTTAGCGCGAATGCTCCAGAGTATGACACGTGTCGCACAGCGCACAGTGCAGCGCAACTGCGCTAGCACATCTACGCCGACACGTGTCACGCAGCGCACGGCGCATACGCCGCTGAAGCGTTGCTTCCTTTGGTTTTGCTTGAAATAGAACTTTGCTTTGATCGGGTGCGCTGCTTTGGGGCGCTGCGCCGATGCGTTTGCGCCAGACACATGGTACGTTGCGCAGCGCAGATAAGTTGAAGCGTCGCTTCATTAAATTGATTTTCAAGACAGAGCTTTGCTCTGATTGGGGAAAGACGAAGCGTTGCTTCATCTCCTGCCTCGGAATCTGAACAGAGGCCCGCTCCGATTAGGGTAAACCGCCGTGACAACTCTTGGAAGTCGAAGAGGAACTCGATGCCTATAAATAGGACCTTTGGTCCCTTCCAGATACTTATCATCTTTCAGATTTCTATTTGCGAAGACTTCAGAGCATTGTTCTTGCCTTCAAGAACTCCGGTGCCTTGCTCCTTTTTTTTAAGTTTTTAGGAAAACTTTAGGTAAAATCGATTCTTGGATCAGTCTTAACCAGCAGAGCTTTCGTCCAGGGGACTTTATCCTTGAAAATAATTTTGCTCTCTAGGAATTTAGTCCTCTACGTATATTATTGCTTTTCTATTGCTGATCCTTCTGTAACATTCCCTCCAGGCATAATGGCGGCGGTGCATCTATACAGTTTGCACGAGTTCATTACCTACGACGATATCCGCGCTCAGGGTCGTCAACAAAACCAGGAGTTTACAGACGCTGAATGTGCAGAAGTCATGGGTCGTCTGAACGCAAGCGGTGGTTGGCTGTTGCCTCGTCGTTCGGCCCTTTTGAAAGTTGTGTTGGGAGCCATATGGAGAGCACTTCCGGGTCTTCATGAGGCCTTACCGCTCAACGCGCTGGATGACGCCGAAGATAAGGTGCATTCAGTGCACCTGACAGGGCTGATCTCAAAGAAACGGCGGAACAGCCTTATTGACATCCTACACCAAGTCTTCCAGCAGACGACGATAGTTGCTGCTTATCAAAGGCCAGGAGGGCTCGCCGATGATCTCGATATAGAGGAGCGCGAAAGACCGCGCATAAGAATAATTAGAAAGGGCAGAAGAACTCTGGATGGCCTTACTTTTGATTTCCTCAATCCGTGCCCCGGATCTGAGGTTATACCGTTGTAATAATTTGAATAATGTTTCTTATTCATTATTCTTATGCTTGTAAAAATTTTTAGTGGTATGAATGGAAACCCTCCCCCTTTCTCTTTCAGTTTGTCTTATTTCTCGTCCTGAGTCTTCTGTCCATGCATAAATGAACGCGTCACGCATGCCAGATCAAATGTAAACCAGATATTCTTTCTGTCATCTTCTTTCTTTTAATGTCAGCAGGCTGTCTTAATAACCATGGCTGATGGATGTCTAAAATGAGTATTTCGACTTCCTTAGGAAATGGCGATGGCTTAGGCCGCAGGTTCAGATCTGCTGCCTAAGACTTTTCAATTCTATGAGCCGTGAGGGTCTCATAGAAGCTTTTCTCCCTACGGATCGAGAGGATCTCATAGGTGGATTTTCTCCTTAGGAATCGTGAGGATTCTTAAGTGTGGTTTTCTCTTATAAGTCATAAAGTTCTTATAAGAGAATTTTCCCTCTTACGAGTCAAGAGGATCCGTAAGTGGTTGTTTCCCTCCTCGTCGAAATTCGACTTCGGAGAGTGAGACCCGTGAATAGTATGCAAGAGACCGGTTTGGATTGACTTGCAGGGCCCCATTGCTCAAAAAGCAAGCTTTTCAATCCTTGCTGTCTGAGACTTCTTCTTACAAATTGAGACGAATCGGGGATCTGTTTGCAGTTGTAGCGGAACAGTTGACATGAGTTAGGAAGCTTTCGTCACGGAGTGTTTGTATCCGTGAGTCGAGGATGCTAGGGATTATTTGTTTCCCAAGCGCCAAGGATTATTTGTTTCCTTGGGGTTTGAAACGAGTCGAGGGTTCCCACGGGGGCTCTGGTAGCTCTGCGGGTCGACGCGGATCAGGAAGCTCTCGTCAAGGAGTGTTTGTATCCATGAGTCAAGGAGTTTGCTGGGATTATTTGTTTCCCAAGCGCCAAGGATTATTTGTTTCCTTGGGGTTTGAAACGAGTCGAGGGTTCCCACGGGGGCTCTGGTGGCTCTGCGGGTCGACGCGGATCAGGAAGCTCTCGTCAAGGAGTGTATCCGTGAGTCGAGGAGTTTGCTGGGATTATTTGTTTCCCAAGCGCCAAGGATTATTTGTTTCCTTGGGGTTTGAAACGAGTCGAGGGTTCCCACGGGGGCTCTGGTGGCTCTGCGGGTCGACGCGGATCAGGAAGCTCTCGTCAAGGAGTGTTTGTATCCGTGAGTCGAGGAGTTTGCTGGGATTATTTGTTTCCCAAGCGCCAAGAATCATTTGTTCCATTGGGGTTTGAAACGAGTCGAGGGTTCCCACGGGGGCTCTGGTGGCTCTGCGGGTCGACGCGGATCAGGAAGCTCTCGTCAAGGAGTGTTTGTATCCGTGAGTCGAGGAGTTTGCTGGGATTATTTGTTTCCCAAGCGCCAAGGATTATTTGTTCCCTTGGGGTTTGAAACGAGTCGAGGGTTCCCACGGGGGCTCTGGTGGCTCTGCGGGTCGACGCGGATCAGGAAGCTCTCGTCAAGGAGTGTTTGTATCCGTGAGTCGAGGAGTTTGTTGGAAGAGTATGGTTCCCACTTTGTTTACGTCCTTGGATTGTATACAGGAATCGATGTGATCTTAACTGTAGGGCCAAAGTTTTATCATCATCATTTTTTTTGTTGTATTTCCGCGATGCTCTATCCTTTCAGCTTTCGTATCGCGAAGGTCGCGATTGCCCAATCATTTCGGCTATTTTTCGCGGTGCCCAATCATTTCGGCTGTTTATTTTATTTTTACTCGCTTCTTTTTATTGCGAGTTGCCCAATCATTTCGGCTATTTCTTCATACATATATTTTTACTTGCTGCTTTTTTATTGCAAGTCGCCCCATCATTTCGGCTATTTCGTATGCATGTGCGGCCTACTGGCTTTTCGCCGTAAACCTGAAATTGGACACCGATTTCGGCATCAGCACCGCTACAACTGGGATATTGCCAGGAGCGAATCATCATTTGCCTCTGTCGTTGTCGAACAAAGGAGGCTTAACGACCAGGGTTAGGGTCCTGCCGGCTAAGGCTTTTGACCTTATGAGCCGTAAGGGTCTCACAAAGCTGTTTCTCCCTACAAGTTGTGAGGATCTTATAGGTGTATTTTCTCCCTAGGAATCATGAGGGTTCCTAGGTGTATTGTTCCGCTGTAAGTCGTAAGGATCCTACAGGAGGGTTTTCTCCTTGCAAGTCGAGAGGATTTACAAGGGTTGTTTGCCATGTAAACATATCCCTAGTCTCGGATGAGATTTAGTTAGGGAAATGTTTATTCGTGCCCGTGGATTGTATACAAGGGTTAGTATTGAGCCACTTGTAGGGCAATGTCGAAAGTTGTGAGAATTGCTTAAACACAGGTTTAGGTCTCTGTAGCTTAAGACTTTCAAATCTTACGAGCCGTGAGGGTCCCATAAGAGAGTTCTCCTTGCGAGTCGTGAGGATCTCGCAAGTGTATTTTCTCCTTAGGAATCGTGGGGATTCCTAAATGTGTTGTTCCCTTGTAAGTCGTAAGGATCTCACGCGGGTGGTTTCTCCTTACAGGGTCGAGAGGATTCTATAAGTGTTTCTTAACGAGGTTGCGCCCTTTCAGGTTTTCACAAACACTAGCCGGTAGCCCTGCTGTTTTTACTCACGGAGCCCTTTCGGGTTTTCATCCGTACCCTTTTTGCTTATGGACATACCGTTTTTTTTTATTATATTTTTTTTATTTTTACTCATCTCGTCAGCCTAAGGATGCTGTGGTAGTAGTTTAAAGACGTTTCGGTCTGATATTAGTTTAAGGACATTTCGGTCCAACATTGAGAAGCCCGGCTACATGCTTTTAAAGTTCGAGCTTAGGAAGATAGCGAGAGGACATAGTCGTCGTCATCTATCATTTACCTAGGCCGTGACTCATTAAGCGTAGTATTTCTTTAGGAAGCGACCATTTATTGGTCTGAAAGGCCTTTCGCCATGCATATCCATAAGTAGGTAGGCCCTACCCTGGTAGACCTTATCTATGATGTACGGGCCCTCGTAGTTCGGCTCGAACTTTTCCCGCATGGCGCGATTAGGGATCATAGGCCTTTTGACCACTAGCACAAGTTCGCCTTGGCAGAATGTCCTCGGTCGAGTCAGTCTTTCATATGGGCGCGTCATCTTTGCTTTGTAAGCTTCCAGATTTTGCTGCGCTATGAGCCGGGTTTCATCGAGAGCGTCAAGCTCTTCAAACCGAAGGTGAGCGTTTTCTTCATCCGTCAGCTCGTAGTGAACTGCTATTCGCAGAGAAGGTAATTCTATTTCAAGGGGTAGCATTGCTTCCGTGCCGAATACTAACGCATAGGGCGTTGTGTTCGTGGCTGTTTTGAACGTAGTTCGGTATGCCCAGAGAGCCTCTTGCAATCTCTCATGCCAATCCTTTTTGTTTCGGGACACCGTTTTCTTTACAATCTTTGTTAAGGTCTTGTTGAAGGCCTCGGCGAGACCGTTAGCTCGCGGATTATAGACTGAGGAATATCTCCAGTCTATATTGTGCTGCTGTGCGAAGCGGCTAATTTTATGACTTCGGTAGGCTGGCCCATTATCAGAGATGATCCTTCTCGGGGTTCCAAACCGGTATATGACATGCGTTTTGAAGAAATGGAGGATATTCTCCGTCTTCACTTCCCTCAACGGCACCGCTTCCGCCCATTTGGAGAAGTAATCAGTTGTCGCCAAGATGAAACGATGTCCCTTGGACGATGCTGGTTCGATGGGGCCAACTATGTCAGTTCCCCACATTTCGAATGGCCAGCTAGCCACTGTTGGATGCAGTGGATTGGGATGCTGATGGATGAAGTCCCCATGAATTTGGCACGAGTGACATCGCCTCGCATATTCAAGGCAGTCGTGTATCATCGTGGGCCAGTAGTAGCCCATCCGTTTGATTTTCAACTTCATGTTTGGGCCCGCTTGATGAGAACCACATATCCCTTCATGAACTTCTTGAATGACTTTCTTTGCTTCGTCAGGTCCTAAGCATCGCAGCCACAGAGAATCGAATGACCTCTTGTATAGAGTATCATTGACGAAGGCGAAAGACAGAGCTCGTTTCACGAGTTGATGTCTTGCGGACGCTTCTTCGGGCATTTGGTGGAACTTGAAGTAGTCTATAAAAATTTCCCTCCAATCCTCAACCTTCTCAGGGTCTTTTATCTGTAAGGTCGTTTGTTCAGTCATTCCCCTCTCTTCGGGTGATTCCGGAGATATTTTTGCTGGGGCGAGCACTCGACGGCTTTGTACCACGATTCTGACATCATCGAGGTTCTCATCAGCCAATTCTTTAGCAAGTTTGGCCAACACGTCCGCTTTGCTATTTTCTGCGCGAGGTATACTTTTCAAAGTATAGGAGGGGATTTGGGTTAGCAATTGTTGCACCCTTTCACCGTACTTTACCAACTCTGGCTTGCACGTTTGGTAGTCGCCATTTACTTGACTGACGACCAATTGAGAATCTCCGTATACAAGGAGGTTTTCAATTCCCATGTCGATGGCGATCTCGAGGCCTGCTATCAGGGCTTCATACTCGGCTTCATTGTTTGTCCTCGGCTCTGTTAGGGAGAACGCGTAGCGCATTATCCCTCCGTGTGGGGTTATAAAGATGAGTCCTATCCCCGATTTGATTGTAGGGGTAGTTTGTTTGTGCTTTTTCATGGAAGATGCTCCATCGAAATAAAGCTCCCAACGGGTATCACCACTGTCGACCGTGTCAAACGCATATTTGTCTGGCAACTCGCAATTGAGAGGAGAATCAGCTGGTATTGGATGCTCTGCGAGGAAACCGGCGATAGCCTGGCCTTTCACCGCCTTGAGAGGTTGATATGTTATCGAGAATTCCATCAAGAGCAAGGCCCATTTAGCGAGTCGTCCCGTCAGTATGGCCTTTGACATTAGATATTTGAGCGGGTCCACCTTCGAAATAAGACGGACTTCATGTGCTAATGCGTAATGTCTAAGCTTTGTTATTGCGAAGATCAATGCCAGGCAGTGCTTTTCAATGGGGGAGTAGTTGCTTTCTGCCCCCAGTAGAACTCGACTTAAGTAGTAGAGAGCTCTCTCTTTCCCTTGGTCGTTTTCTTAGGCCCATAATGCGCCTAAGGAACCTTCGAGGGCGGCTGTATAAAGGATGAGAGGCTTCCCCTTAACCGGAGCAGCCAACACTGGAAGATTCTGTAGGTATTGCTTGATCTCATCCAGTGCGCCTTGGCATTTGTGATCCCAAATGAATGGAGTTCCCTTCTTCATCAGGTGACTGTAAGGGCGACATTTGCCGGAGAGGTTGGCTATAAATCGTCGAATATATGCGAGCTTTCCTTGGAGAGACCGCAGCTGTTTGAGAGTTCTCGGTGGAGGCATTTCCATAATCGCCTTAATCTTGGACGGATCTATTTCAATGCCTCGGTGTCGGACAATGAACCCTAGAAATTTGCCCGAGGAAACCCCGAATGCACATTTGAGCGGGTTCATTTTCAAGTTGTATTGCCGAAGGCGTTGAAATACAGTCTTTAGATGTTCAAGATGTTCCCCGTATGATTTGCTTTTAACCACAAGGTCATCGATATAACACTCGACGATTTCATGTATAAGGTCGTCGAAAATCTTCGTCATGGCCCTCTGATAGGTGGCACCGGCGTTCTTTAAACCGAAAGGCATCACCTTGTAACAGAATATCCCTAAAGGAGTCCGGAAAGCCGTATGTTTCTGATCTTCAGGATGCATTTTTATTTGATTATACCCCGATGAGCCGTCCATGAAGGAGAAAATCTCATGTGTGGACGTATTGTCTATCATTAGTTCGGTGACTGGTACTGGGAAATCATCCTTCGGGCAAGCTTTGTTGAAATCCCGAAAGTCCACGCATATGCGCACCGTCCCATTTTTCTTCATTACTGGAACGATATTAGCAATCCATTCGGGGTATTGAACTTCTTGGATAAAGCCAGAGTCTATCAGCTTCTTGACTTCGGCGTTGATGCTCATTTCGAGCTCGAGCCGCATTCTTCTCGGCGCTTGCTTAATTGGCTTGACACCCGGGGATATCTGTAACACCTTAGAATGTGTTTTGTAGCTAATTATATTTTTAAAGTATGGTTTTCAACAAAAAGTTTACCAAAATAAGTTTTAAATATTTTATCCTAATTATTGTGTATTTTATTAGAATTTTGTTAGGCACACACACGCTTGTGCATGTAAACTAGGATGTAAATTGTGGTTTAACCATTGCTTAATCTAGTGTTAAGTTTGTTTAAGTGTTTTGGGTTTAATAGTGATGATTAGTTTAAGAGTTATGGTTGTTATTAGGATTTGAATAATGTTTTTCTTTTTTAAAAGGGTTTTATTTTATTTGTTTGAATGGTTGAAATGTTGACTTTGTGTGAGAGAGGGGGGCATGGGAAGCATGGTGTGAGCCATGCCTCATTATGAGGGAAGAGAAAGAGAGTGGAGGGTTTTTTTTGCAATTCCTCTCATTTCTCTCCTTGTTCTCTTTTTTTCACTCACTCTCTCACTCACACACACACACTTACCTGCATCTTCAGCAGAAGCAGCAGCCTTCAGTAGCAGCAGCAGCAGCATCACCAGCAGGAACAACAACAACAACAACAGCATCATCATCATCATCTTCAGCAACAGCAGCAGCTTCATCAACACACACACACTCACCAGCAGTAGCAGAAGCAGCAGCAAGCAGCACCATCAGCAACAGCATCAGCAACAGCAGGCAGCACTGTAGCAGCAGCAGCAGCAGGAACCCCAGCAGCAAGAGAAACCCCTCGTCTCCCCCATTCACTCAATCTCCTGCTTCCTAGGGTTGCTTTGGGTATATTTCCTTAACCCAATTTCCTAGTTTGCTAGCTTGTGCGTAGTTTGGTGTCGATTAGTGTTAATTAGCTAGTTTAGTGCTAATTATGATGTTTTGTGTGGACTTTTGGATAATTGGTGATTGTGTTAGATAACCTAGCCTATTTTAGTGTTAATAGGGTCACTTCAATTGAGAAATACCCCAGATTACACTAAAATACCATAAGGTTTCTTAATTGTGCAAATCGGTGTTTTTTAAGTGATTTTTGTGACTTCTGAGATCTGCTATTGACCCGGACCCTACAGAACAAAATTGAGGAAACTGGAGCATGTACACTAGGTATAGATACCACCACCAGAATACGAACCCACCATTCCCAATGCAGGCCGCCAATTTGATGATTCTGGCCGCAAATTGAGGCCAGGAAGGGGACAGGGGTGTTGGGGACTTGGCTAGGGCTCTCTTCTGTGTTGTCTAGTATCTTGGCATGTATAGTTTTGTAATATTTGACCTGTAGGAAAATCTGGGCCAATATGTCGTTTTTGTGTTCGTGGTGTTTGCGCGATACGCGCGATACGTGAGTGGGTTCTGTGATCCAGCGTATCGCGGCGTGTCGCGATGGTTTTAGACGCGTACACACACGATTCAGCGTATCGTGCACACGCGCGTTTAGTTCGCGACGCGAGTTTCTCGTTTTGGTTCGATATCGCGTTTCGCGGAATATTTTGGCTTATATGTGATTTCCATGTCGTATTTGCAGGTTTGCAGGCAGGGACTACGGACACGGCTATAGAGGGAGCAGATGGTAGGATTCACTTAGCGTGGAGTGTAGGTGAGTAGATTTAACATCTACAGGGGAATCGCCCGCATGGCGTTATGCGTCTGGGCTAGGATTCAATTACCTGTCGCACATTCTACGTCATTGTAGAATTGCGCCTTTACTGTATTTCCTTGATATAGTTATATACTGTGACTAGCAGCCGTAGGACACTGCATATATTATTGACGGTTCATGTTGCACGAGCACGGATTGTATGCTACACACACACCGTCAATAATTGCCATGTCATACACTAACCCTTATAGCTACTATTGCCTACCACACATGACATCTAGATTACCGGTATACCTATAGTGTATCATACCTTTAGTGATAGGTATATTTTCACCTTGCGATACAGCTACAGGTATACCTCCTACATATTTTACTTATACCGGGAGGGATTTCCTACATATGTTACTTATACCCAGGGGGTATACGACATCAGTTCCTATAGGTATATACCTGTGCATTGCTACACCTGTATGTTACACACATATTCAGCTGCAGATACCTATTTACATTTACTGATGTTACTTAGCTGTACCTTATCTTGATTTCGCATACATCTGGTTCAGCTATATACTTGTGTTTACCTGCTCACATTCAGATATATCGCATACATTTATTCCTGGATTTGCGCATTGTTTATCTGGATTTTATATGATGTTTTCGGGATTTGGGAACCGCGGGGGTTCATGAAATTACGCATACATTGAACAACCCGGTTTCCTTGATATGATATTTGAGCGTCCCCCATGAGTTTTATCGGTGCTGATTATATACTCCATACGGGGTGTGGTTGCCGTATGAGAGTACATGGTGGGGCCCGGTATGGTTCCCCTCGGCAAGAAGATCGATGGGTTTGCCGATTGAGCCTGGAGACGGGCGAGTACCTACCGGTGATTGGTTGGACCTGGCAGTTGTCCGGAGGCTACTGGCCAGAGTCGAGAGATGGATGCGGGAGGATCTGTACTGTCGGGGCCGAGGGTCGATACCGCAGACGGACCCCGTGGGCCGATCCGGACTAACGGAGCCCGATATACGAGGATTTCTGTGTCGATGCTTGGCACACTGCTTTCATGATATTTCTTTAACCCCTTTTGTATATATAACAGGGGATTTAGCCGTTGTTGTATATACCCTTACACCAATATTAGTGGAATGGGACGCTAATATATGTGTATTGCCCCCATCATATTTATTTCTGTACATATATATATATATATATATATATATATATATATATACCTTTAGGATGTTAGATTCTTACTTGAGATTGGACTTGGGATACTAGGTGATTCATTGGGATTGGATATTGGACATACCTATGTGATTGCTGATTTGTACATTCGGGATATAGGAGATTACTCGATATTGTACATTGGGGAGATGTGAGACTTATATGATGTGAGTGCCCAATGTGGGGGCTGATTTGAGGATTTGGGATTGGAGTATCTTGATGGATTGTGATCCTGCCACGACGTCAGGTTTCCGTGGGAAATGACATATTCCACCCTATACCTCACCCTTACCTACCTTATGCACAGATTCATATATTGGTAGTACTTGTAGTGTACCCTTATGATAGTTGCATATCTACATTCTCATATCCCTTTTGCATGGTTATTGCATACTTTTGTCATGTTACTATTGCTTCACATATTGATTGTACCTGCTAGTGTACTCTCCTTATTTCAGCATTTGCATGACATATTATTACTGTAATCGCATATCTTAGATTCATGCTGTACGTGCATTCCTGCGATTACCTGCATATGTTATCTACTATTCACGAGTTGGCAACTTATCCCCGTTGTGTCACAGGTGTTTCAGGTTGTTCCCCAAAGTAGTCGAGGCAGGCTATTCCTCTATTCAGTTATCCAGCTATCATCTTTTGCTCCAGATACCGCCTCAGCTCACAGTACTATTTTGCTTAGGTGGGTTGGTGGTTATCTGTATTTCATTTTGTACCTTCGTTGTATATTGTACTCTCCATCTACTATTGTATTATTGACATAGAGACTTGGTGAGGACGTTATGTGTATTATTGTGGATTTGATGTCTTTATATACAGCCTTTTTCTCTACTGTCATTATTTTTGTGTTGCATTCATCTTGACTAGTCTTTACAAAAAGGGGGTGTTGCTAAAATTTTAAAGAAAGAAAGTAAGACTTTTAAAGAATTTGGGTTGCGATTTCAAATGTTTCAAAACTTATATTATCTTTTCCGTATTTTTCATGGTTTAGATTTCTGGGTTTGGCTTTCTTTTACTACGTTGCGTCTATAGGCGTTGCGTAGTATTAGGGCCGTCACGGGCCAATTTTGGGTCGTGACAATATCGTCAGTCTATGTACAACAACTTCTGGATCTAGTCCTGGCATCTCGGAATAGTTCCATGCGAAGCAATCTTTATGCTGTATGAGGACGTCCTTTAACGCAGCCACCCTCTCTTCAGACAGTAGCTCACTGACAAATGTCGGCCGCGGATCGTTTACCGTCCCCAACTCCATTTTCTTGAGGTTATCTGCAGTGGTATGTATTCCATCCTCCAGTTCTTTCGGGGCTGGGGGAAATTCTGAGATCACCTCATCATTGCTGTTTTCGAAGCACCAGGGAAGGCTGTTCATGTCCTCGGATTCTTCTTTTAATATCGTTATCACGTGACAAGTGCGGCTTTTCTGCCAATCCCAATGCGGAGTTGGTTCTGTTCTTGTGTTTTCGGGTTCGTGCTTTTGTGGCGGCGCTATCCTCCAATTGTCAGACAACGCGAATTTGCCAAGCTGATATTGGTCTTCAACCCAATTCTTAAAGGTAAAGCAATCTTCAAGCGGATGCCCTACTATTCGATGGTAAGAGCAATAATTTGGGTTGGAGACTTCGCCTGCTTGCTCAGGGTGTTTAGACTCTGGCAGTATAAGCATTTGATGTCTTAGAGCAAGATCAAGTATTTTCCTTGTTTTGTTCCGAGGGAATGAGTATGCTCGACCCATTTTCTTCATGAGGGCTAGGTCAATAACGCTCGACTCTCGGATGCATGGCTTCTTAGCTCTGCTTTGTGGTTTTTGAGCGCCTTTTTTGCCTTTCGACTTGTTTTTGATTTCGCGTCGAACCTTTTTGGTAGCAGGTTGACAAGGAGCGGCATTTTCATCCTTCATGGCTTGTTGGAGAAGGCGTTGCGTCTTGGCTTTCTCATAGATGGCCGTCTCGCGGTTGTGATTATCTCGGGCTTTTTGACCAGCTTCCCTTACAAGCCTGTCCATTTGTTCTTCAACTGATGGACCGGGCAATTTTTCATCGGGAACTTTTATTGGCTTAGGGTTAGCGTCCTCCCATTGAGCGTCCGCCTCTTCATCGAAGTCATACATGACGTAACAGCTGTTTACTAGCTCTCGTTTCTTTGACCGGATGTACCCAAGCCCTTTTGTTTCCATTTTCCCGTTAGGCAGTTTGCGTTGAGTCCCGGGAACGTTCCAAACCTTGTCATAGAATTTGGCCTTTCTAACGGTCTGTGTGAAGGATATCCCCTGGCGTTTCAGCAGTTTCTTCAAACCTTCGGTATAATATCTGGGAAGACGGATAGGCTGAAGCCTGTCGAGCGTGGGATCCGCGCCATGCCAAACTTCTTTTTCTACCTTGTTTTCTTCAGAACGGTAGAATAGGATTGCCTTCTTGCCCTTTCGTCCGGGAGGGATATAAAATGTCTGCAATTCTTCTACGCTGTTGGTGTCGAGTGCATCCAGTTCTTTGTAATGTTCAAGCGGCACCATGGTTATCTGCAGACTTCGCTCTTCATCATCGGAAACCCGTATTGAGGGCCGAGCGGGGAATACAGCATGAACTTCATCCTCCGAATCACTGCCGAAGATCAATGAAGGAACGGATGGTCCTGGCCTGATGGGTTGGGATGGTCCTGAATAAATTATATCCTCCTCCTTCTCGGTGTCACTGCCGAAGACAGGGATGGTGGCGTTAGTTTTGTTCTCCGGCTTGTGACACCTTTCCGTATCTTCGAAACTCGGTAAGAAGTACTTGGCATCTTCATACTTGCGAACTTCGTTCACGGAAAACGGATTTAACTCTCCTGCCACAGTGTACTCGAGACCATCCCTACAATATTTCATACACTGATGCCGTGTAGAAGGGATGATATTGTACTCGTGTAACCATGGTCGACCGAGCAGAGCGTTGTAGCACATCTTGGCATCTATGACATGGAATTTGATATCTGTGACAAGCAACCCGAAGCGTAACGTCAATATCACAGATCCAAGGGTTTTCGATGATTGGGAGTCGAACCCGGAGATGGTGATCTTGTCTCGGGCGAGGTGTTGGACACTCATGCAAATTTCCTTTAACACCCGCACATTGAGTAAATTAACAGACGATCCGTTATTGACCAAGATTTTACCTATCTTTATGTCGTGGCAATATCCTGAGACATAAAGGGGACGATTGTGTTCACACGTCCCGAGGAGAAGGTCTTCATCGCCAAAAGCAACGTCGGCCGTGTGTACCTCTTCCAATTCGTCCTTCATCTTTTGTTCTGCCAGGAAGGCTTGGAACTGGTCCGGCTCTTGTAGGGCTTTAATCAAAGAATCCCTCGCCTCTTTTGATAGTAATAGGGCATCGAGAATGCTGAGTTGTGAGGGTAACTTTCTCAGATGCGCCAAGACATTGTAATCCACTTTATTCCTCTTTGGCGAGTTCTTGGCGGTTAACTCTTCCGCAACTCGGTCATCCAAGGCGATATCTTCAGAGACCTTCTCTTTCCCTTTATCTTTCTTGTTTAAGGGTCCGAGATTCTTTTCGGGTAACGTCCGGTTGCGTAGCTGTATATTCTCGCAAGCCTTTGGTTCTTCTTCTTTTCCCGAAGTGGATTCTTTAAAGAGGGGTCCAAGCTCTAGCTCCTCATCAGAATCGCTCCCAAATATAGGTACTTGTGATCCTCCGGTGTCAATCATGCAACAATTGCCGCTAGTTTTATCAAGCACTTTGATCGTTCCGTTCTGCTCTCGGCGGGCTTTGCGCTTTTCCCGCTTAAACTGTTGCCGGTGAGTAACATATCCTTGCCACCACCTATCGAAAGCTTTGCACTCTTTAGTGGGGTGCGACACCTTCCGATGATACAAGCAATAAGAGGGGTGCATTTCCGATTCACCGGTGATGTTTCCTTCAGAGGGTGGTAGCTTCATGCCCATTGATATGGCCTTAGCAAACTTTTTCTTCATCTTGAATTGGCTTTTGTCAACGGCGGAGGCATTTCGCTCCAGCGGGATTATCTCAGCTCTTTCATTAAGTCGCCGGCGTTTGACCCTTTCAAATATAGCCATTTCGCGTTCTCGATCAGCTTTACTTTTTAGTCGAGCTTCGTCAAGGAACGCTTCAATCATTTCGACTGATAGCTCCGGAATTCTTGATTCGGTATCTGCCCCCAGCGTTTTAGTGCCAGAAGCCTCTTCATCGTTCGTGATCGAATGGGAGATCATATGACAGCTCGCCACATTTTCCTTGGATTCATCTGATGAACTTTCTCCTTCATCTTCCTCTTGAAAGACGTGATTGAGAAACTCTTGGAGCATGATGGGAGTCCGCGCCTTTTGGTTATATTCTTCCAGCGCGTCAATTTGCTTTTGCAAGTTCGTGCGCTTATCGCTAGGCTCTACGGGTTTCTTGGACTTCTTCTTCTTTTTCGAAGACTTTGACGACTGGCCGCTAGTGCTTGAACCCCTTGAACCCCCATCATTGGCCTTTGAAGTTGGACGTGGCTTCAACTTCCCCTCAACGACCTGTGGTTCTAACGGGCTCTTCCACTTGATCGCTGGACACGTCCGAAGATCATTTAGCATTCTCCTCGTTTTGGCTGATAATACAACCTCCCAAGGAGCTTCTTCAATGACGGAGCATATTGCCCCCGGCGTATTTGTCCCCTTAGCGGTGTGGGGCTGTGGAGGATTCACCTTCCATTTGTCAGATAACGCGAACTTGCCCCGTCGGTACTGGTTTTCAAGCCAATTTTTGAAAACGTAACAGTCTTCGATCGGATGTCCTAGCACTCGATGATAAGGGCAGTAATTAGGCTCGTTGACGTCACTTGGTTGCAACGGGCGTTTTGGATCTGGTAGATTTATGAGTCTGTTGCGCAACGCCAGCTCGAATAGCCTCCTCGTTTTATCGCAGGGGAAGGAATAAGAGCGTCCCATTCTATCCTCAAGGGGTACGTACGGGTGCGTATTGTTTGGACGAGCAACCGGCTTCGAGTCGCTCGGTTGTTGTTGAGCATTAGCGACAACGAACGCTTTTCCCTTTCCTTTGTCATTTCGGGAGTCTGGCTTTGGGAGAGGGGGTTTATAGACCATCTGGTCCATCTGCGCTAGTTTGTCAATCAAAGCCTGGAAGGAAGTCGGCTTGAAGAACATCATAAACTGTGAAATGGTTGCTTGTGGATCAAGGGTTCCAACAAACATTCCCACCGCAGGGGCTTCTTCTATGCGCTGTTCACACTTCGACCATAGATTACGCCACCGTATAGCGTACTGAACCCATGTCTCGCCGGGTTTTACCCTAGCGTTAATCAGTGCCGTCATCGGGGTACGTTCACTGGCACTTGCAAAACGTTGGGTAAACAGCAGCTCCATTTCCACGAAGGTTTTAATAGAATCACTAGGGAGTTCAGAGTACCACTCGAACGCCGTATCTGATAGACTTCCAACGAACTGGCGGAGTAAGAGCTTGTCATCACCGCCGGTGTTACCGCAAAGCGCCCTGAACTGGGCAACATGCTGATGGGGATTGCCGGTCCCTTTGTAGACATGGAACTTGGGAATTGTGTAACCCGGCGGGTACTTGATTTGGTCATACCAGCCCGGATATGGCCGCCCCGTTTTTACGACATGGCCGGCTGCCTCGGCCGCATGATGAACCGTTATTTGCTGGGCTATGTATTCGTCCAGATCAGTTTTAGAGATTGTATCTTCTTTAGCCGTTGATAGAACGGGCTGAGGGTTTGATGTCTCTCCCCTATCATCTCCAAGGACGATCGGGGGTTCTTCAGTCGGGGGATCTTGTTGTATCATCATCCCTATCATATCCTGGAAGAGGAGGCCCATACGCTGTATGTTGGCCGCTTGTTCAGCAGCCTCTTTGTCCTTCTTTTCCAATATTCGGCGAAGGAACTCGGCATCAGTCTCTTCCTCTTGGCGCTCATCTAAGGACGTTTCAGGGTTTTCTTTTGGCTCTGTAAGTGCGGCCATGGCATTCATCATCTCCTGGAGCTTTTGTTGCTGCTCCTGAGCCTTGGTCACTGATCGGGTGAGCGGTCGGTGACCCGTAGAAGTGCGGCTTTCCTCCTTTCCAGAAGCCATATAAACCGTATGAACTGTTATGCCCCCTGACTTGGGGCGTTTAGGTTCACCGATTTTAAACTTTGCCAGTGTCACGGGAGCTTTCTCTGGCCTTTTTCTTTTGTGGACCATTGAGGTTGAAGGAGCCGTTGCAGTGGGCATCCTAGCAATTGTTGCCCCCTGCCGTTTAATGGGGCGGTTTTTGTCCTTTTCCACCTTTACCTTTTTCTGGCGATGAAAGTGGTCTGGGTCAATCACGGAGTCTTGAACCCTCCGCCAAACTTTATAAATTTTTGACGACAGCCGTTGAGGGGGCTGTTCCTGCTTTGTCTCCGGAGCTTTCTCCATAGGCGGAGGAGATCTTTTCAATGTAGCGGTTGGAGAGTTCTTTCTCACCTTCCTCAGCAATTCAAAGCTGTTCCCAGTTGGAACAGCAGCGTTGACCTCCACCATCGGAGCAGGTGGAGTTAGCCCTGAGGGGGAACTGCCCCCTGCTTTCCTCACTCGTCGCCAATGGCGACGTCGCGCACGACGAGCCGTTGGGACTGGCTCGGAAATTGAGAAGGTTTCTTGTTGCCCCCTGTTTGAGTGTGGGGTAACTGCCGATGTTAGCCTATCGAAGACTGATGCCTTTTGACCGGCTGGGGGAGGAGTGGGAACCGTCAATCTTGTGAAGACCGACTCTCTGATGGGAGAAGCCGCTTTAACGACTTCCAAAGCAGCGGCCGTTGCCCTCTTTGGGACGGCCACTTTATAGTTCTGACTTAGCCTGGTGAAAACGGAGGCTGTCGGTTTAGTAGCGGGTGACCCGTTGACAGGGGCTGTCGAAACAGTGAGCCGGTTGAAGACCGACTTTTTACCCACTTCCGGTGCAGGTATTGGTGCAGAAAAGCTTGCAGGTGGGATCATAGTCCCGAAGAACAAGCCGGTGGTGGCTTGGGTCACCTGGTCTACCGGCAGAGTAAGGAAGGAAGCCGCTTGGGGCCCATACGTCACACCTCCTGGTGAAGTGGAGCGTCTGTTGCAGTGGCATTTCGAGCAGTTGGTGGCCATTGGATCTTGAATTCTGCGCCAGGTGAAAGACCAAATCTTAATACCTTGAAATCCGAAGACAACCATTTAACAAACCGCGATTGGTTCGCGAAGACGACACATGAAGTGTGGAGTGGAAAGAGGAAGAGGTCCCACCGGGCGTGCCAGAATCTGTTCCCCTCCGAACGGCGGCCTAGACTTCGCGTCTGTGCCTGAGGTTCGGGGCAGATGCTATTTGGTTTTATCCGTCTACCTCTCCGAAGATGCCAAGTTGATTTATGGCACCGTGTATCGGAGGTTTAGACAGATGCGGTCGATGTAGCAGACTTCGTCAGATTCCCCCTCAGGGTGAGAGGTTTTTGATTGTGGGGACGCTCTTCCCTGCAGGCGCAAGCCCCTGCAGTTAATTACGCTACCGCATCGCGGTAACAACTTTCTCCTTCTCCAGAATTTCACTTCGTGTCACGTGTGTTTGTTTTATTTGTGGTTGCCCGTGGATTGTATACGGAGACTGAGTAATGCCGTCGCCCGTAGGACGTGGATTAGTCCAAATCCGTATTTACTTAGATTTGGGTTTGGTGTTTTTAGTTTAAGGATGCATTAGTCGCGTTGCGGCTAAAATCAACTTAAACGTTCGTTAAGGATACGTTAGTCCTGTTTTAGACTAAGATCCACTTAACGTAGTGATTAATTTAATGTATGGCCATCGGGACTCGTCACCTCTCTGACGTCGTTGAAGGATTACAACGACATATATCAGAGGAGCTCGGAGATGTACCCTCGAACCAGAGTTAATTGGGAGTTTTATAATCCATTTGAATGTTTAAGGATACGTTAGCCGTGTTTGGGGCTAAGATCAACTTAAACGGGACCGTTTAGATCCGGCAAAAGAGCGTTTGGAGGCTCTATTGTTCCAGTTTAGGGACGTAGTGGTCCGTTTTCCAGTTTAGGGACGTGGTGGTCCGATATTTGTTTAAGGACGTCTCGGTCCGATATTAGTTTAGGGACGTCTCGGTCCGATATTAGTTTAAGGACGTCTCGGTCCGATCCAATATTAGTTTAAGGACGTCTCGGTCCGATATTAGTTTAAGGACGTCTCGGTCCGATATTAGTTTAGGGACGTCTCGGTCCGATATTAGTTTAGGGACGTTTCGGTCCAATATTAGTTTAAGGACGTTTCGGTCCACGAGTTTAAGGACCCCGCAGTCCATATGGGTGTGTGGTCGTTGGGACCCGTCACCTCTTTGACGTCGTTGAGGAATTACAACGATGGATGTCAAAGGAGTTCGGAGATGTACCCTCGAACCAGACGTAGATTGATTTAGGAGAGCCATTTTGCTCAGTCAATTTAATTTAAGGACTTATGGCCACGATTGGGCTAAGTCCAGTTGAAAATGTCCAACATTGCTTTTGCATTTCTTTTTTACTTTTATTTGGGCTTTGCCCAGAAAGGATGCAGAGCATCAATTTGTTTTGGGCTCTGTTCTTTATAAATGATGCAGAGCATCAATTTTATTTGGGCCCAGCCCTTTTATTGCTTTGCAATTTATTTTGGCCTGCTAGGTCTTTTTTTGATTTGGGCCTAGCCCTTCAAGTAATGCATTGCATTTGTGCAAAGCACCAAGAAGTGCAGAGCACTTTTTAATTTCTTGATCTAAATTTAGATCAAAGAAAAGAAAGAAATCTTTTCTTTTTTTCTGTCTCAGAGAACCAGAGGTTCATAGCAAGTGCAAGGCACTATTTTTATTATTTTTATTTATTGAAGATCACTGATCTTGTTTTTTAGATCCATGATCTATTCTTTAAGAGAATTTTCTCTTCTCTCAAAGGTTTTTACCTTCTTTTTTGTGTTCTCCAGGAGTTCTCAAGAGTTCTCTTCTCTCCTTTTTTTTAATCCAATTGTCTATCTCTTTGAAATGGGGTCTGGGGTCCTTTTTATAGTGCTCAAAAATCAGTTAAATTTGTTAAAAAGATCTTTTCTGAGTGATTTGGGGAATTTTCCCCACCGTTGGATCTTTGATCCAAAGGCCCCTGTTTTACAGAAGAAATCTTTTTGTTTTAACAAGAACAGAAAAAATTTCCTTAAATCTTCATTCTGTTGTTGCGCAACTCACCAGCGCGTGACACGTGTCGCGCAGTAAGGCGCTTGCGCAGCTGTTCTTGCGCAACTGCGCAGACACGTGTCGCTCAACGGTGCACTTGCGCAACAGTGTTTGCGCAACTGCGCAGACACGTGTCGCGCAGAGGTGCGTTTGCGCAGTTGTGCTTGCGCAACTGCGCAGACACGTGTCGCGCTGCGGTGCGTTTGCGCAACAGTGTTTGCGCAACTGCGCAGACATGTGTCGCGCAGTGGTGCGCTTGCGCAACTGCGTAGACACGTGGTGCGCTGTGGTGCACTTGCACAACTGCGCAGACACGTGTCGCGCAGCGGTGCGCTTGCACAGTTGTGTTTGCGCAACTGCGCAGACACGTGTCACGCAGCGCAGCGCTTGCGCAACTGAGCGTTGCTTTTGCTTTTTAAAGAGCCTTGCTCTGATTGGACGCACTGCCTTGGGCGTTGTGCTGCCGAGTCAACTTCTGACACGTGGCAAATTGCGCGCAGCGCACGGGATCTGAAGCGTTGCTTCAAAATTTTGAATTTTTGAAATTCAAACAGAGCCTTACTCTGATTGGGGGAACAAGGTTATCCGCACGTAGACTGAAAGGGTCATCCAGAGTAGCGAACTTGGCAGCCTCTGATGAGAGGACGCTCGGACGAAGAAACCGAGCAATGAAATCCTCAAAGTTAACTCCTCGACTCCCATGTTCGACGAAAAGGGACTCATATATGTTCAACACTTTAATCAAGCTTGGGAATTGGTGTTGAGCAGCATTCTCCGGCGTGAGCCCCCTTACTATCGGCTTAGCACCAAAGACGTACTCATCTGTCGGGAGAAACTCCTCATAATGTTCCCCCATGACTGGTAAACTGGATACCTCCGTGAACTCCTCCAAGGAGATTGACACTTCCCGATCCATGGCAAGGAAAGTGTGGGTAGGAATATTCCACTGCTCCAAGAAAGCTTTGAACCACCAGGTGGGGAGCGTGGAATACTGGAAGAGAGAGACGTAGACCGCGGTGTACAATCCTAACCTTATCAACTGCGACTTCTTCGTCGACAGGATGTACCGGGCCCATGGCAGATAGCCAATCGGGTGGCGGGGGATCAGACCAATGTTATATGATTGCCCCCAGGGTCTCGCCTCGCCCTGACAGATACGGCGTCCTATGATATCTAAGACCATAGGACGCTGGACCGGAACCGCATCCATAGCGGGATGGAGAAAGCTCTTCGCGGTCCAATCCACCATCTCCATGGCATACTGCACCGAGGGTGGGGTAGCATAGTGAATCGCCGTTATGGGTTCTGACGGCACCGCGCATGTGAAGCTCCGTCGGCCCATAATGATCTGATTTTACCACGACCCCCAAAGGTGGAGACTCTTGTACTCCGGGTCGTATTCTTTAATCATGGCCAAGACTTCACGGTCCAAGGGCGCCTCGGGAAATCCCTCCTCTGAACGAACAAACGGGAACGAGGTGTCGAGAGACTTGATCGCTGCAAAAGAACAAAATAGCCGCCAGTGCTACAATTCCAACGCTTGGTGTTTAAAAATCTTCAATTAAATGAATTTAAAAATTAATTAGATTAAAATTAATTACACTGCAGTGCAGTGGGTAGGGGACCAAATGGGGACCCACAAAAATCTGGATGAAAATGCCTCTTTTAATAAGACAGCTTCATCATTGGGTGAGACTGTCAGTTAAAGAAAAGATCCCCAAGAGAATATTATCATCAGTAGGGAATCCCTAGTGATAAGGAGAAAATCTCTTCTTTTAGAGCAAAGCTCTGTCACAGAATGACACTTGTCAAATTCTGGTCTCAAAGGAATAAAATTCCTTAAAGGAGCATAGCTCTATGGTAATAATGGAAAAGGCCCATCAAGAAATTTTTTTTTTACACTTAAAAGAATTAAAAATTTTGGAATCTTGAAAGATTCATGAAAAACTTATAAAAAGATTCTTCATTTTTCAAATCTAAAAGATCTACAGTTGATTCAAGAGCAAAGCTCTGTTCATGGGTTAGAACCCATGAACAAGATCTCTGCAGATCTATAAGTTCTTGAGAGCAAAACTCTGTTTATGAAACCCCCATGGGGATCTCTTTAGATCAAAAGATCTGTGAGAGCAAAGCTCTTTGGTTGAGATTAAGTTAAATTAATTTGATTTAAATTAATTTTTACCTAAAGTTTTTGACTTTAGAAATGAGCAAAGCTCTGAAGTTCTTGAGTGAGAGCAAAGCTCTGGAAAATCAAAATCTTGAAATGGTGAAGATTTTCTAAGGGCCATAGGTCCTATTTATAAGGCGCTTGCGCCCCTTCAGCTCACCCCTTGATCCAATGGTCAAGAGTTTGCCACCGCTGCACTCACGTGCGCGCCACGTGAGCGCAACGGTGGGGGGGCATTTGTTTCCCCAATCAGAGCAAACCTCTGTTGAAATTCAAAATTCAAATTCTGAAGCAACGCTTCAAATCTTGGGCGCAACGCGCCACGTGTCAGGTGCAGATGCATCAGCGCAGCGCCCAAGAAGGCACGCCCAATCAGAGCAAGGCTCTATTTAAACTAAAATTAAAGGAAGCAACGCTTCAGTTGCGCAAGCACTGCGCTGCGCGACACGTGTCAGCGCAGTTGCGTTGCGCGACACGTGTCAGCACAGATGCGCTAGCGCAGTTGCGCTGCGCTGTGCGACACGTGTCAGCGCAGATGCGCTAGCGCGGTTGCGCTGCTTGACACGTGCCACGCGCTGGAGCATTTGCGCCAAACAGAATTAAGATTCTAAAGAAATCTTTCTGTTCTTGTTAAAATAAGAAGATTTTCTTCTGTAAAACAGAAGCTCTTGGATCAAAGATCCAACGGTGGAGGAAATTCCCCAAATCACTCAGAGAAAAATCTCTTTAACTAATTTATGGGCACTATAAAAAGACCCCTAGACCTCAATTCAAAGACATCAACATTCTTTAAAAAAAAATCAAAAGCTTCAAACAGAGAGAACTCTAAAAAAGTTTTCAAGAAAAAGGTAAAAACCTTCACAAAGTAGAAGAAATTTCTTCTAATAGATCATTGATCTAAAAACATCAATGATCTTCACATAATAAACAGTGCTTTGCACTTCTTATGAACCACTGGTTCTTTAAAACAAGAAACACAAAATAAAGAATAGTGCTTTGCACTTTTATGAACCTTTGGTTCCTGAAATAAAAAGAAAAAACTTGTTTTCTCTTTGATCTAAATTAGATCAAGGAAACGAATAGTGCTTTGCACTTCTTTTGTGAACCATTGGTTCTTGAATCTAAAAGATTCTTAAATCATAGTGCCTTGCACTTGCAAACTGCGCTGTTGCGCTCCTGGGTTGGCGCAAGCTACCAGAGCGCGCCACGTGTCAGCAGCGCAGGCGCAGCGCTTTAGTGCAGCGCATTGCGCTTGCGCGACACGTGTCAACACTATAAACGCTTGCGCTCTCTGATAGGCGCAAAGCGTCTGATAAATGCAATGCATTTCCTAAAGGGCCAGGCCCAAGTCAAAAGTCTAAACAGACCAAAATAATGCTATGCATTATTTAAAGAGGCAGAGCCCAATTGAGAGGTCCAATGGACCATAACAAATGCTCTGCATTATAATAAAAAGGGTAGAGCCCAGTCAAAATAGGCATAAATGCTATGCATCATTCTAAAAAGGGGAAAGCCCAAACAAAGGTTTAACAAGCCAAATGCAAACAAAATGTGGACATTTTCAACTGGACTTATCCCAATTTTGGCCGTAAGTCCTTAAATTAAATTGACTGAGCATGGCTGCTCCCTAAATCAATTTACGACCGGTTCAAGGGTACATCTCCGAACCCCTCTGACACATGTCGTTGTAATCCTTCAACGTCGTCAGAGAGGTGACGGGTCCCGACAACTATACATCAACATGGACCGAGGGGTCCTTAAACTCGTGGACCGAGACGTCCTTAAACTAATATTGGACCGAGACGTCCCTAAACTAATATTGGACCGAGACGTCCTTAAACTAACATTAGACCGAGACGTCCCTAAACTAACATTGGACCGAGACGTCCCTAAACTAACATTGTACCGAGACGTACCTAAACTAACATTGGACCGAGACGTCCTTAAACTAATGATGGACCGAGACTTCCCTAAACTAATGATGGACCGAAATGTCCTTAAACTAATGATGGACCACTACGTCCCTAAACTGGCAACGGACCGAAACGTCCTTAAACTAATGATGGACCACCACATTCTTAAACTGGCGATGGACCACCACGTCCCTAAACTGGAACATGGACCACCACGTCCCTAAACTGGAACAATAGAGCCTCCAAATGCTCTTTTGCCGGATCTAAACGGTCCCATTTAAGTTGATCTTAGCCCCAAATACGGCTAACGTATCCTTAAACATTTAAATGAACGATAAAACTCCAAATCAACTTTGGTTCAAGGGTACATCTCTGAACTCCTCTGACATCCATCGTTGTAATCCTTCAACGACGTCAGAGAGGTGATGAGTCCCGACGGCCATAAATTAAATGGATCACCACGTCAAGTTGATCTTAGTCCAAAACAGGACTAACGTATCCTTGACGAACGTTTAAGTCGATCTTAGTCTCAATACGACTAACGTATCCTTAAACTAAAAACACCAAACCCAAATCTAAATAAATACGGATTTGGACTAATCCACGTCCTACGGGCGACGGCATTACTCAGTCTCCGTATACAATCCACGGGCAACCACAAACAAAACAAACACACACGACACGAAGTGAAATTCTGGAGAAGGAGAAAGTTGTTACCGCGATGCGGTAGCGTAATTAACTGCAGGGGCTTGCGCCTGCATGGAAGAGCGTCCCCACAATCAAAAACCCCTCTAGCGAGGGGGAATCTGACGAGGTCTGCTACATCGGCCGCATCCGTCTAAACCTCCGATACTCGGTGCCATAAATCAACTTGGCATCTTCGGAGAGGTAGACGGATAAAACCATATAGCATCTGCCCCGAATCTCAGCGTCAGGACTTCGCAGTCCTGTGCGCCGTCCTTCGGAGGGGAACAACACATGTATTGGATGCTCAATGGATGGAACCACACTAAGCTCAGCAATGAACTTCTTCATCCAGACAGGTTCTTTGGCAGCATCGCGTTAGTTATATGTATGCCTTAGAGGCCATTGTTATACATGTGATGTATATTATAGTGGATGCTTGGACATATATAGGGAGGACTTTCTTACTCGACATGATAGTATGCTATCTACTTGCTCTTTAACTTAACATATACACTTATTGTCTCTCTATTACATGTTGATAAAGCCATTAGGATGAGTACTTGACTACCAGGATTATGATGCAGATCATACTAGTAGGACAAGGGTAGTCGGTAAGTACATCCTTCAATAGTTCCTAGTCGTGGGAGTATCGAGATGGGGCATCAATATTCCAGAGTAGACTAGCGTATACGCTTCTTGACCCATGTGATGGGCGATGGATGATCCCATATCTATTGGTGTTTGACATCAGATATGGTATACGGGTGCTCAGTGGAGATTGGGTACACTAAACGGACTCGCCGAGAACTCCTAGATGGTATTATACATATTGTCAGATAGCAGTTCTCTGGTGACACTGGTATAGGTTAGTCTGTAGACCCGAGATCGTCATAGAGTCTTGTGTGATTTCCACCTTACCACGTTCAAGGGATCGTGCAAAACGGTGGTTTTTGGGTACAGTCCCGAATCACATGGAGGCAATGAGCGATAGGAGGGGATTTCGTCTCTCCTAGTATTGGGGGTTGATGTTGCGCTATGCTCGATTGGCCATAATAGGAAATCCCTGGGCATGGTTGCTAAGATTTACTGGTAAGTGTTATCAGTAGTTTCTCGAACCGTTATGGGCCTCACATCGGCATGACTTATCAGGCTATTGGGCTCTGATGTTTTACTACCCCCAAGCTGGATATGCGACATATCCGACGAAGAGACCGGACTGTACGGTAGTGTTACTTATTGGATTCGCAGGAGTATGAGCATGCTTACTTGTTGATCTTTTGATCGCTCAATACCCGGATAACCGTTACGTCCAGTTAGTACCGCCGACGGCTTGTGGGTGACTGATATGATCACCACCTATTGCTGGCGTATTGACGAGTCTTTAGAGTCCTACACAGAGGTTTCCTGGCTCAAGCGAAACGAAGTAGGAGAAAATATATGATATGTGCGGGACCGAGATTAATGCGCGTATGTGATACCGCATTCTATTCTCGCGATTTGTGATATCGATCGGTTATACGTGATATAGCCGGGTTATTGAATCAAGAGTTGATTCGATAAGGTTGATACAAGTGATATTAGTCGGTTATATATGATATAGCCGAATTATTAAATCAAGTGCTGATTTAATAATTTAATGTATAATTATATATTTGCTATATTAATTTACATTAACTAATATTAGCTCACTTAAGCATTTCTTTTTCTCACTTGTGTGTATACTTAATATATATGTGATATATATTATTGTGTCATGCTTGTTGCTACATGCTACATGAGTGTATGAGACTCATACCATACTTATAATAATGTAAGGTTTTATTTATTTAAAGTAAATCAAATTAGTTGGAAATTAGTCGCATGGTTAAGCTTAATGGAAGCTTGTAAAACCATTGATTTTGTCCACTAATTTTGTTTTACTTGAGATATTTATTAACCCAACCATTATTATTTAGCCATGGTTTAGTCTCTACAAGAGTTAGTATGAGATATTATCTCACCCATGATTGTTATTATCACTCATGAGATTCATTCAACACTTGCTTCACTCCATGGTTGCTTTTCTTCATCTCCTTCTCAAACTCTCTAACTTTTTGGGAGGTGAAGAAAATTAGTGAGAAAAATTATTCTAAAGTGAGCAAAATTCCTACTTCATCAACCTACACTAGATTAGCCATTTAGTTTAGGTTGTTTGCTTTACAATTAGTGAAGAGATAACTTGAGTTGGTGTCTCCTCGACGTAGATCATCTTTGCCCTCAAAGACTTCAAGTAAGTTTGTTCCTTTCATCTTGTGGAGCCTTTCAAGAGTTCGGGAGTTCACTACTTGGAGCGAAGGGACTACTACACGGAGCTATTGAAGTGAAGGACCGGTCTACAAAGGTTGTATTCCTTGTTCACTTATATGTAATGATATTTACATGCTAGTTTCGTCTAATTCTCTAGTTAAGATTCTAGGTTAGGGTTCTTTAGCTCGCCGATTTTTTGAAAACGGTATGGTCGATGCCTCCCGAAACCTAGTGGCGGTGCTGCGGAACCCTACAGTGGTATCAGAGCCAAGCTAGAGAATTAGACGATATTTATAGAATTACGAAACCGAAACAACTCCGAAATATTGTAACATAAAACCTAGTTTCTGTCGAAATTTTCAGAGTGTCTAAATTTTTTTTAATCAACTGCAGAATGTTACATGAGATGTAACATGAACACCAAAAAAATACGAACCCTTTTCGCCGGATTTGACCCGGCGAAATGAGCTAAAAATCTAGCCTGGCCGGTCCAGTTCAAGTGTTTGGGTTTCATATTTTTCTGGTGTTCCAGTCTCTGGGTTTTGGTGTTTCAGGTGTTGCTTGTTTTTGCTGAGATTGCATATGATGTTATCTTTATGCAAAGGCAATTCGGAGTGTTTCATAGTAGTAATTCTAACATCGTTTCGAGTTATTTAGACGACGTTAAAAAGTTCGAACGAATATCAACGACCCATTTTCTCCCTCGCTGGAAATTTTCCAACAGTTGGATTTTTCCAAATTTAAAATCTTCAGAAAATCATGTAGGTGTTTTCTATGGACCCTCTAGAAGAATGAAACCCTAACTCGATTCTATGACCGTCGGAACCGCCACCAAACCCTAGGGTTTGTGGTAGTTCCGCGGCGCCATAGGTGAGGCAAGGGTTGGCCTTTCTACAGTTGGTCCATAGCTGCTGTGGCATGTTCTGGTTATTTTTTGAACTCCGCTCAAGTGTTGAGCTCTCTGGGAAATTTTTGTTGTTTATTGATTCGATCGAAAAGTTTAACATCGTCTAACTATCTATGATTATAATACAATACTTGGAATCCACAATATTTAGTTTTATGAAAACTAATTTGAATTTTATAAATCTAGCAATTCAGTCTCATTTGATCGGTTGCTACGGAATTTTGGTGTGGATCAAAACTCTATCGCAATCACGTAGCGTACGCGGATACTCGCCGGGTAACCTTACTAGATAGCCACGCCCCATAGCCCCGACCAAGTGACTGTAGGAGAACCTCATCGCCAAAAGCATCCGTTCGGGTGCTCGCGGCCGCGGTGTTCCGCCTAAGTGCACTTCGTCGACGGCGTCGGGGGTGTGGCCATCTACTAAAGTTTCCGACGAGCATTCGATCAGGTTGTCGGGAATCTTGTTGAATTACCCGACTGGTTATTGAAAAGTGTTTTCAATATCGAGACTAAAATGCGGGGTTTATAATTGTTATGCATGCAATGTCTAAGGAATTCATTTGGTTAGACATGAAATCCAAAGTATGTGATACATTGGGTTTATGAAGTCCAAGGTGGTTGCGGATTCCAATTATTGTAGTTTTTCACTTTCTTTTCTGCGACCGTAAGTGTAATATGTGGTGTATCGCCGGTTTCTTTGCTATATGTCAACGGCAATTGGGATACGCATATTTACTTACATTGATGACATGTGATGTTGTGTGTTGCTGTGATATGTTATATTGGATCGCCGCGTTTGAATAACCGGGGTTTTTAATGTGAGATGGGAGTTTTTCATTTTCATTCATGTAAAAACATGTATATAATATTTTTTTATTAGGGCATTTCCGGGTTGAGAATGGTGTCACCATTGATGTATATTATTTATTTTTCCGCATTAGGATAGACCCAAGGTGGGGAGCACAAGTAACCGAGTTCTAGGGTCCAGTGGGAGACCATCTCGAGGAGTCGGGACCGGGTCTCCTAACTCTAGAATTGGTAGGGTTACTTGCCGCTCTCGCAGAGGTCTAGGGATATGGGTTTGGTTATTCATCGCAACCGTGGAATTCGTGTTTTATACTGGCTTAATTTAAAATATGGAATTCCTAGTATATCCAATATTTTATATGTGGACTTCTGCTGCTGATATTCTGTGATGTGATCACTTTATATGATGAGACTGTAGGGTGTTTTTCGTCATCCCATTGAGATGGGAATACACGCGCGCTTGTCAGGCGTGTTTACCCCAATTAGAGCAAAGCTCTGTTCAAATTCCAAGGTGGGAGATGAAGCAACGCTTCATCTTCCCCCAATCAGAGCAAAGGTTTGCTTTGAAAATTTAAACTTTAATAAATGAAGCAACGCTTCAGATCCCGTGCGCTGCGCGCAATGCGCCACGTGTCAGAAGTTGATGCGTCAGCACAGCGCCCGAGGCAGCGCAACCAATCAGAGCAAGGATCTCTTAAAAAAACAAAAAGTAAAAGAAGCAAAGCACAGCTGCGCTGCGCGACACGTGTCTGCGCAGTTGCGCAAGCACAGCTGCGCAAGCGCTGGGCTGCGCAAGCGCAGCGCTGCGCGACACGTGTCTGCGCAGTTGCGCAAGCACAGCTGCGCAAGCGCTGCGCGACACGTGTCTGCGCAGTTGCGCAAGCACAGCTGCGCAAGCGCTGCGCTGCGCGACACGTGTCACGCGCTGGGGGAGTTGCGCAAAACAGAATAAATCTTTTCTGTTCTTGTTAAAACAAGAAAATTTTCTTTTGTAAAGCAGGGGCCTTTGGATCAAAGATCCAACGGTGGGGAAAATTCCCCAAATCACTCAAAGAAAGATTCTTTTAACAAATTTAACTAATTTATGGGCACTATAAAAAGGACCCCAGACCTCATTTCAAAGGGGGGAACATTTTAAAAAAAAAAGAGAGAGAAAGAGGACTCCGAAGAACTCCTCAAGAATAAAAAAGGTAAAACCTTTGAAAGAAGAGAAATTTATCTTATGAACAGATCAGTGATCTAAGAATAAGATCATGGATCTTCAACAAATAAATAAACAAATAAATAAACAAATAAAATAAAAATAAAAATAGTGCCTTGCACTTGTTATGAACCTTTGGTTCTCTGAAACAAGGAAAAACTTGTTTTTCTTTGATCCAAATTCAGATTAAGGGATCAAAAAAAAGTGCTTTGCACTTCTGTTCTTGAATCTACAAAGATTCTTAGTGCTTTGCACAAATGCAATGCATTTCCTAAAAGGGCCAGGCCCAAATCAAAAAGACCTAACAGGCCTAAATAAATTGCAAAGCAATAAGAGGGCAGAGCCCCATCTGAATTAACACTCTGTTTGAGCAAAGCCCAAAATAAATAAACAACCATGGCACATATCTAACAGACCAACAACAGATAAAAGTGCTTCCAATTGGACTTAGCCCAATCGCGGCCATAAGTCCTTAAATTAAATTGACTGAGCAAGATTGCTCTCTTAAATCAATTTACTACCGGTTCGAGGGTACATCTCCGAACTCCTCTGACACCTGTCGTTGTAATCCTTCAATGACGTCAGAGAGGTGACGGGTCCCAACGACCACATACTATACGGACCGAAACGTCCCTAAACTAATAACGGACCGAAACGTCCCTAAACTAATATCGGACCGAAACGTCCCTAAACTAATATCGGACCACCACGTCCCTAAACTGGAATATGGACCGCCACGCCCTTAAACTGGCACAATAGAGCCCAAATGCTTTTTTGTCGGATCTAAACGGTCCCGTTAAGTTGATCTTAGTCTCAAACTGGACTAACGTATCCTTAACAAACGTTTGAGTCGATCTTAGCCTTAAAAATGGCTAACGTATCCTCCAAACAGACTTTAGTCCCAAATTGGACTATGAATCTCCCAAACAGGAACAATAGAGCCCAAACGCTCTTTTGTCTGATCTAAACGATCCCGTTAAGTTGATCTTAGTCTCAAACTGGACTAACGTATCCTTAACAACCGTTTAAGTTGATCTTAGCCTCAAATATGGCTAACGTATCCTTAAACCTTCAAACAGACTTTAGTCCCAAATTGGACTATAGATCTCTCAACCAACTTTGGTTCAAGGGTACATCTCTGAACTCCTCTGATATCTGTCGTTGTAATCCTTCAACGTCGTCAGAGAGGTGACGGGTCCCGATGGCCAAACATGCAATGTCGGATCTAAACGATCCCGTTAAGTTGATCTTAGTCTCAAACTAGACTAACGTATCCTTAACAAACGTTTAAGTTGATCTTAGCCTCAAAAATGGCTAACGTATCCTTAAACTAAAACCCCAAACCCAAATCTAAGAAAATACGGATTTGGACTAATCCACGTCCTACGGGCGACGACATTACTCAGTCTCCGTATACAATCCACGGGCAACCACGAACAAAACAAACACCCACGACACGAAGTGAAATTCTGGAGAAGGAGAAAGTTTTTACCGCGACGCGGTAGCGTAATTAACTGCAGGGGCTTGCGCCTGCAGGGAAGAGCGTCCCCATAATCAAAAACCCCTCAAGCGAGGGGGAATCTGACGAAGTCTGCTACATCGGCCGCATCCGTCTAAACCTCCGATACAAGGTGCCATAAATCAACTTGGCATCTTCAGAGAGGTAGACGGATAAAACCAAATAGCATCTGCCCCGAATCTCAGCGTCAGGACATCGCGGTCCTGTGCGCCGCCTTTCGGAGGGGAACAGATTCTGGCACGCCCGGTGGGACCTTTTCCACTTTCCACTCCACACTTCGTGTGTCGTGTTCGCGAACGAATCGCGGTTTACTGTGGTTGCCAGTGGATTTGAGGTACTAAGATTTGGTGTCTTTCTCCGTGCAGAAAACAGAAGATCAATGGCTTCGAACTGCATCGCCTGCAGCAACAACTCTCGCTCCATCATTACTGGAGTAGTGACTTTTGGGCCCCAAGCGGCCTCCCTTTTCAAAATGCCGATGGAGCAGGTGGCTCAAGCCACCACTGGACTATTTTTTGGGACCATGCTCCCACCAATGAGCTTCAACGTCCCAATGACATTGCAAGAAGCTCCAAAGAAGTCAGTCTTCGATCGACTTACCACTGCCGCGACCCCTCTCAATAGGTCGCCCAACTCCACTGCTTCAGGTTTTAATGGATTAGGCCAGAGCTCCATCGGGCCCATGAAGAAGCCTGCCATACCAGAAGGCGTTATCCCGAAGTGGATAGCCATCCCAGCTCCCATTCTTGGCGAAGTCACCAAGGTTGCTTCCCATGTTCGGAAGTCCGCTTCTGACAGGTTGGCCGTCCCCGTTCAACGGACGTCGATCTTTAAAAGGCTGGTACCGGCATATTCTGACCAACACAGGGGGCATGAGGAGGTCACCCCTATATCTGAAACAACTCCATTAGCACGACATGCTCGACGTCTCCACTGGCGCCGAGTAAAGAAGGCTGGGGAAAACTTCCCCTCTGGATTTACTCCTCCAGCTCCAACGGTGGGGATCGATACTGCTGTTCCAATCGGGAACAGCTTTGAATTGCTGAATACGGTGCGCAGAAACTCTCCTACTGCGATGTTGAAATGAACTCCTTCACCTGTGGAGAATACTCCAGAGAAGAAGCTAGAGCAGCCCCCTCAACGGCTGTCCTCTAAAATTTACAAAGTCTGGCGACAGGTCCGAGAGTCGGTGATCGATCAAGACTGCCTCCGACGACAGAAAAAGATGAAGGTTCGGCGGGGGAAAGATTACTCTGTCAAACCACAAAAAGCAAAAGCTACTTGGGTGCCCACTACAATGGCTCCCTTAACTCCAATCACTCAAAAAAGGAGGCCGCAAAAAGCCCCTGTGTCTTCGGCAAATCGCAAAGACACCGAACACAAACGCCCCAAGTCTGGGGGCATGGTGGTGCACACTGTTTATATGGCTTCTGGAAAGGAGGAAAGCCGCACTTCTACGGGCCACCGACCGCTCACCCGATCTGTGACGAAAGCCCAGGAGCAACAACAAAAGCTTCAGAAAATGATGACTACAATGGCTGCACTCACTGAGCCAAAAGAAAGCTCTGAAACGTCTTCGGATGAGCGTCAAGAACAAGAAACCGACGCTGACTTTTTACGCAGAGTCCTCGAAAAGAGAGACAAAGAAGCTGCAGAGCAAGCGGCTAACATAAAACAGATGGCGCTCCTCTTCCAAGATATGGTAGGGATGATGTTACAGCCGGACCCTCCTGCTGAAGATCCTCCGATCGTCCTTGAAGACGACAGGGGAGAAATGTCAAATCCTCCGCCGTCTCTATCAACAGCCAAGGAGGAGGCAATCTCCAAAGTTGACCTAGACGAATATATAACTCAGGAGATCCGGGTTCATCAGGCGAATGAAGCGGCTGGGCAAATTGTTAGAACCGGACGACCGTATCCGAGCTGGTATGACCAAATCAATTACCCGCCAGGATATACGATCCCTAAATTCCACGTATATAAAGGGACAGGGAATCCGCATCAGCATGTCGCTCAATTCAGGGCCTTATGCGGCAATACTGGAGGCGATGACAAATTGTTGCTACGTCAATTCGTCGGCAGCTTAGCAGAAACAGCCTTTGAATGGTATTCGGAGCTACCTAACGACTCTGTCAAAACATTTGCAGAGATGGAACTGCTGTTTACACAAAGATTCGCAAGTGCTAGTGAACGCACCTCGATTACAGCACTGATAAATGCCAGGATAAGGCCCGGCGAAACGTGGGTCCAATACGCAACACGATGGCGAAACCTATGGTCGAAATGCGAACAACGCATAGAAGAGGCACCTGCGGTAGGCATGTTTGTGGGCACTCTCGATCCGCAGGCGACCATCTCGCAATTCATGATGTTCTTCAGGCCGACCACCTTCCAGGCCTTGATCGACAAATTAGCCCAAATGGACCAGATGGGCCATAGACCGTTTCCTCCAAGACCCGATCCCCGAAATGAGAAAGGAAAAGCGATCATCGTCGCCAACGCTCAGCAACAGTCGAGCAACTCAAAGCCGGTCGCTCGCCAAAACAACGTGCGTCCACGCCCATCCCTCGAAGAGAGGCTAGGACGTCATTACTCGTTTCCTCAGAATAAAACGAGAAGACTGTTCGAGCTGGCAGTGCGCAACAGACTCATTAATCTGCCGAATCCAAAACGTCCGTTGCAGCCAGGCGATCTTAATAATCCTAATTATTGCCCTTACCACCAAACAGTAGGTCACCTGATCGAGGACTGCTACGTCTTCAAAAACTGGGTTGAAGACCAATACCAACATGGCAAGTTTGCGCTGTCTGAGAACTGGAAGGTGAGTCCGCCACAACCGCACGCTCCGAAGAAGATGGATACGCCGGGGGCATCATGTTCATTCATGGAGAAGGACTCATAGACCGAAAAGTCAATAAACCAGATATTCGCCTCAAATACGGCGACAACGGACCGAAACGTCCTTAAACTAACAACGGACCGAGATGTCCTTAAACTAATGATGGACCGCAATGTCTTAAAACTTGCAAATGAACGAAATGTTTTTAAACTACTACCGCAGCATTCTCAGGCTGACGAGAATATAAAAATAAAATAAAATAAAAATAAACGGTATGTCCATAAGCAAAATGGGCACGGATGAAAACCCGAAAGGGCTCCGTGAGTAAAAACAGCAGGGCTACCGGCGAGTGTTTGTGAAAACCTGAAAAGGCGCAATCTCGTTAGAAAAAATAAGAAGAATAAAAAGAATTAAAAAAAAAAACAAAAAAAAACGGTATGTCCATAAGCAAAACGGGCATGGATGAAAACCCGAAAGGGCTCCGTGAGTAAAAACAGCAGGGCTACCGGCGAGTGTTCGTGAAAACCCGAAAGGGCACAACCTCGTTAAAAGACACTTATAAGGTCCCATCGACCTTGTAAGGAGAAACCGCCCGCGTGAGATCCTTACTACTCACAAAGGGAGCAGCACACTTAGGGATCCCCACGATTCCTAAGGAGAAAATACACTTGCGAGATCCTCACGACTCGTAAGGAGAACTCTCTTATGGGACCCTCACGGCTCATAAGATTTGAAAGTCTTAAGTTACAGAGACCTAAACCTGTGCTTAAGCAAGCCCCACAACTTTCGTTATGGCCCTACAAGTGGTCCAATACTGGCTCTTGTATACAATCCACGGGCGTGAATAAACATTTCCCTAACAAAGTCTCATCCGTGACTAGGGATATGCTCGTACAGCAAACAACACTTGTAAGTCCTCTCGATTTACAAGAAGAAAACGCTCTTGTAGGATCCTTACGACTTACCGAGGAACATACACTTAGGAATCCTTACGACTCCCAAGGAGAAAATACACCTACAAGATCCTCACGAGTTGTAGGGAGAAATACCTTTGTGAAACCCTTACGGCTCATGAAGTCAAAAGCCTTAGTCAACAGGACCTTAATCCTGTTTACTAAGCCACCTTTGTTCGACATCGACAGAGGCAAATGATGATTCGCTCCTGGCAATATTCCAGTTGTAGCGATGCTGATGCCTAAATCGGTATCAAATTCCAAGTCCTTTCATGGCAGATGATGATTCGCTCCTGGCAATATCCCAGTTGTAGCGATACTGATGCCTAAATCAGTATCAAATTCCAAGTCCTTTCATGGCAGATGATGATTCGCTCCTCGCAATATTCCGGTTGTAGTGATGTTGATGCTGAGATTGGCACCAGATTCCAAGTTCTACGCTCGCGATAAAAATCAGCGAGCTGAAAATGCATATTAAATAGCCGAAATGATTGGGCAACTCGCAATAAAAAAACAGCGAGTAAAATATATATATATATATATATATATATATATATATATAGCCGAAATGATTGGGCAACTCGCAATAAAAAACAGCGAGTAAAAATAAAATAAACAGCCGAAATGATTGGGCAACTCGCAATAAAAAGCAGCGAGTAAAAACAAAATAAACAGCCGAAACGATTAGGCACCGCGAAAAATAACCGAAACGATTGGGCAATCGCGACCTTCGCGATATAAAAGCTGAAATGATAGAGCATCGCGGAAAGAATAAAAAAATGAAAGAATGAAACTTTTTGCCCTATAGGTAAAATCACATCGATCCCTGTGTACAATCCAGGGGCACAGATAAGGAGGGAACCACACCTTCCCAACAGGCTCCATCAGAAAGCGAAGCCAAATCTCGACGGTTCATAGACAACCTAGAGACCATCTCGACATTTTTCGCAATATTACAGACACGATGTCAACAAATGAAGCAAACGAAGATCCCGAGCTTCAGGGTCTTGACGTCAACATCGACAACTTAGAGATCACCAATGGCGTTCCTTCGCAATCCAGCAGGGTGTACATGCAAAGTTAACAAAAGACCTCACGGTCGAAACAAGCGGAGCGATGGCAAAATCCCAGCTTCACCTCAGCATTCGTCTCGATACAGTAGACGCAATGTCAACAACGGCGTTCCTCTGCAGTCTAGCTGGAGGCAGATGCAACGTCAACAAAAGACCTCACGGTCGAAACAAGCGGAGCGATGGCAAAATCCCAGCTTCACCTCAGCATTCGTCTCGATACAGTAGACGCAATGTCAACAACGGCGTTCCTCCGCAATCCAGCTGGAGGCAGATGCAACGTCAACAAAAGACCTCACGGTCGAAACAAAGCGGAGCGATGGCAAAATCACAACTCCACCTTAGCATTCGTCTCGTTACAGCAGACGCAATGTCAACAACGGCGTTCCTTCGCAGTCCAGCAGGGTGCACATGCAAAGTTAACAAAAGACCTCACGGTCGAAACAAGCGGAGCGATGGCAAAATCCCAGCTTCACCTCAGCATTCGTCTCGATACAGTAGACGCAATGTCAACAACGGCGTTCCTCCGCAGTCCAGCTGGAGGCAGATGCAACGTCAACAAAAGACCTCACGGTCGAAACAAAGCGGAGCGATGGCAAAATCCCAACTCCACCTTAGCATTCGTCTCGTTACAGCAGACGCAATGTCAACAACGGCGTTCCTTCGCAGTCCAGCAGGGTGTACATGCAAAGTTAACAAAAGACCTCACGGTCGAAACAAGCGGAGCGATGGCAAAACCCCAGCTTCACCTCAGCATTCGTCTCGATACAGTAGATGCAATGTCAACAACAGCGTTCCTCCGCAGTCCAGCTGGAGGCAGATGCAACGTCAACAAAAGACCTTACGGTCGAAACAAAGCGGAGTAACGGCAAAATCCCAACTCCACCTTAGCATTCGTCTCGTTACAGCAGACGCAATGTCAACAACGGCGTTCCTTCGCAGTCCAACACGGTGTAAATGCAAAGTTAACAAAAGACCCCATGGTCGAAACAAAGCGGAGTGACGGCAAAATCCCAGCTCCACCTCAGCATTCGTCTCAATACACCAGACGCAGTGTGAGCAAATGAAGCGAAGGCCAAATTCCTAGCTTCAAGGTCTTAACGGCAAGTCATATAAGGCCTGAAAGACCACCGGAGATCATCTCACATGGAGTGGTCACCTCCTCGACGTTCGTTTCGATACAGCAAACGAGTTGTCACCCCAGCGTTCTTCCTCCAACAGGGATTCGGACGTGACAAAGCAAACGAAGCGAAGGCCACATTCCTAGCTTCGACGTCTTGACGGTAACTCATATAAAACCGGAAAGACAATCGGAGATCATCTCGCACCAGCACAGAATGGTCACCACCTCGACGTCCGTCTTAATACAGCAGACGAGATGTCACCCCAACGTTCGTCTCGACACAGCAGATGCAGCGCCATTAAACGAATGGAGCCACGGTAAAATCCCTAGTTCCAAACCTCGACGGTTCACCAGCAACCTATAGATAACCTCGACGTCCGTCTCGATACAGTAGACGAGATGTCACCCCAACGTTCGTCTCGACACAGCAGGCGCAACGTCATTAAACGAATGGAGCCACGGCAAAATCCCTAGTTCCAAACCTCGGCGGTTCACCAGCAACCTAGAGACAATCTCGACGTCCGTCTCGATACAGCAGACGAGATGTCACCCCAACGTTCGTCTCGACACAGCAGACGCAACGTCATCAAACAAACGGAGCCACGGCAAAATCCCTAGTTCCCACCGCAACATTCGTCTCGATACAGCAGACGCAATGCCAGCAAACGAAGCAAAGGCCAAATTCCTAGCTTCAGGGTCTTGACGGCAACTCATATAAAGCTCGAAAGACTATCGGAGATCATCCCCACACCAGCGCGGAGTGGTTATGACTCATCGGGGCTCACCAAAATAAGCCTAACCTCAAGTAAAAAGCGACATGGCAAATTCCTAACGCTTGCTCTTCCGACGGTCAAACTGCCAAGGAGGATTGCTTGAAGACGTCTTGTCCAGCCCCCGAAGGGATCAGAGACACGGCAGTCGCAGGGCTACTCGAATAGCACAATTTCCTATCAAGTGTTGGAGATAGTGCCCTCAGAGTCAATTATTGGATCACAGGCACGTGATTGCAATGATTGATGGAGGACCTATCCCGGTAGGACAGTCTTACTCAAGATGATAGTATGCTATCTGGTTTATCTTTATCATCGTGTACTGCTTTAGGTGACCTGACAGGTCACTATTGCACGTTGATAGAGCCCCTAGGATTCTTGCTTAACCACCAGCAGTATGAGGGCGATCATATACGTGGGAGCTGGTAGTCTATAAGCACATCCTTAAAAGGTCCCTAGTCGTGGGAGTTTCGAGACAGGGCATCGATACTCCAGAGTAGACTAGTGTATACAGTCGAGACCCCGACGAGGGGCGGTGGCCGGTCTCACAAGCCACTGGTGTTAGTTGGTTCACCTAAGATGTATACAGGTGCTCATTGGGTTATGAGTACACCGGACAGGACTCGCCGGGAACATGCTAGTTGGTCTTATACCTGACGTCAGATAGCAGTTCCCTGGTGACATGTGTACATGTTAGTTCATCGACCTGGGGATCGTCATTTATCTCGTGTGAGTTCCCACTGTACTTTGATTACTACCCTACCACGCTCAAAGGAGACGTGCAAACAGGTTTTAGTTGGGTACAGTCCCGAGCCACATGGAGGCAGTGAGCGTATCTTCAGGGGTTCGTCTCTCCCGGTATTAGGGGTGAGGTCGCGCTGTGTCTAGGAGAGCCATTACACGAAGCCCTCGGCCGAGGCAGGAGATTTACTGGTAGGTATTCCAGTAGTATCTCAGGGTGTTCTGGGCTACACTCCGACACGACTTGTACCGCTTTTGGGGGTTCTGACTTTTACCAACCCCCTAGGCCGCCATGCGATGCTCATAGACGAACGGACCGGACTGTACGGATATTGTCACTGACAGGCTCAGTAGGGTGTCAGGATGAGTTCGCTCATCGACGTCCCTTTTGGTCAATACCTGGTAGCCCGTTACGTATTGGCTTATACCTCTGACGTGCTAGTGGTTAAATCCACAACCAAGGTATTGACGAGTCTTTAGAGTCCCCCACATTCAGCTACTCAGCTTTCGGGCGAAAAGCTGTAGAGGCCGTATGGAGATATGGCAAGGTCCGATCAGATACGTGCGGTATTGCACGGATCATGATTGGACAAGTTGTACTACAGGCCGTATGGATATATGGCAGGGTTCGATCAAATACGTACGGTATTGCACGGATCAGGATCGAACGGATATTACTAACCGGCTTTGGTTTAAGCCGGATTCTAGTATAGTACAGTGTAGATTTTGTCTCATTGCATTTGTATTTCAGTCGGAATACAGATGCGGGTGTGTATGCACAGTATCGGGGTTTTCCTGTAATTTATTACGGGACCAGTTTTCTGGAGTTGCCAGTTTGCTTTCCGTTTCGGCCAATTTCCTTTGTATCATTCATTGGCCGAAGATTGGTGGAGGAGGGCTTATTTGCATTTGTGCAAATAAGTATTTGTGGAGGGTGTTCTTTGCATTTTGTTGGATCATGATAATTGCACCATACCTTGACTTTCTTGAGTTGATGATTGTTTTGCTTTTTGAAGCAATCATGGTTGTTGATGATTGTGGTTGAGTGTGGTTTTTGTTTGGTAATCATGTTCTTTCATGATAACTTTTTGGTCTCTCTTTTGCATTATGATTATGAGAACCTCCCTCATTCCTTTGCTCTCCACAATCTCTCTCCCCTCACACACATGGTCGGCCATTGCTTAAGGGAGGGCTAAAAATTCTTGGGGGTGATTTTTTGAGCTCTCATTTGGTTTCAAAATACTCTCTAGTTCATCACAAAACTCCAAGTATCATTCCTCCACCATTTGGCAATTCCTATAAACCCCAAATGAGACACAAGCCTCTACGCTACATTCTACAGCAAACCTTGGGCACGTCGACTAGCCAGCTTCGTACCCGAGTTGCCTCGGCATTGAGGTGGGAGCCCATAAAAGATGTAGGCGATGTGGTGCACTTCCGGCGATGAGGTGGAGACAGGACATTCCGCGGGAGATCGGGACGACGACGAGAAGACCGGAGGACACGGATCAGTCGGTATATCTCTCTTCCCTTTCTTGTAGTTAGCTAGGACTAGTTAATGGTTCGATCCGGGTATTAGTGCGCGGTGGTGCCAGTTCATGAAAATTTTAAGTATATCACCGCTTCCGCATTTTGGCCTCTGGATGGAGGCCGGGGCGCCGCCGTGCACTTACATCGAGGACTATATCAGCTTATGCGACGGTACGATGGCCAAAACCCTAAGTACCACTAACCTTAACGGGCTTCTGTAGTAAAGAGCAGAGGTTAAATGCGACGTTAAGATATTCTTGCGAGAAACGCTCGATTCGTCTCGACTTGCGAAAAAAATTGTTGAGGCGGCTCGACTCGTGAGATAAAGCCTTAGGCAGTGGGTATAAAAGAAGCCTGTTTCCTAAGCACTGGGACCCTGCAAGTTGGCCCAAAACGGTCTCTTGCATACCATCCACGGGTCTCACTCTCCAACAACGAACTTCGACAAGGAGGGAAACAACCACTTACAAGTCCTCTCGACTCGTAAGAGGGAAAAATTCTCTTGTAGGATCCTTACGACTTACAAGAGAAAACCACACTTAGGAATCCTCACGATTCCTAAGGAGAAAACCCACCTACGAGATCCTCTCGATCCATAGGGAGAAAAGTCTCTATGAGACCCTCACGGCTCATAGAGTTGAAAAGTCTTAGGCAGCAGATCTGAACCTGCGGCCTAAGCCCCCGCTATCTCGTGAAGAAATCAAGAAGCTTACTCTATTACCTGCTAATTGTGATGACATGCTGAGAAAGAGGAAAAACAACAGAAAGAGCATCCGATTTACATTTGATCAAGCGTTCGAGACACACTCATTCATGCACAAGCAAAAGAATCAGAACGAAAAATAAAGACAAGCTGGGATAAAATTTTTCCATTAATATGGCCAATAGTTCTTACAATCATAAAAAAAACAATGAACGAAAAATATTATTACAATGGAATAACTTCAGACCCAGGACATGGATTGAGGAACTCGAAAGCGACCCTATCTATGACTTCCCAAGCCTCGCGGACCATCCTAGTGTGCTTTCTTTCGCGAGCACAAGCGTCAGGGTCCCTCCTGATGTCTTCCATCCTCCGATAAGCAGCGAGTATGGCAGACTGCTGAAAGACCTCGTGCAAGAGATCGATGAGACTGTCTCGCCGTCTTTTTAAGATAAAGTTCAATAGGTACACCAAGTGCACCTTATCCTCAGCGGCATCCAGCACCCTAAGAGGCACACCGGAACAGAACAGGGGAAGCGCTTCCCAGATGGCTCCCACGATAAGCTTAAAAAGGGAGGAACGCCGGGGAAGCAGGGGACCGTTGTATGCATCGAAGCGGCTCATGATTTCAGCAACTCCGCGTTTGTGAACTCTCGATTTTGAGAGCGGCCAAGTCGGCGGATGTCCCCGTAAGAGATGATCTCGTTAAGAGCATACATATGGGCGTCCATTGTTCCTGTAAAAGAAGATCGACAACAATCAGCAACCCTTAAAAGTTATGTTATATAATTTAAAAGGAGCAAAACTCCATTAATGAATCAAGAAATTATAAATGAAAATCTTTCAGAGAGCAAAGCTCTATTAATGGAACCCTAACAGGGTTATCCTTAATCCTCTTTAGACCCCTTTAGAGCAAAGCTCTGCCAAATGAAACCCTAAATGGGTCTTCTTTAGATCGGGGATCTATTGAGAGCAAGGTTCTGTCAATGAAAATTAATCTAATTTAATTTAATTCAAATTAAAGTTTTCATCTAAAAGTATTAAGAGTCTAACTTTTGAAGTTCTTGAAAATAAAGAGCAGGGCTCTGAGTTCTGAAAGTAAGATTTTGGAGATGATAATTATTCTGTTGAGGACCAAAGGTCCTATTTATAGGCACCAAGTGCCCTTTCAACTTCTAAAAGCTGCCGCGACGGTTGGGATTCTGCCACCGTTGCGCTTGCGTTTGGAGGCCACGTAAGCGCAACGGTGGGGAGGCATTTGTTTACCCCAATCAGAGCAAAGCTCTGTTCAAATTCCAAGGTGGGAGATGAAGCAACGCTTCATCTTCCCCCAATCAGAGCAAAGGTTTGCTTTGAAAATTTAAACTTTAATAAATGAAGTAACGCTTCAGATCCCGTGCGCTGCGCACAATGCGCCACGTGTCAGAAGTTGATGCGTCAGCACAGCGCCCGAGGCAGCGCAACCAATCAGAGCAAGGCTCTCTTAAAAAGACAAAAAGTAAAAGAAGCAACGTTCAGTTGCGCAAGCGCTGCGCTGCGCGACACGTGTCTGCGCAGTTGCGCAAGCACAGCTGCGCAAGCGCTGCGCGACACGTGTCTGCACAGCTGCGCAAGCGCTGCGCTGCGCGACACGTGTCTGCGCAGCTGTGCAAGCACAGCTGCGCAATCGCTGCGCGACACGTGTCTGCACAGCTGCGCAAGCACAGCTGTGCAAGCGCTGCGCTGCGCGACACGTGTCTGCGCAGTTGCGCAAGCACAGCTGCGCAAGCGCAGCTGCGTAAGCGCTGCACGACACGTGTCTGCACAGTTGCGCAAGCACAGCTGCGCAAGCGCTGCGCTGCGTGACACGTGTCACACGCTGGGGGAGTTGCGCAAAACAGAATAAATCTTTTCTGTTCTTGTTAAAACAAGAAGATTTTCTTCTGTAAAGCAGGGGCCTTTGGATCAAAGATCCAACGGTGGGGAAAATTCCCCAAATCACTCAGAGAAAGATTCTTTTAACAAATTTAACTAATTTATGGGCACTATAAAAAGGACCCCAGACCTCATTTCAAAGGGGGGAACATTTTAAAAAAAAAGAGAGAGAGAAAGAGGACTCCGAAGAACTCCTCAAGAATAAAAAAGGTAAAACCTTTGAAAGAAGAGAAATTTCTCTTATGAACAGATCAGTGATCTAAGAATAAGATCATGAATCTTCAACAAATAAATAAACAAATAAAATAAAAATAAAAATAGTGCCTTGCACTTGTTATGAACCTTTGGTTCTCTGAAACAAGGAAAAACTTGTTTTTCTTTGATCCAAATTCAGATTAAGGGATCAAAAAAAAGTGCTTTGCACTTCTGTTCTTGAATCTACAAAGATTCTTAGTGCTTTGCACAAATGCAATGCATTTCCTAAAAGGGCCAGGCCCAAATCAAAAAGACCTAACAGGCCTAAATAAATTGCAAAGCAATAAGAGGGCAGAGCCCCATCTGAATTAACACTCTGTTTGAGCAAAGCCCAAAATAAATAAACAGCCATGACACAGATCTAACAGACCAACAACAGATAAAAGTGCTTCCAATTGGACTTAGCCCAATCGCGACCATAAGTTCTTAAATTAAATTGACTGAGCAAGATTGCTCTCTTAAATCAATTTACTACCGGTTCGAGGGTACATCTCCGAACTCCTCTGACACCTGTCGTTGTAATCCTTCAATGACGTCAGAGAGGTGACGGGTCCCAACGACCACATACTATACGGACCGAAATGTCCCTAAACTAATAACGGACCGAAACGTCCCTAAACTAATATCGGACCGAAACGTCCCTAAACTAATATCGGACCGAAACGTCCCTAAACTAATATCGAACCACCACGTCCCTAAACTGGAATATGGACCACCACGTCCCTAAACTGGCACAATAGAGCCCAAATGCTCTTTTGTCGGATCTAAACGGTCCCGTTAAGTTGATCTTAGTCTCAAACTGGACTAACGTATCCTTAACAAACGTTTGAGTCGATCTTAGCCTAAAAAATGGCTAACGTATCCTCCAAACAGACTTTAGTCCCAAATTGGACTATGAATCTCCCAAACCGGAATAATAGAGCCCAAACGCTCTTTTGTCTGATCTAAACGATCCTGTTAAGTTGATCTTAGTCTCAAACTGGACTAACGTATCCTTAACAACCGTTTAAGTTGATCTTAGCCTTAAATATGGCTAACGTATCCTTAAACCTTCAAACAGACTTTAGTCCCAAATTGGACTATAGATCTCTCAACCAACTTTGGTTCAAGGGTACATCTCTGAACTCCTCTGATATCTGTCGTTGTAATCCTTCAACGTCGTCAGAGAGGTGACGGGTCCCGATGGCCAAACATGCAATGTCGGATCTAAACGATCTCGTTAAGTTGATCTTAGTCTCAAACTAGACTAACGTATCCTTAACAAACGTTTAAGTTGATCTTAGCCTCAAAAATGGCTAACGTATCCTTAAACCAAAACCCCAAACCCAAATCTAAGAAAATACGGATTTGGACTAATCCACGTCCTACGGGCGACGGCATTACTCAGTCTCCGTATACAATCCACGGGCAACCACGAACAAAACAAACACCCACGACACGAAGTGAAATTCTGGAGAAGGAGAAAGTTGTTACCGCGACGCGGTAGCGTAATTAACTGCAGGGGCTTGCTCCTGCAGGGAAGAGCGTCCCTACAATCAAAAACCCCTCAAGCGAGGGGGAATCTGACGAAGTCTGCTACATCGGCCGCATCCGTCTAAACCTCAGATACAAGGTGCCATAAATCAACTTGGTATCTTCGGAGAGGTAGACGGATAAAACAAAATAGCATCTGCCCCGAATCTCAGCGTCAGGACATTGCGGTCCTGTGCGCCGCCTTTCGGAGGGGAACAAGGCGCATTACAGATTCTCCCTGCCTAGGGTAGGCTGGGGTTTATTGATTGTGAGGATCTGAATCTCCGGAGCCACGGACTAAGCTACTGTTAATTACTTCTCGCCTTTAGAGCGAGAGAACCTCCGATTGACGGGTCAAACAGGCCATGCGAACTCAACGTGCATTGTGCGTGTGTTGTGTTTTGAAAGGGGTTTTGGATATATCGGGGGCCCGCAGAGTTTTTACGGGGGTCCCGCTAGCAGCCCCTTACGGGGTGCGGGGCAGCACCTCGTCAGAAATTTTTTCTAACGGGGGAGTTATATTTAGTGTGGAGTGCTTATAAAAATGGGGAGAAGTGTCTTAAAGATGCGTGCATGGCACGTGGGCATATGGTGCCCGGGGTCACGTGCGCGCACATGGGCGTGTGAGTGCCCGGGGTCACGTGCGCACACATGACCGTTGGGCGCCCCGGGGTCACGTGGCGCACACGTGACCATCCGGGGGTCACGTGCGCACACGTGACCGATAGGCGCCTCAACGCCCGGGGTCACGTGGCGCACACGTGACCATGAGAAACACCCACGGGAAGGGGCCTAGCCCCTAGGTTGGGGAGTTGAACCCCCAAGGGGTTTTTGGAGTTGAACTCCTGACATAAACTAATTTATGGAGTTAAACTCCAACAGATCTAGAAAGGAGTTAAGCTTCTAGAAATCTTTGGCTCTTCTTTTGAGCCTTGGATCTGTCCCAAGTTATATTTTTAGAGATGGGTCTCCTTTTTCTTTCTCTTGATCGGCGGGATCTTGGAGAAAAGGGGATGAGACTTAAAAGTCTCCCCTTTTCGAGATCTGATTGGAGATCCGAGCTCCCCTTTGTGGATTTTGTGATGAAAAACTATTTATTTTTGAGAAAGAAAGAGTTAAACTCTTGATTTAATTCAAAAAAGAGGAAGAGGGTTTTAGACCCTTGAGAAAGAGGAAGGAGGCACACCCTAGTTTTTTAGAGAGTGAAAAGTGTATTTTTATTCATCATCATGTTGCCTTTTATAGGCTTACATATTTATACATGCCCCCTTGGGCTTTACAAAATGGCATTTTGCCCATCATATGGCTCATGTGCCATTTCTTTTTTCCCATAAGCCATGGGCTTTACAAAAATTTGGCTTTATGCCCATTCATACATAAAAAATTACATAAAAATTATTTATTACATGATTTCATTTTGGCATGGGGAGGCTGGCTGCGGGCTCGACTTGGGCATGGGCCCGCTTGACCTGGGCTTGGGCCTACCTGGCTTGGGGTTGACCTTGACCTTGACTTGGTCAACCGTGGTGCAAATTTTGACCCCAACAGAAACGAATGTTGTTATTATATATATGATATATAATAAACGTTACTTATGTTTTGCACCCGCGCTAGTCATGCCTCACTATGCCGTTAGTTAAGTAACCTAACGGTGCATAATGGGACACTGTGGCGAATGCGGATGGTATAAGCATACGTTATATTTTCGTTTCTTCTGTGATACTTAGGAAGCATAAATGATGGGACTTCATTAATGAGATTAATGAAATAAAAGAAACCTAAAGATGTTATAGAATCTTGTTTTAGAAACTGGTAGCTCTAGTTTTTGCTTTGCATAGCGGTATTCCTTGTAGAATATCCAGCACCTCATTCGATGAGGAAAGAGCCGAGATCCCTTCACCGGGAGTGACCTCTTTAGCGAAACTAGCAGAAACTACAACCCACTCGGTGTTGTCTTTTGATTGCTTTTTTAGTTCATGCTTTGCATAGTGGTATTTATGAATATCCAGCACCTCATTCGATGAGGAAAGAGCCGAGATCCCTTCACCGGGAGTGACCTCTTTATCAAAACTAGTAAAAGCCTCAAAACACTCCTTTTCAAAATCACTCGATTCTACAACGATATCAAGTTCATTACGCAAAAGGTTTTCTTAAAAACCTGTCGTAGCCCTCCATCATTTCAGATAAGGACTATTTAGTATTCGTGCTACGTTTGTTGGCCTTCGTCAAGACGTAGTGTGCGGTAGCTGATTAGTGCTTATCTGCTAAAAGCATGTGATGCGATGGATTAGGGTAGTCGTGCGACTTTGTTGGCCTTCGTCTAGGGTCATGCGGGTGGGTTTAATTCAATCATGAAATGTACTGGTTGAACTTGACTAGCGGCCTATGGTTTGTTGGCCTTCGTCAAGGTCATAGGAAGTTATGGGCAAAATATTATCAGGAATTTCAAGTGTTGAAATTTGTAATGAGATTGCATACCTTCTATGAGATAGTTGGATCCCGATACCCACTGCGAGTAAGAGTTACTCCTGGAAGAATTTTGCACATTACAATTAGCCGATCAAGTAGGTGTCTAGAAAGGTGTTAACGGGGTTACGCCCCTGGGAAAACAAGGTTTATTTTAATTAGGAACGTGCGAAAGCACGGGGAACCTCTCTCAAAGTTCCGACACTGACATGGCCGAAAGATTGGCAATCTTGTAGGGTGTAATTAATCCCGGCTAGTCTTACCTTTTAGGGTTTGAAGGAAGATTTGATAAAAATAGTGGGAGCCATCCTGATTAGATAAAATAATAATCAATCTGATCTTGCAAGAGCATACACTGAGTGTTTCTCTCTCTCTCTCTCCTGGTAGCGACCGTGACATGCTTTAACCAAGATAATAATATGGATGTATTGACCGAACCTGCTTATTATACTAAGCTGGAGAACGTTGGTTCCGCTCTATCTTATAATTGTTATAAGTCCGAGTAGGAAATAGGGGAATATCCGGATTTCCACGCAACCCAAATGAGGAATGAGCATGTTGATGCATATTCTTCAGGAGTGTTCGTTACCAAGAACTATTTCTCAGTATCCTCTACGTCCTAGGTATGAGATACCGGATCAGGATCTCACATATGTAATCTGTTACATGGACTACAGAAAGATAGAGAACTGAGAATAGGCGATCGTTATCTAGTGTAGAGAATGGTGCAATTGTTGCAGCCAAATAAGTTGGCAAATATCACCTTGTATTACCAAATGGAAAATACATTGATTCTGAAGAAATGTTATTACATGCCGAACCTGATATACAACATTACATCAGTTTCTTTATTAAGTTAGAGAAGGATATAATTTTGTATTGCAGGATAATGTTGTGAACATTTTTCTTAATCAAGAGTTGATTGGATCAGGCACGTTATATAATAGCATATACGTTCTAAATCAAACCGCAGTTCAAAGTATCTAGAACACACATAAGAAGAGTAGTTCAGAAATGAACGAATTCTTCTTGTGGTATTGTAGGCTAGGTTATATCAATGCGACACGACTAGCTAAGTTACGTAAGGATGAAAATTTGAATCCGTTCGAATTTTCATCTTATGATACTTGCCAGTCTTGTCTCAAAAGTAAAATGACCAATACTCTGTTTACTAGAAACGGAGAAAGAGTTTCTGAACTCTTGGGACTGATACATGGTGATGTATACGGTCCTAAGTCTACAAATGCTAAGGCCGGTTCCTCGTACTTCATTATATTCACTGACTATCTCTCAAGATTCGGACATATGTTCTTGTTGAAACATAAGTCAGAAACTTTTGAGGAATTCAAGGAATATAAGCTTGAAGTTGAGAACCAGAGGGGAAAAAGTATTAAGTCTTTCGATGTGATCGGAGAAGAGAATACTTATGCATGGAGTTCATGGATTATCAAAAGGAGAATGGGATTTTTTCTCAGCTTACTCTTTCGAGTACACCACAGCACAACGGTGTATCGGACGGAGGATTCGCGCCTTATGAGATATGACGCGCTCTATGATGAGTACTGCTGAGGTGCCTGTTTCCTTTCTAGTGTTATGCACTTGAGAAGCTGCATACCTATTGAATGGGGTTCCATCCAAATCTATGCATACCACTCCATATGAGATATAGAATGGGAAGAGACTATGTCTTAAACGAGTTAAGATATGGGGTTATCCAGCCTATGTTGAAAGCAAAATCCGGACAAGCTCAAGGCAGGGTCGGTTCTGTAAGTTTGTTGGATATCCTAAACATTTGCCAGGGTATATCTTCTACTACACTAAAGACAAAAAGATGTTTTGTTTCTCAGCATGCCACCTTTTTAGAAAAGGAATTCTTATGAAGAAATTAGTGGTCATGAGGTAGAACTGGAAGGAGTTCCAGCTGGACAAACTAATAGCTGATGATTTGGTAAAACCAAAGGATTCAATAGTCTCCAACGAACCTCAGCCTCTCCGCGAATCTGGTAGGGTTTCTCATCCACCTGAGAGATACTACGGTTTCCTCGGTGACGGTAGGAGTGAGGATTGCATCATGCTAGATGATGACCCAACCAGGTTCGGGCAGGCCATCATGAGTGGGGACTCTGTGAAATGGTTGGATGCTATGCGATCAGAGATGGAATCCATATACCCCAACAAAGTATGACTTTGAATGCTGCACCTGAAGGGGTAAAACCTATCGGGAGCAAGTGGATCTTGAGAAGATTCTTTGTGTAGATGGAAAAGTTGAGACTTTCAAAGCTAGACTTATAGTAAAAGGTTTATCGTCAATAACCAGGTGTGGATTATGATGAAACCTTTTCTTCAGTGGATATGCTTAAGTCCATCAGGATTAAAGCACGCATCGCGGAGTTGGAACATCTATTTTGATGCGGAAGCCAAAGAGTTTGACTTTATAAAAAATGTAGATGAACCTTGTATATACAAGAAGGTTGTAGAGAGTAAGATTGTCTTCCTCGTATTGTACGTAGATGGCATACTCTTGATAGGAAATGGTTTCCTATGCTACACTCGGTCAAGCTCCTCTTATCACGAGAATTCTCCATGAAAGATCTGGATGATACCTACTACATCTTAAGATCTATAAAGATAGATCTAAGTGGATGTTGGGAGTGTCCCAAATCCAGGAACATTAACACCATACTAAAAGGGTTTAGTATGGAAGATTCTAGGCGTGGTGGTTCGCCCACTTACTCAGGAATCACTTTCTCCAAAAAGATGTCTCCCAAGATTGATTTGGAGAGAGCTCGCATAAAAGGGATACCCTATGCTTTGGCACTAGGTTTTATCATGTATGCGATGTTATGTACCAGACCAGATGTAACTGAATCACTAGGTGTAGTGATCAGGAATCAATCGAATCTTGGGAGAATCACTGGACAGCTGCGAAGGACATTCTTAAGTACTTGAGAAGCACTAAAGAAATGTTCTTGGTGTTTGTAACGGTGAACTCCAGTGGGAGTCCATTACCAATTCGAGCTTCCAGAGTGATAAGGTCGACTGAAAATAAGTCACAGGCTTTGTCTTTACCCTCAATGGAAGGACGGTATGTTGGAAGAGTTCCAAGCTAGATACCGTGGCAAACTAGACGATAAAGGCTGAATACATCACTACCAACGATGCTGCCAAAGTGGATGTCTGGATATTTCTTGTTCATGAGATGAACATGGTTCCTACCATTGAGCGTCCAATAACCGTTATTGTAACAACAATGGAGTTGTGGTTTTGGCCTAGGAACGCTGGTCCCATCAGTCATCCAGACATATTCTGAGGACAGTATCACCTGATTAGGGAGATGGTTGATCTCCAACGGATCGAGATAAGGAGGGTTGACGCGAAGGATAAAACCGCGGATCCACTCACAGAGGCCTTTCCCTAGAGATACTTTTATGGGGTGTTGAATATGAGATACTACAACAAATGGCCTTAGTATAAATGGGAGATTGCTAGTTATATGTATGCCATATAGGCCATTATTATACATGTGATGTATATCATAGTGGATGCTTGGACATATATAGGGAGGACTTTCTTGCTCGACATGATAGTATGCTATCTGGTTGCTCTTTATCTTAACATGTACACTTATTATCTCTCTATTACGTGTTGATAAAGCACTTAGGATGAGTACTTGACTACCAGGATTATGATGCAGATCATACTAGTAGGGCAAGGGTGGTCGGTAAGTACATCCTTCAATAGTTCCTAGTCGTGGGAGTATCGAGATGGGGTATCGATATTCCAAAGTAGACTAGCGTATACGCTTCTCGACCCATGTGATGGGCGATGGATTGTTTCCTGATTAAAAATCAGGAATTACCTCAATGAGGTATCACGTGTTCACACGTGACCAATGGTCATGTGATGACACGTGATGGTTAAAATCTCATCAAGCAGAAACGGAAAACAAAAGGCTGAAAGATGACCCAATTTGGGGTCACGTGCTCACACGTGACCAAGGGTCACGTGCCAACACGTGACCAAGGGTCACGTGCACGGTTCAAAAGAATTTAATTCTAAAAGTCAGAAAATACCTCAACGAGGTATCACGTGCGCACACGTGACCAATGGTTACATGTTGATACGTGATGGTTAAAACAACAATATAAACAAGCGGCTGTTAAAGGGCTCAATTGGGGGTCACGTGTTCACACGTGACCAAGGGTCACGTGCCAGCACGTGACAGGCTTTGAAAGCCGTACAGCTTAAAAGAATTTAATTCTAAAAATTAGGAAACACCTCAAGGAGGTCATGTGCCCACACGTAACCAAGGGTCACGTGCCAGCACGTGACAGGCTTCGAAAACCTTACAATTTAATTGAATTAAAATTCTGAATTTCTCTAAAATCTTTCCAAATGGAAAAGGATTAAGGAGAACCGTTGGATTAAAAATCCAGGGGTGATTAAATATCACCGATTTATGGAAAAATCTTAGACAAGGAAAGATTTCCCTAAATCTCACCAGAAATAACAAACAGAATATGTTTGGATTGAAAATCCAACGGTGAATAAATTTCACTTAATAATCTAAGGGCTCATATTAACTATGAAAACAAACAAAATCTTTCAAAGAAAGATTTGCTAAACAAATTCATTCTTTTCCTCCTCCTATAAATAGGAGCCAAGAGAAGAGAAGGGGGGGAGAATTTTAGAGAAAAAACTTTGGAGAGAATTTTGGCATCTTGAAAATTCAGAGAGAAAAGAAAGGAGAATCTAATTCCCAGAAAAGAAAACCCTAGGTGAGAAAAAGAAAGGGGATCAAAACTTTTGAAAAAGAGAATTTAATTCTCAAAAAATTTAAGAGTTTAACTTTTCTGCAAAAAGAACTTAGTTCTTCCTCTGGTTGAAAATTTGCACAGAGCACATCTCCCCATAAGTTGAGAATTTAATTCTCATCGGGTTGAGATCCTGCCATGCAGATCCAAAACTTAGAGGGGGAATTGAGTTTAGATAATTTAATTCTCCCAAAACAAAACTAGGGTTTAACCTTAATTGAGAATTTAATTCTCTCAGATTTACATGAATTTAATTCCTTCAAGATTGACAGAACTAGGGTTTAACCCTAATTGAGAATTTAATTCTCTCAAATTCACAGGAATTTAATTCCTCCTAAAAAATGAAATTAGGGTTTCACCCTATATAAGAATTTAATTCTTTTACATATATGGGAATTTAATTCCTCTAAAAGAAAATTAGGGTTTAACCCTACATAAGAATTTAACTCTTTCATAATAGGGGTTTTAATTGCTCCCCCCAGAATCATAATTAGGGTTTAACCCTATGAAGAATTTAATTCTTAAAAGATAAAGAGATCTTCAAGCATGCAAAAAAACCAGGGTCACGTGTCCCTACGTGACCCCTGAAAAGATCCCAAGAAATGAGAAGGAAAGAGCTCAGAGGCAACGCCTCACGTGCTCCACGTGACCCCCGAAACACAGAAAGAAAAAGCAAAAGAAATAGAGGCCTTGGGCGCTCTTACGTGTTCCCACATGACCTCTTGGCAGACGCTTTAAATCCTCCTCACGTGCCAGCACGTGATGCTCCAAAACAAAATATAAAAAAGTGCTTAACACTCGTTTGCATAACAAAGTAAAAGGATTTGGTCCCACTTCTGGGCGCCCTCACGTAGCCCCACGTGACCCATTCCTATTTAGGGTTTAAACACTAATTCGTGAGCTTTATTCCTAGTGTTTAACACTGATTATCTTTTAGTGTTTAACACTAATTCCAGAACTTATACCCAGTGTTTAACACTGGTGTTTTCTAGTGTGTAACACTAATTTGGGGACTATATTTCCAGTATTTAACACTGTTACCTTCTAGTGTTTAACACTAACTTGAAAGCTTTAACACTGTTGCTATCTAGTGTTTAACGCTAGTTTTAACCAAATTGGTTAATCTTCCAGAGGCAAAGCCTCCCATTCAAAATTGAGTAAAAATCAGAGCTCTAATGTCTACTGCTCAATCACAGATAAAAATGTTATCAGAGCCCTCAAACTTTTGCTAAATAATGTGTGCCTGAAACCAGACAAATAGACTAATGGTCCAACAAAGGGCCAATATGTCAAACTTAATTGGACTTAGCCCAAATTGGCCATAAGTCCTCAATCCAGACTTAACTGAGCCAATGTGCTCATAATACAATTAATTGGTCTTGGTTCCAAACTGGGCTACAGATCATTTAATCTACCTTGGTTCAAGGGTACATCTCTTCATCCCTTTGATATTTATCGTTGTAATCCCTCAACGTCTTCAAAGAGGTGACGGGTCCCAACAACCATACATTTCACGGACTGTGGGGGTCTTAAACTCATGGACTGTGATGTCCTTAACCTCGACCGTGATGTCTTAAAACTAACATTGGACGGTGGAGTCCTTAATTCCACGGACTATGATGTCCTTAACCTCGACCGCGATGTCTTAAAACTAACATTGGACTGTGGAGTCCTTAATTCCACGGACTATGATGTCCTTAACCTTGACCGTGATATCTTAAAACTAATAATGGACTGTGGAGTCCTTAATTCCACGGACTATGATGTCCTTAACCTTGACCGTGATGTCTTAAAACTAATAATGGACGGTGGAGTCCTTAAACCCACGGACTATGATGTCCTTAACCTCGACCGCGATGTCTTTAAACTAACAATGGACCCCTATGTCCTTAAACTGGCAATCGATCGCAATGTCACCAAACTAAACAATAGAGCCTAATTGCTCTTTTGTTGGATCTAAACGATCCCGTTAAGTTGATCTTAGTCTAAAATTAGACTAACGTATCCTTAACAAACGTTAAAGTTGATCTTAGTCGCAAATGAGACTAACGTATCCTTAAACACAACCCCCTAAAACCCAAATCTAAGAAAGATACGGATTTGGACTAGTCCACGCCCTACGGGCAACGACATAACTTAGTCTCCGCATACAATCCACGGGCAACCACACACAAAACAAACACCCACGACACGAAGTGACCATCTGGTGAAGGAGAAAGTTGTTACTGCGATGCAGTGGCGTAATTAACTGCAGGGGCTTGCGCCTGCAGGGAAGAGCGTCCCCACAATCAAAACCCCCTCAAACAAGGGGGAATCTGACGAAATCTGCCACATCGGCCGCATCCGTTTAAACCTACGATGCATGGTGCAATAAATCAACTTGGTATCTTCGGATAGGTGGACGGATAGCACCAATTAGCATCTGCCCCCAGATTCAGGCAAGACAGCCCGTCTTCCCGGTTTCCGGCGGTAAACAGATTCTGGCACGCCCGGTAGGACCTTTTCCTCTTTCCACTCCATACTTCGTGTGTCGTGTTCGCGAACTAATCGCGGTTTGCTAATGGTTGCCCTTGGGTTTCAAGGTACTAAGATTTGGCATTTTTCTTGGTGCAGAAAGCAAAGGATCAATGGCGTTCACCTGCTCAAAGTGTTCCACATGCAACTGCAACCCACGTCCTGCCTCAATTGGGGGCATAGCATACGAGCCCCAAGCGGCTTCCCTGTTCACGATGCCCGTGGAACAGGTCACTCAAGCCACCACAGGGCTGTTTTTCGGGACCATGCTCCCGCCAACAGGCTTCACCGCTCCCGTGCCCGTACCAGAAGCTCCCAAGAAGTCGGTCTTCGATCGACTTACAGCTACTGCGGCCCCTCTCAATGGGTCGTCCAGCACCAGTGACTCGATCTTCTCCAGATTGGGCCAAAATTCCCATGGGCCCATAATGAAGCTTGCAATCCCAGAGAAGGTTATTCCGAAGAAAGTAACCAACCCTGCTCCCGAAGTCATCAAGGCGGCTTCTCCTGCCAAGGGGTCGGTCTTTACAAGACCGACCGTCCCAACTCCCACTCCCTCTCCTGCTTCTCAAAGGATATCGGTCTTTAACAGGCTGACACCAGCAACGGCCCCTCACCTGAACAGAGGGCAAGACAAGGCCATCCCCGTCACCGAGCCAACTCTATCAGCTCGACACGCTCGATGTCGCCACTGGCGCCGAATGAGGAAGGCCGGAGGCAACTCCCCTTCTGGGCTAACTCCACCAGCTCCAACGGCGGAAATTAATGTTGATGTTCCAACTGGGAATATGTTCGAGCTGCTGAATAAGGTGCGTAGGAATTCTCCTACCGCCGTACTGAAAAGATCTCTTCCTCCGGTGGAGAATGTTGCGGAAGCAAAACCAGAACAGTCCCCTCAGCGGCTGTCCTCTAAAATCTACAGGGTCTGGCGTCAAGTCTAAGACTCGGTGAGTAATCCAAATTTCTCCCGCCGACAGAAAAGGGCAAAGGTTCAACAAGAAGAAAGCCATCCTGCCAAGCTACGAAAAGCTATCTGGGTGCCCACTGTGATGGCCCCCTCAACTTCGACCGCTCATGAGAAGAGAAGGTCATAGAAGATCCCCGTGCCTGCGACAAATGTCAAAGGCACTGAGCCCAAACGCCCTAAGTCTGGGAGCATGGTGGTGCATACTATTTACATGGCATCCGGGAAGGAGGATAGACGCACTTCTACGGGCCACCGACCACTCACCCGATCCATCACAAGGGCTCAGGAATAGCAACAGCAGAAGCTCCAGGAGATGTTGACTGCAAAGCCGCACTCACCGGGCCAAAAGAAAGCCCAGAGGCATCATCAGAACAACGTCACGAACATGAGACTGATGCTGAATTCCTTCGAAGAATGCTCGAAAAGAAGGACAAGGAGGCTGCAGAACAGGCGGCCAATATAAAGTAAATGGCTCTTCTCTTCCAAGACATGGTTAGTATGATGATCCAGCAGGACCCTCCAGCCGAAGATCCTCCGATTATCCTCGAAGACGACAGAGGAGAAACATCAAATCCACCTTCGGCTCTTTCAACAGCCAAAGAGGAAACGATCTCTAAAGCTGCCCTGGATGACTATATTGCTCAGCAAATACGAGTTCACCAGGCAAATGAGGCAGCCGGCCAAGTTGTCAAAACTGGGCGACCATATTTGGGTTGGTATGATCAAATAAAATACCCGCCAGGCTATACGATCCCGAAATTCCACGTGTACAAGGGAACGGGCAATCCCCACCAGCACGTCGCCCAGTTCAGAGCTCTGTGCGGCAACACCGGGGGAGATGATAAGCTTTTGCTCCGCCAATTCGTCGGCAGCTTATCAGAGACGGCGTTTGAATGGTACTCCGAACTTCCAAACGATTCCGTCAAAACTTCCGCAGAAATGGAGTTATTATTCACCCAGCGATTCGTGAGCGCACGTGAACGCACCCCGATAACAGCATTGATCAATGCGAGGGTGAATCTGGGTGAAACTTGGGTTCAATACGCAGTCCGATGGAAGAACCTGTGGTCGAAGTGCGAACAACACATCGAAGAAGCACCCGCGGTGGGCATGTTCGTGGGCACCCTAGACCCTCATGCAACTATTTCACAGTTCATAATGTTCTTTAAACCGACCACGTTCCAGGCTTTAATCGACAAGCTAGCCCAGATGGATTAAATGGGTCACAGACCGTCTCTCCCGAAGCCGGAACCGCGGAACGACAAGGGTAAAAGGAAGGCGACCTTCGTTGCGAAAACCCAACAACAGCCCAGTGCTCCAAAACTAACGGATCAGTTGGAAGAGAGACGGCGCTATTACAATGAGAAAATGAAGCGTCCTTACTCATTCCCACGGGACAAAATGAAGAGGCTGTTCGAACTGGCTATGCGCAACAGGCTTATCAATTTGCCGAATCCAAGGCGACCACCGCTACCCAGCGAAGTAAATAATCCCAATTATTGCCCTTACCACCAAACGGTAAGACATCCGATCGAGGATTGCTTCGTCTTTGAAGGATGGATCGAAGATCAGTACCTACAAGGCAAGTTTGCGCCGTCTGAGAAGTGGAAGGTAAACCTACCACAACCGCACACTCCTAAGAAGACGGACACACCAGGGGAAACGCGCTCTTTTGTTGAAGAAGCCCATGGGAGGTCGTTCTTTCGGCCAAAACCAAAAGGATGCTGAATGATCTCCAGACATGCCCGGCGATCAGGTGGAAGAACCCGCTGGAAGCCCAGATCATCGAAGGGATGCTGGAACCGCGCCCAACTCCAAAGACTGGTGGTGATAGCCAAAGCACTCACACCCAGCCGTCAAAATTTTCGAAAAAGAAGAAGAAATCCAACAAGCCCGTGAAGCCTGGCGACAAGTGCACGGACCTACAGAAACAGATCGACGCGCTGGAGGAATATAATCAGAAGGCGCGGACTCCAATCACTCTCCAAGAGTTCCTCAGCCACGTCCTTGAGGACGAAGAGGATGGAGAAGACTCGTCGGATGGATCTGAGGATTACGTAGCAAGTTGCCACGTGATCTCTCATTCATCGCTAGACAATGAAGAAGCTCCTTGCACAGAAAGACTGGAGGCAGGTCCCGAGCTAGAACTTCTATAGCCATCAGACGAAATGATCGACGCCTTCCTGAATGAGATTCATCTGAAAAGTAAAGCCGATCAGGAGCGTGAGACAGCCATATTTGAAAGAGCCAAACGCCGACGACTAGACGAAAGAATCGAGACACTCCCTCCGAATCAAGGAACATCCGTCGCGGATAAAAACAAGTTCAAGAAGAGGAAAATGTTTGCTAAAGCCATATCAATGGGAATGAAGCCACCACCCTCTGAAGGAAACATTCCTGGTGATACAGAAACACATCCTAGCTACTGCTTATATCATCGAAAGATTTCGCACCCTACCGAAGAGTGCGACGCTTTTAAAAGATGGTGGCAGGGATATGTCACTCACCGGCAACACTTTAAGCGGATGAAATGCAAAACACGTCGGGAGCAAAGAAGTGCGGCTGAGGAGCATAAAAGAAATACTGGCAACTATCGCATGGTCAACGCCGGGGGATTGCAAATTCTCACATTCGGGAGCGACTATGACGAGGAAATGGCTCTTGGCCCTCTCTTTAGAGAGTCCACCTCGGGGAAAGAAGGAGAACCGAAGGCCTATGAAAACATTCAGCTGCGCAATCGCACGCTTCCAGAAAAGAACCTCGGACCCGCGAACAAAAAAGATAAGGGAAAAGAAAAGATCCCTGAGGATATCGCCCTGGACGACCAAGTCATGAAAGAACTGACCGCTAAGGACCCGCCAAAGAAGAGTAAGGTGGACAATAACGTTCTGGCGCACTTGAGAAAGTTACCCTCACAGCTCAGCATTCTCGAAGCCCTTTTACTATTGAAAGAAGCGAGAGATTCATTGATTAAGGCGCTACAAGAACCAGAGCAATTCCAAGCTTTCCTCGCCGTGGAAAAGATGAAGGACGAGCTGGAGGAAGTACACACAGCCGATTTCACCTTCGGCGACGAAGACCTCCTTCTTGGGACGTGCGAGCACAGCCGTCCCCTTTATGTCTCAGGATATTGCCACGATACAAAGATAGGCAAAATCCTCGTCGACAATGGGTCTTTCGTTAATCTTCTCAACGTGCGAGTGTTAAAGGAAGTCTGCATGAGCGTCCAGCATCTCGCTCGTGATAAAATCACCATCTCTGGTTTCGACTCCCAATCATCGCGGACTCTCGGGTCTGTGATATTAACATGACGATTCGGGCTACTCGTCACGGATATCAAGTTTCACGTCATTGACGTCAAGACCTGCTACAATGCTTTGCTCGGCCGGCCTTGGTTACACGAGTACAACATCATCCCTTCTACACAACATCTGTGTATGAAGTATTTCAAGGATGGTCTCGAGTATACCGTAACAGGAGAGCTGAACCCATTCTCCGTGAACGAAGTCCGCAAGTATGAAGATGCAAAATATTTCTTGCCAGATTTTGAGGACACGGAGAGATGTCACAAACCGGAGAACAAAGCTATCACCACCATTCCCGTCTTCGGGAGTGATACTAAAGAAGAGGAAGAGATGGTTTATTCGGGCCCACCCCAGCACAACAAGCCAGGACCGTCCGCTCCTATGTTGATCTTTAGCAGTGACTCGGAAGATGAGGTCCATGCTATATTCTCTGCTCGGCCATCAATACAAGCCTTTGATGGAAATAATCAGAGTTTGCAAATTACCATGATTCCGCGGGAGCACTACAAAGATCTCGACGCCCTTGAAGCTTATAGTGTGCAAGAACTACATACATTTTACGTCCCTTCCAGGCGAAAGGGTGAAAAGGCGATCCTATTCTACCGGTCCACGGAAACAAGAATGGAGAAAGAAATCTGGCACGGCGCGGATTCTACACTTGACAGGCTCCATCCCATCCGTTTGCCTAGATATTACATGAACGGACTAAAAAGGCTCTTGAAGCGCCAAGGGGTACCATTCAAACAGACCATTCGACAAGCTCGGTTCTACAACAGGATTTGGGATATCCCTGGAACTCAGCGCAAGCTGCCCAATGGGAGAATGGAAACGCTCGGGCTTGGATATATGAAATCCGGGAAACGGGAACGAGTCCATGGTAGCTACGTCATATATGACTTCGATGAAGAAGAGGACGCCCTGTCAGAAAACGCCGACCTTGAACCAAAACGAGATCCTGCAATCAAAATGCCGAGTCCGTCATTTGAAGAACGAATAGACAAGCTTATCAGGGAAGCGGGTCAAAAGGTTCGAGATGACCATAATCGCGAAATGGCCATCTACGAGAAAGCCAGGACGCAACGCCTTCTTCAACAGGCTGCGAAAGATGAAAACGCTCCTCCCTGTCAACCCGTCATTCAAAGGGCCCGACGCAGAGGCAGAAACAAGTCAATGAGCAGGAAAGGCGTTCAGCAACGACAAAGTGGGACCAAGAAGTCACGCGATTGAGAATCGAGCGGTCCGGATTTGTCCCTTATGAAGAAAATGAGTCGAGCATACTCTTTTCCTCAAGATAAGACAAAGATGATACTTGATCTCGCTATAAAACATCAAATGATTATGCTTCCGGAGTCTAAACACCCCGAACAAGCTGGCGAAGTCTCTCATCCAGACTACTGCTCTTATCACCGAGCAATAGGACACTCTCTCGAAGATTGCTTCACCTTCAAGAACTGGGTCGAAGATCAACATCAGCTCGGCAAGTTCGCTCTATCCGACAGTTGGAGGATAACTCCGCCACAGAAGCATGAACCCAAAGCCACGAGAGTAGAACCAGATCCACATTGGTCTTGGAAGCGAGCTCGTACTTGTCATATGATAACGATATCAAAAGAGGAACCCGTGGATATGGATGACCTCCCCTGGTGCTTCGAAAACAATGACGACGAGGTGATCTCAGAGTTTCCACCGGCGCCAAAAGAGCTAGAAGATAGAATACATACCACTGCAGATAACCTCAAGAAAATTGATTTGGGGACGGCAAATGACCCGCGACCGACATTCGTCAGTGAGCTACTATCTGAAGAAAGGGTGGCCGCGCTAAAAGACGTGCTTATGCAGCATAGAGATTGCTTCACATGGAACCATTCCGAAATGCCAGGATTAGATCCAGAAATTGCTGTCCACAAATTGGCAATATCCCCGGACGTTAAGCCAATCAAACAAGCACCGAGGAGAATGCGGCTCGAGCTTGATATGAGTATCAACACCGAGGTCAAGAAGCTGATCGACTCTGGCTTCATCCAAGAGGTCCAGTATCCTGACTGGATCGCCAACATCGTCCCGGTGATGAAGAAAAATGGGATAGTGCGCATCTGCGTAGACTTTCGGGATCTCAATAAAGCCTGCCCGAAAGACGACTTCCCAGTGCCAGTCACTGAGCTGATGATAGATAACACGTCCACTCACGAAGTCTTCTCCTTCATGGACGGCTCATCAGGTTATAATCAGATAAAAATGCATCCTGAGGACCAGAAGCACACCGCTTTCCGGACCCCTTTGGGTATATTTTGCTACCAGGTGATGCCTTTTGGTCTAAAGAACGCCGGTGTCACCTATCAGAGGGCAATGACGAAGATCTTCGACGACCTTATACATGAAATTGTCGAATGCTATATTGACGACCTCGTGGTTAAAAGCAAATCATACGAGGAACATCTGGAGCGTCTGAAGGTCGTATTTCAACGCCTCCGGCAATACAACTTGAAGATGAACCCCCTCAAATGCGCATTCGGGGTCTTCTCGGGCAAATTCCTAGGATTCATTGTCCGACACCGAGGTATCGAGATAGATCCGTCAAAGATCAAGACGATCATGGAGATGCCCTCGTCAAGGACTCTCAAACAATTGCGGTCTCTCCAAGGAAAGCTCGTGTATATCCGGCGATTTATAGCCAATATCTCTGGCAAGTGCCACCCATACAGTCACTTGATGAAGAAAGGGACCCCGTTCGTCTGGGATCACAAATGCCAAGGCGCACTGGACGAAATCAAGCAGTACCTGCAGAACCCGCTAGTGTTGGCCGCTCCGTTCAAGGGAAAGCCCATTATTCTTTATACAACAGCCCTTAAAGGTTCCTTAGGCGCATTATGGGCATAAGAGAATGACCAAGGCAAAGAAAGAGCTCTCTACTACTTGAGTCGAGTTCTCCTGGGGGCAGAAAGCAATTATTCTCCCATAGAAAAACACTGTTTGGCCTTGATCTTCGCGATAACGAAACTCAGGCACTATGCATTGGTGCATGAAGTCCGTCTCATATCGAAGGTGGACCCTCTCAAATATTTGATGTCAAAGGCCATACTGACAGGGCAACTCGCTAAATGGGCCTTGCTCTTAATGGAATTCTCGATAACCTATCGGCCTCTTAAGGCAGTGAAAGGCCAGGCCATCGCCGACTTCCTCGCAGAGCATCCGATACCGGCCGATTCCCCTTTGAATTGCGAACTGCCAGACGAACATGCGTTTGATGCGATCGACGGTGGTGATACCCGATGGGAACTTTATTTTGATGGAGCGTTGTAACACCTTAGAATGTGTTTTGTAGCTAATTATATTTTAATGTGTGGTTTTTAATAAAAAGTTTACCAAATTGGTTTTTAAATATTTTATCCTAGTTATTGTGTATTTTATTAGAATTTTGTTAGGCTTGCACACACTTGTGCATGATAACTTGGGTGTAATTTGGGGTTTAGCCATGATTTACTACATGGTAAACTAACCATTTTTCCCTAATCTAGTTTTGATTATTATTAAGTGTCATGGTTGTAATTAGTCATGATAGTTTTAAAAGTGAAAAATGAATTTAAAAAGGGGTTTTATTTTGAATTTTTCTTTGGTTCATGGTTGACCTTGAGAGAGAGAGAGAGCATGGGGCATCATGGCCTTTGCTATGCCTCATTTAATGAGGAGAGAGAGAGAGTAAGAAGGGGGTCTTTGTTGTGTTCTCTCATCTCTCATTCTCTTTTCTCTCATTCCCTCACTCTCACAACACACACACTCACTCACTCACCAGCAGCAGAAACAACAGCAACATCAACTACAACAACAACACAACAACAACAGCAGCAAGAACAGCAGCAGCAGCCATAGCAACAACAACATCAACAACAAGATCAACAACAACAACAACAACAACAGCATCACCATCATCAGCTTCAGCTTCATCATCATCTCAAGAACAGCAACAAGTAGCAGAAGCAGCAGCAAGCAGCATCAGCAAGCAGCAGCAGTGGCAGCAGCAGGCAGCAAGCATCAGCCGCTGTAGCAGCAGCAGCCCAGCACTTGCAGCAGCTCCTTTCACCTCTTCACCTGCTTCTTGGGGGTCTTTAGGGTATAACTCTTGAACCCAATTCCCCTTATTGCTTGCTTATGTGTTAATTTGCGTCGATTTGTGTTAAATTGTCGATTTAGTGCTAGATTATGGTGTTTAAGTGGAATTTTGGGAAATTGTTGATTTTGTTAGCTACCCTAGTTCATTTAAGTGCTAATAGGGCCACTTCAACTGAGAAATCCCCAGATTACACTAAAATACCATAGATTTTCCTTATTGTGCAAATTGGTGACTTTTAAAGTGAAATTGTGACTTCTGGAATCTGCTATAGACCCGGACCTTGTAGAGTAAAATTGAGCAAACTGGGACATGATACCTAGGTCTAGAGCACACCACATGAACACGAGCCCCTACCCCCATACTGTGGCCGCCAATTTAGTCAATCTGGCCGCAATTTACGGCTAGGAAGGGGTTCTGGGTGTTGGGGTTTTGTGTAGGGTAGTCTGCAGTGTTGTGTAGTGTTTTGACATGTCTAGTTTTGTAATATTCTACCTGTAGGAAAATCTGGGGCTATATATCGTTTTTGGTGTCCGTTGTGTTTGCGCGATACGCGCGATACGTGAGTGGGTTCTGTGATCCAGCGTATCGCGGCGTGTCGCGATGGTTTTAGACGCGTACACACACGATTCAGCGTATCGTGCACACGCGCGTTTAGTTCGCGACGCGAGTTTCTCGTTTCGATTCGATATCGCGTTTCGCGGAATATTTTGGCTTATATATGATTTTCATGTCGTATTTGCAGGTTTGCAGGCAGGAACTACGGACACGGCTACAGGGAGGAGCAGATGGTAGGATTCACCTAGCGTGGAGTGTAGGTGAGTAGATTTAACATCTACAGGGGAATCGTCCGCATGGCGTTATGCGTCTGGGCTAGGATTCAATACCTGTCGCACATTCTATGTCATTGTAGAATTGCGCCTTTACTTTATCTGCTTGATATAGTTATATACTGTGACTAGCAGCCGTAGGACACTGCACATATTATTGACGGTTCATGTTGCACGAGCACGGATTGTATGCTACACATACACCGTCAATAATTGCCATGTCACACACTACCCCTTATAGCTACTATTGCTTACCACACTTGACATCTATCTCATCGTATACCTGTAGTGTATCTTACCTTTAGTGATGGTATATATACACCTTGCGATACAGCTACAGGTATACCATGCATATATCTTAGTTATACCGGGAGGGATTTCCTACATATGTTACTTATACCCAGGGGGGTATACGACATCAGTTCCTATATGTAGATACCTGTGCATTGCTACACCTGTATGTTACACACATATTCAGTTGCAGATACTTATTTACTTTTACTGATGTCACTTAGCTGTATCATCTTGATTTCGCATACATCTGGTTCAACTATATACTTTTGTTTACCTGCTCGCATTCAGATATATCGCATATATTCATTCCTGGATTTGCGCATTGTTTATTTGGATTTTATATGATGTTTTCGGGATTTGGGAACCGTGGGGGTTCATGAATTTATGCATACATGGAACAACCCGGTTTCCTTGATATGATATTTGCGCGTCCCCCATGAGTTTTATCGGTGCTGATTATATGCTCTATACGAGGTGTAGTTGCCGTATGAAAGTACATAGTGGGGCCCGGTATGGTTCCCCTCGGCAAGAAGATCGATGGGTTTGCCGATTGAGCCTGGAGGCGGGCGAGTACCTACCGGTGATTGGTTGGACCTGGCAGTTGTCCGGAGGATACTGGCCAGAGTCGAGAGATGGATGCGGGATGATCTGTACTGTCGGGGCCGAGGGCCGACACCGCAGACGGACCCCGTGGGCCGATCCGGACTGACGGAGCCCGATATACGAGGATTTCTGTGTCGATATTTGGCACACTGTTTTTATGATATTTCTTTAACCCCTTTTTGTATATATAACAGGGGATTTAGCCGTTGTTATATATACCCTTACACCAATATTAGTGGAATGGGACGCTAATATATGTGTATTGCCCCCATCATACTTATTTCTATGTATTTACCTTTAGGATGTTAGATTACTACTTGAGTTTTGACTTGGGATATTAGGTGATTCATTGGGATTGGATATTGGACATACCTATGTGATTGCTGATTTGTACATTCGGGATATAGGAGATTACTCGATATTGTACATTGAGGAGACGTGAGACTTATATGTTGTGAATGCCCAACGTGGGGGCTGATTTGAGGATTTGGGATTTGAGTGTCTTGATGGATTATGATCCTGCCACGATGTCAGGTTTCCGTGGAAATGACATATTCCACCCTATACCTCACCCTTACCTATTTTTATGCACAGATTCATATAGTGGTAGTACCTATTAGTGTACCCTTATGATAGTTGCATATTTACAATTCTCATATCCTTTTTGCATGGTCATTGCATATTATTGTTATGTTACTATTGCTTCACATATTGATTGTACCTGCTAGTGTACTTACCTTTATTCAGCATTTACATGACATGGTATTACTGTAATCGCATATCTTAGATTCATGCTGTACGTGCATTCCTACGATTACCTGCATATGTTTTATACTATTCACGTGTTGGCAACTCACCCCCGTTGTGCCACAGGTGTTTCAGGTTGTTCCCCAGAGTAGTCGAGGCAGGCTATTCTTCTATTCAGCTATCCAGCTACCATCCTTTGCTACAGATACCGCATCAGCTCACAGTACCTTTTGCTTAGGTGGGTTAGATGATTATCTGTATTTCCTATTGTACCTTCGTTGTATTTGTACTCTCCATCTACTATTGTATTGTGGACTTAGAGACTTGGTGAGGACGTATTTGTATATTATTGTGGATTTGTTGTCTTTTATATACAGCTTTCTCTCTACTGTCTTTATTTCTTCGCTACGGCGTCGTATATTTGTATTGTATTCATTTTGGCTAGTTTTTACAAAAAGGGGGTGTTGCTAAAATTTTAAAGAAAGAAAGTAAGACTTTTAAAGAATTTGGGTTGCGATTTCAAATGTTTCAAAACTTATATTATCTTTTCCGTATTTTTATGGTTTAGACTTCTGGGTTTTGGCTTTCTTTTACTACGTTACGTCTTAGGGCGTTGCGTAGTATTAGGGCCGTCACGGGCCAATTTTGGGTCATGACAAGCGTCTTCCATGAAGAAGCGCAAACAAAGCACGCCCATAATCAAATCAGGGGTAGGCCTTATCTTCGTGACCCCACAAGGAGGGATAACGCGCTTTGCTTTCTCCTTAACAGAGCCGAGGATAAACAATAAAGCCGAGTATGAAGCTTTGATAGCAGGCCTCGAGATCGCTATTGACATGGGGATTGAAAACGGCGACTATCAAACGTGCAAACCAGAATTGGTAAAGTACGGCGAGAGGGTACAGCAATTGCTGACCCAAATTCCTTCCTACACCTTGGAAAGCATACCGCGTGCAGAAAATAGCAAAGCAGATGCACTTGCTAAGCTCGCTAAAGAATTGGCCGATGAGAACCTCGATGACGTGAGAATCGTTGTGCAAAGCCGTCGGATTCTTGCGCCGGCGGAAATGTCTCCGGAATCATCCGAGGAAAAGGAAGCGACTGAGCAGACGGCCCTGCAAATAAAAGACCAAGAAATGGTTGAGGATTGGAGAGAAGTCTTTATAGACTACTTCAAATCCCATCGAACACCTGAAAATGCATCCTCAAGACATCAGCTCATGAAGCGAGCCCTATCTTTCGCTTTCGTCAATGATATTCTGTACAAGAGGTCGTTTGATTCCCTATGGCTAAGATGCCTGGGACCTGGAGAAGCAAAAAGAGTCGTCCAAGAAGTTCACGATGGACTCTGCGGTTCTCATCAAGCAGGCCCTAAGATGAAGCTGAAGATTAAAAGGATGGGCTACTATTGGCCCACGATGATTCAGGACTGCCTCGAGTATACGAAGCAATACCACTCGTGCCAGATTCACGGGGACTTTATCCATCAGCACCCAAATCCACTACACCCGACAGTGGCTAGCTGGCCGTTCGAAATGTGGGGGACTGACATAATCGGCCCCATCGAACCAGCATCGTCCAGAGGACATCGATTCATTTTGGCGACAACTGATTACTTCTCCAAATGGGCAGAAGCAGTACCGCTGAGGGAAGTGAAGACGGAGAATATCCTCCATTTCTTCAAGACGCACGTTATTTATCGGTTTAGAACTCCGTGACGGATCATCTCCGATAACGGGCCGGCCTACAGATGCCACAAGATCAGCCGCTTCGCACAACAGCTCAACATAGACTGGAGATACTCCTCAGTTTATAATCCCAGAGCTAACGGTCTAGCTGAGGCTTTGAATAAGACCTTAATGAAGATCGTGAAGAAGACGGTGTCCCGAAATAAGAAGGACAGGCACGAGAGACTGCATGAAGCTCTCTGGGCATATCGAACTGCGTTCAAAACGGCCACGAACACAACGCTGTACACGTTGGCATTCGGTACAGAAGCGATACTCCCCCTTGAGATAGAGTTACCCTCTCTACGAGTGGCAGTCCATTATGAGCTAACGGACGAAGAGAATGCTCACCTTCGGCTTGAGGAGCTCGATGCCCTTGATGAAACCCGGCTCATAGCGCAACAAAATCTGGAGGCTTATAAAGCAAAGATAACGTGCTCATATGAAAGATTGACCAGGCCGAGGACATTCCGCCAAGGTGAACTCGTGCTAGTGGTCAAAAGACCTATGATCCCCAATCGTGCTAAACGAGGGAAATTTGAGCCGAATTATGAAGGTTCGTACATCATAGACAAAGTCTACCGGGGTGGAGCCTATCTACTCATGGACATGCATGGCGAAAGGCCCTTCAGGCCAATAAATGGTCGCTTCCTGAAGAAATACTACGCCTAACGAGTCACAGCCTAGGTCAATTATAGATGACGACGACTGTGTCCGCTCGCTATCTTCCTAAGCCTAAACTCTGTAAGTAGTAACCGGCTTCCTTAACAACGGACCGAAACGTCCTTAAACTAACAATGGACTGAAACGTCTTTAAATTAACGGCGGACCGAAACGTCCTTAAACTAACGACGGACCACTATGTCCTAAAACTAGCTGTTGACCGAGATGTCGAGAAACTACGGCGGATTGCAGCATCGCAAAGCTGATAAAAAAAAAGAATAAAAAAAAAGAAATCGGTATGTTCATAAGCAAAATGGGCACGGATGAAAACCCGAAAGGGCTCCGTGAGTAAAAACAGCAGGGCTACCGGCGAGTCTTGTGAAAACTCAAAAAGGGCGCAACCTCGTTAGAAAAAAAAGAATAAAAAAAAGAAAACAGTATGTCCATAAGCAAAATGGGCACGGATGAATACCCGAAAGGGCTCCGTGAGTAAAAACAGCAGGGCTACCGGCGAGTCTTGTGAAAACCCAAAAAGGGCGCAACCTCGTTAGAAAAAAAAAAGAAGAATAAAAAAAAGAGAAAACGGTATGTCCATAAGCAAAATGGGCACGGATGAAAACCCGAAAGGGCTCCATGAGTAAAAACAGCAGGGCTATCGGCGAGTCTTGTGAAAACCCGAAAGGGCGCAACCTCGTTAAAAGACACTTGCAAGGTCCTTTAGACCTTGTAAGGTGAAATCACCCGCATGAGATCCTTACAACTCACAAGGGAGCAACACACTAGGGATCCCCACGATTCCTTGGGAGAAATTACATTTGCGAGATCCTCACGACTCGTAAGGAGAACTCTCTTATGGGACACTCACGGCTCATAAGATTTGAAAGTCTTAAGCTACAGAGACCTGAACCTGTTCTTAAGCAACCCCCGCAACCTCCGATACGGCCCTACAAGCGACTCAGTAACCCTTGTATACAATCCACGGGCGTGAATAAACATTTCCCTAACCAAGTCCCATCCGTGACTGGGGATATGTTTGCATGGTGAACAACCCTTATAAGTCCTCTCGACTTATAAGGAGAAAATACTCTGGTAAGATCCTTACGACTTACAAGAGATCATACACTTGGGAATCCTCACGACTCCTAAGGAGAAAACACACCTACGAGATCCTCATGACTCGAAGGGAGAAATACCTTTATGAGACCCTTACGGCTCATAAAGTCAAAAGCCTTAGTCGACAGGACCCCAACCCTGTTTACTAAGCCACCTTTGTTCAATATCGACAAAGGCAAATGATGATTCGCTCATGGCAATATCCCAGTTGTAGCGGTGCTGATGCCGAAATCGGTGTCTAATCCCAAGCTGGCGGCAAAAAGCTAGCGAGCTACACATGCATACGAAATAGCCGAAATGATGGGGTAACTTGCAACAAAATCAGCAAGTAAAAATGTATGCATGCAAAATAGCTGAAATGATTGGGCAACTCGCAATAAAAAGCAGCGAGTAAAAATAAAACAAATAGCCGAAATGATTGGGCACCGCGAAAAATAGCCGAAATGATTGGGCAATCGCAACCTTCGCGATATAAAAAGCTGAAATGATAGAGCATCGCGGAAAAAAATAAAAAAAATTAATGAAATTTATGCCCTATAGGTGATATTACATCAATCCCTGTAAACAATCCAGGGGCGCAAACAAAGAAGGAATCACACTCCTCCTCCCCAGGTTTCATCAGAAGAAGAAACTAAACCTCGACGGTTCTCAAATAGCCTAGAGAGCATCTCAACATTCGTCTCATTACAACAGACACAACATTAGGCAAAGCGGAACAGCGGCAACTCCCAGTTCCATGGCTCGTCGGTGTACAGATGACCGAGAGTCAAATCCCAACTCCGTGAAATGCGGATATAATCAACAAATTTCCTGGTCACATGGAACGCGGATAACGTCATTTCTGACCCCGTGGAAAACGCCCAGAGCGGATCCTAGTTCTTGCAGAGCACGACAGTGAACCCGTGTGAAGCATCCAGAGCGGAGCCTAGTCCTCGCTAAACACGGAAGTGAACCCGTGGGAAGCATCTAGAGCAAAATTCCTGGTTACGTGGAACGCGGATTATGTCACTTCTGACCCCGTGGAAAACGTCTAGAGCGGATCCTGGTCCTCGCAGAGCACGGCAGTGAACCCGTGTGAAGCATCCAGAGCGGAGCCTGGTCCTCGCCGAGCACGGCAGTGAACACGTGTGAAGCATCCAGAGCAAAATTCCTGGCTACGTGGAACACGAATTATGTCACTTCTGACCCCGTGGAAAACGTCCAGAGCGGATCCTGGTCCTCGCGGAGCACGGCAGTGAACCCGTGTGAAGCATCCAGAGCGGAGCCTAGTCCTCGCCGAGCACGGCAGTGAACCCGTGTGAAGCATCCAGAGAAAAATTCCTGGCTACGTGGAACACGGATTATGTCACTTCTGACCCCGTGGAAAACGTCCAGAGCGGATCCTGGTCCTCGCAGAGCACGGCAGTGAACCCGTGTGAATCATCCAGAGCAGAGCCCGTGTAGGGTTGCTAGGCACGCGCACAAGGGTCTACGAGGCATCAACCATGCCCGATTTAAAATTTAGCCATGCCGAACAACCCGAATACGGAACTTTAAACTAGAGATTAGGCGAAAACAAGCATGCTAAACATTTTAACACTAAGTGAGAGGGATTACAACCTTTGTAGATCCGGTCCTTCACTTCATATGCTCCGTGTTGTGGTCCCTTCGCTGTGATCATCGGGATCCGGACTCTCGAGAGGTTCCACGAAGAGAAAGACACAACCTTTGCTTCCGATCTTCGATACTAAAATGATCTACCTTGAAGTTTCTTTAACACAACCTAACACTCATGAAATGATGTGAACACCCTCATCTAAATGGCAAGGGAAGATGAGGATGATGAAGTAGGATTTTTGCTCTCTTTATTTATCTTTTTCTCATATTTATCCATCACAAAAATCAAAGAAAGAAAGGATTTCAAGCAAAGAAGAAGAAGGAAGAAGATGAACAATATTAGAATTATCCTTTTGTGATGAATAGGAAAAGAATAATATGATGAATTATGCAACCATGGTCAAGTAAACCTTTGTAGAGAATTAACTAGGGTTAGGGTTTGGGTTGGGTTAAAGCATGAGTCACTTGTAAATATCTTTTCCAAAACAAAACAAAACCTTCTAGAATCATCTAGAAATCATTAACCCAAATCAAACCCTAATCTTGTTTAATCTCTACTAAATATGTTGTATTATTTATCATATCATGTTACAATATTATATATCACATATATAATATTTATTGTAACCAAATAAAATAATACAATTAACATATATCGCATATATATCAATGTATTACCCGAGTGAGAAAAAGAATCTTTTAGTGAGCTAATATTAGTTAATGTCTTTTAATATATCATATATATTATTATACATTAAATTATCGAATCAACACTTGATCCGACAATCCGGCTATATCGCATATAACCGACTAATATTTATCCGTACCGATTCATCGAATCAACACTTGATCCGATGACCCGACTAATATCAAATATCGCGAGAATATAATACGGTATCACATATCTCATTATCCTCGGTCCCGCACATATCACATATGTGCTCCTACTCCGTTTTGCCTGAGTCAAGAAACCTTTGTGTAGGACTCTAAAGAATCGTCAATACGCCGGCAGTAGATGATGATCATATCAATCACCCACAAGCTGCAAGCGGTCAGCTAAACGTAACAGCTATCCAGGTATTGAGCGCTCAGAAGATCAACAAGCAAGCCTGTAACTTCTCCTGTGAATCCAAACAGTAACACTCCCGTACAGTCCGGTCTCGTCGTCTGATATGTCGCATATCTCGCCTAGGGGTGGTAAACGTCAGACCCCAGTAGCTCGATAAGTCGTGTCGATATGAGGTCTATAACAGTTCGAGAAACTACTGATAACACTTACCAGTAAATCTCAGCAACCCTGGCCAGGGATTTCCGGTTATAGCCAATCGAACACAGCACAACATCAACTCCCTATACCGGGAGAGACGAATCCCCTCCTATCGCTCATTGCCTCCATATGATTCGGGACTGTACCCAAAAGCCACCTTTTTGCACGCCCTCTTGGACGTGGTATGATGGAAATCAAAGCACAGTGGGAATCACACAAGACTCTATGACGATCTCGGGTCAACAGACTACTCTGTACCAGTGTCACCGGAGAACTGCCATCTGACGTATGGTATAATACCATTTGGGAGTTCTCGGCGAGTCCGTCCAGTGTACCCAGTCTCCACTGAGCACCCGTACACCATCCTTGATGTCAAACACCGATGGATATGGGATCATCCATCGCCCATCATATGGGTCAAGATGTGTATACGCTAGTCTACTCTGGTGTATCGATGCCCTGTCTCGATACACCCTCGACTAGGAACAATTATAGGATGTACTCGTCGACTACCGTGGCCCCACTAGTATGATCTCATCATAGTCCCAGTAGTCGAGTACATATCCTAAGGGCTTTATCAACATGTAATATAGAGACAATCAGAGTACATGTTAAGATAAAGTACAACCAGATAGCATACTATCATGTCGAGCAAGAAAGTCCTCCCTATATATGTCCTAGCATCCACTACAATATACATCGTATGTACAGTAATGGCCTCTAGGGCATACATATAACTAACAATCTCCCACTTGCACTAGGGCCATCTGTTATGGTATCGCATACCCAACAATTAGCTGCGGTTGAAGTATCTCATACTCAACCATCCCGTAAAAGTCTCTACTGGGAAAAAGGCCTTTGTGAGTGGATCCGCGCTGTTGTCCTCTGTATCTACTCTCCTAACCTCGATCACCTTGGAGATCATCCATCTCCATGATCAGGTGATACTGTCTAAGAATTATATCTGGATTTCTGATGGGACGGGGGTTCCTTGGCATAAGCCACAACTCCATTGTCACACAATGGTAGGAACGAAGTTCATCTTATGAACTTATATATATCCAGACTGCCTCTTTGGTAGTATCCTTGGTAACGATGTATCTTGCCTTTAATCGTCTAGTATGTCACGGTATCTAGCTTGGAACTCTTCCAACATACCGTCCCTCCACTGAGGGTATAGACAAGCCTGCGACTGACATTCAGTCGTTCTTATCACCCTGGAACCTTTCCAGTGATTCTCCCCAGGATCGATTGATACCATCTCACTACAACTAGTGAGAATCCTAACATCCAATTAGATCTATCTCATAGATCAAAAACCCAGGATTTAGGAGGTATCATCTTTGATCCTATATGGAGAATCTTTGTGATAAGCGGAGATTGACCGAGCGTAGCATAGGAAACTCCTTCCCTATCAAGAGTATGTCATCCACGTACTCTATGAGGATCACCACCATACTCTCTACTACCTTTTCGTATATACAAGGTTCATCTACCATTTTGATGAAGTCAAACTCTTTGACTACCACATCAAAACACATGTTCCAACTCCGCGATGCCTGTTTATCATATAAAACATCTTGCATACGTTTCCGCTACTCCCACTGTCTACGAAGCCCTCTGGCTGTGTACTTATAGACGTTCTCTTCTAAAATATCACTTAGAAAAGCAGTCATGACACCCAACCACCAGATATCGTAGTCATGGTATGTAGCCGTGGCAAGTAGGATCTGGATGGACTTAAGCATAGATCCTTAGAAAAAGTTTCAACATAATCCATACCTGGTCTATGATGCAAACCTTTAACAAGTCTATCTTTGAAAGTCTCAACATTTCCATGTACACCAAGTAATCTTCTCAAGATATACTTGCTCCTGATGGGGATTTAACCCTTCAGATAAAGCAACCAAAGTCCATACTTTGTTGGTGTATAAGGATTCCATCTCAGATCGATAAGCATCCAGCCATTCTTACAGAGTCCCACTCCTGATGGCCAGCTCGAAACTAGTTGGGTCATCATCTCATGATGCAATCCTCGCTCCCACTGTCATAGAGAAACTAAAGTATCTCTCAGGTGGGTGAGGAACCCTACTAGATCGGCGAAGAGGCTGAGGTTCGTTGGTTACTATTGAATCCTTTGGTTCTACCAAATCATCAGCTGCAGTTTGTATAGCTGGAACCCTTCCAGTTCTACGTAACAAAACTTGCCTCGAGCTTGTCCGGATTTTGCTTTTAGACATAGGCCGGACAACCCCAAATCTTAACCAACTTAAGATATGGGCTCTTCCCTTTCAATATCACATATGAAGTGGTAGGCAACTGATTTGATTTGAACCCTATTCAATAGGTATGCAGCTTCTCAAGTGCATAACTCCCAAAAGGAAACAGGAAACTCAGTAGTACTCATCATAGAGCACACCATATCACATAGGGTGCTATTGCTCCGCCCCGATATACCATCGTGCTATGGTGTATACGAAGGAGTAATGCTGAGAGAGAATCTCATTCTCCTTTAGAATAGTCCAGTAATTCCGTGCTTAAGTATTCTCCTCCTTGATCTCATCAAAGGACATAATACTTATACCCGTATTTTGGTTCTCTACTTCTAATTTATATTCTGTGAATATCTCAAAAGGTTCGGACCTGTGTTTCAGCAGGAACATATGTCTGAATCTTGAGAGATTATCAGAGAATGTAATGAAGTACAAAGAACCGGTCTTGGCATGTGTAGACAGGGGACTTACATACATCAGCATGTATCAATCCCAAAAGTTCACTAACTCTTTCTCTGTTTCCAACAAACAGAGCTGTGGTCATCTTATCTTTGTGACATGACCGGCAAGTTTCACAAGATGTAAATTCAAACTAATTTAAATATGCATCTATATGTAACTTCAGCCAGTCGGGTCGCAATGATATGACCTAGTCTACAATACCTCAAGAAGGATTCGTTCATTTCTGAACTCTTCCTCTTGTGTGTGTTCCGTATACTAAGAACTGTAGTTTGATTTAGAACGTCAATGCTTTTAGATAACGTGCCTGAACCGATCAACTCTTGATATAGGAAATGTTCAAAACATTATCCAACAATACAAAATTATATCCTTTCTTTACTAATAAAGAGACTGATATGATTTTGTATATCAGGTTCGGTATCTAATAACATTTGTTCAGAATCAATGTATTCTAGTAATACAGGGTGATAGTGACCAACAGACTTGGCTGCAACACTTGCACCGTTTTCTGTCTCATGAAACTTATCACCCGTTCTCAGTTCTTTACCTATCTGTAGCCCATGTAACAGATTACATATACGGGATCCTGATCCAGTATCACATACCCAGAACGTAAAGGATACTGAGAAACAGTTCTGTGTAATGAACACACCCGAAGATGATGCATCAACATGCACTTTCTTCGTTTGGGCGGCACGGGAAATCTGGTATTCCCCAATTTCCTGCTCTGTCTTATAACAATTATAAGTTGGAGCGGGACCAACGTTCCCCAGCTCAGTATAACAATCGGGTTCGGTCAATATATCCGTATTTATTATCTTGATTAAGGCGTGATATGGTCGCTATCTGGAGAGAGAGAGAAGAAAACACTCAGCGTATGCTCTTGCAAGATTAGATTGGTTATCTAATATATCTAATCAGGATGTCTCCCACTGTTTTAATCAAATCTTCCTTCAAACCCTAAAAGGAAAGATTAGCCGGGATTAATTACACGCTACAAGTTCGCCAATCTTTCAGCCAGGCCAGTGTCGGTACTTTGAGGGAGGTCCCCCATGCTTTCGCACGAACCTAATTACAGTAAACCTCGTTTTCCCAGAGACGTAACCCCGTTAACACCTTTCTAGACACCTACTTGATCGGCTAATTGTAATGTGTAAAACTCTCCCAGGAGTAACTCTTACTCGCAGCAGGTATCGGGATCCAACTATCTTATAGAAGGTATGCAATCTTATTGCAAATTTCAACACTTGAAATTCCCAATAATATTTTGCCCCAAGCGTCCTATGACCTTGACAAAGGCCAACAAACCATAGGGTGCTAGTCAAGTTCAACCCGTCATTTCTTGATTGTATTAAACCCACCCGCACGGCCCTTGACAAAGGCCAACAAGGTCGCACGACTACCCTAATCCAATCTGCATCATATGCATAAGCAGATAAGTACTATTCAGCTACCGCACACTACGCCTTGACAAAGGCCAACAAACGCAGCACGAATACTAAACAGTCCTTATCTGAAATGACGGAGGGCTACGACGGGTTTTTCAGAAAACCCTTTGCGTAATGAACTTGATATCGTTGTAGAATCGAGTGATTTTAAATGGAATGCTTTTGAGGCTTTTCTAGTTTTGCTAAAGGGGTCACTCCCGGTGAAGGGATCGTCGGCCCTTTCCTCATCGAATAAGGTGCAGGATATATCATATATACCGCTGTGCAAAGCAGAAACTATAGAAGCAATCAAAAGACAAACCGAGGGTTGTAGCATCTGCCAGTTATTGCTAAAGGAGTCACTCCCGGTGAAGGGATCTCGGTCCTTTCCTTATCGAATAAGGTGCTGGATGTTCTACAAGGAACACCGCTATGCAAAGCAAGAACTGTAGCTACCAGTTTTTAAACAAGTTTCTACAACATCTTAGGTTTCTTTTATTTCATTAATCTCATTAATGAAGTCCCATTTTATTATGCTTCAAAAGCATCTCTTTTGAAACGAAATCTGCAATATAACATATATCTCATATATATATAATATAAACATTCGTCTCAGGCAGTAATATGATCTCATCACAGAACATTGCAGCAGAAGAACATATATGAAATATTGGATATACTAGGACGTCCGTGTTTTCAATACGAGCCTGTATAAAACACGGATTCCACGGTCGCGATGAATAGCCAAACCCTCATCCCTAGACCCCTACGAGAGCGGCATGCAACACTACCAATTCTAGGGTTAGGAGACCCGGTCTCGACTCCTCGAGATGGTCTCCCACTGGACCCTAGAACCCGGTTACTTGTGCTCCCCGCCTTGGGTCTACCTAATGCGGAAAAGTAAATAATATACAATGGTGACATCTTCCGCTACCTGGAAGTGCCCCAATAAAAGAATATTACATACAAATGAATTTTTCATGAATGAAAAAGAAAAACTCTCATCTCACATAAAACCCCCGGCTATTCAAACGCGACGATCCAATACAACATATCACAGCAACACATAATATCTCATATCATCAACGTAAGCAAGTATGCGTATCCCGATTGTCGTTGATGTATAGCAACGAAGCTGGCGATACACCACATACTACGCTTACGGTCACAGAAAAGAAAGTGCAAAACTACAACAGTTGGAATCCGCAACCTTTTTAGACATCGCATGCCTAACCAAATGAATTCCTTAGACATCACATGCCTAACAATTATAAACCCCGCATTTTAGTCTCATTATCGAAAACTCTTTTCAATATCAAGTCGGTAATTCAACAAGATTCCCGACGTCCTGATCGAATGCTCGTCGCAAACTTTAGTAGACGGCCGCACCCCCGATACCGTCGACGAAGTGCACCAAGGCGGAACACCGCTACCGGGAGCACCCGAACGGATGCTTTCGGCGACGGAGTTCTCCTACAGTCACTTGGTCGGGGCTATGGGGCGTAGCTGTCTATTAAGTTTACCCGGCGAGTATCCGCGTACACTACGTGATTGCGACGGACTTTTGATCACATCAAAATTCCGTCGCAACCGATCATCTGAGACTAAACTGCTAAATTTATAATATTCAAATCAGTTATCTCATAACTACATGTGGATTCCAATTATTGTATCACATTCCAGATAAATAGAAAAAGTTAAACTTTCCGATCGAATCATCAAGCACCCAAGATTTCCCCAATATATCTCAACACTTGAAATCAGTTTAAAAACATCCATTACATGCCACAGTACCAATGATCCAGCCGTAGAAGGGTCAAGCCAACGCCTCACATGTGGCACGCCGTACTGCCCCAAACCCTAATGTTCAAAGGGCAGTTCAAGACGGTCACATAATCGAGTTAAGGTTTGTTGTCTTCTAGAGGGTCCACCGCGTTACTTGCATGACTTAGAACATTCTTAAACTCGAGAAAAAATCCAACTTTTGAAAAAATTTCCGACAGGGGAAAAAGTGAGTTATTGATATCCGTTCGAACTTTTTAACAGTTTCTAAAATTTATCCGGAAAGCCACATAGACAAAATCTAATACTTCGATCGAAACATCGAATCCCCAAAACAACCCCAGAAAACTCAACTGTAGAATAAAAATTAAAAATTCCTAGAGAACTCAGCACTGTGTAGTAGGAATTACTGTGCAAAATAGGAGGGGTGACGTCATCAAATGGCCGCGGAACCGCCGCAGAAGCCAGGCTTCTGCCGCGGTTACGCCGCACTTTTGACGAATTAGCCCCTCGAATTTCACAGTAATTCTAATAAAACCCTGCTGAATTTTTTAGAAATTTTTAATTGACAAAAATCCAAATTTTCAGAAAATTTCCAGAGAGCATTTTGGAGTCGGGGTTTCGGGTTCGATCGGACTTTAAACTTCGTCTAGACTTCGCCTAAAGCTCTAACCTGGCTCTGATACCACTGTAGGGTTGCTAGGCACGCGCACAAGGGTCTACGAGGCATCAACCATGGCCGATTTAAAATTTAGCCGTGCCGAACAACCCGAATACGGAACTTTAAACTAGAGATTAGGCGAAAACAAGCATGCTAAACATTTTAACACTAAGTGAGAGGGATTACAACCTTTGTAGATCCGGTCCTTCACTTCATATGCTCCGTGTTGTGGTCCCTTCGCTGCGATCATCGAGATCCGGACTCTCGAGAGGTTCCACGAAGAGAAAGACGCAACCTTTGCTTCCGATCTTCGATACTAAAATGATCTACCTTGAAGTTTCTTTAACACAAGCTAACACTCATGAAATGATGTGAACACCCTCATCTAAATGGCAAGGGAAGATGAGGATGATGAAGTAGGATTTTTGCTCTCTTTATTTATCTTTTTCTCATATTTATCCATCACAAAAATCAAAGCAAGAAAGGATTTCAAGCAAAGAAGAAAAGGAAGAAAATGAACAATATTAGAATTATCCTTTTGTGATGAATAGGAAAAGAATAATATGATGAATTATGCAACCATGGTCAAGTAAACCTTTGTAGAGAATTAACAAGGGTTAGGGTTTGGGATGGGTTAAAGCATGAGTCACTTGTAAATATCTTTTCCAAAACAAAACAAAACCTTCTAGAATCATCTAGAAATCATTAACCCAAATCAAACCCTAATCTTGTTTAATCTCTACTAAACATGTTGGATTATTTATCATATCATGTTACAATATTATATATCACATATATAATATTTATTGTAACCAAATAAAATAATACAATTAACATATATCGCATATATATCAATGTATTACCCGAGTGAGAAAAAGAATCTTTTAGTGAGCTAATATTAGTTAATGTCTTTTAATATATCATATATATTATTATACATTAAATTATCGAATCAACACTTGATCCGACAATCCGGCTATATCGCATATAACCGACTAATATTTATCCGTACCGATTCATCGAATCAACACTTGATCCGATGACCCGGCTGATATCAAATATCGCGAGAATATAATACGGTATCACATATCGCATTATCCTCGGTCCCGCACATATCACATATGTGCTCCTACTCCGTTTTGCCTGAGTCAAGAAACCTCTGTGTAGGACTCTAAAGAATCGTCAATACGCCGGCAGTAGATGATGATCATATCAATCACCCACAAGCTGCAAGCGGTCAGCTAAACGTAACAGCTACCCAGGTATTGAGCGCTCAGAAGATCAACAAGCAAGCCTGTAACTTCTCCTGTGAATCCAAACAGTAACACTCCCGTACAGTCCGGTCTCGTCGTCTGATATGTCGCATATCTCGCCTAGGGGTGGTAAACGTCAGACCCCAGTAGCTCGATAAGTCGTGTCGATATGAGGTCTATAACAGTTCGAGAAACTACTGATAACACTTACCAGTAAATCTCAGCAACCCTGGCCAGGGATTTCCGGTTATAGCCAATCGAACACAGCACAACATCAACTCCCTATACCGGGAGAGACGAATCCCCTCCTATCGCTCATTGCCTCCATATGATTCGGGACTGTACCCAAAAGCCACCTTTTTGCACGCCCTCTTGGACGTGGTATGATGGAAATCAAAGCACAGTGGGAATCACACAAGACTCTATGACGATCTCGGGTCAACAGACTACTCTGTACCAGTGTCACCGGAGAACTGCCATCTGACGTATGGTATAATACCATCTGGGAGTTCTCGGCGAGTCCGTCCAGTGTATCCAGTCTCCACTGAGCACCCGTACACCATCCTTGATGTCAAACACCGATGGATATGGGATCATCCATCGCCCATCATATAGGTCAAGATGCGTATACGCTAGTCTACTCTGGTGTATCGATGCCCTGTCTCGATACACCCTCGACTAGGAACAATTATAGGATGTACTCGTCGACTACCGTGGCCCCACTAGTATGATCTCATCATAGTCCCAGTAGTCGAGTACATATCCTAAGGGCTTTATCAATATGTAATATAGAGACAATCAGAGTACATGTTAAGATAAAGTACAACCAGATAGCATACTATCATGTCGAGCAAGAAAGTCCTCCCTATATATGTCCTAGCATCCACTACAATATACATCGTATGTACAGTAATGGCCTCTAGGGCATACATATAACTAACAATCTCCCACTTGCACTAGGGCCATCTGTTATGGTATCGCATACCCAACAATTAGCTGCGGTTGAAGTATCTCATACTCAACCATCCCGTAAAAGTCTCTACTGGGAAAAAGGCCTTTGTGAGTGGATCCGCGTTGTTGTCCTCTGTATCTACTCTCCTAACCTCGATCACCTTGGAGATCATCCATCTCCATGATCAGGTGATACTGTCTAAGAATTATATCTGGATTTCTGATGGGACGGGGGTTCCTTGGCATAAGCCACAACTCCATTGTCACACAATGGTAGGAACGAAGTTCATCTTATGAACTTATATATATCCAGACTGCCTCTTTGGTAGTATCCTTGGTAACGATGTATCTTGCCTTTAATCGTCTAGTATGTCACGGTATCTAGCTTGGAACTCTTCCAACATACCGTCCCTCCACTGAGGGTATAGACAAGCCTGCGACTGACATTCAGTCGTTCTTATCACCCTGGAACCTTTCCAGTGATTCTCCCCAGGATCGATTGATACCATCTCACTACAACTAGTGAGAATCCTAACATCCAATTAGATCTATCTCATAGATCAAAAACCCAGGATTTAGGAGGTATCATCTTTGATCCTATATGGAGAATCCTTGTGATAAGCGGAGATTGACCGAGCGTAGCATAGGAAACTCCTTCCCTATCAAGAGTATGTCATCCACGTACTCTACGAGGATCACCACCATACTATCTACTACCTTTTCGTATATACAAGGTTCATCTACCATTTTGATGAAGTCAAACTCTTTGACTACCACATCAAAATAGATGTTCCAACTCCGCGATGCCTGTTTTATCATATAAAACATCTTGCACACGTTTCCGCTGCTCCCACTGTCTACGAAGCCCTCTGGCTGTGTACTTATAGACGTTCTCTTCTAAAATATCACTTAGAAAAGCAGTCATGACACCCAACCACCAGATATCGTAGTCATGGTATGTAGCCGTGGCAAGTAGGATCTGGATGGACTTAAGCATAGATCCTTAGAAAAAGTTTCAACATAATCCATACCTGGTCTATGATGCAAACCTTTAACAAGTCTATCTTTGAAAGTCTCAACATTTCCATGTACACCAAGTAATCTTCTCAAGATATACTTGCTCCTGATGGGGATTTAACCCTTCAGATAAAGCAACCAAAGTCCATACTTTGTTGGTGTATAAGGATTCCATCTCAGATCGATAAGCATCCAGCCATTCTTACAGAGTCCCACTCCTGATGGCCAGCTCGAAACTAGTTGGGTCATCATTTCATGATGCAATCCTCGCTCCCACTGTCATAGAGAAACTAAAGTATCTCTCAGGTGGGTGAGGAACCCTACTAGATCGGCGGAGAGGCTGAGGTTCGTTGGTTACTATTGAATCCTTTGGTTCTACCAAATCATCAGCTGCAGTTTGTATAGCTGGAACCCTTCCAGTTCTACGTAACAAAACTTGCCTCGAGCTTGTCCGGATTTTGCTTTTAGACATAGGCCGGACAACCCCAAATCTTAACCAACTTAAGATATGGGCTCTTCCCTTTCAATATCACATATGAAGTGGTAGGCAACTGATTTGATTTGAACCCTATTCAATAGGTATGCAGCTTCTCAAGTGCATAACTCCCAAAAGGAAACAGGAAACTCAGTAGTACTCATCATAGAGCACACCATATCACATAGGGTGCTATTGCTCCGCCCCGATATACCATCGTGCTATGGTGTATACGAAGGAGTAATGCTGAGAGAGAATCTCATTCTCCTTTAGAATAGTCCAGTAATTCCGTGCTCAAGTATTCTCCTCCTTGATCTCATCAAAGGACATAATACTTATACCCGTATTTTGGTTCTCTACTTCTAATTTATATTCTGTGAATATCTCAAAAGGTTCGGACCTGTATTTCAGCAGGAACATATGTCTGAATCTTGAGAGATTATCAGAGAATGTAATGAAGTACAAAGAACCGGTCTTGGCATGTGTAGACAGGGGACTTACATACATCAGCATGTATCAATCCCAAAAGTTCACTAACTCTTTCTCTGTTTCCAACAAACAGAGCTGTGGTCATCTTATCTTTGTGACATGGCCAGCAAGTTTCACAAGATGTAAATTCAAACTAATTTAAATATGCATATATATGTAACTTCAGCCAGTCGGGTCGCATTGATATGACCTAGTCTACAATACCTCAAGAAGGATTCGTTCATTTCTGAACTCTTCCTCTTGTGTGTGTTCCGTATACTAAGAACTGTAGTTTGATTTAGAACATCAATGCTTTTAGATAACGTGCCTGAACCGATCAACTCTTGATATAGGAAATGTTCAAAACATTATCCAACAATACAAAATTATATCCTTTCTTTACTAATAAAGAGACTGATATGATTTTGTATATCAGGTTCGGTATCTAATAACATTTGTTCAGAATCAATGTATTCTGGTAATACAGGGTGATAGTGACCAACAGACTTGGCTGCAACACTTGCACCGTTTTCTGTCTCATGAAACTTATCACCCGTTCTCGGTTCTTTACCTATCTGTAGCCCATGTAACAGATTACATATACGGGATCCTGATCCAGTATCACATACCCAGGACGTAAAGGATACTGAGAAACAGTTCTGTGTAATGAACACACCCGAAGATGATGCATCAACATTCACTTTCTTCGTTTGGGCAGCACGGGAAATCTGGTATTCCCCAATTTCCTGCTCTATCTTATAACAATTATAAGTTGGAGCGGGACCAACGTTCCCCAGCTCAGTATAACAAGCGGGTTCGGTCAATATATCCGTATTTATTATCTTGATTAAGGCGTGATATGGTCGCTATCTGGAGAGAGAGAGAAGAAAACACTCAGCGTATGCTCTTGCAAGATTAGATTGGTTATCTAATATATCTAATCAGGATGTCTCCCACTGTTTTAATCAAATCTTCCTTCAAACCCTAAAAGGAAAGATTAGCCGGGATTAATTACACGCTACAAGTTCGCCAATCTTTCAGCCAGGCCAGTGTCGGTACTTTGAGGGAGGTCCCCCGTGCTTTCGCACGAACCTAATTACAGTAAACCTCGTTTTCCCAGAGGCGTAACCCCGTTAACACCTTTCTAGACACCTTTCTATACTACGCTAACGGGAAAAGGTCACCAAACAAAAGATCTGTGGCACAAGGGTTAACAAAACAAAGAACAAAATTCTTCATCTCTCTCTCTGCCTTCTCCAACCCGTCGAAGCGGTGGTTCTCGCGAGGAGTCGCTCCCCACCGACTGGCGCCATGTTCGTCTGCAAAAGCAGACATAATGGCCCGCCGGGCTCTTATTTGGCCCAACAGGTGAACCGACTAATCTTTCAGAGCCTGAGTAATCAGGCACGCTTCGTGAAAACGCTCGAGCTTGTCTTCAGCCGCGTCAAGTATCGCCAGGGTCATTTCCGCCGGGTGAGGAAGGATGTCAACAAGCACGGCAGCAAGAATCATCCGGAGCCAAAGGGATCCCATTGGAAGGGGGACCCCCTACGAATCAAGAGTTCATATGTCGCCGAATCACATTCGTCGTTGGTGAGAAGGGGATCCACCAGTCGTGCAGCAAAGCGAGGAATCATCTCCTCGATAGGTACTTCCCATGGCTGTCGACGAGCATGGGGGCGGTTGCAAGCCATGGCACTCAGTTGTTTCCTCAAGATAGACCACACTAAATTGAGAATAGATTTCTCTGCGAAGAGAAAAAGAAGGCTATGGACTCAGGTTATAAAGAGGAGCATTAAATGCTGCGCACGGAGAATATTGCATGGTGGAACTATTTCCAAGGTCTAAAAGGGAAGACATTGGAAATCAAGGAGATGGAACTATTTCCAAGGCTCCTTTTCTGCATCTAATGCTGTGCAAAAAAAATGGCATGGAAAATTAAACAGCCCCATCAAAAGGGCCCCACGTGCAGAGCACGTAAGCACCAAGCTAGATATGCACTGAAAGGTAAAATGGTGCCTCACACGCCAAACACGTCAGCAGCAACAATGGCAATATGACAAAATCCCATAAAAAAGGCATGCAAACACAGAAGGGAAGGAAAAACTTATCACTCATACTTTAAGAGTTCATACAAAAATAAAAGAAACAATTACAACGGCAAGACCTCAGATTCGGGGCATGGATTGAGAAATTCAAAAGTGACTTTGTCCAAGATCTTCCAGGCATTTCGAACCATCCTAGTATATTTTCTTTCGCGATCACAAGCGTCGGGATCCTCACGGATATCCTCCACCCTCCGATAAGCAGCAAGTATGGCCGACTGCTGAAAAGCCTAATGTAAGAGATCAATGAGATTGTCTCGCCTTCTCTTCGAGAATAGGCTCATCAGATATACCGAATGCACTTTATCCTCGGCGGCATCCAATGCCCTGAGCGGTACGCCGGTGCAAAAGAGAGGGAGCGCCTCCCAGATCCCCAGCACGATGAGCTTCAAAAGAGAAGAGCGACGAGGGAGTAGCCAACCATTGTACTCGTCGAAGCGGCTCATGATCTCAGCACACTGAGCGTTGGTGAACTCTTGGTTCTGGCTGCGGCCCAACGCAAGAATGTTTCCGTAAGAAATGATTTCATCAAGATCATACAAATGGGCATCCATAATACCTGAAATAAAGATCATGAGAATTTAGTGGACAAGCCAATCAAGAAGAATACTTGTCTAAATAAACAAAGGATTTCAAGCAACTCTGTACGTTCCCTAGGGAAAGGCACCATTGCAAACTTCTTCTTCTTGGATATGAAGAAGACAACTCAGGGCAAGAAAACCCCAAGAATCTCTTGGGGAAGAACTGAGTTCTTCATAGGAATTAAATTCCTTTTTGGAAAATGGGAATTAAATCCCCAGAAACATTATTGCGATGGAATTAAATTCCATGGAAAAGGGCAAAACATCATCATTGACCCCTGAAGGCCAGAGAAACCTTAGCAAGATCAGTTGTTTAAGGATTGAAGGATTTTCTTTTTAAAGAACTTAAAATAAAAAAATGTGTGTTCTTGTTAAAGGGAAAAACCCTTGGTGTGGATTTAAAAGCCCATGGTGATTTCTGTGAAGGTTCTTCATTCATTCAAGATCATTACCTGAAGAAAAGGAGATCTTTCAACAGAGTTAAACTCTGGAAAATTTGCAAGGAAGAGAACTAAGCTCTGGAAAGGAGAATTAAATTCTCAGAAAGGAAAAAGTCTGCAAGGAAGAAGATGAAAGAGTGGAGGCGCTTCTGAAGAGACCCCTGCATTTATAGGACGTGATGGAAACGCTTTATCTTCCCGATTCCCTAGATGGATCCAACGGTCATAAAAGTGACAGCGTTGCACTCATGTGCAGACACGTGAGAGCAACACTGTGGGGGCATTTGTTTCCTGATTAAAAATCAGGAATTACCTCAATGAGGTATCACGTGTTCACACGTGACCAATGGTCACATGATGACACGTGATGGTTAAAATCTCATCAAGCAGAAACGGAAAACAAAATGCTGAAAGATGACCCAATTTGGGGTCACGTGCTCACACGTGACCAAGGGTCACGTGCCAACACGTGACAGGCTTTGAAAGCCTCACAGTTCAAAAGAATTTAATTCTAAAAGTTAGAAAATACCTCAACGAGGTATCACATGCTCACACGTGACCAATGGTCACGTGTTGACACGTGATGGTTAAAACAACAACATAAACAAGCGGTTGTTAAAGGGCTCAATTGGGGGTCACGTGCCAGCACGTGACAGGCTTTGAAAGCCTTATAACTTAAAAGAATTTAATTCTAAAAATTAGGAAACACCTCAACGAGGGTCACGTGCTCACACGTGACTAAAGGTCGCGTGCCAGCACGTGACAGGCTTCGAAAACCTTACAATTTAATTGAATTAAAATTCTGAATTTCTCTAAAATTTTTCCAAATGGGAAAGGATTAAGGAGAACCGTTGGATTAAAAATCCAGGGGTGATTAAATATCACCGATTTATGGAAAAATCTTAGACAAGGAAAGATTTCCCTAAATCTCACCAGAAATAACAAACAGAATATCTTTGGATTGAAAATCCAACGGTAAATAAAATTCACTTAATAATCTAAGGGCTCATATTAACTATGAAAACAAACAAAATCTTTTAAAGAAAGATTTGCTAAACAAATTAATTCTTTTCCTCCTCCTATAAATAGGAGCCAAGAAAATAGAAGGGGGGAGAATTTTAGAGAGAAAACTTTGGAGAGAATTTTGGTATCTTGAAAATTCAGAGAGAAAAGAAAGGAGAATCTAATTCCCAGAAAAGAAAACCCTAGGTGAGAAAAAGAAAGGGGATCAAAACTTCGGAAAAAGAGAATTTAATTCTCAAAAAATTTAAGAGTTTAACTCTTTCTGCAAAAAGAACTTAGTTCTTCCTCTGGTTGAAGATTTGCACAGAGCACATCTCCCCATAAGTTGAGAATTTAATTCTCATCGGGTTGAGATCCTGCCATGCAGATCCAAAACTTAGAGGGGGAATTGAGTTTAGAGAATTTAATTCTCCCAAAACAAAACTAGGGTTTAACCCTAATTGAGAATTTAATTCTCTCAAATTTACATGAATTTAATTCCTTCAAGATTGACAGAACTAAGGTTTAACCCTAATTGAGAATTTAATTCTCTCAAATTCACAGGAATTTAATTCCTCCTAAAAAATGAAATTAGGGTTTCACCCTATATAAGAATTTAATTCTTTTACATATATGGGAATTTAATTCCTCTAAAAGAAAATTAGGGTTTAACCCTACATAAGAATTTAACTCTTTCATAATAGGGGTTTTAATCCCCCCCCCCGAATCATAATTAGGGTTTTACCCTATGAAGAATTTAATTCTTAAAAGATAAAGAGATCTTCAAGCATACAAAAAAAACCAGGGTCACGTGTCCCCACGTGACCCCTGAAAAGATCCCCAGAAATGAGAAAGAAAGAGCTCAAAGGCAACGCCTCACGTGCTCCACGTGACCCCCGAAATACAGAAAGAAAAAGCAAAAGAAATAGTAGCCTTGGGCGCTCTCACGTGTTCCCACGTGACCTCTTGGCAGACGCTTTAAATCCTCCTCACGTGCCAGCACGTGATGCTCCAAAACAAAATATAAAAAAGTGCTTAACACTCGTTTGCATAACAAAGTAAAAGGATCCGGTCCCACTTCTGGGCGCCCTCACGTGGCCCCACTTGACCCATTCCTATTTAGGGTTTAAACAATAATTCGTGAGCTTTATTCCTAGTGTTTAACACTGATTATTTTTTAGTGTTTAACACTAATTCCAGAACTTATACCCAGTGTTTAACACTGGTGTTTTCCAGTGTGTAACACTAATTTGGGGACTATATTTCCAGTGTTTAACACTGTTACCTTCTAGTGTTTAACACTAACTTGAGAGCTTTAACACTGTTGCTATCTAGTGTTTAACACTAGTTTTAACCAAATTGGTTAATCTTCTAGAGGCAAAGCCTCCCATTCAAAATTGAGTAAAAATCAGAGCTCTGATGTCTACTGCTCAATCACAGATAAAAATGTTATCAGAGCCCTCATACTTTTGCTAAATAATGTGGGCCTGAAACCAGACAAATAGACTAATGGTCCAACAAAGGGCCAATATGTCAAACTTAATTGGACTTAGCCCAAATTGGCCATAAGTTCTCAATCCAGACTTAACTGAGCCAATGTGCTCATAATACAATTAATTGGTCTTGGTTCCAAACTGGGCTACAGATCATTTAATCCACCTTGGTTCAAGGGTACATCTCTTCATCCCTTTGATATTTGTCGGTGTAATCCCTCAACGTCTTCAAAGAGGTGACGGGTCCCAACAACCATACATTTCACGGACTGTGGGGTCCTTAAACTCATGGACTATGATGTCCTTAACCTCGACCGTGATGTCTTAAAACTAACATTGGACTGTGGAGTCCTTAATTCCACGGACTATGATGTCCTTAATCTCGACCGCGATGTCTTAAAACTAACAATGGACTGTGGAGTCCTTAATTCCACGGACTATGACGTCCTTAACCTTGACCGTGATGTCTTAAAACTAATAATGGACTGTGGAGTCCTTAATTCCACGGACTATGATGTCCTTAACCTCGACCGTGATGTCTTAAAACTAATAATGGACTGTGGAGTCCTTAAACCCACAGACTATGATGTCCTTAACCTCGACCGCGATGTCTTTAAACTAACAATGGACCCCCATGTCCTTAAACTGGCAATCGACCGCAATGTCACTAAACTAAACAATAGAGCCCAATTGCTCTTTTGTTGGATCTAAACGATCCCGTTAAGTTGATCTTAGTCTAAAATTAGACTAACATATCCTTAACAAACGTTTAAGTTGATCTTAGTCTCAAATGAGACTAACGTATCCTTAAACATAACCCTCCCCAAACCCAAATCTAAGGAAGATACGGATTTGGACAAGTCCACGCCCTACGGGCGACGACATAACTTAGTCTCCATATACAATCCACGGGCAACCACACACAAAACAAACACCCACGACACGAAGTGACCATCTGGAGAAGGAGAAAGTTGTTACAGCGATGCGGTAGCGTAATTAACTGCAGGGGTTTGCGCCTGCAGGGAAGAGCGTCCCCACAATAAAAAAAACCCCTCAAACAAGGGGGAATCTGACGAAGTCTGCTACATCGGCCGCATCCGTTTAAACCTTCGATGCATGGTGCCATAAATCGACTTGGTATCTTCGAAGAGGTGGATGGATAGCACCAATTAGCATCTGCCCCCAGATTCAGGCAAGACAGCCCGTCTTCCCGGTTTCCGGCGGTAAACATGGATGATCCCATATCCATTGGTATTTGACATCAGAGATGGTATACGGGTGCTCAGTGGAGACTGGGTGCACTGAACAATCTCGCCGAGAACTCCTAGATGGTATTATACCTGTCGTCAGATAGCAGTTCTCCGGTGACACCGGTACAGGTTAGTCTGTAGACCCGAGATCGTCATAGAGTCTTGTGTGATTCTCACTGTGCTTTGATTTCCACCTTACCACTTTCAAGAGATCGTGCAAAACGGTGGTTTTGGGTACATTCCCGAGTCACATGGAGGCAATGAGCGATAGGAGGGGATTTCGTCTCTCCCGGTATTGGGGGTTGATGTTGCGCTATGCTCGATTGGCCATAACAGAAAATCCCTGGCCATAGTTGCTGAGATTTAATAGTAAGTGTTATCAGTAGTTTCTCGAACCGTTATGGGCCTCTCATCAGCATGACTTATCAGGCTATTGGGGTCTGACGTTTTACCACCCCAGGCTGGATATGCGACATATCTGACGAAAAGACCGGACTGTACGGTATTGTTACTTATTGGATTCCCAGGAGTATGAGCAGGCTTGCTTATTGATCTTCTGATCGCTCAAGCCATTACGTTCAGTTAGTACCGCTGACGGCTTGTGGGTGACTGATATGATCACCACCTACTGCCGGCGTATTGACGAGTCTTTAGAGTTCTACACAGAGGTTTCCTGGCTCAAGCGAAACGAAGTAGTAGAACATATGTGATATGTGCGGGACCGAGATTAATGCGCATATGTGATACCGCATTCTATTCTCACGATTTGTGGTATCGATCGGTTATATGTGATATAGCCGGATTATCGAATCAAGAGTTGATTTTATAAAGTTGATACATATGATATTAGTCTGTTATATATGATATAGCCGGATTATTAAATCAAGTGTTGATTTAATAATTTAATGTATAATTATATATTTGATATATTAATTTACATTAATTAATATTAGCTCACTTAAGCATTTCTTTTTCTCACTTGTGTGTACACTTAATATATATGTGATATATATTATTGTGTCATGCTTGTTGCTACATACTACATGGGTGTATGAGACTCACACCATGCTTATAATAATGTAAGGTTTTATTTATTTAAAGTAAATCAAATTAGTTGGAAATTAGTCACATGGTTAAGCTTAGTGGAAGCTTATAGAACCATTGCCTTTGTCCACTAATTTTGTTTTACTTGAGATATTTATTAACCTAACCATTATTTTTTAGCCATGGTTTTGTCTCTACAAGAGTTAGTATGAAATATTATCTCACCTATGGTTGCTATTCTCACTTATGAGATTCATTCAACACTTGCTTCACTCCATGGTTGCTTTTCTTCATCTCCTTTCTCAAGCTCTCTAGCTTTTTGGGAGGTGAAGAAAATTAGTGAGAAAAATTATTCGAAAGTGTGCAAAATTCCTACTTCATCAACCTACACTAAATTACCCATTTAGTTTAGGTTGTTTGCTTCACAATTAGTGAAGAGCTAGCTTGAGTTGGTTTCTCCTCGACGTAGATTATTTTCGGCCTCGAAGACTTCAAGCAAGTTTGTTCCTTTCATCTTGTGGAGCTTTTCAAGAGTCCGAGAGTTCACTACTTGGAGCAAAGGACACGGAGCTATTGAAGTGAAGGACCGGTTTACAAAGGTTGTATTCCTTGTTCACTTAGATGTAAAGATGTTTACATACTAGTTTCGTCTAATTCTCTAGTTAAGATTCTAGGTTAGGGTTCTTTAGCGTGACAATTTTTTGAAAACGGCATGGTCGATACCTCCCGAAACCCAGTGGCAGTACTGCGGAACCCTACACATCGTTGGCAGCGATGTATTCAGCCTCCATCGTCGAGTCTGCTACGGTGTCTTGCTTGGAACTCTTCCAACACACCGCCCCTCCATTGAGGGTAAAGACAAAACCCGAGACCGACTTACTGTCATCCTTATCACTCTGGAAGCTCGAATCGGTAAAGGACTCCACCTGGAGTTCACCATTACCATACACCAAGAACATTTCTTTAGTCCTTCTCAAGTACTTAAGAATGTTCTTCACAGCTGTCCAGTGGTTTTCCCAGGATCTGATTGATACCTGCTCACTACACCTAGTGAGTAAGCTACATCCGGTCTGGTACATAACATCGCATACATGATAGAGCCTACTGCCGAAGTATAGGGTATCCCTTGCATGCGAGCCCTCTCCAAATCAGTTTTGGGAGACATCTTTTTGGATAGAGTGATTTCTGAACAAGCGGGTACATTACCTCGCTTAGAATCTTCCATACTAAACCTCTTTAGTATGGTGTCTATGTACCTGGATTGGGACAATCCCAAAATCCGTTTAGATCTATCTCTATAGATCTTTATCCCCAGAATGTAGGAGGTATCACCGAGATCTTTCATGGAGAACTTGAGTAATAAGAAGAGACCGAGTGTAGCATAGGAACATCGTTTCATATCAAGAGTATGTCATCCACGTACAATACAAGAAAGTCCACCTTACTCTCTACAGCCTTCTTATATATACAAGGTTCATCTATATTTTTGATGAAGTCAAACTCTTTGATAGTTTCATCAAAACAGATGTTCCAACTCCGCGACGTCTGCTCTAATCCGTAGATAGATTTTAAGCAGCTTGCACACTTTTCCGCTGCTCCCACTGTCTATGAAATCCTCTGGATGTGTCATGTACACGCTCTCTTATAAATCACCATTTAAAAATGCGGTCTTGACACCCATCTACCATATTTCGTAGTCATGATATGCAATAATGGCAAGTAGGATCCTAATGGACTTAAGCATAGCGACAGGAGAAAAGGTTTCATCATAGTCGACGTCAGGTCGTTGATGAAAACCTTTTGCTGCAAGTCGAGCTTTGAAAGTCTCAACTTTTCCATCTACTCCTATCTTCTTTTTGAAGATCCACTTGCTCCCAATGGGTTTTACCCCTTCAGGAGCAACTTCCAAAGTCCATACTTGGTTGGTGTACATGGATTCCATCTCGGATCTCATAGCATCCAGCCATTTCACAGAGTCCCCACTTGTGATGGCCCGCTCAAAACTAGTAGGATCATCATCTTCCATGATGCAATCCTCGCTCCCACCGTTTATGAGAAAACCGTAGTATCTCTCAGGTGGGTGAGGAACCCTACTAGATCTGCGGAGTGACTGGGGCTCGTTAGGTACTATTGGATCCTCCGGTTCTACCAAATCGTCAGTTGTAGTCTGTGCTGCTGGAACTTCTTCCAGTTCTACCTCATTGCCACTAATTTCTTTTATAAGAAAACCCTTTTTCTAAAAAGGTGGCATGTCGAGAAACAAACACCCTTTGTTCCTCAGAGTGGTAGAAGATATACCCTCGCGATTGTTTGGGATATCCTAAAAATTTGCACAGAACTGACCTTACCTCGAGCTTGTCCGGATTTTGTGTTTTCACATAGGCCGGACAACCCCATATCTTAACATAATTTAGATATGGTCTCTTTCCTTTCCATATCTCATATGGAGTGGTAGGCACAGACTTGGTGGGAACCATATTCAATAGGTCTGCAGCTGTTTCAAGCACATATCCCCAAAAAGAAATAGGGAACTCAGCAGTACTCATCATAGAGCGCACCATATCTAACAGGGTGCGATTCCTCCGCTCCGATACACCGTTGTGCTATGGCGTATACGGAGGAGTAAGCTGAGAAAGAATCCCATTCTCTTTTAGATAATCACAGAATTCCCCGCTCAAGTATTCTCCTCCCCGATCAGATCGTAGGATTTTAATACTTTTGCCCGTCTGGTTTTCTACTTCGCACTTATATTCCTTGAATTTCTCAAAAGTTTCAGACTTGTGTTTCAATAAGAACATATGTCCGAACCTTGAGAGATCATCGGTGAATGTAATAAAGTATGAGAAACCATTTCTGGCATATGTAGACATAGGACCGCATACATCACTATGTATGAGTCCCAAGAGTTCCGAAACTCTTTCTCCGTATCCAGTAAAACGGAGTTTTGGTCATCTTGCCTTTGAGACATGATTGGCAGGTTTCATAAGATGAAAATTCGAACGGATTCAAATATCCATCTTTATGCAACTTAGCCAATCTTGTCGCATTGATATGACCTAGTCTACAGTGCCACAAGAAGGCTTCGTTCATTTCTGAACTTTTCCTCTTGTTTGTGTTCTGTGTGTTAAGAACTGTACTGTAATAAAGAACGTATATACCGTTACATAACGTACCAGATCCAATCAACACTTGATTCTGGAAAATGTTCATAACATTATCCTCTAATGTGAGTCGTTCAGAATCAGTGTATTTCCAGTTGGTAATACAAGGTGATAATTGCCAGCTGCCTTGGCTACAACAATTGCACCATTCCCTACTGTTAGGGATTTATCACCCTTTCCCAGTTCTTTACCTTTCTTTAGCCCATGTAACAAATTACATACGTGGGATCCTGATCCGGTATCCAATTCCCAGGATGTAAAACAAATTGAGAAACAGTTCTCGGTAACGAACACACCCGAAGAAGATGCATCAACATACTGTTTCTTCATACGGGTGGCGCGGGAATCCTGACATTCCCCTATCCCTTGCTCAGACTTATGACATTCATAAGATAGAGCGGGACCAACGTTCCCTAGCCCTATATAAAAGGAGGGTTCGGTCAATACATCCATATTATTATCTTGATTAAGGCGTGACATTGGTTGCTACCTGGAGAGAGAGAGAAGGAAAAGTTTTAGCATGCGCTCTTTGCAAGATTAGATTGGTTATTATCTTATTTAATCAGGATGGCTCCCACTGTTTTTATCAAATCTTCCTTCAAACCCTAAAAGGTAAGATTAGTCGGGATTAATTACACCTTATAGGTTTGCCAATCGTTCGGCCATGCAGGTATTGGTACTCTGAAGGAGGTTCCCCGTGCTTTCGCACGGACCTAATTAAAATAAACCCCATTTTCCTAAAGGCATAACCCCGTTGACACCTTTCTAGACACTTACTGGATTAGCTAATTGTAAAGTGCAAAATTCCGTTGACACTTTTCTAGACACCTACTGGATTAGCTAATTATAAAGTGCAAAATTCTCCCAGGAGTAACTCTTACTCGCAGTGGGTATCGGGATCCAACTATCATATAGAAGGTATGCAATCTCATTGTAAATTTCAACACTTGAAGTTCCCGATAATGGTTTTTACCCCTAGCGTCCCATGACCTTGACGCATGCTAAACACCCATAGGGCGCTAGTCAAGTTCAACCCGTTCATTTCTTGATTGAATTAAAACCACCCGTATGACCCTTGACGCAGGCCAAACAACGCCGTACGACTACCCTAATCTAATCGCATCACATGCTGCAGATAAGCACTAATTCAGCTACCGCACACTACGCCTTGACGCAGGCCAAACAACCGTAGCACGAATACTAAAATAGTGTTTATCTGAAATGACGGAGTGTAAGTCTACGGTAGCGCCCCGGCCGTCGATCCGAGGCCAAAATGCGGAAACAAAACTTTTTCATAAACTTGAAACTGACGCTATCGTAGTCTTTCTTCCGGATCGAACCATTAACCTATAACTAGATAACTAGAAAAGGGTTAGAAAAGCTATACCGATCGATCCGTGTCCTTCGGTTTTTGGCCACCTTCCCAAGCTCCTCACGGCATCTCCGATCTCCGGTCTCCTCGTCGGAAAGGGCACCACATCAATGAATCTTTTTACGGGCTCCTGCTTCGTCCGAAGCAACTCGGACACGAAGTTTGCTAGCCGACGTATCCAAGGTGATGTAGAGAATGTGTGTGATAACTTTGTCTCAAGCATCCATTGATTCTCAACACATGAGAGTGTATGGATGGAGCTTGAAGATGATGCCATTAATGGAGATAGTGAGCTCAAGAAAGAAGGAGGAAGAAGAAGAGCTTTCTTTTTTATGTTGTATGATAAAATGAGAGTGAGATAGAATGATAAACACAAGAGTAAACTCTTCCCCTTGGCTGCCCTCTCTCTCTCAATTCTTATCATTTCAACTCATAAATCAATCAAATAATGTGACACATGCACAAAGAAAGAGACCATGAGTCATCACTTGTGCACGTGTCACAATTAATGCTCCTAATCATGACTTTGAGCTCATTATTTCCATTTGTAAATATTAACCCAAATGTTTACAACAATAAAAAGATATGACAACATCTAAAGTAAACTCGTGACGGATCATAAGGATACCCCTCACCTGTATATACATACCTGCATCCGCATTCCGACTGAATGCGAATGCGATAAGACTAAAGCAATCCAACAAATCTAATAGTAGAATCCGGCTTAAACCAAAGCCCACTAGTATGATCCGCCCGATCATGATCTGTGCACTACTGCACGTATATGATCGAATCCTTCCATATATCATACGGCCTTTACAACGTTTCGTCCGAAACTTGAGAAACTGTCTGTGGGGGACTCTAAAGACTCGTCAATACTTTGGCTGTGGATTTAACTACTAGAACATCAGTGGTACTAGCCGTACGTAACGGGCTACCAGGTACTGACCAAAAGGGAGGTCGATGAGCGAACTCATCCTGACACCCTACTAAGTCTGTCAGTGACAATATCCGTACAGTCCGGTCCGTTCGTCTAAGAGCATCGCATGTCGGGCCTAGGGGGTTGGTAAAAGTCAGACCCCCAAAAGTGGTACAAGTCGTGTCGGAGTGTAGCCTAGAACATCCTGAGATACTACTAGAATACCTACCAGTAAATCTCCTGCCTTGGACAAGGACTTCGTGTAATGGCTCTCCTAGACACAACGCGATCTCACCCCCGATACCGGGAGAGACGAAACCCCTGCCGATCCGCTCACTGCCTCCATGTGGCTCGGAACTGTACCTAACTAAAACATGTTTGCACGACTCCTTTGAGTCGTGGTAGGGTAATAATCAAAGCACAGTGGAAACTCACACGAGACAAATGACGATCTCAGGTCAATCAACTAACATGTACACATGTCACCAGGGAACTGCTATCTGACGTCAGGTATAATACCAACTAGCATGTTCCCGGCGAGTCCTGTCCGGTGTACTCATAATCCAATGAGCACCTGTATACGTCTTAGGTGAACCAACTGATACCAATGGCTTGTGAGACCAGCCACCGCCCATCGTCGAGGTCTCGATCCGTATACACTAGTCTACTCTGGAGTATCAATGCCCTGTCTCGAAACTCCCTCGACTATGGACCTTTTAAGGATGTACTTACAGACCCCAGCTCCCACGTATATGATCTCCATCATACTGCTGGCCGTCAAGCAAGAATCCTAAGGGCTCTATCAACGTGCAATAGTGACCTGTAATGTCACCTAAAGCATGTACACAATGATAAAGATAAACCAGATAGCATACTATCATCTTGAGTAAGACTGTCCTACCGGTATAGCTCCTCTCTCAATCATTGCAATCACATGCCTGGGATCCAATAATTGAATTTGAGGGCACTATATCCAACAATCTCCCACTTGCACTTAAGGCTAATTATTGCGATGTCGCATACTCACAGCCCGTATGATACCAAACACCCAACTCCTCTACTATTCAGTTTCACAAAGCCCGTTTGCGAAACTATTGCATTCGAGGAATAGCCTCAGTGAGTGGATCCGCCCTAATGTTTCTTTCTATGTCTCTCTTTATCTCAAGTTCGCGGAGAATGCCATCTCCCGAAATGAGCAATACATGTCTTAGAATATGTTTGGATATCCGATGGGACCTAGTTCATAAATGAACTCCAAATCCAAACTTCTTAGACTATATCGTCAACTAAACTTAATCAGTATCCTGCGTCACGCCTCCCTCAGTGTCCGCTTGGATCGCCTGTCCAAACTACTGCCTCTCGTCAGAAGGAAAACTATAACTCTGACAGTCACTCTGTCATCCAGGTCACCTTGGAAGCCTGGAATGATAATTGTCTCCTAAAAGAGGCTGTTGTTATCATATCCCTAGAACGTCCACTTATGTTCTAAAACTGCTTCCGAACGTTTCTCCATGATAGGATTAATATCATCTTATTGCATCCAGTGCAAAAACAATGTCTGGTGTGGTACTTGACATCTCATGATTGACTCAATTGCCTAAGCAAGTGATATGCCAATCATGCACATCCCTCTCCCCTTTAGTCTGTAAGACACCTTTAGAGAGGGTGACTCCATCACCTGCAGGTACACTACCGTGGCAGGAGTCGTCCATTCTAAAACACCTGTAGAATGCTGTCTAAGTACCCAGATTGGGAAACTACCCAAATCTAGATCTAAAACCATAGATCTAGTAACCAGAATATCTGATATTATATCTATATCCTATGTGGAGAAACCACTGTGTGACAACCAAAGTATAACCGATCGTAGTATAGAATTTTCACTTCCTACTATATGTATGGCATCCATGTACCAGGACATCACACCCTACTACCTTCTTAACAGATCCATCCCTTATTCTGATGAAGTCAAATCTATGACTGTCACATCAGAAATAGACGATCTATCTCCGCTATATCCGCTTTAGTCCATAAATAGACATAAGCTACTTTTCCACTATGCTTCCGCTGCTCCTACTGACTATGACAACCCTCTGGCAGAGTCATATACACGTACACTTCTAAAGCTAGTTTAGAACGACGCTATACTCATCCTCCTGCCGGGTCTCACAGTCTGGAACAACAGCAATGGCAAGTCTGGATAAACAAGAACCTCCCTGTCACCATCCTTGAGGCTATCAGAGTACCTCTCGGGTGCCTGAGGTTACCCACCATATCTGCGGAGTGGCCAATGGAATGTCAAACCAGATTGAATCTTTAGGTTCTTATCAAATTTTCAGTAATCGTTTGCGGTTCTGGAATCACTTCCAGTTCTACCATACTCCCACTACTGTTTTCTGAAAAAATCCATTTTACTAAAACTGTGGCGAGTCAAGAACAATATCACTATTGATCTTCCAGATGGTAGAAAGCCAACCCTCGTCATAGCCCGGGTCAACCCACAAACAGCCATTACAGAAACGTGCCTTGAGTTATCCAGAGTCTGGTTTTAAGCATAAGCCGGACAACTCCCTGTACCTTAACATTGTTAAGGTATGAACTATTCTATATCCTAATATAGAAACAGAGGCAGATTTAATTGGAACCAGATTCAAATCACGCAGCTGTCTCCAGTGCATGTCAACTAAATGGAGAGAAGCCGATCAACATTACTCAACTTAGGAATACATCCAGATATGAGTAACCTGAAAGAGAAGCAAGTTCTCATAATCATTACTATCAACTGAATACCATACACAAGTATCTACATCTTCGATCACCTTGAAGAATCCTGATACTTGCAATACATGGTTCTCTACTTTATTCATATACCTATAACTTCTCAAAACTTGGATCTTGTATTTCTATGAAACACATGTCTAAGAACTAGAGAAGTCATAAGTAAACAGAATATAGTACGAGTACCAACCCCTGTGTCCTAATGGACACTGGACTACATACAATACTTTGTATAAGTCCGTTGAGTTGAATAACACAAACCCTGTGCGTCGTAGGTCGAAAACTGTACTTATGGTTAAGAAGAATTACACCATTGTTTAATGCTCCTTACCTAACCATCCACTGATATAGGTAAATGTTATAGACATAATTTCAAAAAGTTATATCTCACTTTATAAAAATAAACGTACAGATATATCAATTTGAAATTGGTGCATAACAACGGATATTCAAAACCAAATATTTGCCGTCCGGCAAACAACCCAGGCGATTTCCTCAAATATCACCAATTACAACGAATCCCGATATTATGAGGATGATCACCCAATTCCCAATAACTTACTCCCACTCATCATCTGTAAAACCATACAGATGTGAGAATCAAACCTGATAAATACATACCCTGGAGCAAGGGCTAATTGGGAAATCAGTTTTCTTTTAACAATACACAGTGAAACTGAAACATGTAAATGTTTCGAAGGGGTATCCGGGTATTCCTAGTAATGCATCTTCCATATTCACAACTGTAACCGTATATTTCTTTGCCATCTCGCCAAATCCCTTTATATGTCTTTAGTCATTACCTTCTGTACACCATCTTTAGACCAAATGGTTTTCTTCCTTCCCTACCGTTCGGCACCAGCCTATGGTTTGGAAGAAGACTATCCAATAAGCATAATGAGTGTACTCTCATAATCCTAGGAGTACTCGTAACCTGAGAGAAGGTGAAAATAAAAGACAACTGAATAAATCTTATTCCTATTTCTCCTGAACCAGAATCCATCCCCGAACTGGAAAAAGTTCCTTCGAGTTCGTATATAACCATACGATGGAGTATCCAATAAACTGTGGATCTTCGTAGTGATACGGGGTGTTCCGGAAAAATACAAAGGTGAAGTAGGAATGGTGATGAAATACTTGGTTTGGTCGTGAATAGCAGTCACAATTTACTTTGCCCTCTTACTAATCCCTTTTATTCGTCTTAGCTTATTACCTCTGTACACCATCGCTGGGCTAATTGGTTTTCTTCATTCCCTACTGTTCGGCACCTGCCTATGGTTTGGAAGAAGACTATTCAATTAGCGTAATAGGTGTACTGTTCTAATCCAAGGAGCACTCGCAACCTGAGAGAAGGTAAAAGGAAAAGACAACTGAATAGTCCTATTCATTTTCTCCAGAACCAGAAACCATCCTCGAATCTGGAACAAGTTCCTTCGAGTTCGTATATAACCATACGATGGTTTTATCCAATGGAAGTGGATGTTTGTAGTAATACGGGGTGTTCTGGAGAAAAGGGTAAAAGTAGGAGTGGCAATGAGATATGCAGCTCTGACAATCCAAAAGCCAGTGTTTTAAGAAAAATCGGTTAACTTGGTCACTGAGTCATAGTCTAGGGTCGGGCCATGGTCGCTGCCAAAGAGAGTGTCACGCCCCGCTTCCCAGAGTGCTCTAAGATAGGCATGTGACAGAGCCAACCATGCTACCTATGGATAGGAAAAATCCCTCCACAGTCACATTACGGCTGTAGAGATATCAAGAACAGGAAAGTAAACTAAACTATCTAGTACATGTCCATGAGCCAGAATAAATGAGTCAAGAAATAATAATATGCGGAAACAAAAGATCCAATAAATAAAACACCTGGAAAGTAAAACTGGATACCAACAGGATCCTCATCGCTCGGTCTAACAGCGGCAGTACTCCTGATCAGTCTGCAACAAAGGTAGAGGATCTCGGCCATGCAAAACCCAGAAGTCAGTGCATCATAATATCAAGCAATAAAAAAATAAACAGGGGTAGCAAGACATACAGGTAGGTGTATAAATAGTAAAACAGGTATAACAGTAATATAAATGAGGTCAGTGAAGGGTAGTGTGCAGTGAGTAATCTAAACTGGTCTATTGGGTTAACTACTCTTAAGTCCTTGAAGTCAATTTGATGAATCATTGATGTAACTCAATAGTATCCCGTGCATACCCGGTACCACGGTCAAGATTCTCGGGCTGGAACCGAGACATGCCGCTAGGCACTAAAATAGGAAATATGTATAGATGAATGATGTCAGCAGCATCATCCCAAGGCTGGCCTAGCCTCTAAAACTGATCAGTATAAGTAAGCGAACTGTCGAGTTACAAGTCAGGTTTCATCATTGATTTCCCCATACCCCCAAGTTATATGTTTAAGTCAGGTATTAATAAATCTGGAGCTAATGCCAACACAGGACCAAGCAGGTATAGGTTTGTCTGGATAGACAACAGGAAATGTCCGTAGGGACATCAGGTCAAGTTTGTTGGCATTAGTAACAAGATCAGGTAACAGGTAAAGCCATGGTACATCAGGTCAAGTCAGGTAGTATATAGGTATCATGTCATGTTAAGAAGTGCACGGTATCATGTCGTATCAAGTAATGGTATATCAAGTCATGTCAGGGGTGCACAAATGTCACGTGGGTGCTCATAATCAAACCATAATAAGCATAGGTACACAAAAACAAGTATGGGGTACCAATGTAACACTAAAATGGAATAATGTGATATGGTATAGAAATAGGTATAAATTCAAACACATGGATGCACAGTTATCGATTAGGGTTAAGATTATAATTCCAGTATTAATTAGGATGCACTTTATTAAACATGGAATATTAAAATCACATTATTATGTCTTAATATGAACTATGAATGCAATTAACTATATTCTAAAAGAGATGGGTGCAAAATGGTATCCGATACATTATAAAGAACTATCAAATGGTAATGTGGGTTATACAACTAAACAGTATGTGATATAAATATTGGTATGGATGCCTTGTAATGTAATCTACTATGTAACAAGATTATTTTCATGATCTAGATCTAAAATGATATAAGCGAATGCAAATTGGACATCGAAACATAATAAAATGAAACATGTGGTATAAGATTTACGCTACAGGTATAATCTATATTTAAATAGGTATAAAATAATTTAAATAGCATGTAGCAAGTTTTACTTGCCTCGGGGATCCACAGATGCACGGCACGCGGCAAGAATGCGAGAAAACGACGGAAAATCTCCATTGGGGCATTACGTCGAACACTTTGCGCGCACGAAATACTGGACAGAACCAGGCAATGCAAGAATGTAACCGCGTAGGTAGGGAACGTCCACTGGGTCGCCCGGATCAGTGGCGGCGAGCACGGCTCCGGCGGTGATCGGAAACACGTGAATCCAAGAAATCACGAAAAGAAGACGAAGGAGAAAAGAAGAAAAAGAAGAAGAAGAAGCTAAGATTTGGTGCTCTGGGGCTTGGGACAGAGGCAAGGAAAGAGATGGTGACGACAAGTCGCGGAGGCGACAGGGTCGGAGCTCCGGCGATCGTCGGGAAATACGGATCAAGAAAGAGAAGGAGAAGAAAAGAATAAGAAAGGAGAGGAAGAAGGAGAAGAAGGGGTGGCGGTTTGGTTTTGGCTTCTGGGGACAGAGGAGGCAAAGGCGAGGGGCGAAGACGAGGTAGTGGGTCACCGGCGATGGGGTTTGCCGGCGAGGCAGTGGGTGTGCAGTGGGGTCTCCTGGGTTCTTGGGGTTCAGTGCAGGGGTCGTGGGCATGCAGGGGAGGAGATGATAGAGGTGGTAGTGAGGTTAGGTGACGACGACGTGGTCGCCGGCGGTGAGGCGGTGTGTGCAGGCAAGGCTAGGGCTGCCAGGGTTTCATGCGAGGGAAAAGCTAGGGTTCTTGCTGGGAAAGGAGGAAGGAGGGGAGGAGATGGAGGCGGTGACAAGGGTATGGAGGTCGACGGCGACAATGAGGTCGGAGCTCCGGCGGCGAAGGCGCTGGCGAGGGTTGCAGCGTCGGTTTCTTGGGTCGTCGTGTTCGTCGGGGGTTGTGTTGGAGAGAGGTGATGATGACGATGGCTAAGGTGGTGAGAGGATGAAGGCGAGGGTGGCGGCGGCGACGGCGATGGCGAGGGTAAGCGTGGGTTAGGGTTCACCTGAGACGGGAAACGGAAAAAATGAAAAGAGGAAGATGAGGGAGAGAGAGGGACGTGAGAAAATATGTTTTAAGATTAAAAAATATATATAAATTATATTATATTATATATATAAGGAAAGAGGGAGAGAGAGAAAATTGTGAGAGAGAGAAAGAGACAGAGCAGGCGAGAGGAGAGAGAGAATGGTGATAGTTAGGAAAATCTTTCATTTTCTTTTAAAAAATATATATAGAATATATATATATATATATATAACATGAACCAGTTAGAATACAAACCAAAATATTCTTTACTTAATCAACGTATATAATAGTTTATAAGTAATATAATATTAGTCCGTTTTGAGATTTTGGCAAATGCAAACTTACTTCAAAACATGCTCGTGTCGGGTCTAAAAATCCGGTTTTAAAATATGAAAAATATATGCGACTTCCAAATTTCAAAATGAATGCTCAGTTAAAGAAAATGCATACCCCCAAGAACAGATCCACGTACGTGCGCGTAGCCATCCAAACACGTCCGTTTTACTGAACGGGACGAGAACAAGATGCGCGGACGCTACCACGGGGTTAGGGGTATCATGCAGGCTATGAAATGCAATTTTAAATTATTTTCTGTGACTTAAAATGTTATATGGTAAAAGATGCCATGCCAGATAAAATGCCAGTATGCGATAAAGTTGAAAATGCACAAGTCTACAAAACAAGTCAGGGTAATTCATAAATATGAATCAAATAGGTTCAAGCAAGCGGGTCGGGTCGAATGCAAAGTAAAATGTAAAATACCATTCGCACCCAAAACACGATAAATCAAGAAAATACCATGGATAAGTAAATACGGGAACTGGAATTGGTATAAATGAACTAAGTTGTTACATTATACCCAACTACAAAAAGAATTTCGTCCTCGAAATTCCAAGAACAAGAAAGGATAAACAATCAAGAATTACAAGAATAGATGTGGAACTTCTGCCGGATTTCATCTTCTCGTTCCCAAGTTTATTCTCCATGTAAGTGATTTTCCCCAATAAACAAGTACAAGAGAGATAATCTTATTCTTAAGAATCTTTTCTCTTCGATCCACAATCGACATCGGTCGTTCCTCAAAGGTTAAATCTTCTCGTATAGTCAGCTTCGAATGATCCAGCACGTGTGTTTCATCTCGAACATATTTACAGAGTTGAGATACGTGAAACACGTCATGAACATTCGCCAAAGATTGCGGTAACGCCAATCGGTATGCTACTTCTCCCACACGCTCCAAAATTTCGAAAGGTCCGACGAATCGAGGACTAAGCTTTCCTCGACTTCCAAAACGAATCACCCCTCTAGTCGGTGATATCTTCAGGAATACCAAATCACCAACGGCGAACTCTAGAGGTCTTCTCGATATATCTGCCCAACTCTTTTGTCGGTCTTGTGCTGCTTTCATATGATTCCGGATAGTGTTAACCTTCTCAACTGTTTTCATGATCAAATCCGGTCCCAACAATCTTCGTTTTCCAACATCGTCCCAACAAACAGGTGAACGACACTTGCGACCATATAAAGTTTCGAATGGAGCCATCTGAATAGTCGCCTGGAAACTGTTATTGTAAGAAAACCCCACTAAGTGTAGATGATCATCCCATGAACCCTTGAAGTCTAACATACAAGCTCTCAACATGTCTTCAAGAGTTTGGATAGTTCTCTCCGACTGGCCATCTGTCTGAGGATGATAAGCTGTGCTAAACTTCAATCGAGTCCCCAAACTTTCCTGTAAGCTCCTCCAAAAGTATGATAAGAAACGAGTGTCACGGTCGGACACGATACTCACCGGTACTCCATGCAATCTTATAATCTCCTGCATGTACCGTTCTGCCAAAATTTCTGTTGATTGACCAACTCGAAAAGGTATGAAATGAGCTGCCTTGGTCAATCGATCAACAATCACCCAAACTGCATTGTTGCCTTTCGGACTCCTCGGTAGAGCCGTCACAAAATCCATGGTTATATATTCCCACTTCCGTTGAGGAATCGGAAGTGGTTGCAATAAACCAGCAACCCTTTGATGTTCAGCCTTAACTTGCTGATACACCAAGCACTTTGCTACAAAGCGGGCAATCTCCCTTTTCATGCCTCCCCACTAGAAATACCGTCGTAGATCACAGTACATCTTCGTGCCTCCTAAATGTACGGAATACGCGGAACTGTGTGCCTCCTTCATAACTTTTTCGCGAATATCTCCTTTTGGCATACACAAACGGCTACCATATCGCAACGAACCATCTTCATGAATTAACAAGTCCGTTCGAAGTCCAGCTTCAACCTGTTCTCGAAACCTTTGCAATCTTGGGTCCTGTAATTGCGTTGCTTTAATATTCTCGATCAACGATTACTATACTTGCAGCTGCATCAACTGTCCCGAAGAATGCGGTAGCACAATCTCCAGATCGAATCTTCGGAAGTCTTCAATAAGTTCCTTCTGTGCAGTCAACATCTGAATTGCTGGCAACCAACTAAGAGCATCCGGCACAACATTAACTTTCCCCGGATGATATTTAAGATTAAGATCGTAGTCAGCCATCAGCTCCAACCATATACGCTACCTCATATTAAGCTCCTTCCGTGTGAACACATACTTCAGGCTTTTGTGATCGGTAATACATCAACTCTTTCGCCCAATAAGCAATGTCTCCAAATCTTCAAAGCAAAAAATTACAGCTGCTAGCTCCAAGTCATGAGTTGGGTAACTCTTCTCATGGGTCTTCAACTGTCTCGATGCGTAGGCTATAACCTTCTCATGCTGCATCAAAACACATCCCAATCCTTTCCCAGATGCGTCGCTATGAATCACCAATCCTCCGGAACTGTCTGGTACGGTCAAGACAAGAGCGGTTATCAATCTCTGCTTCAACGCCTCAAAAGCTGACGCACACTTATCCATCCACACAAATGGTACTTCCTTGCGCGTAAGCTTGGTCAAAGGCTCAGCCAAACGAGCAAAATTCTCCACGAACCTTCTGTAATAGCCGGCAAGTCCAAGAAAGCTTATGATCTCTGCTACGTTCTTCGGAATCGGCCAATTTTGAACTGCTGCAATCTTCTCGGGATCAATGGCGATTCCTTCTCCGGATACGACGTGCTCCAAAAAAACCTCACTTCTTCAAGCCAAAACTTGCACTTTCTCATCTTTGCATATAATCCTTCTTGCCTCAATGTCTGCAGTGTGATCTTCAAGTGTTCCGCATGCTCTTCAATGCTCCTCGAGTAGACCAGAATATCATCGATGAAAACTACTATAAAATGGTCCAAGAACGGTGAAAAGATTCGGTTCATCAAGTCCATAAATATTGCCGGTGCATTCGTTACTCCGAAGGGCATCACTAAATACTCGTAATGTCCATACCGAGTTCGGAACACCGTTTTGCAAACATCTTCTGTTTTAACTCGGACCTGATGATATCCGGATCGTAAATTCAGCTTCGAGAATACCCTCGCGCCACTGAGATGCTCGAATAATTCGCCAATGCGAGAGATCGGGTACTTGTTCTTAATAGTCACCCGGTTTAATTCTCGATAATCGATGCACATCCTCCTTGTGCCATCTTTCTTCTTGACTAGAAGAACTGGAGCTCCCCAAGGTGAATTGCTGCTACGAATCCAACCCTTCTCAAGTAATTCAGCAACCTGCTTCTTGACTTCTTCCAACTCCACTGGTGCCATTGGATAGTATGCCTTAGAGACTGGCGCTGCACCAGGAACAAGATCGATCGCGAACTCCACGTCTCATTTTTGCGGTAAACCCGAGATGTCTTCGAACACGTCCATGAAATCTCGAACTATAGCTGGCGCTTCTTCTTTATCAACTTCCATCGACGAAAGAACATTATTTGTCGGCCTAGCCCTAAACTCGACTGGCCCGACAGAACTGCTTCCTCCAGCAAAGACAAACTCCGGATGTCCGGGAATCTGGAAAATCACTTCCTTTGTCCTACAATCAATGTGAGCGTGGACAGTGCCAAGAAAATCCATTCCCAAGACAACAACAAACAAAGGGATGCACCAGAATTGAATAATTCTAATGCGGGGAAGACATGAAGAAGTAGGATACCTGAAACGATTTCACCTGAAGCCAAACACTGAAGAAGATAAGCATGGTAAACAGGATTCAAGCTTGCGATAAAACATGAACTGGAAAGCACGATAAGCAAGGCAATATAACGACCATGAAACAAGGAAGTGAATCAAGACCAGGACTCCAAGTTACTTAAATAGAGTACCGCATTGTAACCATGCTGTAGTTCATAGTTACAATCACATAACTCCACTCAAGTCGTCCAAATCCTAGTATCAGAATCAAGAAATAGGAAGAAATAATAGAGAACCAAAAAGGTTTCAAGTCGAGATGCAAAGTGGTTTGCATATCGTCAAGGTAAAGGATAAGAGAAAGATATGATTCAAGAATCACGATAACAAGGTGGCAGGACATGTTCCTAATCACGAGTATTCTGATTCGTGTATTGGGTCCAATACCCAACTACAAAAGAATCAAACTCGATTAACCTATATCCTATGGCTCTGTCACGCCCCGCTTCCAAGAGTGCGCTAAGATAGGCACATGACAGAGTCAACAATGCTACCTGTGGATAGGAAAAATCCCTCCACAGTCACATTACGGCTGTAGAGATATCAAGAACAGGAAAGTAAACTAAACTATCTAGTACATGTCCATGAGCCAGAATAAATGAGTCAAGAAATAATAATATGCGAAAACAAAAGATCCAATAAATAAAACACCTGGAAAGTAAAACTGGATACCAACAGGATCCTCACCGCTCGGTCTAACAGCGGCAGTACTCCTGATCAGTCTGCAACAAAGGTAGAGGATCTCGGCCATGCAAAACCCAAACGTCAGTGCGTCATAATATCAAGCAATAAAAAAATAAACAGGGGTAGCAAGACATACAGGTAGGTGTATAAACAGTAAAACAGGTATAACAGTAATATAAATGAGGTCAGTGAAGGGTAGTGTGCAGTGAGTAATCTAAACTGGTCTATTGGGTTAACTACTCTCAAGTCCTTGAAGTCAATTTGATGAATTATCGATGTAACTCAATAGTATCCCGTGCATACCCGGGACCACGGTCAAGATTCTCGAGCTGGAACCGAGACATGCCGGTAAGCCCTAAAACAGGAAATATGTATAGATGGATGATGTCAGCAGCATCATCCTAAGGCTGGCCTAGCCTTTAAAACTGATCAGTATAAGCAAGCGAACTGTCGAGTTACAAGTCAGGTTTCATCATTGATTTCCCCATACACCCAAGTTATATGTCTAAGTCAGATATTAACAAATCTGGAGCTAATGCCAACACAGGACCAAGCAGGTATAGGTTTGTCTGGATAGACAACAGGAAATGTCCGTAGGGACAACAGGTCAAGTTTGTTGGCATTAGTAACAAGATCAGGTAACAGGTAAAGCCATGGTATATCAGGTCAAGTCGGGTAGTATATAGGTATCATGTCATGTTAAGAAGTGCACGGTATCATGTCGTGTCAAGTAATGGTATATCAAGTCATGTCAAGGGTGCACAAATGTCACGTGGGTGCTCATAATCAAACCATAATAAGTATGGGTACACAAAAACAAGTACGGGGTACCAATGTAACACTAAAATGGAATAATGTGATATGGTATGCAAATAGGTATAAATTCAAACACATGGATGCACGGTTATCGATTAGGATTAAGATTATAATTCCAGTATTAATTAGGATGCACTTTATTAAACATAGAATATTAATATCACATTATTATGTCTTAATATGATCTATGAATGCAATTAACTATATTCTAAAAGAGATGGGTGCAAAATGGTATCCGATACATTATAAAGAACTATCAAATGGTAATGTGGGTTATACAACTAAGCAGTATGTGGTATAAATATTGGTATGGATGCCTTGTAATATAATCTACTATGTAACAAGATTATTTTCATGATCTAGATCTAAAATGATATAAGCGAATGCAAATGGGACATCGAAACATGATAAAATGAAACATGTGGTATAAGATTTACGCTACATGTATAATCTATATTTAAATAGGTATAAAATAATTTAAATAGCATGTAGCAAGTTTTACTTGCCTCGGGGATCCACAGATGCACGGCAGGCGGCAAGAATGCGAGAAAACGACGGAAAATCTCCATTGGGGCATTACGTCGGACACTTTGCGCGCACAAAATACAGGACAGAACCAGGCAATGCAAGAATGTAACCGCGTAGGTAGGGAACGTCCACTGGGTCGCCCGGATCAGCGGCGGCGAGTACGGCTCCGGCGGTGATCGGAAACACGTGAATCCAAGAAATCACGAAAAGAAGACGAATGAGAAAAGAAGAAAAAGAAGAAGAAGCTGAGATTTGGTGCTCTGGGGTTTGGGACAGAGGCAAGGAAAGAGATGGTGACGACAAGTTGCGGAGGCGATAGGGTCGGAGCTCCGGCGATCATCGGGAAATACGGATCAAGAAAGAGAAGGAGAAGAAAAGAATAAGAAAGGAGAGGAAGAAGGAGAAGAAGGGGTTGTGGTTTAGTTTTGGCTTCTGGGGACAGAGGAGGCAAAAGCGAGGGGCGAAGACGAGGTAGTGGGTCACCGGCGATGGGGTTTGCCGACGAGGCAGTGGGTGTGCAGTGGGGTCTCCTGGGTTCTTGGGGTTCAGTGCAGGGGTCGTGGGCTTGCAGGGGTAGAGGTGGTGGTGAGGTGAGGTGACGACGACGTGGTCGCCAGCGGTGAGGCGGTGTATGCAGGCGAGGCCGGGGCTGCCAGGGTTTCATGTGAGGGAAAAGCTAGGGTTCTTGCATGGAAAGGAGGAAGGAGAGGAGGAGATGGAGGCGGTGACGAGGGTGTGGAGGTCGACGGCGACAATGAGGTCGGAGCTCCGGCGGCGAAGGCGCTGGCGAGGGTTGCAGCGTCGGTTTCTTGGGTCGTCATGTTCGTCGGGGGTTGTGTTGGAGAGAGGTGATGATGACGAGGGAAAAGGTGGTGAGAGGATGAAGGCGAGGGTGGCGGCGGCGACGACGATGGTGAGGGTAAGCGTGGGTTAGGTTTCACGCGAGGCGGGAAACAGAAAAAATGAAAAGAGGAAGATGAGGGGGGGAGAGGGACGAGAGAAAATATGTTTTAAGATTAAAATATATATATAAATTATATTATATTATATATATAAGGAAAGAGGGAGAGAGAGAAAATTATGACGGAGAGAAAGAGAGAGAGCGGGCGAGAGGAGAGAGAGAGAATGGTGATAGTTAGGAAAATCTTTCATTTTCTTTTAAAAAATATATATAGAATATATATATATAACATGAATCAGTTAGAATACAAACCAAAATATTCTTTAGTTAATCAACGTATATAATTGTTTATAAGTAATATAATATTAGTCCGTTTTGAGATTTTGGTAAATACAAACTTACTCCAAAAGATACTCGTGTCGGGTCTAAAAATCCGATTTTAAAATATGAAAAATATATGCGACTTTCAAATTTCAAAATGAATGCTCCGTTAAAGAAAATGCATACCCCCAAGAACGGATGCACGTACGTGCGCGTAGCCATCCAAACACGTCCGTTTTACTGAACGGGACGAGAACACGATGCGCGGACGCTACCACGGGGTTAGGGGTATAATGCAGGCTATGAAATCCAATTTTAAATTATTTTCTGTGACTTAAAATCTTATATAGTAAAAGATGCCATTCCAGATAAAATGCCAGTATGCGATAAAGTTGAAAATGCACAAGTCTACAAAACAAGTCAGGGTAATTCATAAATATGAATTAAACAGGTTCAAGTAAGTGGGTCGGGTCGAATGCAAAATAAAATGTAAAATACCATTCGCACCGAAAACACGATAAATCAAGAAAATACCATGGATAAGTAAATACGGAAACTGGAATTGGTATAAATGAACTAGGTTGTTACAGAGAGAGAGAGAAAAGAAACACTCTGCGTGCACTCTAACCTAAATCAGAATGGTTATCAATTTATCTAATCAGGAAACCTCCCACTGTAAACTCAAATTCTCCTCCAAACCTAAAAGAAGAATTAGTCGGGATCACCCGAGGAGTAAACTAACTCATCAGTGGGAATCGGGATCCAACTATCATCGCATGATAATGTGATGGAATCCACTCACGTTATCACACTCCAGAAGGTATGCGCATATCTGGCAAGTTTCAGTTTTTTTAGAAACTCCCGATGTGATTTTTACCCCATGCTCTTATGACCTTGACGAAGTCAACAAATCATAAGTCACATGTCAAGTTCTATCCGTCATTGTCCAGGTTAATTTGAACCCACCCATACAAGCCCTTGACGAAGGTCAACAAGGCTATACGACTGTCCCAAACCTACGCATCTATCTATGCAGCAGAAAAGTAACAAATAGCTACCATGCACTATGCCATGACGAAGGCCAACAAACATAGTATGAATACTAAGTGCTACCCGTCTGAAATGACGGAGGGCTACGAATGTTTTTTGGCGAAAAACCTTTAACGTAATGAACTTGATATCGTTGAAGAAACCGGATAGCTTTTTATAAAGATATAGTGAAGAAAACCTTTGCTAAAGAGGTTACTCCCGGTGAAGGGATCTCGGCTCTTTCCCCGTAGAATGAGGTGCAGGATATTCCAATTGAATACCACGATGCAAAGCAAATAGGAAATCGGCTATAGTGAAGTTATTACCCTGACGCAAACTTCTGTCCAAGGGGTCACTCCTGGTGAAGGGATCTCGGCCCTTGCCTCGTCGACTGAGGTGCTGAATATTCATAACCGAATACCACTGTGCAAAACAAAAGAAAATGTCCTTGCAATAACAGCTTTTAGAAAAATGTTCCAACAACATCAGAATAGGTTTGTTTAGCTTGCATTGATCCAAATCAATGCTGTCCCATCAATTAATCACACCACAAAAGAACGAAAATATGATGTACGTATATGCCATCCGCATTCGCCACTGGGTCCCGTCATCACTCGTTGGGTTACTTAACTAACGACAGAGTGGAAACTGGACTAGCGCGGGTGTAAAACATATACAACATCTACTAGTATATATATAGCAATATATAATAATCGCTCCAGGCGTGATAAATGCAACATCACAGAGAGTAATAAGCATCACAGAACAATACAGATAATCTGGGATCCCCGGATTTCCTTTGAGCCACAAGTGAAACCCGACGTTCTCCTAGTCGTATGGATAGCCTGTGCAATGAAATCCTAGACCTCCTACGGGTGCGGCAAGTTACCCGCCAAAACCTGAAGCGAGGCAGCCCCCTTCAACAAAGTGAATGGACCACCCAGCACTTCACGGAATCCGGTAACTTGAGCACCCCTCCTTGGGTCAACCTATACCCCCTACGAGTGCGGCGAATAGCCCGCCAATTCTAGAGTAAAGCCCCCTCCGTCTCAAAGCCATGAGATGCGGGCCCGTTGCCCTCTAGAACCCGGCTATCCGTGCACCCCACCGCGGGGTAATCCTAGTACAGAAAATAAATATATATACAACGGGTACATCGACCTCAGCCCGGTCGTGCCCCAAAAGAATAATATACAAACAAGCAGTGACGGCAGTCCACATGTCGGACGCTCGCCCCGCAATATCAAATGTACAAATAATACCAAATTGTACTAACATTGCACCAAGCTATCCACCATGACAAATCCGCAATATCATAGCACAACACAGAACATTAACGTGAATGTCACGTTCGCAAATCCGTCTAAAAGGGCTATAGCTATTAGACAAGATTTACCGCTCGAATGACATTCACGGTCGCAGATATAATGTAAGTACTGCGAACTAACATATTTAAAATTTTCGATCGACAAAATTTCCCGAAGTGGGCCCCAAGCACAAATCCAGTACTGTAACAAATCTGGGCCCAAACAAAATATTCCAGAAACCCCAATTCCAAGTTTAAGACCACTGTAGAAAAATTGGTGCAGTGAAGCTACAATACCGCGGCGGAACCGCGGCCAAAACGTGGTTAATATCGCGGTTCCGCGGCGCGTTGGTGGAATCACACTTCCAAATTTCTACAGTGATCTTAGAAAAGCCTGCCTGATTTTCTGACGTGCCCAAAATAATTTTTAGACCACAAAAAAAATTCGACAGAAACTTGACTTTTGAAATTGTGGTTTCGGAAATTTTGTTCGATCGATATTTTAAACAAGTTAGAACAAGCTACTAAAGGTTAATGGCATGTCTCTGATACCATGTAAGTCTACGGTAGCGCCCCGGCCGTCGATCCGAGGCCAAAATGCGGAAACAAAACTTTTTCATAAACTTGAAACTGGCGCTATCGTAGTCTTTCTCCCGGATCGAACCATTAACCTATAACTAGCTAACTAGAGAAAGGTTAGAAAAGCTATACCGATCGATTCGTGTCCTTCGGTCTTTGGCCACCTTCCTAAGCTCCTCGCGGTTTCTCCGATCTCCGGTTTCCTCGTCGGAAAGGGCACCATATCAATGAGTCTTTTTACGGGCTCCCGCTTCGTCCGAAGCAACTCGGACACGAAGTTTGCTAGCCGACGTGTCCAAGGTGATGTAGAGAATGTGTGTGATAACTTTGTCTCAAGCATCCATTGATTCTCAACACATGAGAGTGTATGGATGGAGGTTAAAGATGATGCCACTAATGGAGATAGTGAGCTCAAGAAAGAAGGAGGAAGAAGAAGAGCTTTCTTTTTTTGTGTTGTATGATAAAATGAGAGTGGGATAGAATGATAAACACAAGAGTAAACTCTTCCCCTTGGCTGCCCCCTCTCTCTCTCTTCTTATCATTTCAACTCATAAATCAATCAAATAATGTGACGCATGCACAAAGAAAGAGACCATGAGTCATCACTTGTGCATGTGTCACAATTAATGCTCGTAATCATGACTTTGAGCTCATTATTTCCATTTGTAAACATTAACCCAAATGTTTACAACAATAAAAAGATATGGAAACATCTAAAGTAAACTCGTGACGGATCACAAGGATACTCTCACCTGTATATACATACATGCATCTGCATTCCGACTGAATGCGAATGCGATGAGACTAAAGAAATCCAACAAATCTAATAGTAGGATCCGGCTTAAACCAAAGCCCACTAGTATGATCCGCCCGATCATGATCCGTGCACTACTGCACGTATATGATCGAATCCTGCCATATATCATACGGCCTCTACAACGTTTCGCCCGAAACTTGAGAAACTGTCTGTGGGGGACTCTAAAGACTCGTCAATATTTTGGCTGTGGATTTAACCACTAGCACGTCAGTGGTACTAGCCGTACGTAACGGGCTACCAGGTACTGACCAAAAGGGACGTCGATGAGCAAACTCATCCTGACACCCTACTGAGCCTGTCAGTGACAATATCCGTACAGTCCGGTCCGTTCGTCTATGAGCATCGCATGTCAGGCCTAGGGGGTTGGTAAAAGTCAGACCCCCAAAAGCGGTACAAGTCGTGTCGGAGTGTAGCCCAGAACACCCTGAGATACTACCGCAATACCTACCAGTAAATCTCCTGTTTTGGCCAAGGACTTCGTGTAATGGCTCTCCCAGACACAGCGCGATCTCACCCCTAATACCAGGAGAGACGAAACCTCTGCCGATCCGTTCACTGCCTCCATGTGGCTCGGGACTGTACCCAACTAAAACCTGTTTGCTCGACTCCTTTGAGCCGTGGTAGGGTAATAATCAAAGCACAGTGGGAACTCATACGAGACAAATGACGATCTCAGGTCGATGAACTAACATGTACACATGTCACCAGGGAACTGCTATCTGACGTCAGGTATAATACCAACTAGCATGTTCCCGGCGAGTCATGTCCAGTGTACTCATAACCCAATGAGCACCTGTATACGTCTTAGGTGAACCAACTGACACCAATGGCTTGTGAGACCAGCCGCCACCCCTCGTCGGGGTCTCGATCCATATACACTAGTTTACTCTGGAGTATCGATGCCCTGTCTCGAAACTCCCTCGACTAGGGACCTTTTAAAGATGTGCTTACAGACCCCAGCTCCCACGTATATGATCGCCATCATACTACTTGCCATCAAGCAAGAATCCTAAGGGCTCTATCAACGTGCAATAGTGACCTGTAATGTCACCTAAAGCATGTACACGATGATAAAGATAAACCAGATAGCATACTATCATCTTGAGTAAGACTGTCCTACCGGTATAGGTCCTCCCTCAATCATTGCAATTACGTGCATGCGATCCAATAATTGACTTTGAGGGCACTATATCCAACACGGAGGGCTACGCAGGTTTTTAAGAAAATCATGAGCGTAATGAACTTGATATCGTTGTAGAATCTAGTGATTTAGAAAAGGAGTATTTTTGAGGATTTTGCTAGTCTCGCTAAAGAGGTCACTCCCGATGAGGGATCTCGGCTCTTTCCTCATCGAATGAGGTGCTAGATATTCATGAATACCACTTTGCAAAGCAAGAACAAGAGAAGCAATCAAAAGACAAAACCGAGTAGGTTGTAGCATTTGCTAGTTTCGCTAAAGAGATCACTCTCGGTGAAGGGATCTCGGCTCTTTCCTCATCGAATGAGGTGCTGCATATTCATCAAGGAATACCACTATGCAAAACAAGAACTAGAGCTACCATTTTTTAAAATTTGATTCTACAGCATCTTTTGGTTTCTTTCTTTTCATTAATCTCATTAATGAAGTCCCATCAATTAATGTTTCCTAAACACTACAGAAAAATGAAACGAAAATAGAACGTACGCTTATGCCATCCGCATTCGCCACTGGGCCCCGTCATGCATCGTTAGGTTACTTAACTACCGGCAGAGCGGGGGCTGGACTAACGCGGGTGCAAAACATAAGCAAAGTTTATTATATATCATATATATAATATTATATTCGTCTCACGCGGTTATATGATCAACATCACAGAAACAAGCAGCAAAAGCAATATATGAAATATTGGATATACTACGATATCCGTGTTTTAAATTTAGCCAGCAATATAAAACACGGATTCCACGATTGTGATTAATAGCCAAACCCACATCCCTAGACCCCTACGGGAGCGGCAAGTAAACTTATCAATTCTAGAGTTAGGAGACCCGATCTCAACTCCTTGAGATGGTCTCCCACTGGACTCTAGAACCCGGTTACTTGTGCTCCCCACCTTGGGTCTATCCTAATTAGGAAAAGTAAATAATATACAACAATTGTGACATCATCCTCAACCTGAAAGTGCCCCAATAAAAGAATATTACATACAGATTTTAGATGAATGAAAACAAAAAACCCCATCTCACATTAAACCCCTCGGCTATTTTTTCACGACGATCCAATAAATCATATCAACAGCAACACATGATATCACATATCATCAACGTAAGCAAATATGCGTATCCCTAAAACTTGTTGACATATAGCAACGAGATTGGGATGCCCCACATATTACACTTATGGTCGCAGAAAAGAAAACAGAAAACTACAATAATTAGAATCTGCATATCCTTAAACATCATAAATCCGGAATATCTCATATTCCGGATTTCATACCTAATTTATAAAACTTGCATTTTAGTCTCAAATTGAAAGCTCTTTTCAATAAACTGTCGGATAATTCAACAAGATTCCCGACTAAGTGACTATACGCAATTGCGACGGAGTTTTGATCCGAATCAAAATTTCGTGGCGATCGATCAATGAGACTAAACGGCTATATTTACAATATACCAACTAGTTTTCACAAGACTAATTATTCCGGATTCTGACAATTGTATCCATATCAAACTAAACCCGAAACGATGCAATTAATTACGATTACGAAATACTCCGTATTAGCCCCTTACTAAATTAGCATCTCATGAAATTTTGGACTAATCAAACAATACCAGAAACCCCAAAATCAAGCTACTGGAACACCAAAAAATTTCGAGCCAAAACAGAGACCAGAAAATCGGGTGAGGCCGTTTATGGAGGGATCTCACCGGGTCGTTTGTGGTATTTTGGCCTCAAATTTCTCCAGTGTTTTAGTTGTATCACATAAAACATTCTGCAGTTGCTTAAAAAAATTTTACAGATCATTTTAAAATCGACAGAAACCGTGATCTCGGGTTTCGTTGTTTCGGAGTTTTTCGGTTTCGTGATTCTAATTATATCGTCTGGTCTTCTAGCTTAGGCTCTGATACCATGAAAGTCTACTCTAGCACTAACAAGGGGTCCAAGTGACATCAAGCATGCCAAATTCAAATTTTTATTGGTGCTAAGCTAGACTATACAAGATCTTTAGCTGGGTGATTAGGGTTTATAGTTTGATATCAATAAACTATGAGAAGCGAAGAAGGTTATACCCTTGTAGATTGTGTCCTTCGCTTCTAAAATTCCGGGTTGAAGTCCACGCGACTCCACTAGGCTCCTCTTCGAGTTGAACGAACCTCCTTCATGATCTTCGCGCCAAAGATGATCCACCCGAAGTTTCTCTAGCTCAAACTAACTCTACGCTAAACTCCTTTAGTGTAGGAAACACACCACACCAAATTGCTAGTTTGGTGTGGGATAGTGAAGTAGGGGATTAGAAAGCTCACTAGGGTTCTCACAAGTTCAATGATTCACATCACATGTGAGGGTTTGAACTTGAAGGTGAGGCAAGGGAAATGTAGAGAGCAAGAGAGAGCAAAAGCTCATGGAAATGGCTAAGGCATAAACTCAAGAACAAAGAGCAAGCATAGAATGAAAAATGAATAATATCTCCTCACTTATTCAAGCATGGATTAAATTGCAATTCTAAATTGCAACCATACTTGAATAGTGAGTCAAGGCTAATATTATATCAATAAACCCATACCTTAACCATACCCAAAATATCTCCACAATTACATCTCATTTTTTTTATTTTCTAAAAATAGAAAAACATGTCATGCTTCATATAATAATATATATATTTATATATATCAAATATACATTAATATATATATATAAAGCAATTAGTGAGCTAATGATATTGGTTAAGATATAATTATATCACATATAATATGTATCACATTATTAAATCAACACTTGATCTAATAATCCGGTTGTATCACATATGACTGACTAATATCATTTATCTGTTTATCACATTATCAAATCAACACTTGATTCGATAATCTGGTTATATCACATATAACCTAACCGTTAACATATAACTGCCAGATTACAATACGGTATCACATACTCGTATTTAATCATGCCCACACACATATCACATATGTGTCCTACCTTGTTTTGCTTGAACCAGGAAACTTCTGTGTGGGACTCTAAAGACTCATCAATACACCAGCAGTAGGTGATGATCACATCAGTCACCTACAAGCCGTCGGCGGTACTAGCTGGACGTAACGGCTACCCGGGTATTGAGTGATATGAAGATCAACAAGAAAGCTCGTCCATACTCTCCATGAAGTCTATCAGTAATACTACCGTACAGTCCGGTCTCTTCGTATGATATGTCGCATATCATGTTTAGGGGTGGTAAACGTCAGCTCCCAGTAATGTGATAAGTCATGTCGATGTCTGGCTCATAACGGTTCGAGAAACTACTGATAACTCTTATCAGTAAATCTCAGCAACAACCCTGGCTAGGGACTTCCAGTTATAGCCAATTGAGCAAAGCGCAACATCAACCCTCGATACTGAGAGAGACGAAACCCCTGCTATCGCTCATTGCCTCCATGTGACTCAGGACTGTACCCAAAATCTACCTGTTTGCATGACTCCTTTGAGCCATGTTAGGAAGGAAATCAAAGCATAGTGGGAGCCACACAAGACTCTATGATGATCTCTGATCTACAGACTGACCTGTACCAGTGTCACCAGAGGACTGCTATCTGACGATAGGTATACTACCACATAGGAGTCCTCGGCGAGTCCTGTTCGGCGTACCCATTCTCCAATGAGCACCTGTGTACAATCTTTGATGTCACACACCAATGGTTGTGGGATCAATCATCGCCCTCTAAGGGACAAGAAACGTACACACTAGTCTACACTGGAATATCGATGCCCTGGTCTCGATATTCCCACGACTAGGAACTGATTAAAGGATGTACTTTTGGACCACCCTGGCCCCACTAGTATGATCTCATCATAATCCTGGTAGTCAAGTACATATCATAAAGGCTTTATCAACATGTGAGAGCAAGACAGTAAAGAATATCAGTCAACATGTTAAGATAAAGAGTAACCAGATAGCATACTATCATGTCGAGCAAGAAAGTCATATATATATATATATGTGTGTGTGTGTGTGTGTGTGTGTCCAAGCATCCACTATGATATACATCACATGTACAATAAGGGCCTCTAGGGCATACATATAACTAACACCCTCACCGCACACTTTACAGCTCATTTCCATTTATCAAATAAATGAAAAAAGTCAATCTGAGGTGTCCACCTTCTAGAATGTTATCCGTAACAAAATACGGATTACAGTCTACTGTATATACATAGATGCATTTGGATAAAAACATGAATGCTCAAAGAGATAGAATAACACGAAGAACATAATACTAGAATATATATATCGAAATACGTATATGTAAATTATTAAATCAATACCTGATTTAATAATCCGGCTCAAACCCGAGCCAGCTAGTATTACCAACTGTCCGATCGAAAGTTCAGGTACAAAGTACATCAATCGATCGGAACCCTACACATCCAATACGGCTATTACATCATATTGTCTGAACCAGGGAAACCCTCTGTGTAGGACTCTAAAGACTCGATAGTACGCCGGCAGTGAGTTACTGGATAAATCCATAACCACAAGCACGTTAGCGGCACTAGCTGTACGTAACGGCTACCCGGGTACCTGTCGAAAAGGATGGCCGACGAGCAAACTCATCCGGATCCCTACTTAGCCTATCCATGACAATCTCCGTACAGTCCGGTCTCTTTGTCTGAGAGTATCGCATACCGGGTCTAGGGGGTGGTAAACGTCAGACCCTCATAACCCGATAATTCGTGCCGATGCGGCTCGGGACCAATCGTGGAAACTACTGATCAGCCTATCAGTAAATCCCAACTGCCTTGGCCAAGGTCTTATGGTCCTGACCAATCGAACACAGTGCGATATCGACTCCCAATACCGGGAGAGACGAATCCCCGACAATCGCTCACCGCCTCCATGTGGCTCGGGACTGTACCCAACCAAAACCTATTTGCACGACTCAGTAGAGCCGTGGTAGGGGGGTGATCAAAGCACAGTGGAAACTCACACGAGATAAATAACGATCTCAGGTCTAAAGACTAACCTGTACTCATGCCACCTGTCCACCCGACGATAGGTATAGTACCATCTGGAAGTTCTCGGCGAGTCCGTCTGGTGTACTCATACCCAGTGAGCACCCATATACGATCTTACATGCAAAATACCAATAATTGCGGGATCATACCATCACCCCTCGTCAGGGTCGAGAAACGTATACACTAGTCTACTCCATAATATCGATGCCCAGTCTCGATACTCCCACGACCAGGGACCATTTAAGGATGTGCGTATCGGCCACCCAGCTCCCACAAGTATGATCGCCATCGTAACGCAGGTGGTCTAGCAGTGACCCTACGGGTTTTATCAACATGTATGAATGATACGTAATAGCTGTTAGGAATATGTATGCCCTAGAGGCTATTATTGTTGATATAATGGATGCTTGGACATATATATAGAGGACTTTTTTGCTCGACATGATAGTATGCTATATGGTTGCCTTTATCTTAACATGTAGACTGGTATTATTATACTGTCTGTCTCTTACATGTTGATAAAGCCCTTAGGATATGTACTTGACTACCAGGATTATGATGAGATCATACTAGTGGGGCCAGGGTGGTCCAAAAGTACATCCTTTAACAGTTCCTAGTCGATGAGATATCGAGACAGGGCATCGATATTCCAGAGTAGACTAGTGTGTAGGTTTCTTGTCCCTTAGAGAGCGATAGTTGATCCCACAACTATTGGTGTGTGACATCAAAGATTGTACACAGGTGCTCATTAGAGAATGGGTACACCGAACAGGACCCGTCGAGGACTCCTAGTTGGTAGTTTACCTATCGTCAAATAGCAGTCCTCTGGTAACACTGGTACAGGTTAGTCTGTAGACTCGAGATCGTCATAAATCCTTGTGTGGCTCCCACTGTGCTTTGATTTCCTTCCTACCATGCTCAAAGGAGACGTGTAAACAGGTGGATTTTGTGTACAGTCCCGAGTCATATGAAGACAATGAGCGATAGGAGGGGTTTCGTCTCTTCCGGTATCGGGGGTTGATATTGCGCTATGCTCGCTTGGTGTCATGCCCCGCTTCCCAGAGTGCGCTAAGATAGGCACGTGACAGAGCCAACCATGCTACCTGTGGATAGGAGAAAATCCCTCCACAGTCACATTACGGCTGTAGAGATATCAAGAACAGGAAAATAAATAAACTATCTAGTACATGTCCATGAGCCAGAATAAATGAGTCAAGAAATAATATAATATGCGGAAGTAAAAGATCCAATAAAAAAAACACCTGGAAAGTAAAACTGGATACCAACAGGATCCTCACTACTCTGTCTAATAGCGGCAGTACTCCTGATCAGCCTGCGACAAAGGTAGAGGATCTGGGCCATGCAAAACCCAGACGTCAGTGCGTCATAACATCAAGCAATAATAAAATCAGGGGTAATAAGACATGCAGGCACGAGTATGAACGGTAATAAATGTATAACAGTAACATAAATGAGGATAGTGAGGGTAATGTGTAGTGAGTAATCTAAACTGGTCTACTGGTTAAGCACTCTCAAGTCTTTTGAAATCAATTTGATGAATCATCGATGTAACTCAATAGTATCCCGTGAGTACACGGTCAAGATTCTCGGGCTGAATCCGAGACGTGCCGCTAGGCAGTAAAAGGTAGTATGTAACGATGAATGATGTCAGCAGCATCATCCCGGGGTTGGCCTAGCCCGTAAGACTGATCAGTAAAGGCATCGAACTGTCGAGTTACAAGCCAGGTTTCATCACTGATTTCCCCATACCCCCAAGTTATGTGTTCAAGTCAGGTATTGATATATCTGGAGCTAATGCCAACACAGGATCAAGCAGGTACAGGTTTGTCTGAATAGACAACAGGAGATGTCCGTAGGGACAACGGGTCAAGATTGTCGGCATCAGTAACAAGATCAGGTAACAGGTCAAGCTGTGGTACACCAGGTCATGTTAGGTGGTGTACATGGATCCAATCATGTCAAGTAGTGCACATGCATCGAGTCGTGTCAAGTAGTAGCATATCAAGTCATGTCAGGGGTGCACAAGTATCACGTGGGTGCTCATAATCAAACTGTAATAAGCATGGGTACACAAAAACAAGTCTGGAGTACTAATGTAACAATTAGATAGAATAGTGTGATGTGGTATGCAAATAGGTAAAATTCAAACATATGGATGCACGGTTATCAATTAGGGTTAAGATTATAGTTCCAATATTAATTAGGATGCATTTTATTAAACATGGAATATTAATATCACATTATTATGCACTAATATGATCTAAGAATGCAGTTATATATATATTAGGCGAGATGGATGCAAACGGGTGTCCGAAAGGTTATAAACTATAAAATGGTACTATGGGATGTACAAATAAGCACTATGTGATGTAAATATGGATACGGGTACAGTGTATTGTAATCTAATATGCAACAAGATATGTTTTCATGTTCTACATCTAAAATGATATAAACGGAACATCGAAATGTTAAAATGAAATATGGGGCATTAGATTTAAACAACAGGTTTAATATGTATTTAAATAAGTATGTACTAATTTAAATAGCATGTAGCAAGATTAACTTGCCTAGACAGATCAAGAAACGAGGTGTACGGAACATCTCACGTCGGCGAAAAAGTCGCGACGCGCGCACGGTATACGGAACGGATCCAAACAACGCACATGGTGATCACACAAGTCAAATGGATCGTCGGGATTGTCGGCGTCGTTACGCCTCCGGCGAACTACAGAGATCAAAATTTTCAGAAAAGAAAAGAAAAGAAAGAAGGAAGGAAAGAGAAGAAGGGAAAGAAGAAGAAGAAGAATGAGAAAAGGGGAAAACTCACTGTGGTCTGCGGAGAGGGTCATGAGGGTGTCGACGGCGTCGACGGAGCTCCGGCGAGGTGGTTTGGTGATTAGGGTTTCGGTTAGGGTTTGCTGGGTTTTGGGTTTGCAGGGTTCTGTGAGGGAAGAAGGCAGAGGAGAGAGGAGAGAAGAAGAAGAAGATGGTGACGGGGTGAGTTGGTCGGCGGCGAAGGAAAGATGGCGGTGATGAGTTCTGGGGTGCAGTGGGTGCGCAGGGTATCGGGAGAAAGAAGAAGGAGAAGGAAGAAGGAGAAGAGGGAAATGGTGACGAGGAGGAGGGGAGGTTGAAGATGCAATGGAGATTAGGGTTAGGGTTTTAGGATCGTAGATGGGTTAAGGAGATGGAGGCTCGGGGTTATAACGTGAAGGAGAAGGAGAAGAAAAGAATATGAAGGAGGGAGGTGACGGGATCCAAGGCGGTGACGGGATCACGCACAGTGATCGCGATAAGAGAGAGAAGGAGTGCGAGATGAGAGAGATAGGGAGAGAGCGAGAGGAGAGAGAGGGGAGGAGAAAGAAAGTTGGCATTATTTGATGGAGAGAAAAGAGAGAAGGGATAATAAGATGGAGAGAGAGAAAGGGATCAACGGTTGAGAGAAAGAGAGAGAAAGAGAAAAAGAAAAAGAAAGGAAAGAGAGAGAAGATATGTGGGGGCTACGAGCCAGTGAGATGAGGCTGGGGATGGGCTGGATTTAGTTAGGAAAAGATTTTAAAATTGAAAAAGGATTTTAGTTTGTTGGAAGAAATTATGTGAACTGTAAAATATTCGACTAAGTTTTAAAAAATTTTAAATAAATAAATTTTGGCGGAATACAAAAAATATTTCAAAACGCGTCCGGGTCGGGTCCAAAAATTCAGATTTGAAATATGAAAAATATATACGAATTTCAAAATTTAAAACGAATGCTCAGGTAACGAAAATACATACCCCCAAGAACGGATGTACGTACGTGCGCGTAGCCATCCAAACACGTCCGTTTCACTGAACGGGACGAGAACAAGGTGCGCGGATGCTACCACGAGGTTAGGGGTATCATGCAGGCTATGAAATGAAATTTTAATTTATTTTACATGACCTAAAATGTTATATGGTAAAATATGCGATGCTGGATGAAATGCCAGTATGCAGTTTACATTAGATGCAAGTGTCTATGTAACAAGCCAGGGTAATTCATAAATATGAATCAAACCAGTTCAAGAAAGCGGGTCGGGTCGAATGCAATGTAAAAATGTAAAATACCATTCGCACACAAACACGATAAATCAATAAAATACCACAGATAATAAAATACGGGAACTGGAATTGGTATAAATAAACTAGGTTGTTACAATTGGCTATAACTGGAAGTCGCTGACCAGGGCTGCTGCTGAGATTTACTGATAAGAGTTATCAGTAGTTTCTCGAACCGTTATAGGCCAGACATCGGCATGACTTATCAAGTTACTAGGGTCTGACGTTTGCCCCCCCTAGACTCGATATGCGACATATCAGACGAAAAGACCGGACTGTACGGTAAGTGTTACTGATAGGCTTTATGAAGAGTATGGACAAGCTTGCTTGTTGATTTTCATATCGCTTAATACTCACATAGCCGTTACATCCAGCTAGTACCGCTGACGGCTTGTAGGTGGCTGATGTGATCATCACCTACTGCTAGCGTATTGACGAGTCTTTAGAGTCCCACACAGAAGTTTCCTGGTTCAAGCGAAACGAAGTAGGGCATATATGATGATATGTGCGGGGGCCTGATTAAATACGTTTATATGGTACCGTATTGTAATCTGGCAGTTATCGGTTATCAAGTTAGGTTATATGTGATATAACCAGATTATTGAATCAAGTGTTGATTTGATAATGTGATACACAGATAAATGATATTAGTCGGTCATATGTGATATAACCGGATTATTAAATCAAGTGTTGATTTAATAATGTAATATATATTATATTTGATATAATTATATCTTAACTAATATTATTAGTCCACTAATTATTTACTTAACATGTGTGTGTGTGTTTGTATTTATATTAAGCATGGAATGATTTTCTATTTTTGTGAAAAATAGAAATAAGGTGGAAAATGAGAGCATGGGTTGAGGAATGGCTTTTATTATTGTTTATTTGTTTGTGTGCGCTATTGAAGGATGACTCGATTTTTATAATTGAGATATTTCCATACTTCAATAATGCAACACGGGGGAGTAGCCATTCTAACATTATTTTTTGAGCTCATTCTTGAGTTGCTCCCTAACACTCTCTCTGGCTTCCATCTTCTTCTTCCTCATGCCTCAAAACTCCAACTCCTCACATGTGATGTGAATCATGGAGTTTTAAACAAACTAGTGAGCCTCAAATCCCCTATTTCACCATCCCGCACTAAACTAGCATTTTGGTGCGGTGTGTTTTCTTCACTAATAGGAGATTAGTGAAGAGGTAGCTTGAGCTAGTGGGCTTCGCGTGAATCATCTTCGGCACGAAGGTCATCGGAGAAATCTCGTTCAAACTCTCAAGTGAAGCTTAGTGGAGTCGTGTGGACTATATCCCGGAGTTTTAGAAGAGAAGGACACAGTCAACAAAGGTTGTAGCCATCTTCTCTTCTTTAGTTTTTCATATCATCATAGGTTAAACCCTAATCATTCTAATTAGTATCTTGGTTAGTCTAACTTAGCACTTAGAAAAATTTAAATTTGGCATGTTTGATGCTACCAAAACCTTATTGTGGTGCTAGGGTAGACTTTCAATAGCAAGTAAAATATATGCACATATTAAGATAAAGACAAACCGGATAGCATACTATCATATCGAGCAAGACTGTCATGTACATACATATGTCCAAGCATCCACATGTATATATATGCAATAATGGCCTTTAGGGCATACATATCCAACGTAGTTGTTATCTAACCTTCCACGTATTGAGGCGGGTCTTTCTCTCATAAAAAGAACCCACTTCCTCGCTTAGTTAAAGATTAGAATTTGACGCAACTAAAGAATCTCTCACTTTTCAAATGAGGCTGCCCACGAACTTGCAATTGAAGGGACAACGTCACTTGACAAGCTTGTTGCTGGAGAAGACCGAGAAAGATGAGCCGGTTTCCATGAGCAATTTGAGAGATTTTTTATCAAAACCCTGATCTTAAAGCCAATTAGGCAGAAAAATTAGCAATTTTGGAAAAAGAAGAGGGGTCATGTACGTTTTAAAACCTTAACCCGATACTCACGATTAGCCTTCTAGCGAAGTAATGGAAGATACCAAAAAGATTCTTTCTTTTAGCCCGTTAAAGGGCTTTTTAGTACAGTTTACATATATGTAGAGTCTTTTAAGTAAATACAAAGTATGAAAAGGGATTTTTAGTAATCAATGAAATATGATGAGACTTTTTAGTAAAAAGCCCTCTTTTATCTATCATTGTTTGTATGTCTTAAACAATCCCTTTGTATTAAAAATCAGTCCCTTTGTACGCACAAATATGCATATGAGCAGAGAACCATCTTTTCTACGACGTTAATAAATAGCTTATAATTGTCACGTCCCGAAAGTACGGAACATGACTGGCACTTAGGCTACGAACGTCTCAAGGCGTACGTGCTCTAAATAAGCCGAGCCCAGAAATCCAAACCAAGAAAACTAGTAGAGTGTAGAAAAACCACTAAAAGTCAACCAGCTAGCAACATAATATACAACGCCTAAAGGCGAGGGTCACAACAGGAAAGGAAACTCAACAGCATGAAACACGGAGAAATATAACGTGCGACTCTAAGGTCGAAAGAATAAACATCACTGGTCTCTATCTCAAATAAGTACATGTGTGGTTGATGGAACTTCTAGGTACAACTGAAATATAATATATAATATATAATAATGGGTACGATACAAATTACCCACCTACTAGCAAGTCACCTGAAAGAAACTGTGCCCGCAAAGCCGTAATGAAACCTGCACGGCAACACCTGCAAGAAACTGGGGCACAACGGAGGTGAGTTGCCAACTCGTGAGTAGAAAAAGATCTACGAACAGAAAATCGCATGTATGACGCAATCCTAGGTCATACGATCATAATATATAATCCTCAAATATATAACCAGCAATCTATGACAATGACTAAGGTAAAAATCTAACCCAAGTGTAATCCCATGTGCCCGTGTCAGTGCTCAGGTAGCAATGTATCATATGAATGATGTATGAATGCATGAAATAGAATGCATGTACTGAAGAAAACTGCTTTCATAATTTGTGAGATTTCTATATTTTAAAATGAGGTATCATAATGAAATCAGCATAAAACAGTGCCTAGCATCAGCACAAAACATAAATCTCAATATCTCGATATCTCTGTATCACAATCTCTGTACCTCAATATCTCAGATCTCAATGTCTCAATCATAAAATCCAGGGCGCTGTCAGTCCAGATCGTCCCCTACCATCCATCTCATGACTACGACGGTATCCTCCGGATATCCGACGTGTCGGGTAAAATCACCGGTTGGTCGTGCTCCCCTGCCAGGCTCAACGTCGTCTCCTGCGATATTCTTGCCCCGGGGTACCGCACCGGGCCCACCATGTACCCGAAACGGTTCATCCGCCTCCTCGAATCGGGTCTCGAAATCCATCAGCAAAACTCATGGTGGACGACTCATGCATCATGGGAAAACCGCATTTTTTTTATTTAAAAAGAGTGAAGGCAGTTTATATATGTTTGCGGTTTTCCTCCAAATCCAGAAAATATCATGGAAATCCGAATCATCAATAGCATGTAAACCATGAATATAAGCATGAGAATCCATGAATGCAGCATATAATGAATAACAGTATGCATGATATGACAAGTAATAACTACAATGTCAAGCTGGCGTATAAGGCAAGCATACTAATATCATGTCACTACTAGCAAGCAAGCTAAATCAAGCAATAATATTTTCTAAGTGTGCGTGACATGGCAATTACCGATGGAGATGTGTGTGCGCCGGCAAATAAGTGTACGTTACATACGCATCATCGGTAAGGGTGCTGGTGTCCTAACAGCCGGATATCAATAATGAAATATGAATCACAACAGTATGCGATGCAGAGCAACAATGATAAAGTGCGGGAGCTGAATACTAACACAATGATGGCTGAACTGCATCTAATGTCATAAGAGTCATATAGCTATACCACTATAAGGCTGAGCTAAAGCTAACAGTAGGTAAGGGAAACCGCCTAACCTCTGAGTCGATACATATATATACATATATATATAGAGTCAGTGATCCCGCCTCGATAATATCACATCCGATAACATATCTCTATAATCAGTTATTCCCAAATCAAGAGTGCGGATCAAACATCAATTTATAGCTCGTACGTAAATCCGTCGTACGGCATCCCCAAATCTGGGTACGGGTCAATATCACATCTGTCATATCATTCATCTAGTATTCTCTTTATCAAGATCATTATCTGGGGTGCTGACCTACGTCTAGTACAATACTAATGTCATCATTATAACCCTGATCTGACTACTGATCGACAGTGTAATACCCAGCCCCTTTTATACCAAAATCTGTATTTTTTCTTTATAATTCTATTTATTTTATTTATAATTTTATTTAACCCAAACCAAATCTATCAGTTTCTTTTTTTATAAAATCCCAGCCCTTTTGTAATTTTCTCATTATTTTATTTTATTTTTACTTAAACTCAAAACCTAACTAATTTTTCACCAAGCCCATTTATTTTTCCCATTCTATTTCCTTCAGCCGTTCCATTTCCTATTTTTTAAAAAACTTAATTTCATTATTAAAACCCCGGCCCATTCTTTCTTTTCTCCTCAAATTTCCCATATATTTTCCTCTTGCCCAGCAGCCCGGCCCGCTTCTTTTCCCCAAATTAATTCTTTTCTTCTTTATTTTCTTGGCCCAGCCCGTTTTCTTTTCTTATAATTCATTTAAAATCCCACACAGGCCCGGCCCTTCTCCTTCAGCCCACGCCCGCACCCGCTTCCCGACCCGACCCGCTTTGCCTCATCCTCTTCTACAACGGCTATTTCCTCAATTCCCGCGCGCACGTTTCCACCTCCGTCGCCCACGCCCCCGCTCGACGCTCACGACGTTGCCCCACTCGCGAGCGTTATCCTCGACGCTCGCCTCATCGCCTTTCCCTAAACCCTCACTCTCGCAACCCCTCACGAGACCCACTGCAAACCGTCCCCGCAACCGAGCTCAGCCCTTCGTCGTCGACCGAGCACCCCCTTCCCTCTTCGGTTCCCTCACCCGCTCCCCTCGCCGGAGCTCCGACCTCCCTCATCTCCCTTCCATCCTCCTCCCTCGCTCTTCCCGCAGCCACCACCCAATACACCCAAACCCACAGCCAAGCTCGAACCTCTGCATCCGAGCTCGACCTCCCCTGCGCCGACGACCGGTGAGCTTCTCGTCTCGTCGTCGACACACAAGCATCCCGTTGACTCCCCGCATCATCGTCGCCATCATCTCACTCTCTCTCCCTCACTCCCGATCTCCCCCTCTCTTTCTCACTGTCTCTCCTTCTCACTCTCTGTCTCTATCTCCCTCTCCCTCTCTCTGCTCTTTCTCTCTCTCACTGACCTCTCTCTCTCCCTGCTTCTCTCTCTCTCTCTGTCTCACTCTCTTCTCTCTCTCTAATCCCTCACTTCCCTCTCTCCTCCTCTGTCTCACCTCTCTTCTCAACTCTCTCTCTCCCTCAATCTCCGTTTCTCTATCTCTCTTTCACTCTCTCTTTCTCTTCCTCTACTCTCTCTCTCTCTCTCTTGATCCCTCTTCTCACCCAACCCACTGCAGCCCCACCATCAAGAGCTGCGACCACCGCAGACACCCCGACGACGCCCCGAGCCCCCACTGGCCGAGAACAGACCCGAGCTCACCCGGAGCCGTTGCCGTCGCGGTGCTAGCTCGTCACGCGCCCGTACTGTACCTCGCTGTCGTGCGCCTCCAGGCAAGTTTTATACTTGCTACATGCTAATTGGTATTAGTTACGAACTATAATTTTATAAATTTTATACTAAATATCCTCGATAAATTATACAATGCGACTGTTTGATGTGTGATCCCAATAAAATTACTTGTCTAATTTGACGGAACTAGATTGTATAATCTGGCCCGTATGGCTGTGAGTGTAGTGTGTGAATTTCGTTGGATAATTTGACCGTTATTGACTAAAACGACTACCCCTAAGTTTAACCGTAAAACTGGAATTTTATTGTACCTGAAAACTGTTAAAATCACCATAAATTATATACATACTGGAACGATGCGTTCGAGGGCTCAAATCGAAGCCAACTCGACGAACTTTAACCCTATACTAGTTTCCAAATATTTCTGTACTTAAATGGTGACAAGATTTGGATCGGAGTACGATCTGGACTGCAGTCCAGAGCGACTCTGTTTACTGTGTGCTGTCCCGTATTGAGTACCACACTGTTTTCCTTAACCCGTAGGTTGCGGAACTCCACTGTTTATTATAGGTGAATCTGTTAGCTAGACAACGCAAGTGGTTTCATCCTATTTTGTTATCTTTTGTTAATTAATCTGTAATTTAAAAGATGGGGACGTATAACAGTCTCAGCAGAATCAGAACTGACATATTGGTATTGAACAGTGTATATCTCCTGACGTACAAACGTGATTGAAGATCCGTCTATTGCGTTGAAAACCTTACTGAAAAATCTAGATTTCATTCAACTGTAGCATCACTAAAATCTGATCCCAACTGGGATTAAAATGCATTGCGAAACGGACTTCCGATTCTGAAACCGGATTTCCAGCCTTGAACGTTTAAAATGAATGACTATAATTAATGACCCTGAAACCCGATTGGCGTGAAACTAAATTCGATGGATAAATAACTGAACATACTAATTATTATCTCTTCATCGTTTCACTAAATTGTAACCGTATGATTTATGATACATTATTCAAGTGGTAGATTACTAATTCATGACATCCTAAACATGCTTTATATACTGTTCACGCATCATATCATACACATGTCACTGCATTGATAACCTAGTGATAACGTGCATTACCCAATGTTAGGTATTAGTGATGATTATGGCAAGTACGTCAGTGTTCGTGTATCAGTGAATAAGTGAAAGTGATACGTACTTGTACGCAATCAGTGACCCTTATTATTCTATTGCATTGTCGACGTCTGTGAGACGCGTGTACGTGTGACTATAAGTGGTATGGGACACCTATGGAGACTCTTGCACGGGTGTCACAGATAAGGCACCAGACACTGCCATTTATCTTAGGTATTAGTCGGGACGTGCTTGATGGAGGTCCTGCCTCCAGTTCTCGTGCAGACTTGTCACAGACCGATTGGTATTTAGGGTTATGGTTAGCGTTTGATGTAGACCACGGGGTGTGAGGTAGTTTAAGTGTGAGTTCAACAGAATCTCGGGAGTCCCATGCCGGCTTATATATTTAGGGAGATATATGGAGATTTACAGGGTATGTGATTATCACCGTGATATACATGTTGGGCCCGTGGTCCCTTGCCCTTGGGTTCTACCCTTGGGTGGAGGACACTCGCGAGTGGTTGACTCTCACACTTGAACTGACGATAGGCTTAGTGACCTGTACAGTGAGACTTAGAGACTGATAGGGATACTGGCATTGATATACCTTACATACTGTGTTGACATACGTGGCATATCATTCTACTGCTTTTACTGTTCCGCTGCATTGATTACTGCATGTTCATATCCATACTGCCATTGATCTACTATTATATATATCTATTATCGCTGTTAGAATTGTCACATGATTTTATATATATTATATTGCTATTGTGTCGCTCTGACGACCTGAGTATGCATGCTTAGTGTGAGGAGAAGATTTAGCCTGGACCAGGACTAGACGCACTTCACGGACATCTTGTTTAGCTATCCAGAGTTATATCTTTTATTTCCCATCAGGTCAGTTCATTTTACTGTTTTGTTCCAGTTACTGCATTTCTCATTACCTGCGCATTATTTACTGTTTACCATGAAAAACTAGAAGCCGAAGAGTGACTGCGGCAGGACATTTCCTTGACCGTAGGAGCATGGCTGGCCTTGTCTACCCCTCGTATTCCGTATTTTGGGAAGCGGGGCGTGACATGATTTAGTTGGTATCAGAGCTAGGTTTTGCTTCGATTGGGATTGCAGTTTTCCGTGTAAAACTTGACAATCCAAGACATCCCTCGGTCAGGATTGTAAACTTGATATACTTGATCCATGTTCATATTGAGTGTTCAGCTATCCATTCGCTAGGGTTTCGGGTGACTTGGCAAGGTTACGTGGTTGCAATTGCACTACCGTACCCTGTTTAAGTGACTTAAAGTCATACGGTTGATTCTCCACTTATAATAAATTCATCAGCTCTGATATTCTTGAATCTTTGTCCTATCCATATTATATTTTGATTCGTATAGCTTGTGACTTATATCATCCTAAAAAATTGTTGTTTCAGGATCATGTCTTCTAACGATTCTTCATCTATATCCGCTCCCCAGGATCAGACCATTAAGATTCTGGGTGTACTGCAAGGTCTAAAGGAAGCCCAGGAGCGAGCGAACGACTTGTTAGCTGAAGGACCGAGAAGACAGATGAATCAGGCACCAGCGGCTGTCTCCACTCATAAAGGGATCCCCGTTAGACGAGGAAAAGAGAAGAAGATGAAACGCCAATTTGTTTCCCCGTGACAGAAGCAGCAGAAGACCCCATGTTGTGGGTATTGTAAGAAGCCAGGACATCTTCAGAGGGATTGTCGCCGCGCCCAAGGGAAATGTCTGATATGTGGGTCCAACAGACATCTTATCAACGGTTGCCCAAAAAGAAAGGAGCTGCAAGGAGGAGACTCGTCCACTCTCCACACTTCTGACAAGTGATGATTATCGCGTAGTTCGAACTTTGAGAATAAGGCGGACCCAACCCAGGATTCAACTCGCGTGACGAGAATGCAGCGGTCTAGCAATCAAAGAAGAATTTTCATGTTTTCTAATTTCAGTAATAATGTTGTCATCCTCTTATAAACAATTCTTTCCGTTTGAAACTTTGTATCCGTCGAACTTTTAATTGAATGAAATAAAAACTTGAATCGTAATACATGTATCATTCTCTTGTTTTTCCATTATTCATACTATTCATTACCACAGCATTTTAATCCTGACCTTTTAATTTCTGCCACCGCATATTTTCCTATACTTCGTACCCTGAACTATTTTCTTGATGTATTCCACTGTTTAATCATGACTCTTTCTTTTCAGGCCATAGCCCACCCTGGAGCAGCACCGCATCTAGATGAGGATGCACAGTCATGCGTTTTCTTATACCACACGCTGATGAGTTCTGACGATGAGATCAATGGTCCCCAGGTCAATTTCGGAAACGACGATTCAGAGGATGAAGGAGCAGCCGTCCCAGAGTTTGACATGATAGTCGATTCCGACGAAGAGGAAGAAGACCCTGAAGAAAACCCAATAGAAGAAGATCCCGAGGAAGAACCAATAGAAGAAAATCCAGTGGAGGAAGACCCCATGGAAGAGAACCCAGAAGGAGAGGATCACATGGAATCGGACCTCGATGAAGAAGCTCCACCCGAGGAAGAAGGACCGGAAGATCAAGACCCTGCTGTAGAAGAACTCCCAATGGCGATACTCGCGAGGCGATATGGGAATGGACGCCCCTATCTGAGCGCGCGAGCCTACCGCAACCTGCTGAATCTCCACAACTGCGACTGACGGGATTTCCTTTAAATGTTGTGTTCTTTGGCCAAATAAATCTGTGTATAGTTTAGGGCCACATTTCGTTTTTGAGAATGCTTTGTTTAAAATCTTCTGAAATGAAATAAATTGTTGAGTTCACTAATCCTTTGATCTTCTTAGTTCCCTTGATATTTGATATTTCTTCTATACAATTATTCTTCCTACTGAGGTCTGTCCACCCCTACTCCTTACATTGTCTTAATACTCACTGAGATTAACCAGTACCACACCCGATCTTTAGAGGTCCACCTTCATCCTTCGTCTGTGCCCCGTTTGAGATCCTTCTGGGAGGAGGACATGTCTTGTGAAATTTCTGAGTTCGCTAACCATTCAAAATTTTGATTCATATGATATACCGACCGCTATTCTCTCCATACTTTTTCACTTGTAGTCCTTGCTGCTTACCCTTATCCCATTCTCTTTGACCGCTAGTCTAAAGCCGCCACACTCCGACCTTCTGACTGAGCCACACTTGCTTGTAATCATTACCCTAGCCAGCCCTACACCTCTTTGTGTTTTTCCTATTACCCTAAATATTTATATGGGCATTATTACTCGAAAATTTAGTTTTCATTATTTTGAATTTATCAAAGAGTGTGTGTTATTGATTACTTTGTTTTATGTATTTTAAGTACACTATTATTATTCTCATTTTCAGTAGCGCAACCTTACACCGCGCATATTTTTGTTCCATGTTTCTTATTTTCACGATATGAGTTTTCTAAGTTATTTTAAAAATATTTGATTGATACATCGTCCTAAAATAATTTTTTTTACCTACCGACGAATCTTTCACTACCTTATTGTCGCTACTTTACTTCGGGTATTGTGCCCACGTTTACTATTATAAATGATTGTGCCTTATACTTATTTTCCTGCCGTACTACTTTTGATATACTTATATGTGTACATATTTGAGTTTCGATTTTATCGAGTACGCCTCGAATAATATTGTTCGTTATTGTTATTATTTATATTTCCGTATATATGTAGCTACCCTTATAGTTGTTCCTGTTTTATACCTATTTAGATCTATATTTTTGTATGTTATTCTTACGTATTTATACCTTCAAATTTCTTCATCCACATATTTCTAGTAAATCCTTATGTGTTAGTTTGCAATATAATAGCTTTCGCCTATGGTTGTATTACTTATCGTTTATTTTAAATTTCGAGGACGAAATTTTTTGTAAGGGTGGTATGATGTAATACTCAGCCCCTTTTATACCAAAATCTGTATTTTTTTCTTTATAATTCTATTTATTTTATTTAACCCAAACCAAATCTATCAGTTTCTTTTTTTATAAAATCCCAGCCCTTTTGTAATTTTCTCATTATTTTATTTTATTTTTACTTAAACTCAAAACCTAACTAATTTTTCCCCGAGCCCATTTATTTTTCCCATTCTATTTCCTTCAACCGTTCCATTTCCTATTTTTTAAAAAACTTAAATTCATTATTAAAACCCCGGCCCATTCTTTCTTTTCTCCTCAAATTTCCCATATATTTTCCTCTAGCCCAGCAGCCCGGCCCGCTTCTTTTCCCCAAATTAATTCTTTTCTTCTTTATTTTCTTGGCCCAGCCCGTTTTCTTTTCTTATAATTCATTTAAAATCCCACACAGGCCCGGCCCTTCTCCTTCAGCCCACGCCCGCACCCGCTTCCCGACCCGACCCGCTTTGCCTCATCCTCTTCTCCAACGGCTATTTCCTCAATTCCCGCGCGCACGTTTCCACCTCCGTCGCCCACGCCCCCGCTCACGCCTGCGACGTTGCCCCGCTCGCGAGCGTTATCCTCGACGCTCGCCTCATCGCCTTTCCCTAAACCCTCACTCTCGCAACCCCTCACGAGACCCACTGCAAACCGTCCCCGCAACCGAGCTCAGCCCTTCGTCGTCGACCGAGCACCCCCTTCCCTCTTCAGTTCCCTCACCCGCTCCCCTCGCCGGAGCTCCGACCTCCCTCATCTCCCTTCCATCCTCCTCCCTCGCTCTTCCCGCAGCCACCACCCAATACACCCAAACCCACAGCCAAGCTCGAACCTCTGCACCCGAGCTCGATCTCCATTGCGCCGACGACCGGTGAGCTTCTCGTCTCGTCGTCGACACACCTGCATCCCGTCGACTCCCCGCATCATCGTCGCCATCATCTCACTCTCTCTCCCTCACTCCCGATCTCCCCCTCTCTTTCTCACTGTCTCTCCTTCTCACTCTCTGTCTCTATCTCCCTCTCCCTCTCTCTGCTCTTTCTCTCTCTCACTGACCTCTCTCTCTCCCTGCTTCTCTCTCTCTCTGTCTCATTCTCTTCTCTCTCTCTAATCCCTAACTTCCCTCTCTCCTCCTCTGTCTCACCTCTCTTCTCAACTCTCTCTCTCCCCCTCAATCTCCGTTTCTCTATCTCTCTTTCACTCTCTCTCTCTCTTCCTCTACTCTCTCTCTCTCTCTCTCTTGATCCCTCCTCTCACCCAACCCACTGCAGCCCCACCATCAAGAGCTGCGACCACCGCAGACACCCTGACGACGCCCCGAGCCCCCACTGGCCGAGAACAGACCCGAGCTCACCCGGAGCCGTTGCCGTCGCGGTGCTAGCTCGTCACGCGCCCGTACTGTACCTCGCTGCCGTGTGCCTCCAGGCAAGTTTTATACTTGCTACATGCTAATTGGTATTAGTTACGAACTATAATTTTATAAATTTTATACTAAATATCCTCGATAAATTATACAATGCGACTGTTTGATGTGTGATCCCAATAAAATTACTTGTCTAATTTGACGAAACTAGATTGTATAATCTGGCCCGTATGGCTGTGAGTGTAGTGTGTGAATTTCGTTGGATAATTTGACCGTTATTGACTAAAACGACTACCCCCAAGTTTAACCGTAAAACTGGAATTTTATTGTACCTGAAAACTGTTAAAATCACCATAAATTATATACATACTGGAACGATGCGTTCGAGGGCTCAAATCGAAGCCAACTCGACGAACTTTAACCCTATACTAGTTTCCAAATATTTCTGTACTTAAATGGTGACAAGATTTGGATCGGAGTACAATCTGGACTGCAGTCCAGAGCGACTCTGTTTACTGTGTGCTGTCCCGTATTGAGTACCACACTGTTTTCCTTAACCCGTAGGTTGCGGAACTCCACTGTTTATTATAGGTGAATCTGTTAGCTAGACAACGCAAGTGGTTTCATCCTATTTTGTTATCGTTTGTTAATTAATCTGTAATTTAAAAGATGGGGACGTATAACAGTCTCAGCAGAATCAGAACTGACATATTGGTATTCAACAGTGTATATCTCCTGACGTACAAACGCGATTGAAGATCCGTCTATTGCGTTGAAAACCTTACTGAAAACTCTAGATTTCATTCAACTGTAGCGTCACTAAAATCTGATCCCAACTGGGATTAAAATGCGTTGCGAAACGGACTTCCGATTCTGAAACCGGATTTCCAGCCATGAACGTTTAAAGTGAAATGACTATAATTAATGACCCTGAAACCCGATTGGCGTGAAACTAAATTCGATGGATAAATAACTGAACATACTAATTATTATCTGTTCATCGTTTCACTAAATTGTAACCGTATGATTTATGATACATTATTCAAATGGTAGATTATTAATTCATGACATCCTAAACATGCTTTATATACTGTTCACGCATCATATCATACACATGTCACTGCATTGATAACCTAGTGATAACGTGCATTACCCAGTGTTAGGTATTAGTGATGATTATGGCAAGTACGTCAGTGTTCGTGTATCAGTGAATAAGTGAAAGTGATACGTACTTGTACGCAATCAGTGACCCTTATTATTCTATTGCGTTGTCGACGTCTGTGAGACGCATGTACGTGTGACTATAAGTGGTATGGGACACTTATGGAGGCTCTTGCACGGGTGTCACAGATAAGGCACCAGACACTGCCATTTATCTTAGGTATTAGTCGGGACGTGCTTGATGGAGGTCCTGCCTCCAGTTCTCGTGCAGACTTGTCACAGACCGATTGGTATTTAGGGTTATGGTTAGCGTTTGATGTAGACCACGGGATGTGGGGTAGTTTAAGTGTGAGTTCAACAGAATCTCGGGAGTCCCATGCCGGCTTATATATTTAGGGAGATATATGGAGATTTACAGGGTATGTAATTATCACCGTGATATACATGTTGGGCCCGTGGTCCCTTGCCCTTGGGTTCTACCCTTGGGTGGAGGACACTCGCGAGTGGTTGACTCTCACACTTGAACTGACGATAGGCTTAGTGACCTGTACAGTGAGACTTAGAGACTGATAGGGATACTGGCATTGATATACCTTACATACTGTGTTGACATACGTGGCATATCATTCTACTGCTTTTACTGTTCCGCTGCATTGATTACTGCATGTTCATATCCATACTGCCATTGATCTACTATTATATATATCTATTATCGCTGTTAGAATTGTCACATGATTTTATATATATTATATTGCTATCGTGTCGCTCTGACGACCTGAGTATGCATGCTTAGTGTGAGGAGAAGATTTAGCCTGGACCAGGACTAGACGCACTTCACGGACATCTTGTTTAGCTATCCAGAGTTATATCTTTTATTTCCCATCAGGTCAGTTCATTTTACTGTTTTGTTCCAGTTACTGCATTTCTCATTACCTGCTCATTATTTGTTGTTTACCATGAAAAACTAGAAGCCGAAGTGTGACTGCGGCAGGATATTTTCTTGACCGTAGGAGCATGGCTGGTCTTGTCTACCCCTCGTATTCCGTATTTTGGGAAGCGCGGCGTGACAGACAGTCTCGTATAAATCGATATCATCATCATATATCGTCAATATAATCATAATCCGGCTTCCGATTGACAGCCTCTAGCAAAAACGATATCATCAGCACATATCATCTCAAGGGGTATACATCGCCCTAGGCGGCCTATCATAATTATCTGGTCATATCATATCATATCATATCTCGTAGCATAATCACATGTCGATCACTTTATATTTATAAATCGCTATTCATATGGCATCATCATCCACATATCCGCTAAAGCATCAAGTCGTATCTCAAATACGAATTCTACCATATCACCGATATCATAATCTCGGATCAACTATCATCGACTCATCTCAATTCCCAAGTATCATCCTCAAATCCGTATGTGAACACGTGGTCCCATACCCATGTGAACACATAACTATATAGAATCCCGTCTATGCACATATGAAGTAAGGATGTATGCAAGTATGTATGTGTTGGAGTGTGTATGTGTAGTGCACCCACTATTCTAGGTTTTCGCGACACTAAATCATCCAAGTCCACCAATTATCCATCCTAAACATCAATAATTTCCCAAACAACATACAATAATTATAGGTGTGTATACGCATCCGTATACATCACCACGGACTGCGGGGGTGCTATACGCCATCCACCCGACTTCTCCCCGTAGATATAAATCTACTCACCTTGTTTTATGCGTGCCGGTGCCGATGTCGCCATTTGCATCTCCAACGCTCCGACGCCACGTAGGGTACCTACAAGGATATCACACGCTAAAACACATGAAAACCATGTCGGAAACCAAAATGGTGCACGCTACGCCGATAGGTAAAAACCTGTGGCCCCGCGTGCAAACACAGCCAATATCCACTGTCGTTGACGTCCAAACGCCACCCGACAGAAACTAATCATTGAATACCAAAATCCATACGAAAACAATCGTAAATCATACGCCAACTCATGAAAATCAACCCAGATTCTACCCTGGTTGGAACCAGACAAAACTAGACATACCCAGGGTCAAGTTTACAGGTAAAAGAGTCGTGCATGCAAAACGAGGGGGTTCCCTACTGCTCTGGCCGCAAATTGCGGCCAGATGGAATTTATCTGCGGCCTGGGGAATGAGGTGGGGGCCAGGGTTTTGGGTATTGGTTCCTATCTACCTGCATATCTCACTGCCAAGTCAATTTTATCTTAAGGTATCTCGGGTTGTAGCAGATTCCAGAAAGGCTTAAAAAGTCGACAAAATCGCTAAATTTCACCGATTCTAAACTATCTGGTATCTGGGTGGAATCTGGAACAATCTTGGGTTAAACTGGTCTTAACAGCACCTAATAAGGTTACACTAACATTTCAAACCAACACTTGGTCAAGTCTCACTCAAATTTGCCTAAACTAGCACCAATCACGATATAAACACTAAATTTCAGCCATAAAACCAGAACTTGGCAAGATAGGAATTGGGTTGTGAGATTATACCTCAAGGAATCTTAGATGAAGGGGAAGGGAAGGAGGAGGAAGTGAAGAGGAGTGAGTTGCTGCCGATGTTGCTCAGGCTGCTGCTGCTGCTGTGAGATGTTGCTGTTGCTACAGTAGTGGCTGTTGTGAGCTGATGCAGTTTGTTGCAGCTGAAGCTTTTGTTGCTGCCGTGGTTTTGTTGTGGGAATGGTTGTGGCGAAGTTGAAGTATTGTAGTTGTGGTTTGATGAAGGTGTTGTGGGGTGATGTTGTAATGATGTTAGGGGCTGTTTTTATTGTTGTGTGGTGGCTGCAGCTGCTGCTTGCAGTTCTCTTTCTTCCCCTTTCTTTTTTTCTTGTGTTGCAGCAGCTGATGGAGGGGGGGTGGTATTTGTGGTGAAGTGTGGTGTTGTGTGAATGTGAGAGATGTGAGAGATGAGAGATGTGAGTGTGAGAGAGTGAGAGGGAGAGATGTGAGAGATAAAAGTTTTGAAGTGAAATGAGGGTGATGAGTTTTGAAATGAGATGAGGTGACATAACCTAGGAGCCACCTCTCTCTCTCTCTCTCTAGCCACAAGTCAACCCCCACTTAATCCAATTCCTAAACAAGTTAAACCCTTAATTAAACTAATTATCTTAACCAAAAGGTTAACCCATCATGGTCATCTACATGGTTCAACCCTAGGCTTAACATGGGTCCATGACATGAGACAAGTGTAACAAGTGTAGAAAATGTCATGTGCACATTTTTGCACAAAAAGCCAAAAACCCATTTAGCGATTTTTAATCGCGGTTAACACCAAAATAGCATTTACGTAACCATAAAAGCTTAAAAATGACATATTTCCACAAAATACCCTATTTTAGAATTTTCCAAATTTTTCTCCGGAATTTTCACCATTTATCGGTTTTTAATTATACCAATCGTTAAAATATTCATTAAAAAATAATATTAAATTATGAAAATTCCCAAAAATAATATTTTTTTTTTTTTGAAATGTTACAATAATACAAGAAGATTTAGTTGCAAGAAGTATATTTGTATACGAGCAAAGAGATTGACATATACTCTATTTCTTTTAGACACCAGCGTTTCAAATTTATTCCAGTAACTCTCTGGGAAAATAAAAAGTAATACTCTATCTGCCGAGCTTGAAATCCTACCACAATCCATCCAAGAGACAAAATGGCAGGACCCGCAACACCTAGATACTGGTGCCAAGCAAATAGGCCCATTGTGTCTGTTTTCTGGATAGATTGTGGTAAGATTCAAGCCCGGATAGATTGTGGTAGGATTCAAGCCCGACCGGTTAAGCATTTTTCGAAAATAGAAGGGATTAACGTGAAAGCTTAACACGCCTTTTAGCAAAATTTATGCATTTTTAGTGCAAAAAGCAAAAACAAAATAGAAGGGTTTTAGGGTCTGTTTGGATTGGATTAATTTTGATCAACAAGCAAGGTGGCTCCAAGTAAATAGTGTGTTTGGATCTCTCTTTTACTATTCAATAAGTGATTATTTTACCATAGGTCTCACCACCATAACAAGCTAAAAAATGACATCTTTTCCTACTTAAAAATAAGCCCGGAATTCTCAGCTTATTCCATAAGTGATTATGGAAGAGTAGAGTTGACCAAATAATATACTATAACACCCATTGTCTTTTCATCCAAATTTTACGATGCCACTAACGATACATCCTTTTGGTCATTTTAAACTCAATAATCACTTATCTATTTTTTTCATCCAAACACACTATCTATTTATAATCATTTTTCATACCAAACCTTCCAAACACCAAATGACTTATTTGTTACAAACACTTATAAGCGATTTTTTCACTTTGTCTAGAAATAATCATTTATAAGTGATTATGGCAAATAATCACTTAAAAATAATCTCAAACAAGCACTTAATTAAAAGTAGAGCATTAGTAAAACTTTGAGGTATTTTAGCGCAATCATCCTAAAACCCAAAAAGCACAAGGGATCAACTTTCCTGCAGATCAGCGCTCGTTCATTCTTCATCAGCGATGTCTCGGCAAGCTCGAAGGCTTCTGAATCCCTTCATCTCATCGCCGAATCTCTTCTCGCAATTCTCATCTCAGTCTCGAAACTATGCGGCCGCCGCCGCAGCCCCGCCGCCGGCAGTGTTCGTGGACAAGAACACGCGCGTGATCTGCCAAGGGATCACCGGCAAGAACGGCACCTTTCATACCGAGCAAGCCATCGAGTACGGCACCAAGATGGTATCTTTGCGTTTCACCCCCTTGTTTTTCTCCATTTTAGGTCATGGGTTGTTGTTTGTTTCCGTTGATTTGATCTGTTTGCTTAGAAAATGGGCATTTTTTTTGTTTCTTGGAGTTTGTTGTTTGTTTGTTTCATTGATTGTAGTCTCAGATTCGAACATATTTCTGTGTAGAAAATGCATTATTTTGTGAGCCATTTTGTAGATTTGATCGTTCTCTTGGTAATGCACTAATTAAGAGAGGTCCGACACCAGATCAACAGATGATCGTCAATGTTTTATGAAATCTGGCTTTGTGGCCGATTCAATTTTGACCCAAAAACGGCTTTAATTAGAATATAAAGATGCAAGCATGGTAAAAAGAAAACTTGGGGTGTGTAGCAAAAGCGGGGTGGAGTTTTAAGCTTGTAGAAATCAAGTGGAAGTGGTGGATAGCCTGCTACTGAGACTGAGCCCAGTTTCATGGGCATCTGCGATAACAGGGCTAGAAAAAAGAAAGAAATCTTTATTTTGATGGAAACTACCAAGAAAATGGCACATGAATGGGAATTTCCGAACAATAAAAGCAAAAGGAAATAATCAGAAATGTGGCAGTAAAGTCTATGCGACGCAGTATCAGTACAATACGAGTCTTCTAAATCTATTTTGCAAGATTTTCAATGCGATACAAGTTCATCAAAATTATGATTAGATTTCTCTAGTCATACAGACAAATAATTCGTGTCCATATTTTTTTGGTGTAGCTTATCCAAAATTCTAGCATACTCTCGAGCATAACAAGATCTCCTTAATTCCCCTCTTTATCAAATTGATAGTTATTGTAGTAATAATCACTTGAGCTTACGTCCTGAAGTTTAATCATGCCCTCAATATTTATATTTTTGGATATCATGCTTTCTAGTGTTCATCCCCGTGTTAGGAATGAGGGTGGATTTTTAAAACATTTAATCTGTGATCTGTGTACATTTGCCCTTTTTGCGCTATGCTAATAGAACTGATATCAGAAAGCCTTTTCTCGTATATTTTGGTGTAGGTTGGTGGAGTGACACCTAAAAAAGGTGGAACAGAGCACCTCGGACTTCCAGTATTCAACACAGTAGCAGAAGCAAAGGCAGAAACAAAAGCCAATGCATCAGTTATTTATGTACCCCCACCTTTTGCTGCAGCTGCAATTATGGAGGCAATGGAAGCTGAGCTAGATCTGGTCGTTTGTATTACCGAGGGAATTCCTCAGCATGACATGGTAGCATACCTTTTTCCTTAACGAACAGAGTAGCATACTTTTTGTTTCTTCTCATAGAGTTCAACCCTTCATTAATTATGCATGATAAAATCTACGGTATGTATGTAGAAGACTAGAATAATACTTGCAGGCAATACAAGAAGAGACGCAAATGAAGTACACCATCGACATGTGATAACGTTTGCCTTGTATTTCCACCTAAGTTTGGAAGTCCACTAATCTGTTGACAATTCTCCTTATGTTCAAGAACTGATTTTGGTCTGGAATATATTATCTTCAAAACATTCCTCCTAATGTTCAAAAGAACATATTTTCGTTTGGCATATGATATCTTCAGAATCCAAAAGATTAAAATGTATTTTAACAAATTTAGAAGAAATATGCGCAAGTGCAAATTGGAGTCTGAGAAATATCTAGTAGTAAACATTCTTGATGTTCAGAATCCATTGTTCATCAGGATGGTGGGATCAATGTGAATGGAATTCATAGAATCAAAGCAGGATGGCTAAAATGGAGTGCTCTAGACTACTATGTGATCGTAGAATATCCATTAAAACCATTATAACGAATCAAGTTCGGCACCCGGTAATATGTTTGAGGAATTTGATATTTTGAATTCACATCTGAAATGAATCGATTCTTTAAATATTCTTGTAGTACCCTCTGTACGAATACAATATGATTGGCATGTCCATCATTTTAGCCCGGTCAGAGTTTTTCCATAATCCTGCATCATGCCATTAGTTATATATTCATTAAATTGTTTTTTCACCAGGTTCGGGTGAAGGCTGCTCTCAACAAGCAATCTAAAACTCGGCTGATTGGACCAAACTGCCCTGGCATCATTAAGCCTGGAGAATGTAAAATCGGAATAATGCCTGGATATATCCACAAGCCAGGGCGCATCGGGATCGTATCTAGATCTGGTACTTTGACTTATGAAGCGGTAATACATTAATCCGTGGTACTGTGTTTTACATTTATGAGAGCTTTCTTTTTACAGTCAAATCATTTGTTATCATGCTGCAGGTTTATCAAACAACTGTAGTTGGTTTGGGGCAGTCAACATGTGTGGGTATCGGTGGTGACCCCTTCAATGGAACAAATTTTGTTGATTGCATAACAAAGTTCCTTGACGATCCACAGACTGAAGGTAAACTATTCACAAGCATCAGAGTTTTACATATGGTTTATGATATTCAGACTGATAGTGTGTTCATATTTTCAGTCGATTTGCATTTATTTGACTGGAAATTGTGTTGTATTTATTCTAAATTTCACCTTTTAAAAAAATCCACATATGAATCTCAGAGCGCAATAGCGGGTGCTTTTTGTTTACATACAGTTCTAGGTGTTTAGTATATATCTTAATTTGGTTGGGACTGCATGATAAAGATTTACTTACTAATCTTTGGCATTTGAATTTGTTGGTTTCTGAAAAGCTTAGAGGATTTTTTATTTACTTTATACTTGTTATAGCGCGTATTTTATTTTTTTGTGGAGGCAATCTGATGCATTTTGTCCTAGTTGGGACCCCTTGTTATATACATTTTTTTCCCTGAAATAAAATCTTCCTCTTGCTTATATTTCTGCATGTGATATGCAGTCATCATGATATTGAAGATTATTATTTCTAATTCTGTTTGATGCCCCCCCATCAATATAAATTTAGGCCTTAGGAGTTGGGTACAATAGATGTTAATAGAATTTAAATATTTAGAATTTGCTTTGTTTGTCTGCAGGCATTATACTTATAGGAGAAATTGGAGGAACTGCAGAAGAGGATGCTGCAGCTTTGATCAAGGTTAGATAAAATTGGATCTCATCAGATCCAATATCAGTCTCTCTCTCTCTCTCTCTCTCTCTCTCTCTCTCTCTCTCTCTCTCTCACACACACACACACACACTTGTATGTATCAAGCACACAATTTATTGTTCCAGATCATGCTTTCGATCAGCGATTATTCAAATGTTTCAAGCAGCTCTCTGAGACGCTTGCTTCTGTTGGCTGTAAAATGTAGTGGTGATAATTCAGTGTGCGGCCTTTAAGGAAAGATCCAATATGTGAAATTGACAATTTCGTACATTGAGCGTCTAGGTGCACATTCCGCATAATTGATGTAGTGTAAGTGCGTGTATCTGTAAATTTGCTTCTATTACCCTGTAATATCATATTTTACATACTGCTGTGCTATGTGTTTGACTCTTCCATTTTCCCCAATCACCACCAACACCGATTGACATTTATTCCAACTTAAAATTCTCTTAGCAGACGTTCCCGCTTTATCTGTTTCTTATTATCTCCTCCTGTTAACAAGTACATTAAATCCATATTGGATTTTGTACAAAATACATTTGTTTATAATTTTTTAATATATATATACTAGCACACGGTTCGGGAATAACATGTAAATTCGTGAAACATTTTTAAAGCTTTGATTTCTTAATGTGAGCTTTGTTCGCTGTACACCTTACGCGGTTGCCTTCTCTAGCATCATATGACCACAATAAGCAAAAAAATGTTGTTACTCATAGTCTCTCCACCTTCAATCCCCCTACTATTAACCAGTGAGATGCTTGATACAGGGCGTCCACAACAACTTTATTATTGTTATTTTTTTGGCCTAGATCAAACCATAATTTTATTCACATCAGTGCGTATCTGGATTGAATTTTATTATTGCCTTGAGATCTGGCAGTTTTCTATAGTTTACTCTACAAACAGCTTTTAAGTTAATATTGTTTCTCTTGTTGAAACAGGAAAGTGGAACAGAGAAGCCTGTTGTTGCATTTATAGCTGGACTTACTGCGCCACCAGGGCGTCGCATGGGTCATGCTGGAGGTATTTTTATTATTTATTTTGGATAAGAAAAGTGCCATCCCACAAAGCTTCAGAATAGATATATATATAGTTAAGAACACAGATTTTGTGTGTATGACTTTCTACAAAAAATAAGAATAAATTTTTTTCGTGTGTATGGCAGTCAAGAATTACTTTTGGAGATTTACAATTATAAATACAAGCAAATATCTTATTTTGTTTGTCAACTCCTAACCATTCTGACGTTAAATTACTTGTCATACTATTTGTGTTTGTCTGATTTTTAATGATAATTAACTTAAGATATGCTTTTGCAACACTACGATTGATATATTCAACGGAATTGAAATCAACGACCATCTTACAACTGGAACGCAGAGAGTTTGTATTAAATTGAAATTGCTAGCATAATTTGGTCTTGCTCAACTTTGACATGTGTTCAGTAGCCACATCCTGATGGAAAGAAAGCTGAGGTGATGATGTTTTAGGTTTAACAGCTCTAAACATGAATTTAATATATTGACTGATTCATATAGGAATTCCCTTTTAACTGTTTTTCTATCTTCTTCTATAAATTTGTAAACACAATGTTTGCTAGAAAGGGCATCTATAGTTGAATAGTTGATAAAATATCAATCTTTTCAGAATTTCACTTGATATAAGAGTCAAGGCAGTTAAAACTTGCAATAAGGTTCGCATTCATGATGCAAATCCTAGACACAAAATAATCCAAATTTTGAATTACAACTCCAGAGTTAGTCAAATTGAGTCATTGACAAAACTCGAATCACGATTTGGGACTTGGGCTAGGGTGTGTCAGTGGATAGGATATTCACCCAGATCCAATTCAATTATCCTACCTTTGGAGATGGTCCATAGTTGTGATCCATTACACGCATACATGACAATTTTGGTTTGACTAACTAACTTTAGCAAATCATGGACTCAAAATTTCTCTGAACCATCATAAAAATTCTCTATAGTCATGCTTTGAGTTTGAAATTGTTACAATTATCTGTATTTTTTAAAGTGATTATGTCTAGAGTCAGAGTAGGTTCTTTAGTTTACTGGGAACCACAAACTTCTTTTATAGTCTGTTGCAACCTTTAAACCTCCGTCTCTTGTACTGCAGCAAACTCCAGCGAATGTTAGTATAATAAAATTTTCTAGATGAAAGTCTTCCGACTTGATTATTGCAATAAATAATCCAATCCAAATGAACCCACACTGTTCTGATTGTATTCAAATTATGAAGTACACAGGGTTAAACTTGAAATGACAATATTTAATTTTTCTTATTTATGCAGCGATTGTGTCGGGTGGGAAAGGCACGGCCCAAGACAAGATAAAAACACTGAGAGAAGCGGGCGCGACAGTGGTCGAGTCCCCAGCCAAGATCGGGGCAGCTATGTTTGATGTCTTCAAACAACGGGGATTAATCAAATGAGGTTTCCATATGCTTTAAAGATGTTTGAGGTACTCACCTCAAATTTTGTTTCCCCCCCTTGCCTTAGAACTCTTGTAATAAATTGAATTTAAGAGATGATAGAGATCGATATTATACTCAAACTAACATGTTTCTTGAATGAGATCTATATTGATCTGGACAGGTTCTAATCATTTGTTTTGAGTTAACCGAAATTTGAATGATCTTGGGTTGTTATCATCCTTTTCCTCCAGCATTTTATTTTTCAGCCGAAGACATTTGATATTGCCAACTGGTCTTTAAAATTAGGTGAGCTTTTCCGTTTTTGTTGTTCGTTCTCTTCCTCGCCGGTTGTAGTGTAGGCTGAAAGTTTTATCAATCGCAAAAGTATATGTTGATATCCAGGCTGAAAGCCTGAGTTTTATCGATTGCAAAAGTGTCTGTTGGGTCCATGGGATGGAAATAGAAATTATAATATTTTTGGAATTAAGTTCAGCTGTTACATGGTGCTTTGCTTTATTAATGTGCAAACTGCTAATGCTTATAAATTTTGTACCATCTACGCCAAATTTATGCGGTGATATACAGATTCTTGCATGTGTGTGTATACCCACATAATGACTAGCAAGTAAACTGTGCATACCGCCGATGAAAGTTCAACCATAGTGTGTAATGATGATTGTACTTAATTAGAGTTTAGTCTGTAAGAAATTGTTGCATATTAATATTTAAAATTGTCATGCAAGAGTACACCAAATATTCTTAAATCACATCCAATTACAGACACTTGAGCCAAGGTCTGAATGAAAGTTTCAAGTAAAATAGGGTCTAAACTAAATTGTTGTCCACATTCCGCCAAAAATGAGTTTGATCAGTTCAAATGAAAGTATAATAAGGAAGAGATCTTGGTTTTTCATTTATTATTCTCGATAAAAGTCGCACGAAGTGAGAAGGAGAATTATTTTTATTCATGATAATTAGTAAGTATTAAGCTACATTTAGTTATCGACAATCTTAAAAGATTTGCATAAATATACAAGTAGCAATCAAATATTTTAATTGAAAGTTTGGATATATAGTCAAGTACTATCATTACAATTGGGAGCTACGTGTAATTTACAAGCTCATGGTTCACTCACATGATTAGTTGGAAGGCGATTGGAAAATTTGACAAATCCATAACCAATTGAAAATATTTTAGCCAAGGCTCCTGATGGAATTTCGAAAAAAAATAAGGGGCTAAATATAATTTTACGAGGTCAAAATTGAGATCAAATATTTGAACCAACGGTCTTAAATGGAATTACCCATGGAAAACGGAGGCTACAATTAATTTTTCATAGAAAAAGACAACCAAAATTGAGCCCAAATATATGAACCAGGGTTTAAACGGATATACCAAGAAAAAACGAGATCTAAAGCTAATTTTACATAAAAAAGACAAAAGACAGCATGATTTTGGAGACCTCTTATAGCTTTATATAAATAGAGAGAGAAAGAGGGAGAGAATAACAGGGAAAAGATTGACCATTGGAGGCTTTTTCGTTAGGCGGCGGCAAAAGATATACCCTCCACCATCTTATCGACGACCGGTACCATTCATTTTGATCTTCATCGTCAAACATGCCGATATACCAAATTTCATGTGATTCTAACACTTTTTCACTGTTGATTTAATGAGTGCAAAATTAACGGTTTACTGACAATAGAACCATTTGCATTGCTAAATCAATGATGAAAAGGTGTTAGAATCACATGAAATTTGGTGAATCGATATACCAGACGATAAAGATCAAGATGGTAGATGTCGATCGTCGAATAAAATGGTAGAGGGTGTATTTTTTGCCGCCACCTAACGAGAAAAGACGTCGAAGGGCCACTTTCCTCTACACACACACACTGAGAGGGGGGGCCTAGAAAAAAATAACTAGTGTGGAGAGGGGGAAGAGAGAGTCCTGACTTGATGATCAAGTTCAAAAAAAATAGCTGGGATAATTTTAAAGGGTGGAGTTGGAGAGTTTTTCTATAGCCAAACAAAAACTATAACTTTTAACAATCAATCCTGGTTCTAGTTCCACCCATGACCAACACAAAAAATAGAACTTTTAGTTTCAGTTCCAATTGACTAACACCATTAATTTTATTTTCTCAATATGTTCCAGTTCCGCTAATTAGTTCTAATTGAGCAGCCCTCCTCAAAATAATTTCGGAAAAATTCTTTATTTTCTTGGAAAACGATATTCATAAAAGTCTCTTAGACTTTACATTTTTATCCAAGCTTAACCAAAATTCTCTTAAAATAATTTCGAATTTTTTTTATTATCTTTCAAAATAATTTTATAAGTGTCTCTTAGACTTTTACAACTTTATTATTTTTATTGAATGTACACTAAACCGCATTTGAAAATTCCTAAATGAGTCAACGTGTCTTATGTGCTGATTTCAATTTTTCTTACATATGAAAAAAATTCAGAAATTATTTTTTAAAAATCTACCTACAAACATCGTTACTTTTTGAAGAAAAAACTACAATGTTGTGATTTATGGGGTTTCATCAAACATGAAAAATATACACATATAAAGTAGCTTGTTGAAGAATTATAACTATGCAAAATTTATTTAATAAAAATATAAGATGCATAAATTTTTTTTATGGCGATATGGGTTATAATTTTTCATCAAAAGAAACAGAGAATAAGGCAAATTTATGTTGAGTTTTATTTTGGTTAAGACAGAATTAAAAAGCTTTGAGGCGTGTATGATACACTTTCCGAAAGGTGATATTGTTCCCACTATGGGAGTACAGCAGAAGACAATCACCCCCAAGATACAACAAAATCCTTAAAACTCTCTTAGAAAATAATGAGAAGAAAATGCAAAATCTGTAAAGGGAAAGACTTAATTTATAGAGTTTAATAGACACAACTGTTTGGACGGCTGTGACCGTTCAAACAACAAAACTGCGGACATTTTTTCAGACAACCTTTGAATTTGAAATTCAAAAGGGCAAACTCTGTTATTAAGTCAACCCAAGATGTCTCATGCCCAAGTGCCCTATCAAAAACAATAATAAATAAATAAGCCTGCTAGAAATCAGTCCCACTTAGCTCATAACCCACTTTGTTCAAGATATTACTTAAGCCTGCTAGAAATCAGGCCCACTTGGCTCATAACCCACTTTGTTCAAGATATTACTTAAATATTGGGAATTATTATAAAGGCTTGGATATTCGTCTCTCCATCCGCTATAGGATTATTTCCCACATATAAATGCTACCAGTAGATTCAAACTACCAACAGCCCCCCACTAATTTGTATATATTGGCGGCAACCATATCCCTCTCGTGACAAATATTATGCATAAAAGAAAGGTATCTCTCGATTTAAACCTTCTATTAGTGTGTATATATCAATCGTCTAACGAAGTTATTGGTGTCTGCGGATTAAACCAAAACTTTTATTATTAGAATTTGAAATACAATACACACAATATTTATCTTATTTTTTAAGAGGTTTATAACCGCTTTAGCACTATTATGGCCACGTGCTACTCTTGGACTTCCATAAGTATTTACAAGAGAATACTTCATATCTCTTGTTGAAACGGCACCACTTCTATGCTTGTATAGGTGGAGTTTCCTTGCTACTGTGGATATTTAAAAATTAAATAACTCCATTGAGAGTTTTCACTCATCCTTTTTATCGTAACAGACAGTACTAGATACTTATTTATATAAGAATGAGACGTCTGGTGCAATACAGGCACATGACAATAACTTGTTATTACCCATTGAACTATTAAAATTAGTTTTTACTAATCAAAGTTGGGTTACCATTACTGGTGCCAAATTGTAAATGTTTAAGTCCCATTCCGATTGACGTATTCTTTACCAAATCTCTAGATAATGCCTTGGTAAAGAGATTTTCTAAATTCTTTGCAGATCTTACATAAACTATGGTAATTATTCCATTAATAATTAATTCTCGAACATATTCATTTAATGCACATATAAATTATATATTGAAGCAAAATCTATAAGAACTCTAATGGATGTTATTCTAGCCACAGGTGCATAGGTATCAAAATAATGTATGCCCTCCTTTTGTGTGAATCTTTTAACCACTAACCTTGCCTTGAAAGTTTGTATAGAGCCGTCTGTATTTTGTTTTCTTCTAAATACTCATTTACACTTTATAGGCTTAGATCCTTGAGGTAAGTCAACCAATATCCAAGTATTATTAGACATTATTGAGTCCATTTTGTCATCAATAGCCTCTTTCCAAAATGCAGTATCTCTTGACGACATTGCTTCACTAAATGTTTTAGGATCATTTTCTATATTAAATAGAATAGGTACTTTGTTAAGCACTTTGGCTGTATCTCTTTCAACGAGAAAGACTATTGAACGTGAATCAATAAAATCAGGATCAAAAGATTTTTCTTTCCTGATTCTTTGACTTTTTCTTGATTCAATATTTTCATTACTTTCTCTTCATTTTTCATTGGTAATTTTCTTAAAAGTTGCTGTATTTTCCTTATTATACAAATTAGAATCAACATTGTCATGTATAAATTTATTTTCAAAAAATTCAACATGTATCGATTCAATTATGACATTTGATTCTAAATCTAGAAGTCGATGTGCTTTAGAATTTTGTGCATATCCAACAAATATACTTTTAATACCTCTCGGCCCTAATTTAGATTTATATGGATCGGTCGCTTTATAATATGCTATGCACCCCCATACTTTAATATAATTTAAATTGGGTTTTCTACCATTCCAAATTTCATATGGTGAAACATGAGTTTTCTTGGATGGTATTCTATTATGAATACAGCATGCTGTTAAAAGCGCCTCACCCCAAAAATTAAAAGGTAATTTAGCATTTAAAAGCATAGCATTTACCATTTCAACTAAAGTCCTATTTTTTCTTTCGGCTAATCTATTGTGTTGAGGCGTATAAGGTGCAGTTCTTTGATGAATAATACCATGCATTTCGCAAAATTGAGAAAAAGAATCAGAAAAATATCCCCCTATCACTTCTAAGGATTTTAATTCTTTTATCTTTCTGATTTTCTACAACTGATTTATACTATTTAAATATCTCAAATATTTCATCTTTTATTCTCAATAAATATACATATGTAAAACGAGAATGATCATCAGTAAAAGTTATAAAATATATTTTTCCTCCTCTAGTTAATTGACCATTTAATTCACAAATATCAGAATGAATAAGTTATAATAAATTAGTATCTCTTTCAATTTTAGGAAAAGGTTTTCTAATCATTTTTGCTTCTACGCAAATCTCACATTTATCATTATGATCATTCCGACATGCAATATAACCATGTCTAGACATATACTTTAAAGAGCGAAAATTTAAATGACATAATCTAGCATGCCACAATGAAGAAGAATACTCAATAATATTAGCAAACACACAATTTATTTCATTAATACTGAGTTTGAACATGCCATCACAAGAATATCTCTTTCCTACAAATATACCATTCTTCAATATTACAACTTTGTCAGAGTATAGAACAATTTTAAATCTCTTTTTACACAAGAAATTTGCAGATACAAGATTTTTTCTCAAATCAGGAGCATGATATACATTAAGTAGAGTAAGTTTCTGTTCAGATGTAAACTTCAATTCAACACTTCCTTTACCGAGCACTTTGGCCGAAAATGTGGTTTCCCATCAACACTTCTTCAGGTTCTTTCTGATCCGTGTAAGCTTTAAATATTGCTTTGTTATTGTATACATGGATGGTTGCGCCAGAATTCAGCCATCAATCTGCAGTCTGAGTTACCGCAGCCATATGCAATTCCGTAAACATGCCTATTTGCATGTCAGAAACTATAGCAACAAGTTCTCTGATTTCATTTTCTATTAGATTTGCCTTGTTGCTATTTTCTGATCCGAAACCAAGTTTTTTTCGGTATTTCTGAATTTGCAATCTTTAATATAGTGGCATTTCTTTCCACAGTTATAACAAAGCCATTTCTTCTTTCCAAAATTAGATTTCTTAAAATCATTTCTCTTCTTCTGGAATTTGAAATTGTTTTGAATTTTTCTATGACCATTTTACTAACATGATTCATTTTAGGGTTAGATTTAGAACTAAGAAAAATCATGTCACGTGCACGGTTCTGTGCCTCAATCTGCAGATGATTCTGAAATTGCTCTATGGTAAAATTTTCAGGAGAGTGCAGAGTTTTCGTTCTGTATTCATTCCAAGTAGGAGGAAGTTTAGATAGAATCGCTCCAACTTGAAATGATTCAGGAACTTTAATTTCAAGTTCGCTCAGTTTAGAGATGAGAATTTGTAATTCATGCACTTGATCCATGATTGGCATGTCATCAGTCATCTTAAATTCAAAATATTTAAGCGCTAGAAATTTATCCATACCTCTCTTCTCATTTTTGTACTTTGTTTCAAGGGCGCTCCAGATTTCTTTTGGTGTTTTCATATTTCTGTAAAGATCATACAGACGATCGGTGAGGGAATTGAGAATGCACCCGCGACAAACCAATTCATCTTCTTCACGCTTGTTTTTCTCTGTTTTGGCACTCTCGGAATCATTCGAGGTTGAGGCTGAATCTGGAATTGGCGGCAAGTCTGGACAGAGCACGTAAAAAAATTTCAAGGCGGTCAATAAGAATACCATCTCGTCTTTCCATCTAGTGTAATTGCTCCCATCGAATCGATTCAGTTTGATAACATCTTGATTCTGGAAATAAACCTTGACACTTGAATTTAATCCTGTCTCCATAGGATACCACCTTTTGATTGTTGAGTTTTATTTTGGTTAAGACAGAATTAAAAAGCTTTGAGACGTGTATGATACACTTTCTGAAATATGATATTGCCCCCACTATGGAAATAAAGCAGAAGGCAATCACCCTCAAGATACAACAAAATCCTTGAAACTCTCTTAGAAGATAATGAGAAGAAGATGCAAAATCTGTGAAGAGAAAAACTTAATTTATAGCGTTGAATAAATACAACTATTTGGACGGTTGTGACTGTCCAGACAACAAAACTGCAGTGGACAGTTTTTCAGACAACCTTTGAATTTGAAATTCAAAAAGGCAAACTCTGTTATTAAGTCAACCCAAGATGCCCCATGCCCAAATACCCTATTAAAGATAATAATAAATAAATATTATAAGCCTGTTAGAAATCACGCCCACTTGGCTCATAACCCACTTTGTTCAAAATATTATTTAAATATTGAGAATTATTATAAAGGCTTTGACATTCGTATCTCCATCCGATGTAGGACTATTTCCCGCATACAAATGCTACCAATAGATTCAAACCACTACCAATCCCTAATAAAATCTCTCCGTTTCTCTCTATCTCTCCGTAAACAAATAAATGGATATTATATGCCTATTAATGTCATAAAGAGAGATTTTCTTTCTTCTTCTTATTGATGGTTATGTAATTAGTTTTTTATTCATGCATTTTAAGCAAGACTGCAGAGATCATAAAGACACTTGATTTTTTGACTGTAAATTACCTTGGGGCAAATTTAAATAAGATTTGATTTTTATCCAAAATTTTGTAAGATCATTTTAATATCTAATGGATGTGGCTTTAATACACTTTCATCGCGTCTAAACTTTCAATCTATTTCTAATTGGGTATTGCTCATGCAGTATAACGTTTCTATCCAAAGTAAAAGGACATCGGTTTGACTCTTGGAGGGATCGCACTCATCCAAAAAAAAATACGAAAAAAAAGGAAAGGAAAACCTTTTGATCTATTTTATCATTTACCTTTTGATCCCATTGGATGTGGCTTTAAGAAGAAAAAACAATAGAAAACATGATCCAGCAAAAAGAAAACCATGAAGAAAAGCACTGCCTCTGCTTTAGTCTGCCAATAAAGTAACCAATGCACCAAGTAGCTTTATTTTAGTGCAATTTGATTGATTGATCAAGTACATACCTTTGCTTGAGAGATGAACAAGCATATTCTTCACTATTTATTGTACTCCTTTTAGTGTTTAAGTAAAAGCATCCTGAAAATGGCTTTTCTTTCAACATATAATGAGTCGTAAAAGGAAAGAGGAAAGAGGAAAGAATTTGAGTGTGGAAGGCTAAAGATATGGAGAAATGATTCAGCATCATTAGTGCAATTCATCTCGGTAAACGAGAGACAAAAATATCATTATTATCTCCGCTATTTTCTTTTCTATTACGATCGAGCGGACGTGTTTAACAATCCAAACATTTTCAAAACATCAGGCTTTCACGGTGTAGATGTATTTTTTCGTGCTATAACATTCACACTGTTTAGTTCAGTTGTTTAATCCATACAAATCATAATACGAGCATACAAATGTTTCGCAGTATTCGAGTTTCCATGACTAATTTACGATATGAAGATATAAGGTTGTTCAGCATGAAACATTAGGAAAACATACCACCAAATTAGATTATATAATAGGGTTATCCCATTCTAGATATAAATGAAATCAAACTTCATATCAAAAAGCTCCTAACATTTCATTATTTACTATTATCTACAAAAGAAAACAACTAATCACAATATAATCCTCCCCTCTCTATCTAATTATACTCCCATACCTTTCCTTCTTCAAACAGCAAAATATATTTCTCTCTCTCCACTCTCGATTTCGCGATCTCCTTCTTCGAAATAATTAGGGTTAGGGTTTCAAATTATGCGCGCATCATGGGCTGATTCTGTGGCCGCCGACTCCTCGGTCGCCACCGCCTCCCGCTCCTCTTACGTCCCTCCCCACCTCCGCAACCGCCCTCCCTCCTCCGATCCCCCCGCCGCCACCGCCCCCCGCTGGGGCCCCACCCCCGCCCGCCCCTCCTTCGCCGAAAAGCCCCGCTCCTCCGGCGGCTGGAACTCCAGAACCGGCGGCTGGGGCGGCGGCGCCACTGCCTACGAGTCCAACCCCTTTGCCAATGACGACGGGCCCTCGAACGAGCCCGCATTCGAAGCCGAGAACACCGGCATCAACTTCGACGCGTACGAAGACATCCCCGTCGAGACCAGCGGCCAGGATGTGCCACCGGCGGTGAATACTTTCGCCGAGATCGATTTGGGGGATGCGTTGAATGAGAACATTAGGAGGTGCAAGTATGTGAGGCCGACGCCGGTGCAGAGACACGCCATCCCGATCTCGCTGGGCGGTAGGGATTTGATGGCTTGTGCGCAGACGGGATCCGGGAAGACGGCGGCCTTTTGTTTTCCGATCATTAGCGGGATTATGAAAGGCGAGAAGCCAGGGTTTGGGGGGAGGACGAGGGGAGCGAGGACAGCGTACCCGTTGGCTTTGATCTTGTCGCCGACGAGGGAGTTGTCAGTGCAGGTGTGTTAGGGTTTGGTGGGTTTTTGATTTTGATTTTGAGGGTTGATTTACTGATTGGTTGATTGGTTGTTGTTTTGTGTGTAGATACATGAGGAAGCTAGGAAATTTGCTTATCAGACTGGGGTTAGGGTGGCTGTGGCTTACGGGGGCGCTCCGATTAAAGACCAGGTTGGTTCGGTTCAATTACAAATTACATTTTATTGCCGTGTATTTTCCATTCCAAATTGGTTTCTGAAATCGTGTTTTGATTGTATGGATAGTTATAGAGTGAGTTACTATTTCATGCATTAGGGATGATTATTGATTCCCTTTAGCAAATTATCATTGTTATGTTTACTAGGTTGCATCACTGCCTTTTTCTTTTGTTGCAGTTTTCTTGATCGCAAATTATGCATACAAAACAAGAGTTTTTTTTTGTGGTGTACTCTTATGCTAGAGAATCAGTGAAGCTGTTGGATTACAATTCTATCTTTAATAACGCTTCATTTATAGCATGGAATGGCTTAGGGCAATGATCATTGAATTATTTTAGTATTAATTTGCATAGCCGTCGAATCATGATATGTATTCCATATAATTTTTATTTTATATTCCATCGTACGATTCATACCGTATATCATAAGATATTTTATCTCTTGTGCAATAGCTATGCAGTTACGTATACAATTATATATTTCATAAATATATGTTTAAATTAGTAAATATGGTAATAGTTAGTAAAGTGCTAGTCAAGTGACACAACCACACAAATGCAAGTACTGAATACATGAATTACAAAATTTAAAAGGACTAATTTTGGTTTATAAGATAATTAACCAAAATGACATATTGCCGGGGTTTGGCGGTCACCCTACATGGATCTCGGGAGTCCTACCGCGTGTGTAAATATATTCAATCGTGAATGATCAATATATAATTTCTTACCGTATCGTCACTTCGCAAGTGGCTGAATGGTCAGCATGCTCACTCTTGGTGGGGGAGACTTGGATTCGAGCCTCATTGTATTCATTTCTTTTGATCATTGATAGTCTTTTTTCTATTCTCACCTTGTTTCTTGGTGTAACCATTTATTATAGTGGGTTAAAATAATTGTTTCTATAAGAAGTGTAATTCAAAAAACGGAGTAGGAGTTTAAATTAAAAATAGTCATTGAAAAATTAAGGAAATACCATGTCACTACGCTTGGCTGTGGTGCAAAAAGAAGCGGATGCGAATAATAAATAATGAAAAATATAGAAAAACAAAAGATATTGTGAATATTTTTGTCGAAGAAGATTATGTGACTAATGAAACCCATTAGTGCAAATTTTTTTTGAAAGAAAGTCCTACAAATTGCTTTGTCACAACTTGGCACCGAATATAGAATAATGCAAGTGAAAAAGCTAAAGAAAAGCTAACTATCTTCAAAATATGTTTTTCTTTAATTTTATGAATGATCAATTATATTATGCAATAAACAAAGTTAAATAAAATAATTTTAAAATTTTGTACGTGAGAAGTAATTGAGAATAATATTTTAATTCATGCCAATATGTAATTTAGACTTGACTAAATCACTTTTTCATGGAAGTATTATTTTTATTTCTGGAAAATATAGAGTAAAAATATATTTCCTTTTTGAATTTTAATCTGTACCATTGCATAAAAAAGATTTAAATTCTCCATTGACAACTCTATAAAAACATAGAGTAAAATATAATTCTTCTTTGTGTTTAAATCTTTGCAGTAAAGGGTCACGGGAAGAGAACAAAATGTACAGATCCTATTAAAGTTAAACTTGGTAATTTTTAAGATTTTAAAATAATTAAGGGATTATAAATGAAAATGAAACCACAAATAATTAAATATAAATATGAAAATGTAAGGATTTATTGAAATCTTCTTGTTGAAATATCTAACAGGTGGCTTACAAAATTAAAATTAAAATTAAAATGAGATAGTACGTGAAGCTAAAACCTAGGCACTTCATGTTTATAGCACAGTGTCACTACACTAGAACAAACTTTATTACATGTAGTAACATTAGGTATTAAATATATAGTAAATCTTTACATGTTCGAAAAAAACACTATTATATTATATATAAATATTTGTTCGAAACCTTGGCGGCTCGGCTCCTGCCCATTCCCGATCTTCGCCCATGTTTATTATGTGATTAATATTTTTGATGACTCCAACAAAACACTTCGAGTACATGAGAAGCTTTCATCTTTAAATTTGAACCGGAAAATTATTTTTTTACCGGCCCGTTAGAATCCATTCAGGTTTTCATGCATTCCATTGGAGATAAAGTGAGCCATGTTATTCAGTAGATAGGCAATTGCATCCTATATCACATTTTGTATCTAATGAGAGACTTGATAGCCTTTGTTAATTCTACCATATGAATAGGAAAAATATTACTTTTTTCAATTTGAGTTGCAAGAAAAATATCACCAAAAGAAAAGATGAAACATCCACTTGATGTGAAGAAAGAACCGCCATATAATTTTTTCTTAAAAAGGATACCCAACACTTGCATGATGTTCCTTTCCCTTCTTGTATGCCTTTGTGTTTGCTGCCATATAATGCTTCAGATTTCTTTTATCTCCTTTTTACCTTTTCAACACAATGATACATCTAGCTTTTGAAATATGCCCCGTGAACTGTATAGTTCTTTTGAAACATCCAACATTTTCTTTCTTAAATAGTACGTGTTATGAAGTCCTATTTATCGCAATCAAGACAATGTCACTTGTAGTTAGCCGCGATGAGTACGAGTCGTCCACAGAGAGATGGTATGTACTTGTTTTAGACGAGTTATGTCAAAATGTCGAAATGTGTTTGTTTAATCCTATGCGGTATGCATTATGTCCAAAAAGAGCAACTTGTTAGGGTTTCGGATTAGGTAGTTAAGCAATGATCATTTCTTATTTTTCTCTTTTAACTCCTCTTTTAATTGATGCTAAAGTAATTGGAAACAACGTGGATTATGATGCTTTAAAAGGGTACTTGCAAGTTGTCGGCTATACTAAGTCTGTTCAAATTGACCATTGTCCTTCCGTTCTTTTGCTCTTACCTTCAACCTTCGGCGAAGCGAACACAAACTTGTCTAGGATTTTTGGGTCATATCTACCATGAAAGGATAGAGTGTCCAAAAAAAGACTGATGTACTAACTTGTCCGAAATTCAATTTCATGATGAATCAAAGGGGAGTATAAGGCATTTTACCATCTCTCATATTACCATCACCTTAACCCCAACAAGTGGGAAATTACTCATCCATTATTAAAAATAAAACAAAATAATGAAAAAGAGAAGAGTAGAAGATTGGTGAAGATAATGAAAGCTAACTACTTGGGTTCTCACGATAGCAAGTAACATCCATCGAGTATCATGACTTCAAGAATGAGGTCAAGGAAGAAGGATAAAGAAAAATAAAAAAAACTAACAACTAATTATTACAAACAAATGACAACTTACTATAAATTTATTTAAGGAGTTTAGAAACAATACAAGCTAATAAAATTAACTACTACAAGCAAATAAGAAAGACATAAGAAAACTCACTTTTCTTCATTCATACTGCAAAAATCTTCTCACAATCTTTAATGGAAATTACAATGAGGGAGAAGAACTAACCAATCTAATTCTAATCTAAAATTAAAACTAACCACAACACTAGATGGCGCTCATCTTTGCTCTGATCCGTGGTATTTATAGGCTTTGGAATATAAACATTTAGGTTTTTTCTCGATGCATGTGAAATATCAAAATTACCACCAAAATTCTGTCATGTTGTGTCAGTTCGGCCGCGGATCTGCCGCGACTCCTTTTCTTGCGGCTAATCCGCCGTGAGATTTTAGAATTAGGCTTCAGGATTTTTTTGGCGATCTTCCGGTTTTCCTTTCTGCTCCTTTTCATAGTCACATTTGATAAATCATTTAGAATTGTTCTTGGATGATCGGCAGTCCAAAATGATGACTACTTTCGTCTTTTTTCATAACATATATCATTTAAATCTTTTCAAAAGTCATTCATGCCTCTCTCGTGCTCCACGTTGCCTTCGTCGTGTCCCTTACCGTCCGAGACACGAATGACCATCGTTTTCCTTGTCTCTTGCACTAGTAAGCGACATCTGATGGATTTGAGTGGTCTAAATCCGTATTTGTCTGTTTGTCAGCTGTCTGTTTTGAAATTGTCATTACTGCAGAGAATGTGCGATTTGCATTATTCCGGACTTGATGAATCTGAGAACCTGTAATATGTAATCTTGTAGCAAACATGGATCAAAAACACCTATCTACATGCAAATGTGATTAAGAGTGAGCGGTAGCAAATGCAATATTCTGATATAAACAAATACCCCCAAACTTATATTTTGCTCATTCCGAACAAAACCATTATTTCTAAGCTCACTTTCGTAGACGTCACGGTTACACTTAGCATGCGCAACAAGCCGTTAAATCTCAAGGTGGCCCTGGAGGAGGAGTGTTGTCTTCTGAGGGTTTTTAGCGAATTACACCCACAGAATTCTGTCAAGCTAGTTACATAAGCTAACCGTCAATTCTAATCCTAAGCTTTAGTATATAAGCCAGAAACTCTATCACCTTAAGTTAGAAATATCCAATCCTTATTTTTCACACTTCACTCTTTATTTAAGTTAAGCTCCTATATGTCTTTACTTGCTCGTGCGATAGCGTTTTGCCTTAAGAGTTTCGATTAAAGCCCTCATGCCTTTCCTAAAGATTTCAAAAGTATACCGCCAGTTTGTAAGGTCTTAAGCTCTTTTGAGATTACATCTTACAGCTTGGTTTCGAATCTAGGATTTTTATCATCTTTAACAGAACACTAAGTCTTATTCTTCACTCCACCTTTCACTTGTTTTCGTTTCATACGCACCTTTGTGATCGTGCGCAATAATCTTTTAATTTTGTAACTTCAATTTAAACTTTCATATCTCCGTCAGCTATATTTTTGCACTCAAAACTTGTCCCTGCCATAATTATTCTTTCACAAAGAACCGCGAGGACTTTTAATTCGGAGAAAACACTCGCTTGACTTGTATTATTTAGGGTTTAGGTAACTTAGCGAGCTTTGGGTCGGTGACTTTCAATCCAGATGATTTTAGGGCATTAGGTATAGAAACATCCTTAAAGACTTAATTACCCAAGTAACTTAGACCCTAAAACAAAGACTTATTATGAATTTTTTTTAGAAAGAACACCAACGAAAATACTTCAAGTTACGCTTTTCATCCCAAGATTTAAGACGTGTTTGTGTAAATCGGGTGTGTGATCACTCCAACTAAGTTCAAGATGGGTTATTTTTCAGACTTAGCCTCCATTAAAGACTTCAATACTTTCCCTTCATCTAAACCTCACTCATGAATCATACTCAAGATTACTCACTTCCAAACAAAAGAACTCGATCTCAAGAAGATATTTCTATATTTTTTAGGCATTTGGAACTTATCATCTAATTCTCATGACTGACAATACGTGTAGTGTGGTGCAAAGACGTATATTCGTTACGGTTTGACTCAAGGAGGGTTATCTTTCGGGTTTTCTATTTCTACTCTTAAGATTTAATTATTTCTAACCTATCAAACTAACCGTCGGATTTCGAGTCCAAGTCTTCCTCATTAGCTAACTTGACGATAAAGTTTTTATATTTTTGGAAAAATTTTCAGATTTTTATGGGTTTTAAATTTTGTATTTTTTTGGATTTTTAATATAAATGCAATGCGGAATTTAACATGATGCAAAGCGGAATTTTAAACATGCAAAAGAAAAGAAAAATTGCAAAAAAGGAAACGTGTTAATGCATGCGAAAAATAAATATGAATGCAAACAAGAAAGCTCACCGATACCTCCAAATTTAAATTTAACAGTGTCCTCACTGTCATGCCACACAAAGAGGTCACAAAATTGTTGAGGTTTCAAAATTATTGAAGTTTTTTTTCTTTTGAAGGGAATTCCACCAGACAAGAAATTTCCCAAAAGCAGACAATATATACATAAAAATGCCTCCCAAATCTAAGTAAAACAGTGTTTCCACTGTTAAGCATTGAAGTTCAAACTTAGGGGGGAGGGAATAATATCAGTATATACAAGGTTTTTGTACAGACCAAAAGTTAATACCAATCATTCAAATATTTTATCGTGATGACACCATGGTTGGTGAAAGAACGTGTAGAGGAAATAAGTGAAGACTACGCGAGACTGTATATGGATGGAAGTGGTATGGAGTCTCGGTGAACGGAACTAAGAAGAACGAAAGGGAGAAAGAAACGAAGCGGGTGAACGGAATGGAGTACGCACTTAGATTTTAAATCAGTTGAATAAATCAGTGCAGTCTTTAATGATCGAAGTCGAAATCTGGAATTTTCCAACTGTACTAATTTATCGACATTTTTAGAAATGGGATCAAACTTCTCAAGAATCGTAAGAAAACATGGGGCGATAAAAATTGGTGAACCAGATGTGAAGGATGAAAGTGAATTATCTTCTTGCAATTTGGAATGATCAATGGAGAAGATGAGAGGAAGTAATTGGAGAGTAGAATCTGTTGAAGGCTCAGGAGGATGCTTGTATTCGATGGAAGGGATATGATGAGTCAGAGAAGCCTACTCATCCAATAAAGCGATTTCATTTTCAACGGTGTCCCCAAAATTACTCTCAAGGTTAAGCTCATCCATATATTCGATCGAAATCTTCATCATCGATATTCAGAAGCAAATGAGGTTTGGGAAAAACAGTTAAAGGTTCAAGACAATCCCTACATGATTTCGTGGGTTCGTTTTCAAATTTTTTCCCAACATTGATATCCTCAATCAAGACAAACTTAAACTTCTCAGACACTTCATCAAAGACATCGAAAGGGATGGTATCGGTCTTGAAAGGGTCCCTTCACAATTAGATAAATCAAACGTTCCGTATTCACACAACTCATCGAATGTGTTATCATCAATCGATGGATCATTTGGTCGGTCGACAAGTTTTCAGAATTTGAGATGTGGAGTTCAATCGAAGAAAGGCATGTTTGATTTGGAAGGGTGGATCGTTCTCTTTCACTACTCAAACCATCATTTTGTCCTATTTTCACATCATGCATGGTAAAATCTTGAGCTATTTCCTTTGGGAACTAGCTGAAGGTTCGGTAGGTTGCATGAGTGCGGCAATGGTCAAAGCCAATTCATCTGTTTTTCGGCAAAAGCTACTTGAAATATTTCCAATGCTATTTCTAGACTAGACATTGTTTGTGAAGGAGTTTCAATAAAAAATTCAAATTCATTTGGAAACGTGGAACTCCCTATTTGATGTTCTGAGGCAATGTCTAAAGAAGGTGCAAAAGTTGGATAGGATTGGAAAGGGTTGAATGGTTGGCTATGGGCTTTTTCAATGTGTTCCGCAATGGTTTACAATTTGCAACAATAGCCTTAAGAGAAGTATCAACATGAAAAGGTTTGGAAGTTTGGTATCGTTGATAATAATTGGATGGTTGTGTCGAATAGACAGGATTATGATTAACACTTTGATTGGAAGATAATTGGAATTGTTGACCTAAAGAATTCAGAGTGGTGAATGGTGTGAAAGTTAGGCTACGGGATTGTTCAATACGTTCAACAATAAACATGGATTTAAGAGTCGCCACATTAGCCTCAGAAAGGGTATCATAAGAAAATGTGAAAGTGTGTTACGGTTGATAGGAAGTGAATTGCGGTGTCTAATTGTTCTTTCTTGAAGCTTCTATTTTATCCCTCAAAGAAATGGTGGGTTTGGATACATCGTTGGAATTTGTACCGATACAAGAACGATACAATGAAATATCTGGTTCAGTGTAGAAAAGTTCGGTAAGAGTTGTCGTTTTAGGTTACCCATTATAGGGTGTTTTTCGTCACCCCATTGAGATGAGAATACGCGCGCGCTTGTCAGGCGCATTACAGATTCCTCCTGCTTAGGGTAGGCTGGGGTTTATTGATTGTGGGGATTCGAATCTCCGGCAGCCGCGAACTAAGCTGCCGTTAATTACCCTTCGCCTTTGGAGCGAGAGAACCTCCGATTGACGGGTCAAACAGGTCATGCGAACTCAATGTGCAATGTTGTGTTTTGAAGGGATTTTGGATATATCGGGGGCGCGACAGAGTTTTTACGGGGGTCTCGCTACCCGGATAGCGGGCTGGGGGTCAAGGGGGCTAGCAACCCTCTTGCGGGGTGCCAGGCAGCGTCTCGTTAGAAATTTTTTCTAACGGGGAAGGTATTTTTAGTATGGAGTGTATATAAAATGCGGGGGAAAATGGCGTTCAAAGGACGTGTGAGCGCCAGCGCCTCACGTGCCTAGCATGCGGGCGCTGGCGCTTGGGCGTCCTTTGCCTCACGTGCCCGACATGCTGGCGCTAGGCGCTTGGGCGCTTGCGTTAGCGCTAGGTGCCGGGCGCCGCGCCCCACGTGCTTGGCACGGGGCGCCGGCGCCCCACGTGCTTGGCACGGGGCGCCGGCGCCCCACGTGCTTGGCACGTGGCGCCGGCGCCCCACGTGCTTGGCACGCGGGCGCCAGCGGGAAAAAGGACTTTGTCCTGTACTTGAAGCTGTGCTCCCGATTTGACTTCTGAAGTTAAACTCCTAAAAAGAGATTAATTTATGGAGTTGAACTCCAACAGATCTTGAATGGAGTTAAACTTCTAGAAATCTTTAGAAATGCTCAAAGGAGCCCCCTTTGTTTCCTTCCCCTTTGGCTCTGGATCTTTCCAAGATGGGATTTCTGGAGATGGGTCTTCTTCTTCTTCTTCCTTGCGGTTGGCCAGATCTTGTAGAAAGGCGGTGAGATTTAAAAATCTACCCTTTTTGAGATCTAATGGAAGATCTGAGCTCCTCTTTGTGGGTTTTGTGGTAAAAAAAATATTTATTTTTGGAAAAAGAAGAGTAAAACTCTTGATTTAATTCAAAAGGGAAAGAAGGTTTTAGAACCTTGAGGAAGGAGAATGAATCACATACCCTAATTTTTGAGAGAAAAAGTTCTCCCTTATTTCATTATCATGTTGTCTTATATAGGCTTACAAATTACACATAGCCCCTTGGGCTTTACAAAATGACATCTTGCCCATCCCATGTCTCATGTGCTCATTTCATTTGCACATAAGCCATGGGCTTTACAAAAATTTGGCTTTATGGCCGTTTTCTTACATTTATGCATAAAAAATTACATCAAAATTATTTATTACATGATTTCATTTTGGCATGGGGGAGGCCGGCCATGGGACTCGACTTGGGCATGGGCCCACTTGACCTGGGCTTGGGCCCACCTGGCTTGTGGTTGACTTTGACTTGGCCAACCGGGGTGCAATTTTCGACCCCAACACCCATGATTTGAAATGTGAAAAGAAAGGGGATGGAAATGGAGATGATTTTGTTGTTTTTTTGAAATTTTTGTTTTGTTTTTAAGGAATGGGAGAACAAACTCGACTCAACCAATCACAGTCAAAAATGCACAAGCAATCCCTGGAACTAAGGTCATCTAAGTCCGATATTAGACCGCTCCTAGACTTCCAAGAAGCAAGTTGCGGGATAAATCCTCTACCACCTCGTTGCTGTTCCCGTAGCCAGGTAAGTGAAACTGAGGAAGTGAGGTTTTCCAAGGCTTTCGTTAAGTTTCTTAATTACGAAGAACCTTCTTACTTTGCGGGACTTTCGTTACTAAACACTTGCCTTAGACACTACAAGAAAACGCCGATAAATGATAGATTACCCGCAAACCTTTTTTGTCCTTAATGAGCGCGAAAATTCTTAGGGGCTTTGTCTAGGTTTTTTTAATTAATGAAAGGTGATGCTTATGCTTGTTTTGTGATTTTTGCTGTTTAGGAAGGGTGATAAATCTCCACCTAGTCTTGATTTGGGTTTCTTACCCCTTATGTCCGTATTATTGTATGCACAATGAATAAACAATTAAAATCTAAAACAACAATTTTTTTTATTTTGGTGGTGCAATTTGCAAAGAATCCTGCAGCATAAAAACAATTTATTGGAACTTCAGAGAGGGTTTTATGAAGAAAGAAACTCACCAGAAAAAGTTTGGGGTCTGACGCCACAAAACGGCCCGCGGGTTTAGCCGCATCTTTTGGGAATTTGGCTTCCAGTTTTTGACAATGAACTCCACTTCTGTGCTTCTGTTTTCAGTACTCTTGTCCTCTGTTGGTTCATTCTAATTACTCTAGATTTTCCATGCAAAACTTGCACAAGAATCGTTAAAACTAACAAGAGGGGATATTTATTTTGTTTTTATCTTTTAAAAAAAATATACAAAAAAATAACCCGAATAACAAGAAATACATTACTGTCTTCCCGGCAACGGCGCCATTTGATTAATCTGTAATCGAGTGTGTTATGAGTCCGACTTACCACAATCAAGACGGTGTCACTTGTAGTTAGCTGCGATGAGTTCGGGTCGTCCACATAGAGATATGTACGTTCTTATTTTAGACGAGTTATGTCAAAATGTCCAAGAGTGTTTGTTTTATCTTATGTGATATGTATTATGTCCAAAGAGAGCAACTTGTCAGGATTTCGGATTAGGTAGTTAAGCAATGATTATTCTTTATCCTTCTCTTTAGCTCTTTTAATTTATGCTAAAGTAATCGGAACCGTGGATTAGGATGCTTTAAAAGGATACTTGCAAGTTGTTGGGTATACTAAGTCCGTTCTAATTGATCTTTATCCTTCCGTTTTTACTCTTATCTTCAACCTTTGGCGAAGCAAACACAACTTGTTTAGGATTTTTGGGGTCATATCTATCATGAAAGGATAGAGCGCCCAAAAAGAGAGCGATATGCTAACTTGGTCGAAGTTCAATTTCATGATGAATCAAAGGGAAGTATGAGGAATTTTACCATATCTCAAACTACCGTCACCTTAACCCAACAAGTGGGAAATTACTCACACATTATTTAAAATAAAACAAAATAATAAAAAAGAGGAGAAGATTGGTGAAAAATAATGAAAGCTAACTACTTGGGTTCTCACGATAGCAAGTAACATCCCATTGAGTATCATCGCTTCAAAAATGAGATTAAGAAAGAAAGATAAAGAAAATTCAAGAAAACCAATAACTAAAACAAATCACAACTTACTATAAATTTATCGAAGAAATTTAGAAACAATACAAGATAATAAAATTAACTACTACAAGCAAATAAGAAAGACAAGATATGAAAACTCACTCTTCTTCATTCATTCTCGAAAAAGCTTCTCACAATTTTTAATGGAAATTACAATGAGGAAGAACTAACTAATTTAATTCTAATTATAACTAAAACTAAACTAAACACTAGATAGCTCTGATCTGGGGTATTTATATGCTCTGGAATATGAAGATCAAGGGTTTTTCTCGATGCATGTGAAATATCGAAACTACTCCAAAAAATCTGACATGTGTCGTGCCTGTTCGGCCGCGGATCTGCCGCGACTCCTTTTCTTGCAGCTAATCCGCTGCGAGATTTTAGAATTAGGTTTCAGGATTTTTTGTGATCTTCTAGTGTTCCATTCTGCTCTTTTTCATAGTCACATTTGATAAATCATTTAGAATTGTTCTCGGATGATCAACAGTCCAAAATGACGACTACTTTCGTCCTTTTCTCCTAACATATTTCATTTAAATCTTTTCAAAATTCATGCATGCCTTTCTCGTGCAGTCCAAAATGATGACTACTTAACATATTTCATTTAAATCTTTTCAAAAGTCATGCCTCCCTCCCTCGTGCTCCGTGCTGCCTTTCTCGTTCCCCGTGCTGTCCGAGGCACGAATGACCATCGCTTTGCCTTGTCTCTTGCACTATTAAGCGGCATCTGATGGATTTGAGTGGCCGAAATCCGAATTTGTCTGTTTGACAGCCGTTTGTTCTGAAATCGTCATTACTGCAGAGAATGTGTGTGATTTGCATTGTTCTGGACTTAATGAGCCTGAGAACCTGTAATCATGTAGCAAATACGGATCAAAAGCACCTATGCTACATGCAAATGTGATTAAGATGAGCGGTAGTAAATGCAATATTCTGATATAAAACAATACCCAACACTTGCATGAACTGCATGTTCCTTTCCCTTCTTGTATGCCTTGTGTTTGCTGCCATATAATGCTTTAGAATTTCTTTTTTCTCCTTCCTTCTTTTTACTTTTCCAACACAATGATACATCTGGCTTTTGAAACATGCCTCGTGAACTGTATAGTTCTTTTGAAACATCCAACTTTTTCTTTCTTAAATAGTAAGAGTAGTTTCTTATAATTTCCTCAATTTTTTAGTTTTTACTTTGCCTTGTTCCCATCACTACCAATAAATTATTAAAAAAGCTGCCATATGTGTGTGTGTGTGTGAGGAAACGGGAGCTAGTGCTTGATATGGCTCGATCCAACCATCAAATGATGCATCACCACCGTCTACCTTGTTTTTCATGCCAAGATGAATATATGTATAAAGTTTTAGTTGGCTCAGAGTATTGTAGGTCATGGATCATATGTTCACAAAATGAATGGTTATAAGAAACTGAAAAGTCACCTGCATTTACCCCAGATTCGTTCATTTATTTAGGATTCATGCTTTTATGTCAAGTTCATTGAATCTTTGGGAAGGAGGCGAGAATGAGTAGGAATGAGTGTGAATGCACCTGCATCACAAAAGATGACAAAACAATAAGTATTGGCTGAGTTTTAAAACAAGATACTTTAATTTTTTCACAAATTGCAAAAAGCTAGTAGCGATTCTTTGTTGGGGAAGGAGTTTTGGCAAGACAAATGAAGACGGGAAGCGAAAAAGCAGTGATGAGATGATGTAGAGAAGCGGAGAAGTGATGTGATGACGAGAAGAAGCTTGTGGAGAGGGATCTCATGAAGAAGCGGTGAACTTACAAAAAAGCTATCGGCGCAAGAAGAAAATCTCTTTTGTGGAAGAATAAGGGTCTGTGGAAGGATTAGAGAGATTTTGGGACAGTAACTTCTTTTTATTAGACTAAAAACCTGAATTGATTAGAGCAGAACCAAACCAAGTCGAATTAGAATTTAGTACCTAATTTTTGTATCCCGCGCTATCTTATATCACATCGTTTTGTATCGTATCAAAAAGCTACCGTATTGTATCGTTGGATTTGAATCGTATATCGTGAAATATTGACAACTATGTTAATTTGTCTATACTGTTATTTGATTAGGGTTAGGTTTTATTTGGCGTATGGCTTATGCCATGACTTAAAGATCAATGATATTCACTATATAAAATGTAAATGTGGTATTTGTTTTGTAGGATAAGTTGCAGATTTCGAAACGATGGTAGCTAGATTGTAGCATCTAAATTAATCTCTGATATAGGATTATCAAAGTTTTATTTTTTTAAATATACAAGCATTTGTTGTATGGAATATGTTTCATTTCGCTCTTGGTTTTGAACTGGGAATATGACAGTTATTTGGAGAGGGTTGATGTCAGGTCCACAGCCAGCTGTAAAGTTTTGTCTGATCTTTACTGGAAGATTTGCTTGAAAGCCGACCCCATTTGGATGGGAAAATGGCTTAGATGATGATGATGATGATGATTATGTGGAGGATTGTTCTGGTCTCATCATGAAATGTATTCTCATTTAAGATTATAAAAATTAACAAGCATACCATGTTGCAGATGTCTATTTAAAGCAGATCAAATTGACCTCCTTGTATAGTTGCCTTGAAGCCTTACACTTTCTAACACCTTTATTACGCTTACAAAGGTATGGTAATGATGCAACCATAATGAAGGCAAGATTCATGGGTTAAATTTAATTTTGTAATGGCACTTGGATGATTATTTCTTGTTAGGAATTAACCTAGGAACTGTGCCCACAATCAAGTAGAGTATATCTAGTTGTTTTCCATGACTGGTTTCGTTGAAATTTCTTATGTCTTAGAAATTAAGCGCTTGTAAGTTTGCCACAAAATATGCTAGAATTAATCAAAGCACTAGATTTTAAGTAAAGGTTATTGCATTGGATATTTTGTCGTGGTAATGCCGAATGGTCTCTTTACTCATTTTGATTGAATGGGAAGGATTCCTCATGCTTTGGCTATAAGCCTATAAGGAGTATAATTTCCCCCATTGATAGTGGGATTATGGGTTAGTTAAAAAATAATCTCGATTTAAGCATTAAACTATAGTAAAGAATATTCTCAAGTGCCTTAAAGACTAGAGAAATGTGGGGGTCAATGACATAGGAGAGAATCTCTCCTAGTCAGTCAAAAATAAATATTATCTATTTATTTTTTAAATGATCGACGTCATTCATCTTAATCAACAAATTCTAAGGCATACACAGATACGAAAAATTATGTGATCTCAATACTCCTCTTACACTTGCATGGGAGGGTTGCAAATTTAATTGATGAATGATAATAGAACATTTTCCATAACCCACTCATTGGTCAAAGAGTATCGAAATCATATGAATGCATATGCTTTTGGCCATAATTATCAAGATGAACGGTGCCGACCATAAAAGAAAGTTGTGGAGAGTTGAGTTTTTCACCAATCTAGGAGAAATTCTCTCTTATGCCATTGATCTCCACACGTCTAAGGATTATCTGAAGGAGTATGGGAGACTTTTTTGGCCTGTGAAGGGACCATTTGGTACCTTTGGGATATACAGATACATGCTTGTCAATCTACATCTACTTCTTTCTATAGGCTCTCTGTAATCAGTTGGCACAATGGATTGCAAGTTAAAATGAACTCGACACTGAGGCATAGCATGCCTCTACATCAGAGACCTAAAAACAGGCAGATTCTTGTAAAAGTCCTCTTCTCCAATTTGAGGTAATAGCAGCTATTAGGCCCCTTTTGATGTTCTACTGTGATTACAATGGTGCAACGGCTGAGAAGAAGGATCCCATATACCAAGATAAAATAAAAAATGAGCCAATTTTTCATATCATTCCGGACTATAATAGTAATTCTATGACCGTAGAAGTTTATTTGAAGCATGTTGAGAAAATTGTTTCTAAGCTGATTTCTAGTTGGGTTTTATTTGTCCAAGTTGGAGATGTTGGCCGTCACCCTGGACATACGATGGCATAACTGCCTGATATATACTTGTCTTCAGTGTTTAATGATTATAAGTATGTAAGATTTATTAATTATAACAAGCATGCCATTATTTCTTGAATTAATCTTGAGATGATTGATTTGAGTTCATTATTAGAGTTTTTGTTTTCTGAATTCTGACAGTTGCGTGACCTTGAGCGAGGCGTTGAAATTCTTGTCGCAACTCCTGGACGCCTTGTGGATTTGCTTGAAAGGGCTAGAGTTTCATTACAGATGATTAGATACTTGGCACTAGATGAGGCAGATAGAATGCTTGACATGGGTTTTGAGCCACAGATTCGTAGGATAGTTGAACAAATGGGCATGCCTCCACCGGGTGTTAGGCAGACTATGTTGTTCAGCGCCACATTTCCAAAGGAGATACAGGTTGGCTACTCTCTCTTTTTTTGGTTGAAAAAAGATGCAGGTTGGCTACTTTGCTAGTTGAACTTTGATTTTTTTATTTCTTTGTTTATGCTTATTACTCTTCTGCTATGTGATCATCTTTTCTGTTCTCCACTTAATCAGCAGTCTTTTCAATATCATATTGACAATGCTTTGATATTGATTGTCTTCTTGGAATTTATATATGGAAAGGTAAAGTGATTTACATTTTGTTATGTAAAAGTATATGTTAGGTAAATGTATGCATAAATGAACATATGTATGTTAATTGACACAAAATTTTGTGGATTAATGTTTCCCACTTTGATTGAATGGCTATTGTTACCTTTGTTGGTTCCGAGAAGCCGCAATATGGGTATAGATGGTTTTCATATTTCACAAGATGAAAGTTTAAAAGCTTTGACATGGAAGTATTGCATGTGAAATGATTAACTGCTTGCTTATCAATGCCTATTTGCATCTTAAATGCTCTAATCCTATAAATGATAGTGCTAGTGTTTCGTCTTCAAGTTTACTACCTTTGCTCTGGCTAGCCAGAGGTCAGGATATTACTTTTGAACCTCCATCTGCTATTTAGGTTTTATTTAGTGTGATCTTGAGCCAAAAGCTCAAGCTCTGTGTCTCCCCTTTTTCCAACTCCTTTAACTACACAGCTGAGAGGACCTCATTAGTGTCACCTCCTCCACATGATATGCAGGTTTTAAACACTCGGGCCATTTTTAACGCCTGATAAGCTTTCTCGCTCTCTTTCTCCCTTACCTTTAAAGCACATTGCTTCTTCATCTGCCTCACCATAGTGGCCGTTTGACAGACGTGTCTGTTAAGAAGTAGGATGTAGAAATGTGGGACTGTGGAATAAGAAATTCTTTAGGGAGTAGTACTGGAGAATATCAGTGTAGATGGGATTCTAAATAGAAGAGGGTTTATGAAAGATGTGTTCCTACAGCTGTATTGCCTCATTCTCACAACAGAATCCAGCTTCTTGCTGCTGTAAATTCATTTTGCTGTTTCATTCGAAGTGCAAAAGTTAGAGTGTTCCTTTAAACTTGCCACTGCGAACGAATCTATCTCGGTATACTCGCTCGATATTAGTTAACCAAGGTTTTGCTAGAGTTGAAAGCTTGTTGCCATATACAACAGTAAGTTTGTAAGGATTGTACCCCATTAACAAAACCATATGCGGATATATTCTTTTCAAGAAACAATATAATTTGCTTATTAAATTAAACTCTAATGGAAAAGTGAATATAACGAAGTGTATATTTAGTACTGCCAATTAGGCATATGGTATATAATGCTTCCTGGAAGAGAATATTTGGAGGGTCTAGATGGATATCAATTTTGGCACCCTGAATCAGGACAAGAGATATTTGCAAATTATGATCTCAGAACCCAATTGCTATTTTTCAGTATTCAATGTTTCATATTTGAAAATTTGAAACCATTTCAATTCATGAAATTTTGTCCCGTGTTTATGTGAATTTCTATATTTGCTCTGCATTATGTTCCAGCAATTAGCATAAAGATATTTTGATCGGCTAAGTAAGCAACAATAACAATGTCAAGCCTTTATCTTAAACACTTGATATTCTAATTGAGTTTTGTAATATATATTTTACAGAGACTGGCTTCTGATTTCCTTTCAAGCTACATCTTTCTTGCTGTTGGAAGGGTTGGCTCTAGTACTGATTTGATTGTGCAGAGAGTTGAATTCGTTCTTGATTTGGACAAAAGAAGCCATCTCATGGATCTTCTTCATGCACAAATATCTAATGGAGCTCATGGAAAGGTAATCTTGCTTTGTAATTTGCAGTCTCTTTTGTTACCAACCCTATTACATTTATTACTAGGTTGTATTTACTTATGAATAATATTACTTTGGGTAACGAGGGACCACCGGGTCCCTCCAGGTCACCATTTATAGTGAACCTTAGGTAGCAGTGTTTTATTGGTCTAGCTATTTGTTAAGAATATAATTTGTTATGAGTGTATTTCTTTAGTAGATATTAGTTATGAGTATATTTTGTTATTAGATTGAAAGTTGATCTATAACTCTCTCTCTATAGATTTGTATGGGCTCTTGTTTAATTATGCCAATAAGTTATTTTCTCTTGATTCTTTTCATGGTATTAGAGCTTTGAAAAGAATTGAGAGGAAAACCCTAATTTCCTAAACCCTAATCCTAATTTCCTAGACCCTAATCCTAATTTGCCCTCGCCGCCGCCCCCTCCTTTGCCCTCACCGCCGCCCCCTCCCTCTGCATCCCTTCGCACCAGCACCACGTCGTAACAGCACCCGCACCCGCACCAGCACCATGTTGCACCAGATCCGTACCCGCACAAGCACCAGCACCAGCACCATGTCGCACCAGATCAGCACCACGTCGCACTAGATCTGCTTCACCACGTCGCACCAGCACGACGTCGCACCAGATCCGCACGAGCACCAACACCACATCGCATGAGATCCGCAGCCGCACCAGCATCTGCACCAGCAGCAGTACGCACCACCCACAACAGCCCTCACCGCATCAAAACCGAATGGACTCCTCACACCCAGCAGCTGCAGCCTCCATGGCCGCTACCTTCTGCTTGTAGACTGCCTCCTCCAATGATGTCGCCTCCATGCCAATCGCAGCCCTCTCGAACCCTAGTCCTAGCCCTCGCCAACAGCCGCATGGTAACATTCGTCTCCGCTCCTCTTAGTTAATGATGATGATCTATTTGATCGTCTTACTCTGACTTCTTTACACCTGTACTCACTTGGGTGTTCAACAACCTTATTCTCGCTCTCTCGTGATTTACTTCTGCGCCATTCATCATGGATTCTAATTCGGTCTCAATTACTGCTTGTGGTCGTCCTCCTATTACCTCTCGTGGTCGTGGTTCCCGTGGACATGGCCGTGGCTGTGCCAGTCTTTATAGTGCTTATTGCGGCCACACTAATCATCGCGAAGACTGTTGGGAGAAGCACGACTACCCTGATGATACATCTACAGCGAGCCAGACATTTACCCCGGTTGTTACTGACTGACCTTCCTCTTCTGCCGGCCATTTACCTTTATCTAGTGCTGAGTGGAGCCAGTTATGTCGTCTCTTCTCTTCTGTCGCTCCAGCCAACCTTTCTACCGTCAAGTATATCGTTCCTTTCTCATTCTAATTCGTGGGACGCTGATTTCGACATCTCACATCAAATGTCTCGTAATGAACCATCTGATCTTGCTTATAGCCCTTACAAGTTTATTTGCTTGGCTGATGGTAATACCACACTTGTCTCTGGCTCTACTGATTTATCACTTCATCTTTACACCTGAATTTTTTTAATTGTGCCATATTTAAAATAAAATTTGTTTTCTATTCGGCAGCTTATAAATGATTCTAACTGTTCCGTAACATTTTATCCATTTCATTTTGAGATACAAGATCTTCTGACGAAGCAGGAGATTGGTGGGGTATGAACAGAAAGGACTATACTATGTTGATCACATTCTCAGTACGTCTGCAGCTGTCTGTACTATTCAGTGGTATCGGAGACTTGGTCACCCTTCTCTCTCTTCTTTACGTATTATGCTGTCCTCTCTTTATTAGAATTCAGCTGTGAATCCTGTATTCTTGGTAACCACCATCGCTCCTCTTTTCCTTCAGTTAATAAAAGACATGATTTACCTTTTGCTTTAGTTCACTCCGATATTTGGGGTCCCTTTAAATTTCCTAGTGTGTTTAGTTATAAATATTTTGTGACCTTTATTGATGATCATTCACGCATGACTTGCTTGTATCTTCTGCGTAATAAGTTTGAACCTGTCCACCTTTAAAATCTTCGTAGCTGGGATTAGTAATCAATTTGGTATTCCGGTAAAGGTTCTTCGTTCAGATAATGCCGAGTATATTAACGCGAAGTTTACTGCATTTTGTCAGACCAATGGTATATTGCGTCAAACTTCATGCTCTTATACTCAACAAAATGATATTGCAGAACGGAAGAACCGATATTTGCTTAAGATAGCCCGTTCTCTTGTTTTGCATATGCATATCCCTAAACGATTGTGGAATTTTGCGGTCTTAGCTGCCTGTTTTTATATCAATCGCATGCCTTCTCCGATCCTAAACAACCAGTTCCCTTTTTCTATTTTGTTTCTACAGGGCAACCCGTTTCCTGTTCCTCTTAAGGTGTTTGGTTGTCTATACTATCCTTATATTCTAGGTCCTCATATTGACAAGTTAGATCCTAGAGCTACCCGTATGGTATTTGTAGGTTACTTACAATCTCAAAAAGGGTATGTTTGCTTTGATCCCGCTACATCTAAAGTTTGTACTTGTGATGTGACCTTCTTAGAAGATTAAGCCTATTTTCCACCACCTGTTAGGAACCCCACTCATACTATTCATGTTCCTCATCTACTTTCGTCAGAGCTTGATTTGTCTGTTCAACCTGTGAGCCATAATTTTCAGCCTGTAACCCCTTATCCGCAGGTGTATCACCGTTGTAAGAAAGTTGACCTATCCATTCCCACCAATACTTATTCTAACGATTTTTCTGCAGGTACTTCTATACAGTCCAATATTCCTTATTTTTCACTGCTGCCGTCTTCAGAAGATCTCTCTTCCTATTGCTTTACGCAAGGGTAAGCATTCTTGTACTACTGCACATTCAATTTCTAATTTTGTTTCCTATCATAGACTGACACCATCTGCTGGTCAGTTTGTTTCTTACTTGTCTGCCATCACTATTCCTTTTGTCAGGAAACTCTTCAGCACCCATTCTGGCATGCAACTATGTTAGAGGAGATTGCCGCACTGCGCTCTAATCAGACTTAGAAATTGGTATCTCCGTGTTTAGATAAGAAGGTTGTTGGCTGTTGATGGGTCTTTACTGTCAAACATAATTCAAATCAGACGATTGACCGTCTTAAAGCTCGATTAGTGGCTAAAGGTTTTACTCAGCGGTATGGTTTGGATTATGTTGAAACTTTTTCGCCAATTACCAAATTGATCTCGGTTCGTGTTTTTATATCCTTGGCTTTTTCTAAGGCTTGGCATCTTCATCAGCTTGATGTGAAGAATGTTTTTCGTAATGGCGATCTTTCAAATACTATTTATATGCAGCAGTCTCCTGACTTTGAGCAACCGGGGGAGTTTATGGTTTTTCTTCTATATAAATCGTTATATGGATTGAAGCAGTCACCGCGTTCCTGAATTGAAAAGTTTAATACAGTTCTATGACAGATTGGCTTCAAACGCAGTCGCGCCGATATATCTCTCTTTACACATAATCATCCTTAGGGCAGGGTAATTGTGCTTGTGTATGTTGATATTATTATTACTGGAGATGATTTTGCTTGCATCTCTAAGGTGAAAGAACATTTGGCTTCACACTTCTATACCAAGGACCTTGAGCCATTTAGATATTTCTTTAGAATTGAAGTATCACGGAATTCTGGTTGATTATAGCTCTCTCAGTGCAAGTATGCACTTGATTTTCTATCCGAGACCAGATTTCTGAGATGTAAACCAGCAAACACCCTTATGGATTCCTCAGTCAAGCTATCTCGATTGAGCTCTTCTTCGGATCCTCCACTACCTGATCCAGGACTATATCGACGTCTAGTTGGGAAGCTTATTTATCTCACTGTCACTCGTTCTAACATTGCCTTTGTCGTTAGCACAGTGAGTCAGTAGATGCAGAATCCTTTGATCTCTCACCTTAAGACGGTTGAGCATATTCTCAGATAAATTAAAAGTTCTCCGGGACAAGGTCTTTATTACAAATTATCATCTATGTTGTTTCTCACAGCCTTTGTGGATGCTGACTTTGCTGGATCCATTGATGATCGTCGTTCCGCTAGTGGCTATTGTGTCTTCTTGGAAGGAAACTTGGTTACATGGAGGAGTAAAAAGCAAAATGTAGGGTATAGATCTATGACGCATACAGTTACTGAGTTGATATGGCTTATCTCTCTTCTGACAGATCTTGGGATTCTTTCTTCTCTTCCGACTACACTCTTCTTTGATAACAAGCCGCAATCCATATTGTTGAGAATCCGGTTTTTCATAAGCGAGCCAATCATATTGAAATAAATTGCCATTTCATTCGTGATAAGATGACAGATAAGGTGGTTGCGCTTTAATATGTTTCTTTTTCGACTCAACTGGCAGATATCATTACCAAATCTCTTTCTCTTCCGGTTTTCGCTCGTCTTTTGTTCAAACTTGGCATGATTGAGATCTATGCTTCAGCTTGCGGAGAGTGTTAAGAATATAATTAGTTATTATATATTAGTTATGAGTATATTTAGTTAGTAGATATTAGTTATGGGTATATTTTGTTTTTAGATTGAGAGGCGATCTATAATTCTCTACATATAGATTTGTATGGACTTTTGTTTAATTATGCCAATAAATTATTTTCTCTCGATTCTTTTCAATATTTTTCATCCAATAAATGGTACTCTTTTATTAAGGCATTACTCTTTGTATTACTCTTTTTCACTAAAGCCCCCCTCGCACTTTCTTATACTCCATGGAAGCAAATTGAATCCCCTCTCCTCCTCCTCCTCCTCTTTATTGCCTGTACCATGGTTATGACTTATGTCTTCACCACATAAAAAGAGAAAAAAGAAAGAAAAATCTGTAGCTTCTCAAATCCATTATACTTTTTCCTATAACCGCCGAAGAATTATTTTTTGTCTTTTATCCCAAATGCACAAATGTGTTTTCAAATCGGCCTAATTGAAATTGTTCTCAATGATTGTATGTAAATATTATTGGTGATCTCTTGTCTTCATGAAGAATTTATGTGAAAGGATAGTCAGATCTTACACAGTTACACCCTAAAGTTTTGAAGTTAATGACCCTATGTTTGAGTCTTGCAGATTTGAGAAATTTGCAGCTACAACTTTGAAATCTTGCAAAAACCTTCTTATTGTGCTGAATTTTTAAAATCTCATGGAATTCTTGGTGGTTATGCAAACAGATAAATGAATATGTTGAGTGAACTTGATCAATGGTATTGGGTGCTTGAGAACTTGATAGATATATAGCTATGAAAATTGAAATTTCTTTAAAGACAAATTTCTTGAATTTACATCAGTTTTGAACTTAAGTTTAGAGGTGTTTCGAGTTGAAACAAAAAGAAAATTGGGTCTTAAGATTTTAAGGGAAAATGAAATATGTCTCTTGAAATTGAGAGGGGATGATTACTTTGAATCAATGTAATCAATGTGTAAGGTACAGTGCGAGGTGCAAAGGTCATAGCATACCTGAGGCGCAAGGCACACGCTTGAGGTGCGCGCCCGATGAGTGAGGCATACAAGTTAAAGTAATAAAGAATTAAATACAATACATAAAGCATAGACTCATGACAAATTAATTAAGACAATACATGCAATTCTAGCACCGTTATGGTCTATTTTGAACACCAAAGCAACTAAAACAACATTCTTAAATTAACAACACATAAGATACAACCAAATAGAAGCATCAAGCAAATTCTAGAGAAAAGAGAAATAGATTAAAAAACAATGAAGTTATGAATACATCTCAGGTTTGGGACTCTTGGGTCGTGGAAGAAGTTCACGAACCAGCTGAGGAAGAAGTCACTAAGCTCTCTGTAGGGCTGAGAAAGAAGCGGGAAAGCCCTTGGAGGTTGGGGAAGAAGCAGTGATTCCCTTGACTTTGTTTGGGGGCTCTCTTATTTGGAGAAACCCTAGCATCAGAACTTATGAAGGTCTTGGGCGCTTTTGAGTTGGGTATAAGGTAGTATATGCTCAATGGGTTTGGGCATCGGGTTCTACTTGAGGGAGTACCCAAACTCAAAAATATTTTCAAGTTTTAGAGCAAGGCGCATGTCTCGTGCTGCTATATACATGCTAGAATAAATTGCAGCGCCCCACTGCAACCAGGGGAGTGCGCTTGCGTCTCATTGCAGGCGCGTGCCCCATTGTGCCTTTGATAGCACTAATTTGAATTGCAAAGCTAAGATTAAAAAGATTTTAGACCGATGAAGAAGGAGATGAAGCAGAAAAATACTTAGCAGAAGATGGGAAGGACAGCCATAAAAAGAAAGACGAACTAATATCTTTTTCTGATTAAAGTGAAGGGCTTTAAAGGAAAACAACAACAACAACGAGGGCTTTAATACAAAGTTTAAGAAAACAGATTGAAAAGTGAACTGATAGAAAACTGCCAACACGACTCACTGTATGCGGTGGCCTGCAGGGCCCCAGCTGGCCCCATATACCCTATTTCTTAATCTTTAATCTTTGTGTTGTCTACCCTATTATGTACATATACAGTTAACGGGTTGAAGATCATGAGGCGTTTCGAATAAACTCACTGGTTAATTCATCAAAATTGATTCTTGGATCCATCCATCAAATAAAATAGATTGTTACCATGACATTTGAAGATCCAATCAAGAATTTCATTTTATCCCTTCTTTGTAAAACTACATTCATTTTTTTCCCCTGTCTTTTGGTTTAAATTGCATATAATTGATATTGCGATTTGTTACTGATGCTGCTTTAATCTCTGCAGCAAGCTCTGACTTTGGTCTTTGTGGAGACAAAGAAAGGAGCTGACTCATTGGAACATTGGTTGTGCAGTAATGGATTTCCTGCAACTACCATTCATGGTGATCGGACACAGCAGGTAGGCAAAACTGAAATCTTCAATTTGTTTGTTGGTGTTTAAATAGCAAACATTAGGAAAAATGCATTTTCTGTATTTGTTTTTTTCTTGTTCCTGACACTATTCTTGACCTGCAATCATCGATCTGACTTGGTCTTCGTGGTGACAAAGGAGCTGATTCTTTCATTTCATACCGTTGTTGACGCCATTCTTGAATCTTTCAGCAGCTTTGTTTCCTTTCCTAGTTTCATTTTTTTTTCAATCTAAAATGATGGATTGAGAAACAATAGCTCTTTTATTCAACCCACTTTTATTTAGTACTAATCATAGTCACCTGTCACGATAAATGTTGCTGAGAGGTTCTGATCTGTTTGCTATTAAATGAGAATACATTTTGCACTAACCTAGCTTACACTGATGTCTTAAATGTAGCCATTCTGTCTCTGGCATATGTTCTACACAAGCAACAAAATATGTTGGAGTTAATCATATTTCGGGTTATTGTAATTATTATCTCTTCAAAAAAGTTTCTAAAATCAAATCATATTGTTTCAAGAGCTTTCATGTCAATGAAGATAAATCAGTGAAGTCATTTTACTACTAAAAATTTAAAATTGTAAACATTCCTAATATTTTACATGGACTTGCGAAGAGAAAATAAATCCATTTTCTTCTGTCCACTGACATGCTTTTTGGAACAAGCGACTATAACGGTAGAAATATTTCTTTGCAGGAGAGGGAATATGCTCTTCGATCATTCAAAAGCGGACAAACTCCAATCCTAGTGGCAACAGACGTTGCGGCCCGTGGTCTCGACATCCCCCATGTGGCACACGTCGTAAACTTCGACCTCCCTAATGATATCGACGACTATGTGCACCGAATTGGAAGGACCGGGCGTGCCGGTAAAAGCGGCTTAGCAACTGCCTTTTTCAATGAGAACAACTCAAATCTGGCGAAACCCTTGTCCGAGCTCATGCAGGAGTCGAACCAGGAGGTGCCCGCATGGCTCTCACGATACGCTGCAGCACGTGCTTCTTACGGTGGCGGGAGGAACCGCCGGCCTGGAGGCGGTGGGGGCCGTTTCGGTGGCCGCGATTATAGGAGGGAGTCGGGCTTTAGGAGGGGCGGCAGCGGCGGCGGCGGCGGCGATTACTATGGTGGTGGATATGGGGCTGCGTCATTGGGATATGGGGCTAGTGGTGGTGGTTATGCTGCTGGTGCAGGGGTGGTTAGTGCTTGGGACTGAGGTTTCTTCTTTTAGTAAATACTTGTCTGAAAATTAGCTTTGGTATTTTTCTCTTTCTTTTGTGGGGGCTTTGTTTGGGATTTGCTTGCACAGTTGGGGTAGTTGTTTACTCTTATGGACCGTGGTCTAATTCAGTAGTTTTTCCATATTGATTCCCCACTTGCTGGGTTTGTGTAATGGTTCGGTGCTTCAGCCCTTATACCGTCGCATTAATTTGTTCTTCTTTCTTTTTGTTTTGTAATTCTTGGTACAAGTTTGTACAGCTTGTGGCTGGCTTCTACTATTGTGCTGCTTGTAAATTTTGTAAATGCGCCCTTCCTTTTTGTCCTTTTCTGTTGTTCTTATTATACTTGTATGCTAGCAAGGGCCCCTGCTCATGTTTAGGTATGAAGTACAAAGTTAAGAAAAATTATATTAATTTGAAGTTTATTGTTAAATGACTTTGTAATACCTCGTAATTATAAATTTTACATGTTAAATATATGAAGTAACTTGTAAATGCTTTGATAAATTTTTCGAGTATCTAAATATTTTTCTTGCTATGGCAAATAAAATTTTTAAAAATCTTAAAATTTTCTTTTTCCTTCAAGCTTTCAATATTTTGCATAACATATGAGAATTACGTAATGTACAAAAATTCCATTTATTTTTAATTTTCTTCAAATTTTAACATTTTGCATGCTATAAACGCAAATATGGCAAAATTCTAAAATTCTTAAAATTTCTGTTTATTTTGATTTTTCAATATTTTGCTTGCTATAACAAGGGAATCATGAAATTTTCAAAAATAAACTATTTGTTGTTTCTTCCGTTTTTAATATTTTTCATGATATAGCACACAAAAATCTATATATTTTATATTTTTCTTACTTTTTCATGAAAATCATAAAATTTTCAAAAATCTTATTTTTTTTCCCTGTTTTCTTCGTTTTTCTAATAGTTTGCATGCTATAACATATGATAATCGGAAATTTACAAAGATCCCAAAATTATTTATTTTCTTCAAATTGACAATATTTTGCGCGCTACCATTCGAAAAATGCATGATTTTCAAAAATCTCAAACTTTTTTGTTTTTTTCCCTTCAATTTCTCAATATTTTATTTGCTATATAGCACATGAACATCAATAAATTTTCAAAAATATAAAACAATTTCAGTTTTCTTTGATTTTTCGATATTTTGCATGGTATATAGCACATGAAAATTGCAAAATTTTTAATATTTTTTTGTTTTTCAGTATTTTGGTTTATGTAGCATAAGAAAATTATGATATTTTAAATATCCCAAAACTTTTCGTTCTTTAATTTTTTTAATACTTTACATACTATAGCACACAAAAACCACATATTTTTTAAAATTCAAATTTTTTTCTTCAAAATTTCAATATTTAGCATACAAAAATCGCAAAATTTCCAAAAAATCTCAATATTTTTTTTTTCGGGTATTCAATATATTGCTTTCTATATAACAAATAAAGATTGTAAACTTTTCAAAAAATTCAAAATTTTATGTTTTCATCCATTTCTCAATATTTTGTTTAGTCTCAAAATTTTTATATTTTTGGTTTTATTATTTTTTATATGCTGTACATGACAAACGAAAATCATGAAAATTCCAAAATTTTCAAAATTTCATGTTTTCTTTGTTATTTTATTATTTTTCTTGCTGCATGGAGATGAAAATTGTAATGTTTTTAAAAATCCCAAAAGTTTTTTACCTTTGGTTTTTAACATTTTGCTTGCTATAACACGAAAAATCATAAAATTTTCAAAAATCTCAAAAAGATTATGTTTGCTTTTCTTTTTTCATTATTTTGCATGCTATGTAGCACATGAATATCATAAAATTTCAAAATCTTAGAATTTTTCTGTTTTTAAAATATTTTACTTGCTTGTACTTTTATTTTCGGGCAATCAAGAAGACAAAAAACTATGTGAAGTAAAATAAGAAAATGTCATCGATTTCTATCAAGAATCGAACAAAACAAAAAAATTCGATCCAAGTGGCTGAGATTCTGGATGGCTGAAAACCTTGGCAACACGCGAAAATCAAGAAGTTTTGAAAAATCCTAAATGTTTTTGCTTTTATCAATTTTCCAATATTTTGCATGTTGCAGTACATAAAAATAGCAAAATTTTCAAAATTCTTTGTTTTTCAATATTTTGCTTGTTATAGCATATAAAAATCGTAAAATCTTCAAAAATCTCAAGAATTTTTTGTTTTCTTCGGTTTCAATATTATTTGTTTGCTAGAAAATCATGAAAGTTTTAAAAATCTTAATATTTTTTGTTTTCTTCATTTTTCTATAGTTTACATTACAGCACAAGAATCGCAAAAATTTTAAAGATCTTAATTTTTTTTTGTTTTCTCGGTACATGCTTAAAAGCACACGGATATCTTAACACACCAATATCACGTAATTTTCTGTTTCCTTCAAATTTTAATATTTTACATGATATGAAAATGGCGAATTTTTCAAAAAATGTCAAAATTCTCTCTTTGTTTTTTGTAGGGAGAAAAATAGAAAGTGATTTTTAAGAAAGAAGGCTAGCAGTATGTGATAAATATTGAGCATGAGCCAAAAAAATTACTCCATGACGCAAATGCAGTAAGAACAGAACTCAATAAAAGCTGGATAACAATTTTTCCAATAAAATTCAAGTTTGATTAGGGAATATTCCAAAAATTATTCTCTCATATAACCGTAAACATCTATATATAATTTTTTTTATAGAAAAAAGCTGGATAGGGCGGATTCCAGCAACAAAATCATGATTTCTTTCACCACAGGAGTAGTTCAAGGTCATGCTGGATAAAATCAAAGATATGAAGAAAAAAACCATTATGCTCACCAACATGCCAAGTAACTAGGCATCCTAAAGAACTATTCAACGAAAAAGGAGGAAAAAAAGGATGGAAAAAGGCGATACACCGCCTGTTGATTTATATACATTTAATGAAACCAATATCACAGCTTACATTCGAAGCATTTGAACCTATGATCGGTCTGCTCGGTTACAGTTACAGTTACAAATATGTATGGTTATGTACATGGAACACAAGTAGCTCCATGAAGCATAAAATAGAGTGAGACATCCTAATTACAAGCACATTTCGGTACGGAGAAACAACCATGATTGTCTCTTCCCATGCTTTTTCCTGATACACTTAAAAGAACCAGCGATCGCTTGCTTGCAAGCAGATGACAGCCATTTGTATTGCATAAAATCACACTAAAAGAGGCTCGACTAATGGCCTTGGACGACTATTAGGAAGGTCCATGGTATATGTAACAACTGCTGATAGAAGCGCACAAGATGAGGGGACGAGTCCCAACCCATATCTGTTTATAGAAAGGCCACGTCCCTCAGTAAGAGGACCCATGGCACGTGTTGGATCTGCATCGGAAATGGTCAAAAATTGTCAAGAAAAGGATGTTTCGGTTCACTTTTAGTAAGAAAATACATATCAACATAACCATTCGTTGTTTTATGCCTAGGAGATTCTGAGGCAATTTTACCTTGATATGATTCCAAAATATATAGTGCAAGCCCGCATGATAATTTGTCGAGGAAACTCAATGAACCATATACGAATGCACAGCCATGCAGATCTTCACCAACCAATATGCTTTGCATGCTAACTCCACTCACCTGCATTCAACCAAATAATCAACCAACTGGTAGCTATTTTTTGTGGAATCATACTGGAATGCAAGAAAAACGTCATAAGTTCTCCTGTCTAATATTTTAACGCATGTAAGATGCATCATGACGAGGCATAAGGTGCAAACAAACTGATTAAAACCATCCGAATGAATAATGGCAGATAAGCCACCGATATACTCAACTCGGTAGTAGGACTAACAGTGTATATCAAGAAAAATAATTATTTCCTTAACACTTGCGCTCTGGCATATGAGCCACAGAAACATGATTTGCTTTGAAAGCCGGAGTAAATGGAGACAATAAACATATTTTAAACTGTCACGCACCATTTCATCCAAAATCTTAAGTTGGTGGATTATGGGCTAAAAATGTGTATTAACCGTCATTAATATATAAAATTATTTTATATAGTTCTACATAAGAGGACATGGGGAAAGTAAATGACTACATTCTAATGTTGATAATTAATCCTGGATGATGTCAAAATCTTCACAAGTTCTCCAAAGTCATCAACTGATCTAAATCATGCAATGGGCAATGATATCAACTAAAAATAAAAAAATCTGTAATGACGTGAAAGCTAACAATTTACGACGGCAATTTATATTAAGAGCAAATAAGGCCTAAAGTGTCACAATAGAGCACATCCTATAGTGGCGCTGACGCGAAGATAACTTATTCGGTGTTGATTAATAAGTGATTTGCATATCTCATATTACATATTAGGTTCAGTTTTCTCACGTCACTTTATTTAATAGAAAACATCCAATGAGGTATTGCCACGTCAGCATCACCAATGTACCCTATAGCGAGCCTCGTTTCCTCATATATTGAAGTCTTTGCATTTGTAATTAATCAAACCTATATACCTACTAAGTGGACTGAAAGAAATGAACAGCACTATGATATCAAAAGTTTCAGCAGTCATGATAATCTAAAACTTGTAAATTCCACACGAACAAGATTCACAAGCATACCGTCATTAAAGCATTGGCAACACCAATTGCTATCGATAGAACATACATAAAATTCTGCATGTTGCTTGGGAGAATAAAGATCCCTGCACCAGAAAATATCCAACAAATGGCTCCAGCTGTAAAACAGACCTTAAGGCGACAACCTGTCCATCTAATCTCCTACAAGTAGGTATTCATACTCGATAGGTTTAAATCAAGAACCTTTCAACCAAAGAAATTAACGCAAAGAAGAAACACTCAGACCTGCAAAATGACAGAAGTGATGAAGCTACAAATGTAGATAATGGCAGGTACCTGGATAATACAATTAATATCGATGTTGTTACCGGAGAATTTTGAATTTGATAGGCATTAGTGCATGCGTAAGAATTAGTTTTTGTCAAATATGATCCTAGTGCTTACCACCGCCTTTGAAGAATGACTCATTTGTAAATCGTCAATTACGTAAAATGCAAGAAGTGCCTGCCACATGACTAAAAACAGTGTTAGAATTGAGAAATCAATATGATGATTTATGCCACTTTCTATAATTATGTCTGTGGCATTTTACTCTAACAACGTTACAACAAGGTGTTAATCTTCGTTACGACAACCCCGAGTTATCTTCTCATGCAATTCTTTAAAGTTATCAGAATTTGACTGTTAAAAAATGTATCAAAACTTGAAAAATCATTAAGAAGAAGCAGATTCATGACAAGTTTGAGGACACAAAAATAAGAACATTAACAGAAAGTACAGTAGATAAAATCAGACAAAATCAGATTATTCCAAGTCGTGTTATGAGATTGAGGAAAGGCATCCTCGATTTTTCCACCCAATAAAGGAACATTACAGTTGTCAGAGATGTAAAGCTCAAGAAAACACTTAGATTCAGGTGTAAATTATTTTGCTTAAAAAGCAAGGAGACAGATTTCGCATAGCTCTACTCCTTGGTTAAACATAGAACTAGAATATTAAAATAATCGGGCAGCAGAAAACAAAAAACATAAGTTATCATCGATATACAAAAAATTAACTACATAATAGACATTCAAATAGAGGATTCATCATTAAAGAATCATACGGAATCACTTGATTACCTGGGAAACATTTGTTACCAGTCGAGTGAGCATGTATACGATAGCAACTTGATAGTATAAAACCTTTTTGAACCAGTGGGCCCACGCTATCCTAGTATGCCTTTTCGATTGAATTTGTTTCTTCAACCTACATAAAGACGAATCATAATAACTCTATAAGAATTTACAAATGAATAATTTAACAATGGTCAAATGGCTTAAACACTACAAGGTCTAAAAGTGTAATATGAGGTACTGTGTTGCAAAAATAGAAAGGGTAAATTTCACTACGGTACCCTGATCTATCGCTCTTTTTCACCGAACTGCATTAAAGGGTTTTAATTCAGTAAACTCCCTTAAACTTCTATATTAAGTCATTTTTTTTTCATTTCAATACCCTTGAATTGTAGCACGTCAGCGGAGCTTTCTGTACTTGAAAGGTACTTTAGTGGAAAAATAGTGATAGTTAAGGGTGTTTTAGTGAATTTACCCAAAATGAAAAAGACAGTAATAGAAAATGAACTCTCATTATTTATCTTTCTTTTGTACACGATAGCTCATTAAGTTTTTTTAATATATAAGAACATCAAAAGCCATGTATTTCCTAGCAAATCATATGAATTGTCGATAAATTTTGGGGACACAAAAAACTAGATGTTTGAAGTATAGTACGAGGAACCATGCTTACTCTGGTTCTTTGGTTCCAAGAAGAAATATGGCCACAAAACAGCATCCCAGGAAAATGGAGAAACACGCAATCCATCGGTACTAATCAATTTAAACTTGTTTGGTAAATTGGGTAGAAAATAGTACCAAGAATAGATGATGAAGTTTTCAATTGACAAAAATATAAAATATGCATACCTGTATTTTAATACCGGCAGATGGTTTTGCACTATATATACTGAAGACAACTAAAGCAACTGCATAAAGACTGAGATTTGCTACCTGTAAAATGAATCAAAATTACAAAAAACAACAAGTGAGAAAGATCGGACATATAGGGTGACTTCAATTGAAGAAAATAAAGTGCACAGGAACACATCGAAGAAATTATAACCATTGTGAAGGCATTTCGACAGCTAGCAAGTGCAACTCTGCTTGTTGGATTCAATGTGATGCAATTTACCATAGACCTTCACGCAATTAAAAAAAGTGTATGATATAAGAAGGCTGCGCAGCAAAATAAACTAAAGATTTCTGGAGGAAGAGAATTACATATGTGAAACTTGGGTAGCAGCCCAGCCGACGTTGAAAATAGCAGCGAACGTGCTGTACCCAATAGTTTGCAACATAGAAGAATTAATTCCAGAAAGTCTACAAGGCAGACAACCACCAAAAACAGAAGAAAACGAAACTGCAACCAAAATAGATCCTCCAGCATGCCATAGTTTGAAATGCCCGAATCGATCGATCTATCACAAGACACCATTTAAAAGTTCAACAAGCCATAGACATTTGCATTAGAAAATATGGATGCAACTGTACAAGGAAATTAATTGGTTTCTACCAGCTCTCCAGCAAATATTGTTGTAAACGCATCAGCAACTTGACCCGAAAGCATGACAGAAGCAGCATCCCTATCAAGTTTAGTTTCAGAAAATATTGATCATACCGCAAGCGAAATATCTACACGATGAAATATATAAGTCTAGTAACCTTCATCACATATATTAAATTCATCATCATATATGTTCTATTTCGAGGATGTCCATATGATTAATACAAAATGGTTGATCGTACATTGTTTCTGTTCTGTGGTAATACAAGATGGTTGATACATCCCTGTAAATCAGTGAAGTTGAAAATAGAACTATCTATAAGATGGCTACAAGACCGACCAAGCTTTTAAAGAGAGAATTGTTTCCATTCAATAAAACAACATGTCTACAAGTTGGGTTTAGCCGAATCTTTGTAGAAAGGGTAATCAGGAAAAGACACAAGGATAGAATAAGGAATGATTGACTTCATGGTAATAAGATGTAGCAGAAAGCCATTTGATTGTTCTGTTTCAACCGGTAGAAAACAGTGTCAACGTTAAATTATACCACTAGAGCTTCACCCTTGGGAGAAAAAATGGCTCCAAGTTTTAGGTTCATTGATATTATATTTGTATGAATCTATGATGGCATTAGAATCATCCATAGAGATATGCAAAGGATATAGATACAATCGGTACAACCTATATTAAGGAACTTACAGTGCTCGAGGAAGCACGAACACGAAAAACGCGATCAGCGCTTGGACAAGTAGAAACAAGAAACCCAATACGCTAAGACAAAGGCAATTTGCATTTAACATGCATAATCAGTTAGCATCCCCATCGGGAGGAAGCATCTAATCAATGAAAAGTAAAAATAAACATGATCAGTTAGCATCACCCATAGGAAGGTGGCATCTAATCATTGACAAATAATTGATATAGTAACAAAGAGACCAATTATATCACATTCTTGTTATAATATCCTTTCTAGACGATAAGGACTTGATCGTTATTTCCTTCCAACCTAATTAATGAGCTTTCCGGTGTACTTATGTGTATTTATACATATATTGAATTTAAAGGCAAAATACAGATAAAGTCAAGAATAAGTTTAAAACTTTAAACAAGTATGTAAATCCCCCATATCAACGGCTCTTTTGTTAAATGAACGCATTTCAAATTCCGATACATGCATGACAGTAATCGTAAAATTCAATGAGCGCAAATTGAAATGAGTCATGTACCTCGGATTTAACCCAATTTCGGTCAAGAACAACAGCAAATAAGTAAACCAACAAGCTGATGTGATATCATTCAGCATGTGGCCTGAACCATAAGAAAGTACGGCTAGTCTTCCCAGGGGCTCCGCATTAAGGGCTTCAGATAACTCGTCATTAGCTGCATTCACCATCCTGGCCTGTATATTCACAGATTGCCAAATATTTGAAGTGCTCCTTAATGCTCAATCACCCGTACCTAAACAAAAATATTTAGGAAAGTTATACACAATGAAGAGAAATTAACATTATTAGATGCTGAGGGTCTCTTTTATGCATCTCTATAATGTTACAAGTACAATGCTACTAGGATTCCAATATAAGTAAACATCATCACATCCAACGAGCTAGTTCTTAAATCAATCCCATAAAGCACAGACCACAATAAGTAAACATCACAGGATCAATTGCGAACTCCTTCTAATCTGACAATGACTTTTCGACGACGCATGGGGGAAGGGGAAAATTGAGAAATTATGAAGCCAGAGGAAAATTCAATTTCCAATGACAACTTTCAACCAAGATTCAACAAACAAAAATGGGGCATAGTTTAAATTATCCAAGCTTCATTTGTGCACTACATCAATCTATAATCACAGAACAATACAACCCATGAACCCAAAAAAAATGAACTAAAACCCCTAAAACATCGAAAGCACCAAACGGGCATCCACCAAAACTTGAACAATTACTAGTTGAAGCAACCATAACCTATTCTATGAAAACCCAACAACACATTAGATCAAAACCCCTGAGAGCAAAGAGGGTAGCTTTACCTCCAGATGACCAAATGAGGAAAGCACTGTAGCAAAAAGATGAGGTTTTTAGCGAAAAGCAAAGCAATGGAACATAAAGATGAGATCTTGAGCCAAAAAAAAGAAGGGTGAATTGTCAAAAAAAAACACAAGCACTTCTTTCCGCTGTCAAAAAACCCTTGGCCTCGAAACGGTAGTCAAAAACCCCCGGAAAATTTTCGTGCAGTAACTATATAGTAGGCTGCTATATTTAACTAATGCATACAAACTATTTAGATATCGCAGAAACGGTTTAGATATCAGATGCAACTGCTTAGATATCGCTGGTTAATATGTAGATATCTCAAGAAACTAGATATTGCAGGCAACTGCTCGATATCCAGATAAGGGGTTTCTTGATAACTAAAAACTTTTTTAACGGGGATTTTGACTAACTTTTCGAGGCCGGGGGGTTTTGATTAACTTTTCGAGGCCGGGGTTTTTGACAAACAGAAAAAGAGCGCTGGTTTTTTTTGTGACAATTTACCCAAAAATAAACTAAAACCCCTAAAGCATCAAAAGCACCAAATGGGCACCCACCAAAACTTGAACAATTACTAGTTGAATCAACCATAAACTATTCTATGAAAACCCAACAGCTTACACAACATTAGATCAAAACGCATGATAGCAAAGAGGGTAACATACCTTGAGGCTTCAGATGACCAAATGAGCAAGCAAAGGAACAAAAAGATGAGGTTTTTTAGTGAAAATCAAAGCAATGGAACAAAAAGATGAGACCTTTACAGAATGAAATGAAGGGTGAAGCGTGAAGCAAAAGCAAAAGGGTACGTATGAAATCAATTGATTGAATATTGGGAGCAGAAGAAAGTCGTTGCTAGCACCGCTTTCTTTTCCTTCGACTATGATTTTTCCACGGCTGCGATCCTTTTAGGGCTTTGTTGATATGCACTTGAGTCCCTGTCAAATCCTTTAATTGCACATTTCTCCTATGGAACTCGAGAAAGTTGCAAAAACTATAAGTTGAGAGGGGGTTGTGTTGTCATAGTCAAAGTCTTTTTCTTACCGCTTGCTTATTTTTTCAGAAAAGTAAAACTTCCCTGATAATAATAATGCAATCAAGATGTCCCTAATTTAACCTAATCGACAGTCTCTTTTCGTTCTCTTTAAACTTTACAAGCAAGAAGTTAAATGATTTATTTTTCCAATTTGTGGAGACCGTTTAGTACTACATATTTATAGTGGATTGATTTTAAGAATCATAGAGTACAACAAAAGGTAAGAAAAAGACTTGTATTATGAAACCTAAGGAGTATTTATATTTTACTTTTAGGAAGCATCGTTAATTAGTGTTAGTGAGGCTTTATAATTATAATTAACAAGCCCTGACTAATTTAGAAAAATTGAATTTGCTTTAATTATTGTGTTTATGACAATTTTTTATTTTGTCTTGTTTATATTATGTAGTAGACTCCAAAAAAAAAAATAGAAATCAAATAAATCTTTGCAGACTAAATCCTTACAAATAAATAGAAGATGCAAATATAATTTACAGATACCACACTTCCCTTTCAAATGCATATATACTTGTTATTGTGATTTGGAAAAAAAAGGATTTTCAATGTATCTATTCATGACATTAGTTTGGATTGAATGAATAAGGAAATGATGGTGAATATATAAAGGCTGTTTATGAGTAAAAGTTAATGTAGAGGGACTAATATGCGAAAAACATTATTTCTTGGACATATTAGGCCTTGAAACTTGGGAGTTCTGACCGAGATTCCCTTATTGGGTGGTGGGGTTTGGATCATGAATGGATCTCCCATTGGACTGAATCCAAGTGTTTTGCCGCCCCTCTAAGACATCCATTATAATTTTGGCCCCACAAAATAAAAAATAAAAAAATTTGAAAAAAAATAAAATTTAGAAAAGGAAAAAATAAGAGGAAAAAGGCATTTGTAATGTGCTGAATAAGGGATTTATCTTGGCCATATAAAATAGCAAGTTGCTCTCTTAGACCTTTTTCCAAAGAAGGTATAGTGGTGCATATCTGTTCTCATTTGGGATAATGATCCATATTGTTATTTTTTTTCTTTTTAGATAGAGGTGTCAAACGGGCGGGTGGGGACACCCGCGGACGGGTCATTACGGGTAGCGGATAAAATGGATGCGGATAAAAATACTCAGGTTTAAACGGGTCATAATTTTTGTGCCTGAGACCCGACCGTATACGGCGGGGCGGGCGTCCGGATAACTCGTGTATGGATAAACGGGTCATCCATGAATAAATAATTTATATTGTTTTTTATGTTTGTTTTCAAGATGGTTTGCAATTTAATATAAGAAATTTGATTTTAGACTTTTTGGGGCTTAAATAGATTAACTATTTAAATTTAAATTTATATTCTAAGGACGATTTAATATTCATGATATAAGTTTAACATGAAAAGTTTATTGAAAAATGACTAGAAAAACAACAAAATAAGTTGCTTGACTTTTTATTTTTTATGCAGGCCGGGTAAAACCTATGAACCCACAGATCGGGTCAACAAACGGGTATACCCACGAACCCGTGGGTCGGATCGATCCGATGATGCTTTTAAACGAGCGGACCGGATACGGGTAATTTTTAAACGGATTGTAAATTTTTGACCCATGACCAGTAGTTTACGGGTTGACCCACGGGTCACGGGTTATTCTTGAAATCTCTAATTTTCGAGAAGAAAACCCATGAACAACTTAACCGTAAAGAGAGTACAATGATGTAAATCTTTGATCAATGACTGATGTTGTATAGGTTGATCCACGGGTCACGGGTTATTATTGACACCTCTAATTCTCAAAAAGAAAACCCATGAACAATTTAACTGTCAAGAGAGTACAATGATGCGTGCACACCTGCAGTACTTTCGGATAAGAAAAGAGATCTACAGAGGAACATTAGAGTGCCCAAAAAACAAACCTTTAGCAAATATTGAGAGCTTTACTAAGTCATGATGGCCCATATTGTTATATAACAAAGAAAATATTGAAAACCAAATAAAACATCAATTTTGATATTTTAAGAAAAATTAATAATTTTAAAAGTTTTTTGTTTTTCTCGGTTTTTCAATATTTTGTATGATATAACACACGAAAAATCGTTAAATTGTCAAAGATCTCAAGATTTTTCTTTCTAATTGGGTTTTTTCATATATTGCATGATATAGTATTAATACGAAAGTCACGAAATTTTAAAAAAAATCATAAAATTTTCTGATTTGTTGAATTTTTTAATTTTGTTTATAGCACACACAAAAAGTGCAACGTATTCAAAAATTCTAATATTTTATGTTTTCCCAAAATTTTTAGTATTTTGTATGCTATAACTACCAAATGTTGTGAAATTTTCAATAAACTTAAAATTTTCAGTTTTCTTTGTTTTCAATATTTTGCTTTTTATAGCATAAAAATCTCCAAAATTTTGAAAAATAAAAGGTTTATGTATTTTTTAATATTTTGCATACTATAGCATACGAAAAACAAAAAGGTTTTAAATGTCTTAAAAAATTTCTGCTTACTTCGGCTCTTAATGTTACGCTTGCTATAATATAAGAAAATCGCAAAATTTTAAAAATCTCAAAAACTTTTCTGTCTACTTCATTTTAAAAATATTTTGCATGTTATAATACACAAAAATCTCTAATTTTTCAGAAATCTTAAAATCTTTGTTTCGTATCGTTTCATTTTCATAATTTTGCGTGTTAAGCACATGAAATCATATAACTTCAAAATTTTCAAAATCTTTTGTTTTATTCGGGTTTTCAATATTTTGTTTGCTGTAATGCATAAAAATTGTAAACTTTTTACAAATCTCAAAAACTTTTTTGTTTACTTCGGTTTTTAATATTTTACATGTTATAGAATAAACGAAAATCACTAATTTTTTAGAATCTTATTTTTTTTTATTTTCTTTCTTTTTCATAATTTTGTGTGCTATATTGCACATGAAATCATGTAACTTCAAAATTTTCAAAGTCTTTTCTGTGCTGTATAGCATATATGAATATCTCGAATTTTTAAAGATACCAAAATTTCTTCAAACTTTTAATATTTTATATGGTATAGCACACGAAAATTACGAAAAATCACAGAAGTCTTCTGTTTTTTGGTTTTTCAATATTTTGCATTTATAAACACAAGAAAATCGGGATTAGTAATCTTAAAAATTTTATGTTTTGTTTTGTTTTCATAATTTTACGTGCCATATAGCATATGAAAATCACATGTAACTTCAAAATTTTCACAGTCTTTTGTTTTCTTCGGTTCTTCTATATTTTGTTTGTTATATAGTACATAAAAATCGTGAAATTTTCAAAATTTCCAAATTTTCTGTAAATTTTTACTATTTTGTACGGTATAAGCACACGAAAAATGAAGAATTTAAAAAATCGCGAAAGTTTTCAGTTTTCTTCGGTTTTTCAATATTTTGCATGTTATAACACTTGAATAGCGCGAAATTTTCATAAATCTTAAAAATTTTCTGTTTTGTTCCGTTTTGCATAATTTGCGTGCTATAAAGTACATGAAAATTGTGTAAATTTAAAATTTTCAAAATTTTTGGTTTTTTCGGTTCTTCAATATTTTGCATGCTATATAGCATATGAAAATCCAAGATATTTAAAGATCCCAAAATTTCTTAAAATTCTTAATATCTTGCATGTTATAGATCCTGAAAAGCGTGATTTTTTTAAAAATCAAAATTTTTTTATTTTCTTCGGTTTTTCCAATATTTTGCATGCAAGCACACGAAAATCATGAAATTTTCAAAAATTTCTGTAATTTTTCAATATTTTTTATGCATAACGTACAAAAATCGCAAAAAAAACTAATTTTTTGTTTTCTTTATTTCTAAGTAGTTTTTTGCTACGGCAGACGAAAAATCTCTACATTTTGTATTTTCTTCACCTTTTAAAATATTTTGCTTGCTGTAGCACAAGAAAATTGCGATATTTTTAAAAATCCCAAAGTACAAAAATCTCTAAATTTTAAAATATTTGCAAATTTTTTCGTTTTCTTCGATTTTTCGATACTTTGTTTGTCATAGCAAAAGAAAATCACGAAATTTTCAAAGTCTCAAATATTTTCTATTTTCTTCCATTTTTCAATATTTTTCATGCTACGGTAGATGAAAATTACGTTTAAGAATTTCAAAATTTTCTGTTCTCTTTGGTTTTCAATATTTTACTTTTTATAGTACATGAAAATTGCAAAATTTTCAGAAATCTCAATTTTTTTGTTTTCTTCGGTTTTCAATATTTTGCTTGGTATGCTTGCTATGGAATAAAATTTCCCATATTATAAATAAAAGGCTATTTTTTAGATAGATTTTTTTATATAAAAAAGGTTTATCAATGTGATCAGATATCAATCTTTTTAATCTAAGATTGATTCTTTGAGGTGCAAGTTGTAATTGCAAAAAAGTTAATGGGCTAAGATTAATTTTGCATCCATATATGTTTAATAATGCGGAGGAAATATTCTAAGAAATACTCTCTCATATAGCTTTCGATATAATATATAGGTTGGACCGCAAAATATTATAGCAAATAGAATGTCCCTTCCTTGACAGAAGCTATATATTTCCATTAACCATTTTATTTTTATTCAAGTCTATGAACTAAAATAAAAACCAAATGAATAAAAAGCGTGTGCGTGTGTGTGTTTTGAGTGAATTTTTTATATTTTTGTTTACAACATCGAAATCAAGTATAAAACATCCTGTCGTGCCCCGAAATCTTACAGGGAAACTGTGATCGGCAAATATTTGATCGATAGTAGGTAACTAGTTTCGTATCTCCCATACTCATTATACTCCTGCAAATAAGGTTAAAGATCAGCGATGACGAACTTTGTAGACAACGGGCATTGATCTTCGCTCAAGCCCTTCGATGCTCAGATCATGCCAAAATCAATATAAATGGATAGCGACGTAGAAATAAGTCCAACTTGTATCTACATGAAACAAACTCATAGCCTACATGAAAGGTTGAAAACACCATAACACAACACAGAGAACATCCAAACATTCCTTAGTAACAGTTACATGAAAAGTTGAAAACACCATAACACAACACAAGAGAGAATATCATTCCGCAACCTTATAATTAAATTCAGAAACTAATAATAACAGCCTTCAATTTTTTACTTCAAACTAGAGAAAGAGACATGCTGGTTTATAATCTTCACCGCTAGACATGATAATTTGTTATGTTGCAACTTTGATCACTGCTTTGATGCTTGTTCATAGATACAAAATGCAGCTCCCCCACAACCGTTCTTCAGCTGAAGAGATAACTTATTCAGAAACTTTCATACATAAGAGGTAGGAAATCTTAAAGCACTTATGCAAATAGATAAATTAGAGAAGCTTCAGAATGCTGCTATTTATTTTGAGAAACTTCACATACAAACCTTGATAAATGAAGTAAAAAGTTCAAATAAAGATACAAAACAAACATCATAATCCATAACGTGAGTCACAACGAGTATAAGTAAGATATTGACAGCAACCCCTTCAAAAGGTTAGCCTTCTTTTTCATCGTAGCAACCCTTGCCGATTCAAAAGGTGAATGTAGTATATTCATTAGGATCACATCTTTACTCTTGAATTTGTGGCTAAATAATCATGCAATGCGCTCTAACCATAAATTCCAACGGGCAGTGAAGCAGACATGTTGCCAGGCTAAGAGTTTAGTTTCTGATACAGCAAAGAGCCAATTGTTACAGAAATCTTCGAGTGAATCAGGCAAAGAGTAGACATTGAAATGACCTTTCAATGCATCCCACACTGCTTTAGAAATGGCACAAACAAAGAGTAAGTGAAAGGAGCAACTATTGATAAATAGAAGTAACTAGTTTGAATAGAGAATTATATTGAGAAACTTCACATATAAGCCTAAATAATTGAAGTAAAAATAAAGCTCAAGGAAATGTTGACTGTGATGAAAAATGAAGATGTATCCAAGTTGATTGATAAGAGCAATTAAACAGTAATGTAGAGGACTTAAATCACATTCGGAAAGTAGAAACGAAAGGGAGTTCATGCTCTAAGTTGACCCTCCTCAGATGTTAAATTTCTTCTCAAAAGATGAGGATTACTTGTCAAATTTTTTTCCCATAGACATGGATAGAATTGGAATGACTCTAGCCAGCTAAAATATTTCATCAAAACTATGAAATAAGAAAATAATTACGAAGTAAGACATAGAGTCATACAAAAGACACTGCCAACAAATTCACAGCCCCTCCCCCACCCCAAAACAAAACAAAACAATACAAAACACACACACACACACAAAACATAAATAAAAAAAAGAACTACTTATCAATTCCTATTTGTTTATTACCTATAACTAATATCCCAAGTATAAACTACATCTCAGAGAATCACCTTATAATTACACAGAAAATCGATTTTTGTGTTTCTCTTTTCATTTTTATCAAGTAGAAATCAGATATTACTCCGAAACAAAAATAGAACTACACCAGTAACCAAGTCTCTCTCTCTCTCTGTGTGTGTGTTGTTAGGAAATTAGACCCTGCACAAGCGAGAAATAAACGACAATTGGAGCGAAAATACTAAATACGGGCACAACAGATCAAGACACAGAATATTTGTTTTCACCGTTCACCCAACACTGGTTACTTCTGCATTGTAGAGACTCTCTACGATATCCACTAAATCTTTTGTGCAGTTACAAAATTACTCTCAACAAAAATTCTTCCATGAATGAGACCCATGCATGAAACAAATGCTCGTGACTTTAAAAGGAGGAAAAAACCAATTTGTCCTTTCTCTTTCAAGAATGAGACCTATTCATATTTGTGGTTTTCCTTTAATTTCTCATGAGACAAAACTTTAAGTAGCTTTGAAAACCATGCTGGAATTATGGCAGATGCCTGTACTTGTCTGCGTGCGCTGACCGTATGCACGTCAGCGCATGCGTCAATTCCCTGGGCTGGACCGGATCTTTTATTCTTGGGCTGCTTTTTCTTTAGTATAGGCTTCACAATCAACAATCTTCCACTTGAAGACAATACTCAAGTTCTTCACCAATTTTTTATCCTTTTATTTTTTCTGAGCAACTTGGTGGATAAGCATATCACGTGTGTGAGCCTCTACGAACCTCACCTTCTTCATCTTGAACCAAGGCTGACAAACCTTGAGTAAAATACAAGCTTTGCCGTATCTACCACCTTTGTTAACATATCCGCGGGATTTTTGACTCCGTCGATCTTTTCCAGTTTCAGTTGTTTCTTCTCCAATAATCCCCGAACAAAGTGATACTTTTTGTTGATATCCCGAGTTCTAGCATGAAATGCGGCATTCTTAGCCAACTGTATCGCACTTTGCCTGTCGCTCCCCCAACTCTTGCTTCTGACAAAATTCTACCATGAGATCTTGCAACCACAATATCTTCTTAGACGCTTCCATTATTGCTACATACTCTGATTCTGTAGTAGATAATGCAACAATTGATTGGAGTTTTGATAACCAACTCACCGTTGTTCCTCCAACAGTGAATACATAGCCGGTTGTACTTCTACATGTGTCTCGATCTCCCGCTAGATCAGCATCCACATAACTATTCATCTCAAGTGAATTTCTGCCATAACATAAGGAATAATTAGAAGTACTAACTAAATATCAAAAAATCCATTTTACTGCCTCCCAATGTGTCTTACTTGGATTTTGCATATAGCGGCTCACTGCTTCCTTTGCTTGAGCAATGTATGGTCTTGTGCAAACCATAACGTATATTAAACTACCAACTGCCGACACATAAGGAATTTTCTACATCATATCAATTTCACCTTGCGTTTTAGGATAGTGCTCATTTGATAGTTTAAAATGACTTGCAAGAGGGGTCATCACCGGTTTTGCTTGCTCCATATTGAATTGCTTCAACACCTTCTTGATCTGGTCTTTTTGAGAAAGTCACAACTTCCTTTCCTTTCTATCTCTGGTGATCTTCATATCAAGAATTTGTTTTGCCGCACCCAAATCTTTCATAGAAAATTGTGACGCCAAAACATACTTCAGCACGTTGATTTTCTCCATACTCCTACATGCCAAAAGCATATCATCCACATATGGAGATAGATACAAAATATCGCCATCATTGAACTTCTTCACGTAGACACAATGATCCGACTCGCAATGTGTAAAACCTTACTCTCTCATGAATCCGTCAAATTTAAGATACCATTGACGATGAGCTTACTTCAAACCATACAACATCTTCCTCAATTTACATACCATATCCTCTTTACCTTTACCTTCAAAACCTTTAGCTTGCACCACGTATGGTTCTTCTTCGAGATAACCATGTAAAAACATCGTTTTCATATCTAATTGCTCAAGATGAAGATCATGTACCGCTACTATACTTAGCAAGACTCCTACAGAAGTCATCTTTACAACTGACGAAAATATCTCATTGTAGTCAATCCCCTTCTTTTGATAATACGCTTTGACAATAAGTCTCGCCTTGTGTCGCTTTGTTTCATTTGCCTCATCTTTGATTCGGTATACCCACTTATTCAACAAGGCTTTCTTTTCAACGGGTAACTTAGTTAACTCCCAAGTCTTGTTGAGTATCAACGAATTCATTTCTTCCTTCATGATATGCTCCCACACATTGCGCGCACCATCTTGCAATCCTTCTTTAAGAGTCTACGGTTCACCTGAATCTATATACAAGATATGATGATAAACACCATTCGCTGATGGATAAAAAATGACTTTAGGTCTTCTCACGCGAGTATTTCTTCTCAACTCTAAAATTTCTGTAGGTGTAGGTTCTGGAATCACCGGTTCACCAACCGGTTCAGGATTACCGATCTCTGTGGGAACTCCCACATCATCATCAGTGACAGGTTCTTCATGAATCTCCCTATGCTCTTGGGGCAATTGTGTATATTGTACTGGCTCAGTGTCTAACTCCACCATATCAGACTTGGTTGTTGGCTCTTCAACTTGCTTTCGGTCCTTGTACATCTCATTCTCGTTGAACACCACATTCTAAACTCGAATGACTTTGTTAAACTCATAATCCCAAACACGACACCCGTACTCGTCACCGCTATAACCAAGGAACACACACTTGCGTGACTTTACATCAAACAACCGAAAGCAAGGAACACCTGCTTTTTTCGAGAGTCACCGTCAAGTAAGTAATATTTCAAACAATCGAATACTCTTAAATACGAGTAATTAATCGGGTTTCCTGACCATATTTCTTCTGGAATCTTTCCATCCAACGCATTAGATGGACTTCGATAGATCAAGTAAACGGTCTTGTTGACTATTTCAGCCCAAAGATAAATAAGGAGCCCTGCATGTAGCCTCGTGCTTCTTGCATGCTCCAAGATGGTCCAGTTCATTCGCTCGGCAACACCGTTCTCTTATGGAGTTCTTGGAACGGTTCTTACTCCATGAATACCTTCTTCTCTTAAGAACTTAGCGAATGCCAAACTTATATATTCATCACCGTTGTCAGATTTTAATGCTCTGACTTTGCAACTCGTATCATACTCTACCATAGTCTTCTAATGTTTGAATGTCTCAAAAACATCAGACTTCTCTTTAATAGGAAACACCTAAGTATTCCTCGTAGAATCATTAATAAAAGTCACAAAGTATTTATTTTCTCCCATTGAAACTTGTTGAGTTGGGCTCCAGACATCTGTGTGCACCAACTCCAAACGTTCTATTTTGTGCTTTACGCCATCAATTCGAAAACTAATCGTCTTTTGTTTTCCGAGAACACAATCTTCACAAAAATCCATCTAGAAGCTTTTTAAACCGGGCATCAATTCGCGATGAGATAACTCCTTCATACCTTTCTTGCCAAGATGTCCCGATCGGTAATACCAGATAGTAGCATCACTGTGTGTGGAAGAAGTGGAAGCCGCCAAGTACTTTGAGCTCGCGCCTTTGAGCATATAAAGCGTGCCAACACACTTTCCCTTAGCAACAACTCATGATCGTGAAGTAATCTTCCATTCTCCATTACCAAAGGAGATAACATACCCCTCTCGGTCCAACATAGCAGCTGAGATAATATTTTTCTTCAGCTTCAGAATATGTCGCGTCTCACGCAACATTAGACAAGCATCGCTATTAGTTTTCATCTTCATAGCTCCTTTTCCTTCTACTGGACATTACTCACCGTTACCCACGGTCGCATGACCAAAATCACCGCACTCATACTCAAGGAATTCACATCGTCTAGATGTGCAATGAAAAGAAGCGTCAGAATCTAAGAACCTATCTGTAGTCTCCATGGCTTCACACAAGCATAAATTGTTGAACTGCTCGTTGCTTACAACATGTGCGGCATCATAATTGTCACCTTGCTTCTTCTCATTTTTGTATTATGCACAATCCGCTCTTCTATGATCCGGTTTATGACAATACCAACATTCATTGTTTCTGCCATCTCAACTTTTACCCCTTGATTTTAATCTTCCGCGCCATCTCCCTCTACTTTTAGTCCTGCTTCTACCCTCCATGGCTAGCGCAGTAGTGGATGAAGAACTTGCGAAATTTTCTCCTGAAACCTTCCTTCTCATCTTCTCATCCATGATGCAACTCACGGCATCATCCAAAGTGAGAGATTCTTTCAATGTATCCGAGATAGCTTGTACAACAGTATTGTAAGAATCTGATAATGAACATAGGAATAAAAGATCTTGTAATTTTACCTCCAATTTCATCCCCGTGCTTTCCAATTGATTTACAACTTGCGTGAAGTTATTCATGTGATCAGCAACAATACCCTTCTCGAATAACTTCATATTCACCAACTTTTGCAACAAGAAGATTTGATTGGACGTTGACGGCTTCTCATATATATTTGAAAGTAACTCCATGGCTTCTTTTGCAGTTTTAGCTTTTGCAATGTGAAACCGGTCTTCTTCGTCAAAGTCGAGATGAATAGCACCATGAGCTTTTCTATTCAAAATATCGTACTTGGCCTTTACGGCCGCATCAACCTCTTCACCTTTTTTGGTGACTGGCGTCAAACCCAATATTGGTTCTTGTAGATCTTTTTGATATAGATAATCTTTCATTTGAAGTTTCCACCATGCAAAGTCGTGGCCATCAAATTTCTCAAGTTTAATTTTATCCTCCGACATTCTCGCTTGCCGCTGCAGCTAATTTAACCTCTCTTTGAATCTGAACCAACGCCTTTAAAACTACATTCTAAGAAAGTAAGAAAGAGAACACAGGTGTCGTTACCCACCGTTAATTTAGATCGTAGAATAAAAGACCCTTTGGTTTCCTAAGCTCTGATACCACTTGTTAGGAAATTAGACCATGCACAAGCGAGAAATAAACGACAATCGACGCGATAAAACTAAATACAGGCACAATAGATCAAGACACAGAAGATTTGTTTTCGCAGTTCACCCAACATCGTCTACTTCTGCATCGTGTAGGCTCTCTATGATATCCACTATATGTTTTGTATGGCTACAAAATTACTCTCAATAAGAAATCCCATGATCTCTCTATAATCTCTCGATTACAATAATTGGATAATAATTGGTTTTATACTTTGGATTGCACTTCTGGTAATTTCTTGGCCTTTGCATTTGTTTAATATCTTTTTTTTTGAAAGAGAGAGAGAGACATGCATTTATAAGAGCGTAGGAGAGATGAGAGCAATTATTTCATGCTTGTCCTCATCCATGAATGAGACCCATGCATGATACAAATACTCAGTGACTTTAAGAGGAGGAAAAAAACCAATTTGTCCTTTCTCTTTTAAGAATGAGATCTATTCATGTTTGTTGTTCTCCTTTAATTCCTCATGAGACAAAAGCTTTAATTAGCTTTGAAAACCATGCTTGGAATTATGGCAGATGCCTGTACTCGCTGACTGTATGCACGTCAGCGCATGCATCAGTTCCTTAGGCTAGACCGGGTCTTTTATTATTGGGCTGCCTTTTCTTTAGCATAGGCTCCACAATCAACATGTGTGTGATATGTGCATGTATGAAATTAGCCGTTCTTCTAATCATTTATTTCAAAGTACAGTTCTGATTTTTTAGCATTTTCCGCAGCAAAACAATATGCGTGACACATATTCTAAATCTAGTTAAGTTTAAACATAACCACAACATGTATTATATCTAAAACTTACAGGGAGAAATATGACAATATCTTCACAGCAAGTCTCATGTGCTTCATGAGCTAAAGAAGAAAACGCTTACCTGCCAATCCTAGTATTAGAAAGCTTCATCGACACACTTGGAGGTTTTGTTTCCAAAAGACAGAAATAGACTTAATGGTTTTATTTCCAAAAGACAAAATAAGACTTATTAATTTCCCAAAAGACAAAAATACACTGGGTGGTTTTGTTTCCAAAACTCAAAAATAGATTATTTCCAAAAGACAAAAATAGACTTGGTGGTTTTATTTCCAAAAGAAAATTAGTAAACCTGGCGATTTTATTAATTTTGTACTATGACAAATAAGAACCTTTGCTCAGGCAGCATGTGCATGAAGTAACTAGTTCAAACAGAGAAATCACACTAATATCAGAATGCTGCAACAATATTTGAGAAATTTTACAGGTAACTAAATTCAATTAGAGAGACAATAAAACCGCCATAATCCTGCCATAATTAGGAGAAGCTTCAGCAAAAACCTTAACAGCTGAACTAACTAGGACTCAACCATTAAGCTCTGCAAACCACCAGAACTCCTGATTTTCTTGATCTCAGTCAAGGCTACAACTTTGGACCAGGGTCAAACTATTCTGAAGATGTTATAATAGGCCTTATTGATAGCGGTATTTGGCCCGAGAGCCCCTCATTTGACGACATCAGATTTTCTCCAATTCCACCGCAATGGAGAGGAGCGTGCGTGTCTGGTGACCATTTCAATAGCAGCATGTGCAACAAGAAGCTCATTGGGGCGAAATTCTTTGCCTCGGGACGAAAAGCCAAAGGACACGGTTTTGACAAGATATCTGAATTTTTGTCCCCAAGGGATGCAGCTGGCCACGGAACCCACATTGCATCCATGGCTGCTGGGTCTCCAGTTAGCAATGTGAATCTTTTCGGATTTGCAAATGGAACAATCTCATCAAGAGGTCCTAACATAATCCCTCCTGAGAATCTCAAGCCTGATATCATAGTCCCTGGCATCAACATCCTTGCCTCGTGGCTCACTGACTTGCCGGCGGTGACTGGTATCCCAAAAGATTCAAGAAGGTCCAGTTTCAATATGATTTCCGGCACATCCATGGCGTGCCCTCATATAGCTGTCACACTCGACAACAGTCACCGCCAAATATTTGATGATGAGAGTTTGGAACCTGCAACACCATTTGCAGTGGGCGCTGGTCATGTCAACCCTGTGAAGGCACGGACCCAGGGTTGGTTTATGATGCTGGGATACAAGATTACATCGACTTGATGTGCACCATGAATTACACTGACAAGGAACTAAGAAAATTCGCATGCTCAAAGTTCGAAGGAGGAGCAGGGGATCTTAACTATCCATCATTTGTCGTGATATTTGATGCCAAGGCTAATGTGAGGATGTTGAAGAGGACTTTGACAAAGTGTCCGGCTTGCCGGAGAGTTACGAAGCTAGGGTTGTGAACCCACGGTCTGACAAAGTGGATGTGATCGTAGAACCAAAGAAGTTGCAGTTTATAGGAGTGAATGAGAAGCTGAGTTACAAGGTAATCTTCAGGAGCAAGGTTGTGTTAGATGCAGGCAGAAGGAAAAAGGATGATGAAATGGAGTATGGGTACATTGTATGGGAGAACAAGAAGCATCAAGTGAAGAGTCCTGCGGTGTTTATGTGGAAAAGAGATTGAGTAATCTCCCAGCAGTCCTGTAAAAGTCCAAATAATGTGTTCGTATTAGATCAATTCAATACTACAATGAAATAAATGATATGCTATTCTTAATTCCTCATGTATATGTTGGAATAATGGAAGAGACAATAAAATATGATGAAGAGATGGAGAGAGGAGAACACACTCTTTCAACCTCGTTAATATATATTCATTGAACTTTTTTTCTAATGCTTATAATCAGCAGTACATATGTTTATATATAGACCAGACCTTAGACTATTCAACATGAGTCAACATAGAAATAAGTGTAAGACCCACCTAGGAACTTACAAGAGACTCTTTGGTAATGCACATTATTGGTACCAGCACAATTATTAATTTCAGCACATTTAACTTAGGTTCAATGTATCACGACAAAACATTAACTTCAACACTCCGCCTTAATATTTTGTTTCTGGACTTTCATCATTTCCCGGAAATAGAAAAACTTTTCTTTTGGAAGCGCCTTGCTGAAGATATCTGCGACCTGATCTTCTGTAGGGCAATACTTCAGCTCGACAATTCCATTCTCCACTGCTTCTCAGATGAAATTGTGCTTCACATCAATGTGTTTTGTTCGACCATGGAAAACTGGAATTTTTGTCATTGAGATTGCAGATTTGTTATCACAAAACAGTGTTGTAGCTTGTTGTTGTTGTTCTTCAACATCACTCAAAATCTTTCTTAGCCAAAGCACATGTGAAGTGGCTAAGCTTGTAGGGTGTTTTTCGTCACCCCATTGAGATGGGAATACGCGCGCGCTTGTCAGGCGTACTACAGATTCCCCCTGCTTAGGGCAGGCCGGGGTTTAATGATTATGGGGATCCGAATCTCCGGCAGCCGCGGACTAAGCTGCCGTTAATTACCCCCCGCCTTTGGGGCGAGAGAACCTCCGATTAACGGATTAAATTGGTCATGCGACCTCAATGTGTAGTGTACGTGTGTTTTGTTTTGGAGGGGGGTTTAAATATATCGGGAGCCACGCAGAGTTTTTACGGGGGTCCCGCTACCCGGATAGCGGGCTGGGGGTCAAGGGGGCTAGCAGCCCCCCTTGCGGGGTGCGGGGCAGCGCCCCGATAGAAATTTTTTTCTAACAGGGACAGTGTCCTGGAGTATGTGTGTATGTAAATATGTATACATATGTATAGATATACATGTATATATATAAAAAGGGGAAAAGACATCCAAAGGATGCGTGGGGCACGTGGGGCATCCTAGGTGCTGTGCGCTCAGGCGCTAGAGTGCCACGTGTCGGCACGTGGGCACTCTGCGCTTGAGCTCAAGCGCGCCACGTGTCGGTACATGAGCGTTTTGCGCTTCAGCGCCTGACGCTTGAGCGCAAGTGCGCCACGTGTCGGCATGGGGGGGACTTGCGCTTGAGCGTTGGGCGCTTGAGCGCAAGTGCGCCACGTGTCGGCACGGGGGCGACATGCGCCTGAGCGCGAGCGCGCCACGTGTCGGCACGGGGGCGACTTGCGCTCGAGCGCGCCACGTGTCGGCACCGGGGCGACTTGTGCTCGAGCGCGAGCGCGCCACGTGTCGGCACGTGGGAGCTTTGCGCTCGAGCGCTGAGCGCTGGAGCGCAAGCGCGCCATGTGTCGGCACGCGGGCGCTCTTCGCTCGAGCGTTGAGCGTTTGAGCGCAAGCGCGCCATGTGTCGGCACGCGGGCGCTCTGCGCTTGAGCGCCGGCGAGGAAAAGAGACTTTTAACCTAAAAAAAATTTCTCGGAAGAGAAATCAGAGAGGAGTTGGACTCCTGAGTGTGTTTTTTTGGGGGTTTAGTGAAAGATGTTCTTCTTCTTCCTCCTCTGTTAGCTGGATCTTGAAGATCAAGAGATATGAGATTTTTAAAAATCTCTTCTTTTTGAGATCTAATGGAAGACCTGAGTTCCCCTTTATGGGTTTTGTGGTGAAAAACTAATTTGTTTTATAAAAAGAAGAGTAAAACTCTTGATTTAATTCAAGAGAAAAAAAGAAGGTTTTGGAACCTTGAAGATGGAGAAATGATCTCAGATCTGAAAAAAATTTAGAGAGAGAAAAGTTGTTGGGATTTTTCATTATCTTTGCCTTTATAGGCCATACACTTTACACATAGCCCCTTGGGCTTCACAAAATGGCATTTTGCCTATCCCCTGGCTCATGTGCCATTTCTTTTTGCACATAAGCCATGGGCTTTACAAAAATTTGGCTTTATGCCTATTTTTCTTACATTTATCCATAAAATAAAATAAAAGAAATGCAACAAAATTATTTATTACAAATTTTTTATCTTGGCATGGGGGGAGGCCGGCCGCTTCATGTTCGGGCTCGACCCGGGCATGGGCCCACTGGATCTGGGCTTGGGCCCACTTGGCTTGGGGTTGACTTTGATTTTGACTTGGTCAACCGGGGTGTAAATTTTTACCCCAACAAAGCTGGCTGCAACGTACTCAGCTTCAGCTGAAGATAAAGCCACAGTTTCTTGCTTCTTTTACAGCCACGAGATTACACCTGAACCAAGAGAAAATGCATAGCCAGAAGTACTTTATTTGTCATCGAAACTTCCTGCCCAGTCACTATCACAAAAACCAAACAGTTTCAGCTTTTCTCCCTTCTTGTACATGATTCCAAAATCTGCTGTTCCTCTTAAGTATCTTAGGACCCTTTTAGCAGCTCCAAGATGCACTTGACTTGGCCTGTGCATAAATCTGGACAACAAACTTGCTGCATACATAATATCTGGTCTTGTTGCCGTGAGATACAGCAAATTTCCAACCAAACTTCGATACAATGTAGCATCCACTTCTTTACTTCCATCATCTTTCATGAATTTTTCATTTACCACCAATGGTGTAGCAACTGGTTTGCATTTTTGCATACTGAATTTTTCCAGAATGTTCTCACAATACTTCTTTTGACAAATAAAAACTCCATCAGCGTCTTGCTAAACTTCTATATCCAAGAAATAATGCAGAAGCCCCATATCACTCATTTCATATCTTTCCATCATTTCTTTCTTATAATCAAGTATCATATTCTCATTATTTCCGGTATAGATTAAATCATCAACACACAAAGACACAAGAAGGACATTGTTTTTACCTTGAGTCTTGATATACAAAGTCGGTTCACTCTTACTTCTTTGGAATCCTTTCTCAATGAAATAGCTATATATCAATCTGACTATACCAAGCCCGAGGGGCTTGTTTTAGCCCGTACAATGCCTTTTTCAGCTTGTACACTTTATCTTCATTCCCTTTTTTCACAAAACCTTTTGGATGTTCAACATAGATCTCCTCTTGCAATACTCCATTCAGAAAAGCTGATTTCACATCTAGTTGATACAAATTCCAACCTTTGTGCGCTGCTAATGCCACAAGAGTTCTAATGGTGTCAAGCCTTGCAACCGGAGCAAATGTCTCGCTGAAATCAATACCTGGCTGCTGTGCATAGCCTTTCTCTACCAACCGCGCCTTGTTTTTGTTAACACTTCCATCTGGATTGTGCTTTACTTTGTAAACCCATTTTACACCAATGACATCTTTATCTTTGGGTTTGTCAACCAATTCCCATGTTTTGTTTTTCACAATCATGCCAATTTCTTCTTTCATTGCCATTTGCTAAGCTTCTTCTTTTATTGCCACCTCAAAATTTCCAGGTTCAATTCCACAATAATTACATCGCTGATAAAGATCAGAAATACTTCTAAACTTCTTTGGAGATGGTGACTCTGCTGTACTTTGCTTACTACTTTCCGAATTAGAGCTTGAACTCTCTGCCCTTGGTGTTGAATGATATTCTTCCTCTGTTTCTTCTGCATCATTTGTCGAGTGATTCTTTACAGCATCAATAACAACCTGTTTTTTAACTTTATTTTCTTCCCAATTCCATGTAGCTTTTTCATCAAAAATTACATCTCTAGAAATGATAACTTTGTTACTCTTTAGACTATACAAACGATAGCCTTTAGAGTGTAAGCTATATCCAATAAAGATACATTTTTTCACTTACTTCATCAAGCTTGTACCTTTTTTCTTTAGGCACATGAGAATAGCAAATGCATCCAAATACCTTGAAGTGATTTACTGAGGGCTTTCTTCCACTCCATGCTTCAAATGGAGTTCGATTTCCAAGTGCTTTCGTAGGACTTCGATTGATCAAATAAACTGCCATGTGCACTGCTTCAGCCCAAAATGATTTTGGCAGTCCCTTTTCATAGAGCATTGACTTCGCCATCTCTTCAATTGTTCTATTCTTTCTTTCAGCTACTCCATTTTGTTGTGAAGTGTAGCCTACAGTTAGCTGCCTTTCCAAACCAATATCTTCACAAAACTTTTGAAATTCATTTGAGTTATATTCCCCACCGCGATCACTTCTCAATTTCTTAACAAGATAGCCACTTTGTCTTTCAACAAGATTTTGCCACTTCTTAAAATTCACGAACACTTCAGATTTTTCTTTCATAAAATAATTCCAGGACATCCTTGAATAATCATCAATAAAAAGAATAAAGTACCTATTTCCGGCATGTGATAGATTTGTCATAGGTCCACAAACATCCGTGTGAACAAGCTCAAGTGGAAATGTAGCCCTCCATGCCTTCTCCTTTGGAAATGCATCATGATGGTATTTCCTAAGAACACAACCTTCACAAACATCCTTTGTGCTATGAATATTGGGCAGACCATAAACCATCTGTTTTTGTTTCAAAACCTTCAAACTTTCGAAATTCAAGTGTTTAAATCTTTTGTGCCATAACCATGATTGATCATCAGTTTCCATCCTCAATGCCTTATGCATTCCATAGCGCACCGTGAGAGGAAAGTTTCTATTTTTCTTCATTTGAACAGTTGCTATAATCTTCCTGCTTCCATCTTTGTCAAAAATCTTGCACTTCTTATCTTCAAAATGAACATGATACCCATGCTCCACAAGTTGTCCCACACTAAGTAAATTTTGCTCCAAATCTGGAACTAGTAATACATCTTGAATATACTTTGTTCCTTTGTTTGTTTGGACAACAATTGTTCCTTTTCCTTTCGATTCTACTAGAGAACCATTCCCCATAATCACCTTTGTTGTTGTTGCAGAATTTATATCAACAAAAATCTTGTTGTTGCTGGTCATGTGGTTACTACAACCACTATTCAAATACCACACATCATTTCTTCGTTCCATAGCAGCTTGACAAGCGTAGACCATGTTCCCATCAGATTCTTTCTCCTCGGTAAAGTTCACTTGCCGATTGTTTTTGAAGAAACAATTCTTTTTTTGCATGACCAAATTTACCATAGTTGTAACATTTAGGCTTGACTTTGTACCAACAATCTCTCTCCAAGTGACCTTTTTTTATCACAAACTCGGCACTTTTTTTTATCACCTTCTTGCTGAAAATTTTCAGTTTGTGGTCTCCTGTCAAAACAACTCCTTCCTCTGCCTCGTCCTCTTGAATATGAGTTTCTTCCTCCTCTACCTCCTGAGTGTTGTGCTCGGTCATTATTCCATGCCCTTCTATCCAGATTTTTGTTGTTGATGTTGAGTTTTGATTGAAACGCACCTTAACAAATTTTTCAGAGTGACGTTTTATCCTCTGCTCATACGATTTCAAGGAACCCATGAGACTTTGAACGCTTAATGTTTCCAGATCCTTGGTTTCTTCAATAACAGACACTATAGGATCAAATTTGTCTGGGACACTTATCAATATTTTCTGTACAATCTTTTTATCATCTATATCATCACCATAAGATTTCATTTGATTGACAAGTTCTATGAATCTGGAAGAAAACTCACTGAAACTTTCATTCTCTTTCATTTTCATGTTCTCAAAATCTCTGCGAAGAGATTGAAGTTTAACAGCTTGTACCTTATCACTTCCTTGGAATTCTTGTTGAAGAATGTCCCAAGCTTCTTTTGTCTTGTTTGCTCGCATAATCCTTGCAAAAATAGAATCTGAAACTCCAGATTGAATTTTCGAGAGAGCATCCGCATCCTTTCCTTGATTCTCCTTTAACAACTTCTTTTGAGCCACCGTCAAATCTGCCGTTGTTTCTGGTTCATCGAATCCAACATCGGCAAAATCCCATAGGCCAAGTGAACGGAATATTGTCTTCATTTTTATACACCAGAAATCATAATTTTCTCCATTAAAGATGGGGATGGTGGTGGTCTTTGAATTTGTACTCGTCATGGACAATTTTGATACAACACTTTCAGAGATACACCCAAGAAAGATGACGATCGAACAAGCTCTGATACCAATCTGTTGGAATAATGGAAGAGACAATGAAATATGATGAAGAGATGGAGAGAGGAGAACACACTGTTTCAACCCCGTTAATATATATTCATTGAACTTTTTTTCTAATGCTTATAATCAGCAGTACATGTGTTTATATATAGGCCAGACCTTAGACTATTCAACACGAGTCAACATAGAAATAAGTGTAAGACCCATCTAGGAACTTACAAGAGACTCTTTGGTACTGCACATTATTGGTACCAGCACAATTATTAATTTCAGCACATTTAACTTAGGTTCAATGTATCAAGACAAAACATTAACTTCAACAGTATAGTTAATATTTACAGAGTATTCTCAATAGTGGGCTACAAAAAATCATATAGAATGCGAATATTGATCTGTAGAGGTAAAAATATTTGAACTTCCCATGCTTGATCATACTGCTGATATAGATAAGTAAACCAAACATTGGAATGCTGGTATATATATGAGACTTCACATATGAACATTGATAAATGAAGACCGGATTCAGAATTAAAACAAACATCAATGCTACTATATATCTGCAAAACTTCACATATAATGCTAAATGATTGAAGTGACTATATCAATCAAGGAAGAAATAAGCTAAAGTGATGAAAATGGTGATTCATCCAAGTAGATATATAAGGGGCAATGCAAAAGTTACACAGAGAACTTGAATCAGATTCTGTTGCTGCACTCTCTTATTTTTATTAGACTTTCAGACAAATTAAATTCAAAAGAGATTTCATGCACTGAGTCGAGGTACTCTATTCAGATCTTAAATTTCCTATTGAAAGATGAGGTTTACTTAAAATTCCTACTTGAAAATTAGCTGCACGCAACATCCATGGTATAAAGCACCTCTCAGAATTGCCTTAAGATTACAAAGAATTGTGCAAAATGGTTTTTTTTTATAAAAAAAATCCTAATCAAGTAGAGCTCAGATATTTCTTCAAAACAAAAGCGAAACTTCGTCAAGAGCCTAAGCGAGTCCCACTCCTCTGGGCTACTCCTGCAGTGAACACCAGCTATGATTCGATCAGCAATGATGACGGCAGCTGTTGCACTCGAAAAGGAGCAACTGCCGCATAATTCTTGATGAGAATTTGGAGCCTGCAATACCACTAGCAATGGGTGTGGGCCATGTCCACACTATGAAGGAATGGGACCCAGGGTTGGTATATGATGCTGGAATACAAGATTATATCGACTTGATGTGCACCATGAATTGCACCTCGAAGGAGCAAAGAAAGTTTGCACAGCGCAATTCAGATGCTCATAGTTTGAAGGAGGGGCTGATACTTGATATAGCATGTGTGAAATCCAATATGGTGCTAGATTACATCTGATATTTATCAGAAAACTGAATCTATATGAATCTTGTATGTATATATATATCTTAGTAGCCACAAGTTAAGGATAAATTATATTTTGTTAACTGTCATTGTATTTTGCTTTTATCTTTTACGTTTAAATCTCAAGATATCTAATATCAAATATTTACTAAATCTAAATATATTTTTTAGAATTCTTTTAAATCTTAAATTAGGGGTTTAAGTTATTTAAAATATATTCTTGCATTATGGTTGAGAAGTTTACTTATGTGAATTATTTTCCAAAATATATTTTTGATAACGATTTGGTGGAGATTGGTTATAATTTGATATTATCTATATACATTAAAACTAATATATATTTATAACTCAATTTAAACTATATTATATATTTTTATATTAAACGCAAAACCTCTCTTTCTCTGTCTCTCTCTCCATATAATATATATATCTCCTCTAATTAAATCTCTCCCTCGTCAATTTATATATTCTCCCTTTTCATTCTTCAAGCCCACACCTATTCTCGTCGAAGCTACTCCAACCACATCTTAGAACCTTAAGCGAGCTATCAAAACTTAGTGTTGATTTGTATAGTATCGTGTTGCTTCCGTTCATCGCGTTTCTTTCGAGGCAAGTTTACAACTTACTACATGTTATGCTTTACGTAAGTTACTTATATATTATCGTACTATTATCATCATCATCATCATCATCATCATATAACTATATCTATATAATAATTTATACACCGTAATTATTTAACGTTAATCGGTTTTATAATATACAGTATATGCAAGTTTACAACTTACGACATACCATAATTATATCTATAAATATATATATCGTTGTAATATTTCTTATTATTATCATTATACCGTTTATATCTATATAATCCGTATATCATTAATTAGTTTATAATCTGCATTTTATAACGTTATGCAAAATATACTTTGAAAATATTATAGTTTACATATGAAACGTCGTCGCCAAGCGGATACGATAAATATGAAATTTACTATACACCTTACCTTATAAAAATCATTATAAATCATAGAAAAATCATTAGCACATATTTTTTAGTTCGTTACGAAACTAACTCATAATACTATAACCCTGTGAAATATTCACTTGCAAAATAAATTGTTTAAATAATGTAAACTGTAAATGAAAGTACCTTTGAACTGCTGTCCAGGGAAATTCCAGTAACAAACTTTCAATTTCGAACGTTCATAACTTTTTGTAGGAACAACATGAGATATTTTAACTTATAAAAATGAAAATATTATTGAATTAGCTTTGTTTTGGTATATGACACATCCTTTTTGGAGGATGTTTGATATTTTTAAGCTATTTTACAAATCAGGATGGCACTAAATTTCTGAACGGAATTTTCTTATGCATGGTTAATCAATACCACTTTTATAGTTATTAATCGGATTGGATATATTATCCCTGTTAATACTATTATCTTGGTCTTGTATATGATATGATTATGTTATCCTTGACATATTTGTAACCTGTCAAACTGTACTATTTTTGTTATCATATTAATACATGTTGCATGTAATACTTACCGATGCCAACAATCTTGACATATTATCCTGATTGACCTGACTTGTTGTTTTGCTAAATACGACCAGTACATGATTGTTCCTGTGTTGGTATTAAGTAGACATTCTATTAATACCTGACTTGAACACAAAATCTGAGGAAAAGGGAAAATCATGAATGTAACCGAAATGTAACTCAAGAGAATATTATTATTGTTTGCCGTGATTCCGGACGTGAACGGAATAACCATTGTTTATTGTGCCGTGGTTCCGTGGGGGTATGAACGGGATATATTGTGCCGTGGTCCCGTGGGGTATGAACGGAATATATACTGTTGAGTTGCGATGAGAATTATATTAATTGATTTCAAATACTTGTAAAATAAATAGCTTAGAAGCACAGACTCTAGAATACACGTGACACACCTATATCATACTGTGTTTATACCTACGATTATGATTTACACTCATATCATCTTGTATAGCATCCTAATCTGATTATATTATTATTATTGATATTATGACGCACTGACGTCTGGATTTTGCATGGCCCAGATACTTGACATAGCAAGTGAGTATTCGACAGGATTGTTAATCAGTGAGGTTCACCTCATAGTTAGTTATTCCTTAGATCTTTATTGCTTCCGCTATCTTTTTCAGTTATTGTTCTTGTGGCTATTGGACATGTGATAGATAGATTTAGTATTTTATTGTTCTTGATTACTAATTGACAGTCTTAATGTGAATATAGAAAGATATTTCCTTACCGTAGGCAGCATGGCTGGTTTTGTTACGTCACGAAATTTTCGTACTTTGAGAAGTGGGGCGTGACAGTGTTTGTATCAATATCCTTTTAGATGGTGTTTGGAAAATGCAACATGATTTATAAGTGTGAATTGAAGGTCATGACGCAGGGGTCCATATAAGCGGCGGTGATGATGGTCAGATTCAAAAGATGTGGAGCATAAATCCACTATGAGAGCCGACGATCCCTTGAGCTCCGGCAATGGTGATGTGGTGTCTGACGTCTACGACGACTCATGTCCTTACTTCAAGCACGACTTCTTCATCAAGATCTCATCATTAGAGCCAATGTAGCAAATGTCAAGATCCATTACAAATTAAATATTTTTCTTTCACCCTCTCTAAGTATTTATACAAACACATTCCAAACAAAATTATCTTCAAAATTTATACAAACGCAATCTTTACATACAAACAAAAACTCTCTCAAGCATTTATACAAACACATTCCGAAAACCATTAGCTCTAAAATCTATACAAAAATATTCCAAATACTAAACAACGCAACAAATCAAAGTTCTCCCATCTCGCCCGTGATATAAATCATCACGTTGTAAGTCTTCGTATTATGACAAACCCCGTGTTAGGGCTGGACCCAATCGAAGAACTTAAGAGCCAAATGCTCAACTTTGAAGCAACGAGATAGCACACATCTCCTCCAACCCCCGTTCTACGGTCATTTGTGTGTTCTCCGCATGTAAAATCTCGATGATTCTATGAACAATTGAGCTAGCATTTTCCTTTGGAGTAGTTGAACTCTTTTGGGCATTTTGACAAACAGTTGGTGTGCAAGCTTGGGTACTTGATATAAATTACAAAGTTCATTGATCAAAAAATTTAACAATTTATAACTTATAAGAATCCCAACTTTTGCATTTAAAAAATGCATCATCGTAATCATCAATTATGAAAAACAAATAATAAATCACGTCAAGACCATCGCTGTAAAGCACGAGCGGAGAACAAACTATTTCGAACTCTGCGAAGATGGAAACAAGCACAAGCGGCGAAGCGCAGAGAACTGCTGCAATGCGAGAGACAAAGCCAAAACCATCGCTGACGTCGCTTCTTGTTATTCTTTCGTTTATGGAAAAATTTCTACTTCTTGAACTTGGAAGAATAAGAAGCAGCCGGGACTACTTTTTGAAGTATCGTAGAAGATCCATTACCAAGACCGTCACTGACATCGCTTCTTCTCACTTCTTGATCAAGATTGTTCTCTTCTTCTTCTAATTCTTCTTCTTCCTTTTAAGCTATAAATTAGAGAAAAAAGGTAGAAAGGGTATTTTGGTCATTAGTTAAAAATTTAGTAGTCACGGGGGTCGATTTTAACAGTTGTAAACGTTAGGGAGGTTCTGTGATGGGTTTTTTCTTCATGGTGGCATTGGAAACATAAGCTAAACCTCAGAATGGTTTTGGTGAAATTTCCCAAAAAATAATCAAGTGCCCTTCACTATTCATCAACAGAATAATCAAGTGCCCTTTACTATTCATCAAAAAAAATCAAGTAGAAGGCTGTAGGGATAATCTGGAGGCGGGGGGGGGGGGGACGAGGACAGAGGGTGACGTGGTTATAAGGAGGTTTGTTGGAGTATGGCGAGGGCACAGAGCAGTGGCGAGGGAACGGGACGGCGTTGTGGAGAGGTGAGAGGAACGAAGGCGGAGGGCGAGGTTTTTTTAGAGAGAGAGAGAGGCTAGAATTAGGGTTTCTAATTTATGTAACCTAGCTCTGATATCATGTCACGATAAATTAAATACTTTTATTATTATTATTATATTAAAAGATATAGAGAGCCCATATATATATATAAGTGTTACAATATGTCTACTTTCCTAATTTATCCGATGTGGGACCAAACTATTATATCCAACTCTAACAAGGGCCATTATCGGAAAGCTATGGAAAGCGGAGTTTAGAGATCAGTGAGATTACACAAAGGATGGATGGGTATATATACTCGAAAATGTGAGGATTCGTGCATTTGAAATCACCCACAGGAGGGAAGCAGCAAAAGCAGAAGGCAGCTCAATTAGATGAAGTGGAAACAATTCAAATGGGAGCCTTCTACTTTTCTTTTTCTTTTTTTCTCTTTTCCAGTTTTAAGTTTTTCGCTCTCTTTTGGTTAATTTCACTGAAAGACAAATCTCCTTAACACTTATGAACAAATATTCATGCCTGTAGATAATTAAAACAAGGTAGCAGCATTCTGAGGTTTGTTTTATATCTCTATCTGACCTAATTACTTCAATTATTAAGGCTTACATGTGAAGTTTCTTTTATATGATGTATAAAGAAATATTATCTTGTTTGCTTTTTTTCTTTATTTGAACCGGTGTGTATATATATATATATATATATATATATATATATATATAATGGAGGAAAGAAGCTCCAGGAGGCCTTTTCGTCCAGTGGCATCAAAAACCACACCTTCCACCATTTTATTCGACGATTGGCACATGCCAACTTGATCTACATCATCTATCGATACACCAAATTTCAAGTGATTCTAACACTTTTTCACCGATGATTTAGTGAGTGCAAAGTTGACGGTTTACCGACAATAGAACTTTTTACATTACTAAATCAACGGTGAAAAAGTATTAGAATCACATGAAATTTGGTGTGTCGACATATTAGACGATGTAGATCAAGATGGCCGATGCTGAACGTCGAATAAAATGGTGGAGGGTGTAATTTTTGACGCCACCTGACAAAAAACCCTCCTAGGGCCTCTCTCTCTCTCTCTCTCAGCATTCTGCTTTATGTTTTATTTTTTGTTTATACTAGTTACTTCATTTATTTAGCATTCTGCTTTATGTTTTATTTTTTGTTTATACTAGTTACTTCATTTATTTAGGTTTGTATATGAATATAAAATAGTGGCATTCTGATGTTTGTATTTACTTTTGTATCTGAAATTTTGAACTGGTTACTTCATTTAATGGGGTTTATGCATGAACTTTTCACATATATGGCAGCATTCAGATATTTGTTTGATTTCTCTATTTGAACTAGTTACTTCGCTTACTGAAGTTTACTTACGAAGATTCTCAAATATATAGCAGCATTGTTTCTGAAGCTTATTCTTGCTCTTTTAAAGCTTGTTACTTCGTTGACATGATACCCGAGCTGAGCTTCTTGTTTGTCAAAGTGTAAGATTAAAAAGTCACCAGGTTTGTTTTTTTCTTTCGGAAATAAACCACCAAGTCTATTTTTGTCTTTGGGATACAAAAGCACCAGGTTTGGCAGTGAAGCTTTCTCGTTGTTGAATTGGAAGTTAGCCATTTTGTTCTGCTCAAGGTTCGAGGTTTCGGCCGAAACCCCACTACTACAAATAGGGGTTGCCTCTACGGCTATATTCGTAGGGGCACAAAAATACGCCGTAGGTGCACACGCCGCAGGTGCAAGTCTTAGCCTCAAACATGTCCCTACGGAGTAATCATTGCCCCTACGGTTTAATATATATGTCCATATGTCCATACGGATTAAACCGTAGAGACAAAATATTTATTTAATTTATCAGTTAAAAAAATAAAATAGTTGCCCCTCCGGATAATTCCGTAGGGACAAATACATACCCCTAGGACTTAATGCGTAGGTCCAGACGTGTAGGGGCAAAATATCAGGTATCCTGATATTTTGTCCCTACGGGTAAATGTGTAGAGGTAAGCTAAGGCCCCTATGGATTACTCCGTAGGGACAAGCCTAACCCCTGTTACTGAGTCCATAGAGTCAAAATATCAGATATCCTGATATTTGTCCATACGGATAAATATGTAGGGGTAAAGTTGGACCCTACGGATTAAACGGTAGGTGCAATATTTGTCCCTACGGACATTATCAGGTTTTTTTTTAAAAAAAAGGGCTGCCTGTTTTTTCCTCGCTCTGTGCACAATAATATATACATCATATATGAAAGTAATCAACAAGCAGAATATATACCGCAGTATTCATAATCAACATCTCACGCATAATATATAAAAGAAATCAACAAGCAGAATGCGATATCAATCTAAATCAATATGAACACGCAAACACCACCAATATCGTCCAAAATATATACAATATGTATCATATAGGTAAATACATGTTTAAAATATAAAAATCAAAAAGCTACCCTAGCTCGGTCTAACTCCACCTCTGATAATCGCCGTAATCTGGCGCACCTGCTCCTCGGATAAACCCTGAGTCAACAACTCGAGCAATGTGGACGGTGCGGGAGTCTAAGCGGGTTGTGGAGCTGTAGGAGAGGTCTGCGCAACCGCAGCCGAGGTAGTGGCTTGCGGAGCCGCAGCTGCGGGAGTCTGAGCGGGCTGTGGAGCTGTAGGGGTGGTCTGCGCAACCGCAGTCGAGGTAGTGGCTTGCGGAGCCGCAGTCAAAGAAGATGCATGTGGAGCCTCAGCCGAAGTACCATGTCGCCTCTGTTCAGTTTTGCGTGTAATAAACGAGTAAGAACTGTGTATTAGTCGAATTCGTATCATTATCAGTTTATTGCCAAACCCCAATCTATGAATACTTAGGGACTTAGGCCTCGTTTGGATATCTAGTTTGGAAAACCGTGGTTTATTTTAATTAGATAGTTCTATGTATGTATGATTAATCAAAGCTAAGTCTACAACCAAATAAGCTCAGGCTACGTACTAATATTGGATATGTTGCTATCTATAATATGACATAATATTTTACTATTAAGTAGTATACATATCATCATCTCCTTCAACTCCTGGACGGTGGCCTTCAAGGTGTCAAGTTCTTGCTCTAGACGTCGCTCACGGGAGATAGAGGAAGTAACCGCCGGAGTGGAGTCCAACCTCATATGGGCCCTGCTAGGACCCAGTCCCCGGCCTCTCTCCCAACCTCCGTGGTGCCCTCCATGTGCGGCGTCTAGGACTGGGGTCAGCAACATCGGATCGTTCTGTCCAGTAAAATCGATCCCCGATGCCTCCGCATGCTCAACCACTCGCTTCTACACCCACATTAACCAGTAAAATATAAGTATATCATTTAAATTTGAACTTTTCAAAACAAAAATTTCAAATATGGGTTGAATAAATATTAACACTTACGCAATACTCCTGGATAGCGGTGTCGGGGTATCGAAGCTCGCCCGTGGCGGGATCAGTCGAGGTGCCGTGGATGGCAAGATACGCGGACATCACACTCGGTGTAACACCCTACACCAGGGTCTGAGCTCTCTGCAATTCACAAAAAAATTACATATATTAGAAAATAACTCTTAATATTACATTATATCACAGTAGGTCTATTGTAATTTACTGATAACTCCATGGCATGAGTAATATTTCTCGAGCCACCTGTATAAGTGGGGCGATCCCTTTTCGCCGACTTTCTATTCTCTTTATTTTGATCGGCCTGTTTCTGCACAACACATTCAGATTTAGTTTTCTAATTAAGCAACGAAAAAAATAAATTATATACAAAACAATGAATTACATTTAAAATACATACATGTTTACGCTGAGAGTCGAAATATTGGCACAATAGAGGCCATGTATCTACGTCGACCCTCGCAAAGGCCAGAATATGTAGGAGGGCCGCTCTCTCTTCCTCGGGGGTCGCCATCCACAGGGAATAGCAGTCGATCTTCAGCTCGTTCCTATTGTATCAGACCTTCGATTGCATGTTCTTCATCAGGCCATGGTACAGAGCCTGAAGATCGAGCACCCTCCCAGGATGATCAGGGTCGGGTACAGGCTGAAAATCGTAATCCAACTGCAAATACAAAAAAAACAATGTTATTAAATTGCAAGTGTTAATAATAAATATATTGGATAAATCAAATGAAAATATATATTAATACCCGAGCCTGATCCCAGAAGAAGGCGAATGAGCGCCGGTGCTGGTCGCCCCACTCAACGTGAAGTGGATACTTCTTCACGAGGCAGCTTTCATCCCCCATATATTGGCCGAAGCTCTCGGCATAATCGCCGGTATAGCGATAATCAGGGGTAAAGAAGAGGGGGAATGCTGCCTCCCCCCTAGCTCTGTCGGGCCTCAGCCTGTGGGACCGATTCGGGCCTCGAGTCCCCCTCTCGGGATGGGGATGCCCTGCGTCTACAAGAAATATCAAGACAATCAATATTAAGACAAAGTGGTATTAAGAAATCAAGGTTTAACGAAAATTGAAGTGTGATATATACCTCCGGCGACAGAAGCATGAGCCTTGGCCCGGGCAGCAGCACGAGCAGGACTGTTCCCCTCCAAAAGACGGCGCGACTGACGTCTTGCCTGAGATTCGGGGAAGATGCTAATTGGTGCTATCCGTCTACCTCTCCGAAAATGCCAAGTTGATTTATGGCACCATGTATCGAAGGTTTAAACGGATGCGTCCGATGTAGCAGACTTTGTCAGATTCCCCATCGCTTGAGGGGTTTTTGATTGTGGGGACGCTCTTCCCTACAGGCGCAAGCCCCTGCAGTTAATTACGCTACCGCATCGCGGTAACAACTTTCTCCTTCTCCAGATGGTCACTTCGTGTCGTGGATGTTTGTTTTGTGTTTGGTTGCCCGTGGATTGTATACGGAGACTGAGCTATGTCGTCGCCCGTAGGGCGTGGACTAGTCCAAATCCGTATTATCTTAGATTTGGGTTTGGGGGTTGTGTTTAAGGATACGTTAGCCTCGTTTGAGACTAAGATCGACTCAAACGTTTGTTAAGGATACGTTAGTCTAGTTTTAGACTAAGATCAACTTAACGGGATCGTTTAGATCCGACAAGAGAGCGATTAGGGGAGCCCTGTTGTTTAGTTTAGTGACGTTGCGGCCAATAGGTAGTTTAAGGACATTGCGGTCCATTGTTAGTTTTAAGACGTTGCGGTCAAGGTTTAGGACGTCGTAGTCCGTGGATTTAAGGACTCCACAGTCCGATGTTAGTTTTAAGACATCACGGTCAAGGTTAAGGACGTTATAGTCCGTTGTTAGTTTTAAGACATTCCGGTCAAGGTTAAGGACGTCGTAGTCTGTGGATTTAAGGACTCCACAGTCCGATGTTAGTTTTAAGACATTACGGTCAAGGTTAAGGACCTCATAGTCCATGAGTTTAAGGACCCCACAGTCCGTATCAATGTATGTGGTTATCGGGACCCGTCACCTCTTTGAAGACGTTGAGGAATTACAACGACAAGTATCAAAGGAGTGAAGAGATGTACCCTTACACCAAGGTAGATTAAGTGATCTGTAGTCCAATTTGGAAACTAAGATCAATTATTATATTATGAGCCTATTGGCCCAGTTGAATTTGAATTGAGAACTTATGGCCATCTTGGGCTAAGTCCAATTGTGTTTGGGATATTGGCCCTCTGTTGATTCATTAAAGGAGAGGCTTTGCCTCTGGAAACTTAGCCAATTGGGCTAGTGTTAAACACTAGAGACCAACAGTGTTGAACACTGGGAATAAGGTTGACAAGTTAGTGTTAAACACTTAAAGATAATCGGTGTTGAACACTGTAAACAGAGTTTTCAAATTAGTGTTAAACACTAAGCAAATCCAAATTAGTGTTAAACACTAAGAAAATCAGTGTTAAACACCGCAAATAGAGTTTTCCAAATTAGTGTTAAACACTGAGAAAAATCAGTGTTAAACATTGGATACAGAGGTTTCAATTTAGTGTTGAACACTAAGGCAAGAGGGGTCACGTGGTCACACGTGAGAGCGCCCTGCTTCCCTTTATTTTGTTCTATAGATAAGTGTTTAACACTTTTAGTCCTGAAAGCCATCACGTGCGGGCACGTGATGGGAGCTCATGCTCTGGTTTATTAGAATACTCATTAGGGGTCACGTGGTGACACGTGAGGGCGCCCCAGAGTCTCTGTTTATTTTGCTTTTTCTTTATGTGCTTCAGAGGTCACGTGGGGGCGTTGCCTCAAAACTCTCTTTTATATATCTTCACAGGAGTCGCGTGGTAACACGTGAGGTACCTACTTCAGAGTTTTATTCTGTGGGTCTTTGCAAGGGTCACGTGGTAGCACGTGACTCTGCATGTTTTAAAGTTCTGTTCATAGGGTTAAACCTTAAACTTTAGAGGAATTAAATTCCTGTTTTCTTCTGAAGAATTATATTCTTAATAGGGTTAAACCCTAGTTTCTTTTCTTAAAGGAATTAAATTCCTGTGAGTTTGAGAGAATTATATATATTCTCAGTTAGGGTTAAACTCTAGTTCTGTTAATTTTGAAGGAATTAAATTCCTATAACATAGGGTTAAACCCTAACTTTATCTCAAAGGAATTGAATTCCTATCATTTTGTGAGAATTAAATTCTCTAAACTCAGTTCCTCCTCTGTGTTTTGGATCTGCATGGCAGGATCTCAACCCAATGAGAATTAAATTCTCAATTCATGGGGAGATGTGCACTTTGCAGATCCTCGACCAGAGAAAAAACTAAGTTCTTTTTTATATAAGAGTTAAACTCTTTTGAGAATTAAATTCTTCTTTGAAACCTCCCTTTTCCTTTCTTACCTAAGGTTTTCCTTTTTGCAGAGAATCGAAGGCTCTATCTCTCTCTATATATATATATCAGAAAAAGATCCAAAGGTCTCAAGGTTTCAGAAAAAAGTTTTAGAAAAAGGTCTTCGAAAAGGGTCCCTCTCTTCTTTTCTTGGCTCCTATTTATAGGAGAAGGAAGAGAATCAATCTGCTTAGTAAATCTCTCATTGAGAGATTTGATTTGTATGTTGAGAGATTTGATTTATATTTATCATTAATCGGGCCTTTAGATTGTTAAGTGAATTTTATTCACCATTGGATTTTAAATCCAAAGATATCCCTTCGTTATCTCGGTTAGATTTTGGGGGGGGGGAATCTTTCTAAGTCCAAGATTTTTCCATAAATTGGTGATATTTAATCACCTTTAGATTTTTAATCCAACGGTTCCAAATAATCATTCTCTATTTTGGAAAGATTTGAATGATCTCTTCTCAGAATTTAATTCTGTTAAATAATAAGGCTTTTAAAGCTGGTCACGTGTGGCCATGTGACCCCTGGTCACGTGTAGGCACGTGACCCCTGGAATGGGCTTCTCTTCTTCTGCGCTCTGTTCTCTGGCCGCTGCTCAGCCGTCACATGCTAACACGTGACCACTGGTCACGTGTGAGCACGCGACCTTTTCTGGAGCTTTTTCTCGAATGAGCTTTGTGCCGCTGCTTTAAACATCATGAGCCAACACGTGACCACTGGTCACGTGTGAGCACGTGATGCCCCTTCTGAGTCCTTTCCTGATTTTTAATCAGGGAACAAATGCCCCCACAGCGTTGTTCTCACGTGTCTGCACGTGAGTGCAACGCTGTCACTTTTGTGACCGTCGGATCTGCTTTGGGAGTAGGGTAGATGAAACGTTTTCCATCCCATCCTATAAATGCTCATGTCTTTTCAGAAGATCCTCCACTTTGCTCATCTTCCTCCTTGCATACTTTTCTTTCTGAAAATTTAATTCTCCTTTCCAGAGCTTAGTCCTCTGCCTTGAACAATTTTCAGAGTTTAACTCTGTTCAAAAAGAATTCTTTTCTTCAGGTAATGCTCTCGAACGAACGATGAACTCTCACGTCCTTCTGGATTTAAATCCATAGCAAGGGTTTCACCCCTTTAAATATGAACCCATTTTTCCTTTAAGTTTTTCAACCGAAATATGAAACCATTTAATCTTCAACAGTAAATCTCTTTAGGGTTCATCTGATCCTTCAGGGAGATGATGATGTTGGTTCAAATCCATGGAGTTTAACTCCGTTCACAGAAAAAATGTTTCTGGGAATTTAATTCCCCTTTTCAAAAGGAATTTAATTCCTGTGGAGAACTAAGTTCTTCCCATAGAGGCTTCTTAGGGTTTTCTTGCCCTATGTTGTCCTTCTGTAATCAATGAAGAAGAAAAGGGTTTGTAATAGATTCTCATAATTTTTTTTTCAGGTATCATGGACGCCCATATGTACGATCTTGACGAAATCATTTCTTATGAGAATATTCGTGCGCTGGGCCGTAGGCAGAACCAGGAGTTCAGCAATGCTCAATGTGCTGAGATCATGAGCTGCTTCGATGAGTATAACCATCGGCTACTCCCCCGTCGCTCTTCTCTTCTGAAACTCATCGTGTTGACGATTTGGGAGGCGCTTCCTCTTTTCTGCACTGGTGTACCTCTCAGGGCATTGGATGCTGCTGAGGATAAGATACATTCGGTGTATCTGATGAGCCTAATCTCAAAGAGAAGGCGAGACAACCTCATCGATCTCTTGCACCAGGCTTTTCAGCAGTCGGCCATACTTGCTGCCTATCGGAGGGTAGAAGACATTCGTGAGGATCCCGACGTTTGTGACCGCGAAAGAAAACATACTCGAATGGTTCAAAATGCTTGGAGGATCTTGGACAAAGTCAAGTTTGAGTTTCTCAATCCGTGCCCCGCGTCTGAGCTCTTGCCATGTAATCGTTTTCTTTTCATTTTGTATGAACTTCTTAAAGCATGAATGATAAGTTTTATCGTGCCCTTTTGTGTTTGCATGCCCTTTTGTGGGATTTTTTCATTTTTCTATTGTTACTGTTGATGTTTTTAACGTGCAGGGTGTGATTCCATTTTTTAATACACGTCAAGTTTGGGGCTCACGTGCTCCGCACGTGGGGTCCTTTTGATGGGGCTGTTCAATTTTTATGCCATATTTTTAGTGCACAACATCAGATGCAGAAAAGGAGCCTTGGAAATAGTTCCATCTCCTTGATTTCCAATGCCTTCCCCTTTTTTGGCCTTGGAAATAGCTTCACCATGCAAGATTTTCCGTGCGCGGCACTTAATGCCCCTCTTTATATCCTGGGGTCATGGCCTTCTTTTCTCTTTATATCCTTGTGGTCATCATCTTGAGCCTTTAATTCTTCCTGAACCCCAAATATGTCTTGAAGTTGATGATAATGGTATACCCGAAGATCAGACCGAAATACAACATCCATCTTCCACATCTGGTTCAGCAACACTCGACATACCAATTTGTTTACCCATTTCACCTTTTACTTTCTCCGGTTCTTCTTCTGTTCCTATAGTTTCAGTGAGTTTTGATAAATCACAATCCGTTAATTCAAGTTCAATAATACCAGAAATTCAACTTGATTTGGATATTTTTGAAAATGAGGTAGATGAGTTTTTCGAGTCCTCTACCTCAATGATTTTTGATGAATCGAGTAGAATAAATTCTGGCACAAAACTCTTTGACAGCAAAATGTTCAATCACACAATCGATAAAAGTTTTGAAGAACTTTTTACTGACGAACTTGAATTTTTAAACAATACGGATTTTGTGATTGATCAATCTCCACCTATAGAGGTTGGACCATCACCATTCCTTCTTCCTAATCATTCACATTCATCCTCATTCTTTCTTTTCTCTAATTTCAAACCCTTTCCAGACCACCTCTTATCCCTTCCCTATTTTTTCTTGACTCGATACAACACATTCTTCCACCAACCTATACGCTATACCGATAAAACCTTTGAATGGTTGGTGTTAACTTTTGGTCTTTGTAAAGCTTTATTTTGATCAAAAGACTTACCCCCTCTTAAAATACTTCGTATTGTCTAACTCATGTTTGAGGGGGGGTATATTTTTGGCTCTTGAACATAACTTTTGTCCTCAAATTTGTGAGCCAAAAATAAGTTTGGGGGATGATTTTCACTTTCATATATTGTTGCCCCCATTAATAATTTCCTCCCAAGTCTACAGGTTTTTTTGCTTAATGGATGACATCAGTGAGGACACTGCTGTAAACAGGTTTGGAGGAGGTTTGTGCTTATTTACACATCAAGTTGCATCATATTTTGCATAAGCACAAATTTTCAAAAATTTTAAAATTAAAAAAAAAAATTTATAACAAAAGAGTAGAAAGTAAAAAATTACATCCAAAAGATAGGAGTAGTTTAAAAAAACCAAGAAAATTAGAAGTTTTCTTAAACGAACTAGTAATAAGTAGTTATGAGCTGTTGTCCCAAGGGTTAGTAAGATGAAGGAAGTCACTAATCTGAGGATAAAAATAAGTCTGAAAAATAGTTTCTATTCTGGAAGCCGAACATTTGAATGTTGATACCCTACTATATGCACTTACACGCGTCTTGAAACTCGGGATAGTAGAGGATACCTTGAAATGCTCTTGTCTAAAAGCCAAAGTATGAAGGAAATAAAAGAAAATGAAGAAAATATAAAAATGGTGAAAAGAAAAAAATGAACACTGGTTTTGTTATCGCCAAGGCAGCAATAAAAAAAATATAGCGAGGGTGCCTCGTCACCTAGTGCCCTAAGGCCAACTGGTCTGGGAGTCACTGCTAAGCCTTAGGTGGTGCAAGACGAGGAAAATATTATCACCTAATCAGCAAGCACATGAGTAATCGGTCGGTTAGTACCTCAAGAAGTATTAACGGTCGCATGAAAATGTGTGAGCAAATCTAAAAATTCATCAAGTTAAAAAGTGCTGAGGTAGATGGACAAGAGTATGATAGCTTGAATTGAATTCTCCGAGTGTAGGGATGTCCATTTTATACACGTAGGGGTATATGATTGATGTTTGGATGAAAGGTAGGAATGAAGAATAAAGACGATGTTTTATTGAGGGATGATGTGATTTCTAACATCTTTTCGTGACTATTAAGATAGGGCTCATAACAATTGAAAAGCTAGTGTAGTTGGAAACTCTTATTTTCAAAGTCTTTCTTTTATGGTTCTTATCTTTATATGTAAATTTCACCATCTCTCTTTTATTATAGGATTTTGTGGGTGTAATCCGCTGAAAACCCTCAGGAGACAACACTCCTCCTACTAGGGACACCTAGAGGTTTAACGGCTTGTTGCACGTGCTCAGTGCAATCGTGTTGCCTACGAAAGTGTGCTTAGTTTTCTCCTTTCTTTTTCTCCTTCTCTTGAATAAACTAGTTTGCTCGGGACGATCAAAGATAAGTTTGGGGGTATTTGTTCAGTTGATAAAACTGCACATTTAATATGAGATTTTTCCTACTATTATTATATAATAAAATGTGTTTATTATAATATATGATACATATGAGGGTTTATATGTAAAAATACTATTTTCATGTGTTTATATATTATAAATAACATTTTGTAGGAAAAAGTAAGCATATAATATCCATGTAACATTTGGCCCATTTAAATATGCTTACCTTATTAATACCTTTGACCAATTCTTAATGGTTAAGTTAATATCTCAAAAAAAAAACTCTACTAATATTGTTTGTTGAGTTATTGTGCAGAATTTTCAGGGCTGAAATCAAGGAAATCAAAGTTGGCAAATCAAATCTACCAAAGATATTCAAGAAACTAATTCTGGTAGAAATGTAGAAAAGATTTTCAAAGTCTACATACTCAAAAGATTACCAAGTGTTACAGATATGAAGCTACAAAAATTAGAGGCCATGATCTCACCAAAAGGGGGCGGATCCGCGGCCAAACCTATCCAATGGCCGCGGTTCCGCCGCGGATTTAAAGAGTTGAGATATGGGATTGTGGTGGTTAGGATCCTAACAACTAGTTTCCATATTAGGAAACTAGGGTTTTAGCTCTGTGACTATAAATAAGGACCGAGAGCCTCTTTGAAAAATGATCAAGTCGACGCGATCACGAAGTCTAAGACGGCTCACGCATCCAGGCTGATCATCAACTGTTCGTCTACCTCCTTGGAAGAGATCGAGAAGCAAACTAGTATTTGTAATCATTTTCTAAGGGATCAAAGTGTAATGAATATTGTTGATTAATAAAGGTAGTTCTTTTTCTTATTCTATTTCTTCGTAGTTTAATTAAGCATTTTCTCTCCATCTCTCTTTCTCCCAACATGCGCGAGTAATTCTTCGCTTGTTAGGGTTCGTAGGATTAGGGTAGGCTAATGGATGGTGAACATCTCTAAACTCTTTTTAAGTCCTATAAAGTTTATGCACTTTATCAAAAGAATCATTAACATCCTAATCGGGCGCGCTACCAATTTATTGCTAGTCTCGACCGCGATTAGAGATTAGATTAATGATTGTTTTGGTAGAGGCTAGATATGAACGGAGTTCCGTGTCGAGATAAGGGTTAAGAATGAGATTCATTTTCCCTCCAGAAACCTTAATCTACACGCATCACCGTCGTTCTAGTTTTAAATCCATTAAAGGATAAAAAGGGTAACTTTTAATTAATCATCCATAACTACTAAATCCTAACGAACCCTACAAGCCCCCTTTTATATTAAACTTACATCCATAATTAATCTAGATCTATATTTTGCATTCTTGTTTAACGTAGATCTAGAAACTATTTCCACCATTCTTTATTCTTTCCCTACTCTTTTTCAACACATCTAAAGTAAGAGTAAAAGGTTCCACGTTTCCCAGAGGACGACCCGTACTCACCTCGGTCTAGCTACACGCGACACCGTTCTGATTGCGGTTACACTACAAACACACTCTTTCGTAACAATCAAATGGCACCGTTGCCGGGGATACGTGCGTAATTTTTTATTTTTACTATTTGTGTTGAATTCTTATACGATCTATATCATAATAAAACAAAACTGCAAGTTGCATATTTAACGATTTGTGTGTGAATTTTGCGAGGGAATCTGGAGTCACGGACTTGAGGAAACAGGAGATCTAGGGTTTCACATTTCTCTGGTATCTTTCTTAACTCCTTCTCTCTCCTCTCAAATCCAATAAAATCTATTTTCTGCAGGATTCTTTTCAAAATAGCGCCGCTCAAAAATCTTTTTGCAAAAGTTTTGTGATTGGTTTCGTTGTGCATATTTTAATATGGACTTTAAGGGGCAAAGACCAAATCAAGATTAGGTGGGGATTTTATCACCCTTCCTAAGCCCCACAAATCACAAACTGAGCATATAGATCAACCCTTCATTAATTTAAAAAATATCTAGACCAGACTCTAAGGACTGTCGCGCTCAATAAGGACAGAGGAAGGTCGTGGGTAATCTATCGTTTATCCGCATTATTTTTGTAGTGTCTAGGCAAGTGTGTCAAAGGCCAGTGGTTTTTAATTAGGCCCACTATTGTGGTTCCTTCCCACTTACCTGGCACTTACCTGGCTACAAGGGTAGTACGGAGGCGGTAGAGGATTGATCCTGCGGCTTGTCCTTTGGAAGTCTAGGAGCGGTCTAGAGACTGGACCTAGGTAACCTTAGTTCTAGGGTTGTTTGTGCATTTTTGTGTGATTTGTCTAAATCCGTCATTTTTCAAAACAAACCAATTATTTTCTCCCCTTCCCCCTTCTTCTCTTCTTATAATGGGTGACCTAAACAGAAGAACACTTGCCGAGCTTTGTTGTCCACAACCAGATATCTCTTGTTTTCGTAATCCCTTCGGTATACTGTCCGGTTCTTCCATGTCCTTAAGAGATCATATAGAACAAGAGGGAAGAAATAGTTGGCCACCTCAGTCTAGGTCTTATCAACCGTATCCTAATCCTACACCTGTTTCAGTTCATACCCAGAGTGAGGAAGCTCCTAGACGAATGTCCATTGCTGAGCACATAGCTAGGTCTAGAGGCCAAAGTTTCAACCCGGACCAATATCAACCATCACCTCCACTTTCCAAAGAAGTGTTTGTTAGCCAACCGACCAACCCATATCAATATTCTTCTTATCATAATATTGATCCTACTCCTACCCAATTTTCGCAACCATTCTATTCCTATCAATCCAATCCAACTTTTCCACCTTCTCTAGACAGTTCTTCTAATCAGTCATTTGGGAGTTTTAATTATCCACAGGAATTTAAATCTTATACCGAAACCCCTTATCAACCAAAGTCTAGTCTTGAGCGAAAATTAGAAGAAGGTATAGTGATGATGAACCGCATTAGAGAGGAATGGAAGGAAAGCATGGCTAAATATGAAAGGGCAACGAGTTCCGAACCAGCTCAAAATTTTTCAGTATATAATACGGGCATCGGACAAAATGAGAATTTGGGTAGAGAGACAGAATTATACACCCTTCCTAATCAAACCTCCCCATTCCAAACTGAAATGCACAACTCCAGTTTCATAGATTCATCAAGTACAATGTCTGATAAGTTGTGTGACTTTGTAGTGTTTGATTTACCCTACTGTGAAGGGTCCATTTCAAGTGAAACCACACCCAACCCTTGTGATCTCTACACCTCCACTCTTGAACCAAAACTGATTGAAAACAATATTTTTGATGAGGTGTTTGAGAATTTTAACCTTCACTTGAATGAGGTGATTGACGTTGGGGATATATTGATTGATGAACCCGAAATTTTGGATGATTTTGTCCCACCAAGTCATCAAATCCTTTCGCTTCCTTGTGGTCATCATCTTGAGCCTTTAATTCTTCCTGAACCCCAAATATGTCTTGAAGTTGATGATAATGGTATACCCGAAGATCAGACCGAAATACAACCTCCATCTTCCACATCTGGTTCAGCAACACTCGACATACCAATTTGTTTACCCATTTCACCTTCTACTTTCTCCGGTTCTTCTTCTGTTCCTATAGTTTCAGTGAGTTTTGATAAATCACAATCCGTTAATTCAAGTTCAATAATACCAGAAATTCAACTTGATTTGGATATTTTTGAAAATGAGGTAGATGAGTTTTTCGAGTCCTCTACCTCAATGATTTTTGATGAATCGAGTAGAATAAATTCTGGTACAAAACTCTTTGACAGCAAAATGTTCAATCACACCATCGATAAAAGTTTTGAAGAACTTTTTACTGACGAACTTGAATTTTTAAACAATACGGATTTTGTGATTGATCAATCTCCACCAATAGAGGTTGGACCATCACCATTCCTTCTTCCTAATCATTCACATTCATCCTCATTCTTTCTTTTCTCTAATTTCAAACCCTTTCCATATCACCTCTTATCCTTTCCCTATTTTTTCTTGACTCGATACAACACATTCTTCTACCAACCTATACGCTATATTGATAAAACCTTTGAATGGTTGGTGTTAACTTTTGGTCTTTGTAAAGCTTTATTTTGATCAAAAGACTTACCCCCTTTTAAAATACTTCGTATTGTCTAACTCATGTTTGAGGGGGGGTATATTTTTGGCTCTTGAACATAACTTTTGTCCTCAAATTTGTGAGCCAAAAATAAGTTTGGGGGAGGATTTTCACTTTCATATATTGTTGCCCCCATTAATAATTTCCTCCCAAGTCTACAGGTTTTTTTGCTTAATGGATGACATCAGTGAGGACACTGCTGTAAACAGGTTTGGGGGAGGTTTGTGCTTATTTACACATCAAGTTGCATCATATTTTGCATAAGCACAAATTTTCAAAAATTTTAAAATTAAAAAAAAAAATTTATAACAAAAGAGTAGAAAGTGAAAAATTACATCCAAAAGATAAGAATAGTTTAAGTAAACCAAGAAAATTAGAAGTTTTCTTAAACGGACTAGTAATAAGTAGTTATGAGCTGTTGTCCCAAGGGTTAGTAAGATGAAGGAAGTCACTAATCTGAGGATAAAAATAAGTCTGAAAAATAGTTTCTATTCTGGAAGCCGAACATTTGAATGTTGATACCCTACTATATGCACTTACACGCGTCTTGAAACTCGGGATAGTAGAGGATACCTTGAAATGCTCTTGTCTAAAAGCCAAAGTATGAAGGAAATAAAAGAAAATGAAGAAAATATAAAAATGGTGAAAAGAAAAAAATGAACACTGGTTTTGTTATCGCCAAGGCAGCAATAAAAAAATATAGCGAGGGTGCCTCGTCACCTAGTGCCCTAAGGCCAACTGGACTGGGAGTCACTGCTAAGCTTTAGGTGGTGCAAGACGAGGAAAATATTATCACCTAATCAGCAAGCACATGAGTAATCGGTCAGTTAGTACCTCAAGAAGTATTAACGGTCGCATGAAAATGTGTGAGCAAATCTAAATATTCATCAAGTTAAAAAGTGCTGAGGTAGATGGACAAGAGTATGATAGCTTGAATTGAATTCTCCGAGTGTAGGGATGTCCATTTCATACACGTAGGGGTATATGATTGATGTTTGGATGAAAGGTAGGAATGAAGAATAAAGACGATGTTTTATTGAGAGATGATGTGATTTCTAACATCTTTTCGTGACTATTAAGATAGGGCTCATAACAACTGAAAAGCTAGTGTAGTTGGAAACTCTTATTTTCAAAGTCTTTCTTTTATGGTTCTTATCTTTATATGTAAATTTCACCATCTCTCTTTTATTATAGGATTTTGTGGGTGTAATCCGCTGAAAACCCTCAGGAGACAACACTCCTCCTACTAGGGACACCTAGAGGTTTAACGGCTTGTTGCACGTGCTCAGTGCAATCGTGTTGCCTACGAAAGTGTGCTTAGTTTTCTCCTTTCTTTTTCTCCTTCTTTTGAATAAACTAGTTTGCTCGGGACGATCAAAGATAAGTTTGGGGGTATTTGTTCAGTTGATAAAACTGCACATTTAATATGACATTTTTCCTACTATTATTATATAATAAAAGGTGTTTATTATAATATATGATACATATGAGGGTTTATCTGTAAAAATACTATTTTCATGTGTTTATATATTATAAATAACATTTTGTAGGAAAAAGTAAGCATATAATATACATGTAATATTTGGCCCATTTAAATATGCTTACCTTATTAATACCTTTGACCAATTCTTAATGGTTAAGTTAATATCTCAATAAAAAAAACTCTACTAATATTATTTGTTGAGTTATTGTGCAGAATTTTCAGGGCTGAAATCAAGGAAATCAAAGTTGGCAAATCAAATCTACCAAAGATATTCAAGAAACTAATTCTGGTAGAAATGTAGAAAAGATTTTCAAAGTCTACATACTCAAAAGATTACCAAGTGTTACAGATATGAAGCTACAAAAATTAGAGGCCATGATCTCACCAAAAGGGGGCGGATCCGCGGCCAAACCTATCCAATGGCCGCGGTTCCGCCGCGGATTTAAAGAGTTGAGATATGGGATTGTGGTGGTTAGGATCCTAACAACTAGTTTCCATATTAGGAAACTAGGGTTTTGGCTCTGTGACTATAAATAAGGACCGAGAGCCTCTTTGAAAAATGATCAAGTCGACGCGATCACGAAGTCCAAGACGGCTCACGCATCCAGGCTGATCATCAACTGTTCGTCTACCTCCTTGGAAGAGATCGAGAAGCAAACTAGTATTTGTAATCATTTTCTAAGGGATCAAAGTGTAATGAATATTGTTGATTAATAAAGGTAGTTCTTCTTCTTATTCTATTTCTTCGTAGTTTAATTAAGCATTTTCTCTCCATCTCTCTTTCTCCCAACATGCGCGAGTAATTTTTCGCTTGTTAGGGTTCGTAGGATTAGGGTAGGCTAATGGATGATGAACATCTCTAAACTCTTTTTAAGTCCTATAAAGTTTATGAACTTTATCAAAAGAATCATTAACATCCTAATCGGGCACGCTACCAATTTATTGCTAGTCTCGACCGCGATTAGAGATTAGATTAATGATTGTTTTGGTAGAGGCTAGATATGAACGGAGTTCCGTGTCGAGATAAGGGTTAAGAATGGGATTCATTTTCCCTCCAGAAACCCTAATCTACACGCATCACCGTCGTTCTAGTTTTAAATCCATTAAAGGATAAAAAGGATAACTTTTAATTAATCATCCATAACTACTAAATCCTAACGAACCCTACAAGCCCCCTTTTATATTAAACTTACATCCATAATTAATCTAGATCTATATTTTGCATTCTTGTTTAACGTAGATCTAGAAACTATTTCCACCATTCTTTATTCTTTCCTCACTCTTTTTCAACACATCTAAAGTAAGAGTAAAAGGTTCCACGTTTCCCAGAGGACGACCCGTACTCACCTCGGTCTAGCTACACACGACACCGTTCTGATTGCGGTTACACTACAAACACACTCTTTCGTAACAATCAAGGATCCCGTAGGTGTAAGTTCTTCTTAAGAGTCGTGAGGATTCTTAAGCGGGTTCTCCCTTGGGAGTCGTAAGGATCTCACAAGAGAGTTTTCTTCCTTGCAGGTCGTGAGGACCCACAAGTGCTGAGTGCGGTCGCCCTTATCCGTATTTCACGGGGTCAGGGGTTGCTTTGGGATGTTCTCCAGGGTACCGTAGTTTAAAGACATCGCGGTCAAGGTTAAGGACCTCATAGTCCGTGGGTTTAAGGACTCCACAGTCCAACGTTAGTTTTAAGACATCACGGTCAAGGTTAAGGACCTCATAGTCCGTGGATTTAAGGACCACACAGTCCGATGTTAGTTTTAAGACATCACGGTCAAGGTTAAGAACCTCATAGTCCGTGGGTTTAAGGACTCCACAGTCCAATGTTAGTTTTAAGACATCACGGTCAAGGTTAAGGACCTCATAGTCCGTGGGTTTAAGGACTCCATATGCCAATGTTAGTTTTAAGACATCACGGTCAAAGTTAAGGACCTCATAGTCCGTGGGTTTAAGGACTCCACAGTCCAATGTTAGTTTTAAGACATCACGATCAAGGTTAAGGACCTCATAGTCCGTGGGTTTAAGGACTCCACAGTCCGCGAAATGTGTGGTTACCGGGACCCGTCACCTCTTTGAAGACGTTGAGGAATTACAACGCCAGATATCAAAGGAGTGAAGAGATGTACCCTTTAACCATGGTAAAATCAGTCTAGAATCATCGTGGTTGGTCGTTAGTTTTAAGACATTACGGTCGAGGTTAAGGACATCATAGTCCATGGATTTTAAGAACTCCACAGTCCGGTGTTTGCTCTGGATGCTTCACACGGGTTCACGGTCGTGCTTGGCGAGGACCAGGCTCCGCTCTGGGCGTTTTCCGTGGGGTCAAAGAGTGACGTTATCCGCGTTCCACGTAACCAGGAATTTTGCACTAGATGCTTCACACGGGTTCACTGCCGTGCTCCGCGAGGACTAGGCTTCGCTCTGGATGCTTCACACGGGTTCACTGCCGTGCTCTGCGAGGACCAGGATCCGCTCTGAACGTTTTCCACGGGGTCAAAGAGTGACGTTATCCGCGTTCCACGTAACCAGGAATTTTGCATTAGATGCTTCACACGGGTTCACTGCCGTGCTCGGCGAGGACTAGGCTCCGCTCTGGATGCTTCATACGGGTTCACTGCCGTGCTCTGCGAGGACCGGGATCCGCTCTGGACGTTTTCCACGGGGTCAAAGAGTGACGTTATCCGCGTTCTACGTAACCAGGAATTTTGCACTAGATGCTTCACACGGGTTCACTGCCATGCTCGGCGAGGACTAGGCTCCGCTCTGGATGCTTTACACGGGTTCACTGCCGTGCTCTGCGAGGACCAGGATCCGCTCTGAACGTTTTCCACGGGGTCAAAGAGTGACGTTATCCGCGTTCCATGTAACCAGGAATTTTGCACTAGATGCTTCACACGGGTTCACTGCCGTGCTCGGTGAGGACTAGGCTCCGCTCTGGATGCTTCACACGGGTTCACTGCCGTGCTCTGCGAGGACTAGGATCCGCTCTGGACGTTTTCCACGGGGTCAAAGAGTGACGTTATCCGCGTTCCACGTAACCAGGAATTTTGCACTAGATGCTTCACACGGGTTCACTGCCGTGCTCGGCGAGGACTAGGCTCCGCTCTGGATGCTTTACATGGGTTCACTGCCGTGCTCTGCGAGGACCAGGATCCGCTCTGAACGTTTTCCACGGGGTCAAAGAGTGACGTTATCCGCGTTCCACGTAACCAAGAATTTTGCTGATTGTATTCGCATTTCACGGAGTTGGGATTTGACTCTCGGTCATCTGTACACCGTCGAGTCATGGAACTGGGAATTGCCGCTGTTCCGCTTTGCTTGATATTGTGTATGCTGCAATGAGACGAACGTCGAGATGATCTCTAAGCTATCTGTGACTCATCGAGATTTGGCTTCTTCTTCTGATGAAACCTGGGAGAGGAGGAGTGCGATTCCTTCTTTGTTTGCGCCCCTGGATTGTATACAGGGATTGATGTAATATCACCTGTAGGGCATAAATTTCATTTTTATTTTATTTCTTTTTCCGCGATGCTCTTATCATTTCAGCTTTTATATCGCGAAGGTCGCGATTGCCCCATCATTTCGGCTATTTTTCGCGGTGCCCAATCATTTCGGCTATTTATTTTATTTTTACTCGCTGCTTTTATTGCGAGTTGCCCCATCATTTCGGCTATTTTTCATGCATACATTTTGACTTGCTTCTTTTTATTGCAAGTTTCCCCATCATTTCTGCTATCTCATATGCACTTTTAGCTCGCTGATTTTTTATCGCGAGTGTAGAACTTGGAGTCTGGTGCCAATCCCAGTATCAGCATCGCTACAACTGGAATATTGCCAGGAGCGAATCATCATTTGCCTCTGTCGATGTTGAACAAAGATGGCTTAATAAACAGGATTAGGGTCCTGTCGACCAAGGCTTTCGACTTCATGAGCCGTAAGGGTCTCACAAAGGTATTTCTCCCTACAAGTCGTGAGGATCTTGTAGGTGTGTTTTCTCCTTGGGAATCATAAGGATTCCTAAGTGCATGTCCTCTTGCAAGTCGTAAAGATCTTACAAAAAGGTTTTCTCCTTATAAGTCGAGAGGACTTACAAGGGTTGTTTGCCATATGAATATATCCCTAGTCACGGATGGGACTTGGTTGGGGAAATGTTTATTCGCGCCCGTGGATTGTATACAAGGGTCAGTATTGAACCACTTGTAGGGCATAAATTGAAGGTTGTGGGGGTTGCTTAAGCACAGGTTTAGGTGTAACAACCGAGTCCAGTTTTACAAACTTCTGTTATCATATGTGTGGTGTGTGGTATTTATTTCATTTATGTTGCTTTGCCTGTTACCAGTTATAGTTTGCACCGACATGTCATATTCTGCATATAACAATTTAAGTCATCTAAAATTAAATTAAAAATACTTGTCATGGCCTGCTTGACACCCCTAACCCTGTGGTAGCGTTCTTGCATCGTGTTCTCGTCCCGTTCAGTGAAACAGACGTGTTTGGACGGCTACGCGCGCGAGCATGCGTCCGTTCTTGGGGGTATGCTTTTTAATTATAAAATACTTCATTTTAATTTTTGGAACCCGTCAATAATTTTCGTATTTCAAATTCAATTTTTTGGACCCCGATCTGGGCGCAATTCTGAAATGCTTTGCATCTCACCAAAATCCTATTTATTTTAAATCTTTTAAGTTTTTCCCTAACAGCCAAGATTCCTATATCCCTCTAAAATTTCTTTTCAGCCAATCACAGATTTTCTTTAAACCAACGATATTATTTTAAAACCTCAGTAAATCTTTTACAAACTTTTTCATAACAACTTTCCCTTCCTCCAATCACAATTCGTTTAACCCCCTGGGCCCCACACGGCAGTCTCCCTTTCTCCTTTCCCCTTCTCTTTCTCTCTCTTCTCTCTCTTTCTCTCTCGCGGGCGCTAGAGGACGAGTTTCTTTCTCCTCTTCTTTCTCTCTCCTCCCGCTCTCTCCCTATCTCTCTCATCTCGCACCCCTTTCTCTCTCATCTCGCGACACTGTAGCGAATCCCGTCACCGCCCTCGAATCCCATCACCTCCCTTCACGTTTTCCCCTCTTCCTCTTTAAAACCCCGCGTCTCCTTCTTTCAAAACCCATCATAGAAAACCCTAGTCTCCTTCCTCCCTCGCCTCTGCCTAACGCCGACGACGCCGTACGAGCCTCGTCGCCCCTCAACTCTCGTCGCAACCGCCTCTACTCTCCCTCCTTCCTCATTCCTCCTCTCGCCGAGCACCCTGCACGCACAGCCATGCACCTGCACGCATCTGCTGTGCACCATGGGATCGCCGCCGGTGATCTTGGTCCGTGTCCCTGGCTTCGAGCACCCCCTCGGTGAGCATGACTTCTTCTTCTTCTTCTTCTCCTCCTTCCTTCTCCTTCTTTCTTTTCTTTTCTTCTTTCAGATCGGTTCTTGATTGCCGATGTTCTCTGCAGCTGTTCGTCGGAGCTCCGTCAACGCAGGCGACGTGCACGACCCCTCTACTGATCAGTGTAAGCTCCCTCTTCTTCATCTTACTTCTCTTCTTTCTTCTTATTCTCCTCTCTTTTCTTCATGCATTCTTATATCCTTAATGTTCACTTTTTGGTGTTTGGCCTGAATTCGACCATGCCGGCGATGATTCCCGGCGTTCCAGCGAGGAACTCTGACCCGTGTGGTTCCACTGTTTGTCGTTCGGACTTATTTCGTGCACCGTGCGCACGTCACGAGATTTCCCCGCCGATGCGTAACGTTCCGTTTTCCGTTTCGCGACCCGTCGAGGCAAGTTAATCTTGCTACATGCTATTTAAATTATTTTATACATATTCTAATACCTGTAGTTTGAATATAGTACCCCATGCATCGTTTTATATCATTTCGATGTCCCGTTTGCATCGGTTTATATTATTTTAGATCTAGAACTTGAAAGGTAATTATTGCATACATGATCACATTTAAATGTTAAATCTCATAACCACAATCATATGTTTAATCACATTGTTGACATAGCCTATGGTATCTTTCTATAGTTTTAATCCATCGGACACTTGTGTGCATTTTAAACCAGGTTTAGCTGTAACTCCATCCAGTGAACCTATTTATAGATTATTGCGTCCCTGGAAATTCTTAATATTGATTAACATGATTTAATGGCCTTGAATGTCATCCTGTATTCATATAATGTTGAAACCGTCTCTGAACCACAACTGATAACTGTACTGCTAATTAATTGAATCTGCTTTATTGTTTAATTCATTGCTTAGATTATGTTATTGATAACCATGCTTGATTACTTATAACCATAACTATGTTAGCTGTTTATGAGCACCCACATGTTATCTCTTACACCCTGGCTTGAATTGTTACACACATATTACTTGACCCGACATGGTACCGTACACTACTTGACTTGACCTGGTGTACCATAGCTTGACCTATTACCTGATCTTGTGTCTAATGCCAAAAAACCTGACATGTAGTCCTCACGGACCATTCCTATTGTCTATCCAGACAAACCTGCTCTTACCTGAACCTGTGTTGGCATTAGTTCTTGATTACGGAATACCTGACTTGACATACACAAATAACTTGGGGTATGGAGAAATCAATGATGAAACCTGACTTGTAACTCGACAGTGTATTACCTTTACCGATCAGTTTTAGAGGCTAGGCCAGCCTTGGGATGCTGCTGCTGACATCATTCATCTGTACATATTTCATGTTTTAGTGCCTAGCGGCATGTCTCGGATTCAGCCCGAGAATCTTGACCGTGGTCCCGGGTATGCACGGGATACTATTGAGTTACATCGATGATTCATCAAATTGATTTCGAAAACCTTAGAGCAGGAAAACCTAATAGAACGGTTTAGTTTACTCACTGCACACTACCATGCACTGCCTGATTTATATTGCTGTTACCCCTGCTTTTCATTCATGTTTATATTTGCATTGCCTGTTACCCTGTTCATATTTTATTACTTGATGACATGACGCGCTGACGTCTGGGTTTTGCATGGCCCAGATTCCGTACCTTTGCTGCAGTCCGAGCAGGAGTACTTCAGCTAGCAGGCTGAGCTGTGAGGTGTTAACAGTAGTTAGTCCTTTTATTTCCTGCATTTTATTCCTGATGTGAGCCCGTATTATGGGACATACATTCCAGTTATTTTGTATTGGATCTTTTGCTTCCGCACTTTTATTATTCTTGACTCATGATATCTTGGCTTATGGACATGTTTTAGATAGTTATATTTTGTTCTTGATATCTCTACTGCCGTAATGTGACTGTAGATGGATACTTCCTACCCACAAGTAGCATGGTTGGCTATGTCACGTGCCCAATTTAGTGTACTCTGGGAAGCGGGGCGTGACATTAGATCTCTGTGACTTAAGACTTTCAAATCCTATGAGCCGTGAGGGTCCCATAAGAGAGTTCTCCTTACAAGTCGTGAGGATCTCGCAAGTGTAATTTCTCCCTAGGAATCGTGAGGACTCCTAAGTGTGTTGCTCCCTTGTGAGTCGTAAGGATCTCACGCGGGTAGTTTCTCCTTACAAGGTCGTGAGGACCCTGCAAGTGTCCTTTAACGAGGTTGCGCCCTTTCGGATTTTCACAAACACTCGCCGGTAGCCCTGCTGTTTTTACTCACGGAGCCCTTTCGGGTTTTCATCCGTGCCCATTTTACTTATGGACATACCGTTTTTTTTTCTTCTTTTTTTTATATCGGCTTTGAGATATTGCAATCCACCGTAGTTTATCAACATCTTGGTCAACAACTAGGTTTAGGACATAGTGGCCCGTCATTAGTTTAAGGACGTTTCGGTCCGTCGTTAGTTTAAGGACGTTTCGGTCCGTCGTTAGTTTAAGGACATTTCGGTCCCTTGTTAGTTTAAGGACATTTCGGTCCGTCGTTGAAGAAGGCCGGTTACTACTCAGAGTTCGGGCTTAGGAAGATAGCGAGCGGGCATAGTCGTCGTCATCTATCATTGACCTAGGCCTTAACCCGTTAAGCGTAGTATTTCTTCAGGAAGCGACCGTTTATTGGCCTGAAAGGTCTTTCACCGTGCATATCCATAAGTAGGTACGCTCCGTCCTGGTAGACCTTATCTATGATGTACGGGCCTTCATAGTTTGGCTCAAATTTTCCCCGCTTGGCACGATTGGGGATCATAGGTCTTTTGACCACTAGCACGAGTTCGCCTTGGCGGAATGTCCTCGGCATGGTCAATCTTTCGTACGAGCGCGTCATCTTTGCTTTGTAGGCCTCCGGATTTTGTTGCGCTATGAGCCGGGTCTCGTCAAGGGCATCAAGCTCTTCAAGCCGAAGGTGAGTATTTTCTTCGTCCGTCAGCTCGTAGTGGACTGCCATGCGTAGAGAGGGTAACTCTATCTCGAGGGGGAGTACTGGTTCTGTACCAAATACCAAAGCGTATGGCATTGTGTTCATGGCCGTTTTGAACGTAGTTCGATATGCCCAGAGAGCTTCTTGCAGTCTCTCGTGCCAGTCCCTTTTGTTTCGGGACACCGTCTTCTTCACGATCTTTGTCAAGGTTTTGTTGAAAGCCTCAGCTAGACCGTTTGCTCGGGGATTATAAACTGAGGAATATCTCCAGTCTATGTTGTGTTGTTGCGCGAAGCGGCTAATCTTGTGGCTTCTGTAGGCTGGTCCGTTATCGGAAATGATCCGTCGCGGAGTTCCTAACCGATAAATGACGTGTGTCTTGAAGAAATGGAGAATATTTTCCGTCTTCACTTCCCTTAACGGTGCTGCTTCTGCTCATTTGGAGAAGTAATCAGTGGTCGCCAGGATGAAACGATGTCCCATAGATGATGCTGGTTCGATGGGGCCAATTACGTCAGTCCCCCACATTTCGAACGGCCAACTAGCCACCGTTGGATGTAGTGAATTTGGGTGCTGGTGGATAAAGTCCCCATGGATTTGGCACGAGTGGCATTGTTTCGCATACTCGAGACAGTCCTGGATCATCGTTGGCCAATAATAGCCCATACGTTTAATCTTCAACTTCATCTTCGGGCCGGCTTGGTGAGAACCGCAGAGTCCGTCGTGAACTTCCTGAATGACTCTTTTTGCTTTGTCAGGTCCTAGGCATCTCAACCACAGAGAGTCAAACGACCTCTTGTACAGAGTATCATTGACGAAGGCGAAAGACAGGGCTCGTTTCATGAGCTGATATCTTGAGGACGCATCTTCAGGCATTTGACGGGATTTGAAGTAGTCTATGAAGACTTCTCTCCAATCTCCAACCTTCTCTTAGTCATTCATTTGCAGGGCCGTGTGCTCATTTGCTCCCCTTTCTTCGGGTGACTCCGGAGATATTTCTGTAGGGGCAAGTACTCGACGGCTTTGTACCACGATCCTAACGTCATCGAGGTCCTCATCAGCCAGTTCTTTAGCGAGCTTGGCTAATGCATCCGCTTTGCTATTTTCCGCGCGCGGTATGTTTTCCAAAGTGTAGGAGGGGATTTGAGTCAGCAGTGTTCCCCTCCGAACGGCGGCCGAGACGTTAGGACGTCCGTGCCTGAGGTTCGGGGCAGATGCTATATGGTTTTATCCGTCTACCTCTCCGAAGATGCCAAGTTGATTTATGGCACCGTGTATCGGAGGTTTAGACGGATGCGGCCGATGTAGCAGACTTCGTCAGATTCCCCCTCAGGGTGAGGGGTTTTTGATTGTGGGGACGCTCTTCCCTGCAGGCGCAAGCCCCTGCAGTTAATTACGATACCGCATCGCGGTAACAACTTTCTCCTTCTCCAGAATTTCACTTCGTGTCGTGTGTGTTTGTTTTGTTTGTGGTTGCCCGTGGATTGTATACGGAGACTGAGTAATGCCGTCGCCCGTAGGACGTGGATTAGTCCAAATCCGTATTTACTTAGATTTGGGTTTGGTGTTTTTAGTTTAAGGATACGTTAGTCGCGTTGCGGCTAAGATCAACTTAAACATTCGTTAAGGATACGTTAGTCCTGTTTGAGACTAAGATCAACTTAACGTGATCGTTTAGATCCGACAAAAGAGCGTTTGGGCTCTATTGTTCCAGTTTGGGAGATTCATAGTCCAATTTGGGACTAAAGTCTGTTTGGAGGATACGTTAGCCATTTTTTAGGCTAAGATCGACTCGAACGTTTGTTAAGGATACGTTAGTCCAGTTTGAGACTAAGATCAACTTAACGGGACCGTTTAGATCCGACAAAAGAGCATTTGAGCTCTATTGTGCCGGTTTAGGGACGTGGTGGTCCATAGCATTTATAGCCGTCGGGACCCGTCACCTCTCTGACGTCGTTGAAGAATTACAACGATAGGTGTCAGAGGAGTTCAGAGATGTACCCTTGAACCAGAGTTGATTTGGGGTTTTATCATTCATTTAAATGTCTAAGGATGCGGGACCGTTTAGATCCGGCAAAAGAGCATTTGGAGGCTCTATTATTCCAGTTTAGGGACGTAGTGGTCCACTTTCCAGTTTAGGGACGTGGTGGTCCATCGCCAGTTTAGGGACGTGGTGGTCCGATATTAGTTTAAGGACGTTTCGGTCCAATATTAGTTTAAGGACGTTTCGGTCCAATATTAGTTTAGGGACGTTTCGGTCCGTCGCCAGTTTAAAGACGTAGTGGTCCATGTTCCAGTTTAGGGACGTGGTGGTCCGATATTAGTTTAGGGACGTTTCGGTCCGATATTAGTTTAGGGACGTTTCGGTCCGATGTTAGTTTATGGACATTTCGGTCCAACATTAGTTTAGGGACGTTTCGGTCCAATATTCTCATTTTGGGGCAAATATTAGTTTAAGGACGTTTCGGTCCAATATTAGATGAGTGGTCGTTGGGACCCGTCGCCTCTTTGACGTCGTTGAGAAATTACAGCGACAAATGTCAAAGGAGTTCGGAGATGTACCCTCGAACCGGTCGTGACTTGGTTTATGAGAGGCATTTAATTTAAGGACTTACAGCCAGGATTGGGTTAAGTCCAATTTTTATTTTAGGCTCTGCCCGATTAAAAGAATCAACCTAAACAGGGCTCTGCCCCTTCATTATTTTGCAATCTGATTTGGGCCAGGCCCTTTTAAATAATGAGTTACAAAAACTCAGGAATTTTCTGAACAGGGCTTTGCCCTTTTATTTTCCTGCAATTGGGCTAGGCCCTCTTAAATAATGAGTTGCAGAAACTCAATAATTTTCTTGAGTTGGGCCAGGCCCTTTTGCATGATGAGTTGCACCTGTGCAGAAATTCAAGAATTTTCTTGATTTGAGAACAAAAAGTGCATAGCACTTTTGATCTAAATTTAGATCAAAGGAAAACAAGTTCTTCTTGTTTTCCTTGATTTTACAGAACCAAGGGTTCATATCAAGTGCAAGGCACTATTTATTATTCTTTGATTTTTCAGAACCAGGGGTTCACATCAAGTGCAAGGCACTATTTATTATTCTTTGATTTTTCAGAACCAGGGGTTCACATCAAGTGCAAGGCACTATTTATTATTCTTTGATTTTTCAGAACCAGGGGTTCACATCAAGTGCAAGGCACTATTTATTATTCTTTGATTTTTCAGAACCAGGAGTTCACATCAAGTGGAAGGCACTATATATTATTCATTTTTTTTTTATCTCGTGTTCTTCAGAGGTTTTTCTCTTTTTTTTATTCTTCAAAAAGAAGATTTTACCTCTTTTTTGTTCTTGAATAATGTTCAAGAGTTCTTTCTCTTCTCCCTTTTTTTCCTCAGAAGTTTTTCCTTCTCTTGATGATGATTCATCCTTTTAAAATGAGGTCTAGGGTCCTTTTTATAGTGCCCATAAATTAGTTAAAGTTTGTTAAAGAGATTATTCTCTAAGTGATTTGCGGAATTTTCCCCACCGTCGGATCTTTAATCCAAAGGTCTCTGTTTTACAGAAGAAATCTTATTGTTTTAACAAAAACAGAAAAGATTTTCTCAAATCTTTATTCTGTTTTTGCAATAAAGAATTTTTTTTTTTTTTAATTTTAATTTTTTTTTATTTTTTTTGCTTGCGCAACTGCGCGTTGACACGTGTCGCGCAACTGCGCAGTTGCGCACTGCGCAGCTGCGTGACACGTGTCGCGAAACTGCGCAGTTGCGCAGCTGCGCGCCACGTGTCGAGAAACTGCGCACTTGCGCAGTTGCGCAGCTGCGCGCCACGTGTCGCGAAACTGCGCACTTGCGCAGTTGCACGCTGCGCAGCTGCATGATACGTGTCGCGCAACTGCGCACTTGCGCAGCTGCGTGCCACGTGTCTCGAAACTGCGCACTTGCGCAGTTGCGCACTGCGTGACACGTGTCGCGCAACTGCGCACTTGCGCAGTCGCGCATTTTTTTTTTTTTTTTTTTTTAAGAGTTTTGCTCTGAAGCTTTTGTGGAGCATATTTTAACTTTAATTTTCTTTTTAATTTTCAAGACAGAGCTTTACTCTGATTGGAGAACAACAGAAGTATTGCTTCTTTTCCCGCCTTGGAATTTAAACAGAGCCTTGCTCTGATTGAGGTAAACAAATGCCCCCCCACCGTTGCGCTTACGTGGCCTCCTAACGTGAGCGCAGCGGTGGCAGACTCCGAACCGTCGCGCCATCTCTTGGAAGCTGAAAGGGCACTTGATGCCTATAAATAGGACTTTTGGTCCCTTAGATGATTCTCATCTCTAAAATTTTACTTTCAGAACTCAGAGCCCTGCTATCTTATTTAAACACTTTTAAAAGTTCAAACTTTTAGAGAATTTTAGGTAAAAATATTAATTTTAATTAAATTAAATCAATTTTAAGAGCATTGCTCTCAATAGATCCCAGATCTAAAGAGGACCCATTTAGGGTTTCACTTAGTAGAGCTTTGCTCTAAGGGGGTCTATAGAAGACTGAGGAGAGCCCTATTAGAGTTCCATTAATAGAGCTTTGCTCTATAAAAGATTTTTCTTATATCTTCTTAATTAATGGAGTTTTGCTCCTCCTAACTTATATGGCACTTGAGAATATTATTATTATTATATGATTTTTTTTTTCAGAGCGGAGCTCTCAATATTTTCAGGGAATTTTCCTCAAATTCTCCTCATAACTGATTTTGACTGGTGTCGCTCCTGTCTGCAGAGCATTGCTCTCGAGGAGTTTAACTTTTAACTTTCTGTATTTTCTTGTTTGTTAATATCCCTGTATTGTTTTCTTCAGGTATTATGGCGGTGCGTCTATACAGCTTGCACGAATTCATCACTTATGAGGATATCCGTGTACAGGGCCGTCAACAGAACCAGGAGTTTACGGACGCTCAATGTGCAGAGGTCATGGGTTGCCTGAATGCCAGCGGTGGCTGGCTGCTACCTCGTCGTTCGGCCCTTTTGAAAGTCGTGCTGGGGTCAATATGGAGAGCACTCCCAGGTCTTCACGAGGCCTTACCGCTCAATGCGCTAGATGATGCCGAAGACAAGGTGCATTCAATGTACCTGACGGGGCTGATTTCGAAGAAACGGCGAAACAACCTCGTTGACATCCTACATCAAATCTTTCAGCAGACGACAATCGTTGCTGCTTATCGAAGGCCGGAGGGGCTTGCCGATGATATTGACACCGAGGAGCGCGAGAGGCTGTGCATAAGAATAATTAGAAAGGCCAAAAGAAGTTTGGACGGCCTTACTTTTGAATTCCTCAATCCCTGCCCCGGATCTGAAGTTATTCCATTGTAATAATGTTTTCCTTTTACCGCTTTTCAAAATTGTAAGAATTTTTGCCAATATGAATGGAAACTTTTTACTTCAGCTTCTCTTATCTCCCGTCCTGAGTTTTCTGTCCATGCATAAATGAATGCGTCACGCATGCCAGATCAAATGTAGACCGGATATTCTCTCTGTCATCTTCTTTCTTTTAAAGTCAGCAGGCTGTCTTAATAACCATGGTTGATGGATGTCTAAAACGAGTATTCTGACTTCCTCCGGAAATAGCGATGGCTTAGGCCGCAGGTTCAGGTCTAATGCCTAAGACTTTTCAATTCTATAAGCCGTGAGGGTCTCATAGAGGCTTTTCTCCCTACGGATCGAAAGGATCTCATAGGTGGATTTTCTCCTTAGGAATCGTGAGGATTCCTAAGTGTGGTTTTCTCTTATAAGTCGTAAGGATCTTATAAGAGAATTCTCCCTCTTACGAATCGAGAGGATTCGTAAGTGGTTGTTTCCCTCCTCGTCGAAATTCGACTTCGGAGAGTGAGACCCGTGAATAGTATGCAAGAGACCAGTTTGGATTGACTTGCAGGGCCCCATTGCTCAAAAAGCAAGCTTTTCAATCCTTGCTGTCTAAGACTTTATCTCACGAGTCGAGCCGCCTCGACAATTTTTCACAAGTCGAGACGAATCGAACGTTTCTCGCAAGAACATCTTAACGTCGCATTTAACCTCTGCTCTTTACGACAGAAGCCCGTTAAGGTCGGTGGTACTTAGGGTTTTGGCCATCGTACCGTCGCATAAGCTGATATAGTCCTCGATAGGCAATCGTGCTGTTCGAGTAGCCCTGCGACTGCCGTGTCTCTGATCCCTTCGGGGGCTGGACAAGACGTCTTCAAGCAATCCTCCTTGGCAGTTTGACCGTCAGAAGAGCAAGCGCTAGGAATTTGCCATGCCGCTTTTTACTTGAGGTTAGGCTCATTTTGGAGAGCCCCGATGAGTCATAACCACTCCGCGCTGGTGTGGGGATGATCTCCGATAGTCTTTCGGGCTTTATATGAGTTGCCGTTAAGACCCTGAAGCTAGGAATTTGGCCTTTGCTTCGTTTGCTGGCATTGCGTCTGCTGTATCGAGACGAATGTTGCGGTGGGAACTAGGGATTTTGCCGTGGCTCCGTTTGTTTGATGACGTTACGTCTGCTGTGTCGAGACGAACGTTGGGGTGACATCTCGTCTGCTGTATCGAGACGGACGTCGAAGTGGTGACCACTCCACACTGGTGTGAGATGATCTCCGATTGTCTTTCCGGTTTTATGTGAGTTACCATAAAGACGTTGAAGCTAGGAATGTGGCCTTCGCTTCATTTGCTTTGTCATGTCTGAATCCCTGCTGGAGGAAGAACGCTGAGGTTGACATTTCGTCTACTGTATCGAGACGAACGTCATGGAGGTGACCACTTCATGTGAGATGGTCTCCGATTGTCTTTCCGGTTTTATGTGAGTTACCGTTAAGACGTCGAAGTTAGGAATGTGGCCTTCGCTTCGTTTGCTTTGGTGTGTCCAAATCCTGTTGGAGGAAGAATGCTGGGGTTGATATTTCGTCTACTGTATCGAGACGGACGTCAAGGAGGTGACCACTTTCTGTGAGATGGTCTCCGATTGTCTTTCCGGTTTTATGTGAGTTACCGTAAAGATGTTGAAGCTAGGAATGCGGCCTTCGCTTCGTTTGCTTACACTGCGTCTGGTATATTGAGACGAATGCTGAGGTGGAGCTGGGATTTTGCCATCACTCCGCTTTGTTTCGACCATGGGGTCTTTTGTTAACTTTGCATGTACACCCCGCTGGGCTGCGAAGGAACGCCGTTGTTGACATTGCGTCTGTTGTAACGAGACGAATGCTAAGGTGGAGTTGGGATTTTGTCGTTACTCCGCTTTGTTTCGACCGTGAGGTCTTTTGTTGATGTTGCTTCTGCATCCCGTTGGACTGCGAAGGAACGCCATTGTTGACATCTCGTCTACTGTATCGAGACGGATGTTGAGGTGGAGCTGGGATTTTGCCGTCACTCCGCTTTGCTGATCATGGGGTCTTTGGTTGACGTTGCATCTACATCCTGCTGGACTGCGAAGGAACGCCGTTATTGACATTGCGTCTGCTGTAACGAGACGAACGCTGAGGTGGAGCTGGGATTTTGCCATCGCTCCGCTTGATGGTGTAACATCCGTGTCCTGCTGGAATGAGGAGGCACGTCGTTGTTGGTCTCCAGGCTGTAGATGTAGCCATTGAGACCCTGAAGCTCGGGATCTTCCTTTTGCTTTGTCTGTTGACATTATGTCTGGGATATTGCGACAAATGTCGAGATGGTCTCTAGGTTATCTATGAACCGTCGAGATTTGGCTTCGCTTTCTGGTGGAGCCTGTTAGGAAGGTATGGTTCCCTCTTTATCTGTGCCCCTGAATTGTATACAGGGATCAATGTGATTTCACCTGTAGGGCAAAAAGTTTCATTCTTTCATTTTTTTTATTCTTTCCGCGATGCTCTATCATTTCAGCTTTTTATATCGCGAAAATCGCGATTGCCCAATCATTTCGGCTATTTTTCGCGGTGCCCAATCATTTCGGCTATTTTTTCTTTTTACTCGCTGTTTTTTATTGCGAGTTGCCCAATCATTTCGACTGTTTATTTTATTTTTACTCGCTGTTTTTTTATTGCGAGTTGCCCAATCATTTCGGCTATTTCGTATGCATACATTTTTACTTGCTGATTCTGTTTGCAAGTTGCCCCATCATTTCGGCTATTTTGTATACATTTTTTTTTTTGCGAGTAGGGAATTTGTGGTCTGATACCAATCGTGGCATCAGTATCGCTGCGACTGGAATATCGCCAGGAGAGAATCATCATTTGCCTTGGAAGGACTTGGAATTTGATACTGATTTAGGCATCAGCATCGCTGCAACCGGGATATTGCCAGGAGCGAATCATCATCTGTCATGAAGGGACTTGGAATTTGATACCGATTTAGGCATCAGCATCGCTACAACTGGGATATTGCCAGGAGCGAATCATCATTTGCCTCTATCGATGTTGAACAAAGGTAGCTTAGTAAACAGGGTTAAGGGTCCTGTCGGCTAAGGCTTTTGACTTCATGAGCCGTAATCACAAAGGTATTTCTCCCTACAAGTCGTGAGGATCTTGTAGGTGTGTTTTCTCCTTGGGAATTGTGAGGATTCCTAAGTGTGTGTTCTCTTATAAGTCGTAAGGATCTTACAAGAGTGTTATCTCCTTATGAGTCAAGAGGACTCACAAGGGTTGTTCACCGTGTGGACATATCCCTAGTCACGGATGGGACTTGGTTAGGGAAATGTTTATTCGCGCCCGTGGATTGTATACAAGGGCCAATATCGGACCACTTGTAGGGCAATGTCGAAAGTTGTGGGGGTTGCTTAAGCACAGATTTAGGCCTCTGTAACTTAAGACTTTCAAATCTTATGAGCCGTAAGGGTCCCACAAGAAAGTTCTCCTTACGAGTCGTGAGGATCTCGCAAGTGTATTTTCTCCTTAGGAATCGTGGGGATCCCTAAGTGTGTTGTTCCTTTGTGAGTCATAAGGATCTCACGCAGGTGGTTTTTCCTTACAGGGTCGAGAGGACCCTATAAGTGTTTCTCAACGAGGTTGCGCCCTTTCGGGTTTTCACAAACACTCGCCGGTAGTCCTGCTGTTTTTACTCACGGAGCCCTTTCGGGTTTTCATCCGTGCCCATTTTGCTTGTGGACATACCGTTTTTTTTTATTCTCTTTTTTTTTCTTTTTTTTTTCTTTTTTTTTTTTTCAAACGAGGTCGCGCCCTTTCGGGTTTTCACGAACACTCGCCGGTAGCCCTGCTGTTTTTACTCACGGAGCCCCTTCGGGTTTTCATCCGTGCCCATTTTGCTTGTGGACATACCGTTATTATTATTTTTTATTTTTATTTTATTTTTTTTAACGTCAGCCTGAAGATGCTGCGGGTTGGGAGTAGTTTAACGACGTTTCGGTCATTTGCAAGTTTTAGGACATTGCGGTCCGTCATTAGTTTAAGGACATCTCGGTCCGTTGTTAGTTTAAGGACGTTTCGGTCCGTTATCCAGTTTTAGGACGTAGTGGTCCGCTAGGCTTTCTCTATGAATGAGCATGATGCCCCCGGCGTGTCCATATTTTTCGGAGCATGCGGTTGTGGCGGGTGCACCTTCCAAATTTCGGACAACGCGAACTTGCCCTGTTGGTATTGGTCTTCAACCCAGTTCTTGAAGACGTAGCAATCCTCGATCAGATGACCTACCGTTTGGTGGTAAGGGCAATAATTAGGATTATTAATATCGCCTGGCCACAACGGACGTTTTGGACTCGGCAGATTGATGAGTCTGTCACACACTGCCAGCTCGAACAGTCCCCTTGTTTTATCTTGCGGAAACGAATAAGGACGTTTCAACTTTTCCTGGAGGGATTGCCGCTTGTTGCTTTGGCAAGCAACCGGTCTAGGGTCACCTGATTGTTAGTGAGTGCTGGCGACGAGGGCCTTTTTTCCTTTTCCTTTGTTCTTCTTGTTCGATCCTTTGTTTACGGGGCCGAGATTTTTTCCGAGTAGCATGCGATTGCACGGCTGAACGTTCTCGCAGCTTCTCAATTCCTTTATTTTTGAAATAGATTCCCCGAGGGAAGAGTTGGGGATAGCTTCTTCGTCAGAGTCGCTTCCAAAGGTGATAATTTGTGATCCCTTGGAGTCGGCTATATGACAGTCGGCGGCGACTCTTTTGCGCTCATCTATCGCATTTTTCCGATGTCCACAAGCTTCACACTTTGTCCTGTCGAAATGTTGCTTTTGAGCGACATACCCTTGCCACCAACAGTTAAAGGATTCGCAGTCTTCGGTAGGATGTATGATCTTCTGATGATATAAACAGAAGTTAGGGTGCATCTCTATCTCAGAGAAAGGATTTTCTTCGGAGGGCGGTAGCTTCATTCCTACTGATAGAGCTTTGGCGAACCGTTTCCTCGTCTTGAATTTGTTTTTACCCGCAGTGTATGGCTTTTGATTTGACGGGAATACCTTGGTTCTTTCCAGTGTGGCCATTTCACGCTCTTGATTGGCTTTTGCTTTCAAACGAATTTCATTTAGGAAGACATCGATCAACTCGTCTAATGGCTGTAGAATCGCTGGCTCAGGGTTCACCATTGATTTCTCAGCGCAAGGAGCCTCCTCATCATCCGTCAGTGAATGAGAAATCACATGACAAGTCGCCACGTAGTCTTCGGATTCATCCGATAAGTTTTCTCTGTCGTTTTCATCCTCGACGAAAGAACAAGTTGCCCCCGGCGTGTCCATTTTCTTTGGAGAGTGTGGCTGTGGTGGGTTTACCTTCCAGTTTTCCGACAGCGCGAACTTGCCTTGTAGGTACTGATCTTCGATCCATCCTTTAAAAACGAAACAATCCTCAATCGGGTGACTTACCGTTTGGTGGTAAGGGCAATAATTGAGATTATTAAGATCGCCTGGCTGCAACGGACGCTTTGGACTCGGCAGATTAATGAGTCTGTTGCGCACGGCCAGCTCGAACAGTCTTCTCGTTTTATTCTGAGGAAACGAGTAATGACGTCCTAGCCTCTCTTCGAGGGATGGGCGTGGACGCACGTTGTTTTGGCGAACGACCGGCTTTGAGTTGTTCGACCGTTGTTGAGTATTGGCAACAAAGGTTGCCTTCCCTTTGCCCTTTTCATTCCAAGGCTCTGTCTTTGAAGAAGAAGGCCTATGGCCCATCTGGTCCATTTGGGCTAATTTGTCAATCAAGGCCTGGAAGGTGGTCGGCCTGAAGAACGTCATGAATTGCGAGATGGTCGCCTGCGGATCGAGAGTGCCCACAAACATGCCTACCGCAGGTGCCTCTTCTATGCATTGTTCGCATTTCGACCATAGGTTTCGCCATCGTGTTGCGTATTGGACCCACGTTTCTCCGGGCCTTATCCTGGCATTTATCAGTGCTGTAATCGGGGTGCGTTCACTAGCACTTGCGAATCTTTGTGTAAACAGCAGTTCCATCTCTGCAAATGTTTTGACAGAGTCGTTAGGTAGCTCCGAATACCATTCAAAGGCTATTTCTGCTAAGCTGCCGACGAATTGACGTAGCAACAATCTGTCATCGCCTCCAGTATTGCCGCATAAGGCCCTGAATTGAGCGACATTCTGATGCGGATTCCCTGTCCCTTTATATACGTGGAATTTATGGATCGTATACCCTGGCGGGTAACTGATTTGGTCATACCAGCTCGGATACGGTCGTCCGGTTCTAACAATTTGCCCAGCCGCTTCATTCGCCTGATGAACCCGGATCTGCTGAGCTATATATTCATCTAGGTCGACTTTGGAGATTGCTTCCTCCTTGGCTGTTGACAGCTCCGGCGGAGGATTTGACGTTTCTCCCCTGTCGTCTTCAAGGACGATCGGAGGATCTTCAGCAGGAGGGTCCGGCTGTAACATCATCCCTACCATATCTTGGAAGAGGAGCGCCATCTGTTTTATGTTAGCCGCTTGCTCTGCAGCTTCTTTGTCCCTCTTTTCGAGGACTCTGCGTAAAAAGTCAGCGTCGGTTTCTTGTTCTTGACGCTCATCCGAAGACGTTTCAGAGCTTTCTTTTGGCTCAGTGAGTGCAGCCATTGTAGTCATCATTTCCTGAAGCTTTTGTTGTTGCTCCTGGGCTTTCGTCACGGATCGGGTGAGCGGTCGGTGGCCCGTAGAAGTGCGGCTTTCCTCCTTTCCAGAAGCCATATAAACAGTATGCACCACCATGCCCCCAGACTTGGGGCGTTTGTGTTCGGTGTCTTTGCGATTTGCCGAAGACACATGGGCTTTTTGCGGCCTCCTTTTTTGAGTGATTGGAGTTAAGGGAACCGTTGTAGTGGGCACCCGAGTAGCTTTTGTTTCTTGTGGTTTGACAGAGTAATCCTTCCCCTGCCGAACCTTCATCTTTTTCTGTCGTCGGAGGCAGTCTCGATCGATCACCGACTCTTGGACCTGTCGCCAGACTTTGTAAATTTTAGAGGACAGCCGTTGAGGGGGCTGCTCTAACTTCTTCTCTGGAATATTCTTCACAGATGAATGAGTTCGCTTTAACACCGCAGTAGGAGAGTTTCTGCGCACCGAGTTCAGCAACTCAAAGCTGTTCCTGGTTGGAACAGCAGTATCGATCTCCACCATTAGAGTTGGAGGAGTAAGTCCAGAGGGGGAGTTGCCCCCAGCCTTCTTCACTCGGCGCCAGTAGCGACGTCGGGCATGTCGTGCTGATGGAGTTGTTTCAGCTATAGGGGTGACCTTCTCATGCCCCCTGTGTTGGTCAGAATATACTGGTACCAGCTTTTTAAAGATCGACGTCCGTTGAACGGGGACGGCCAACTTGTCAGAAGCGGACTTCTGAACATGGGAAGCAACCTTGGTGATTTTTCCAGGAACGTGAGTTGGAATGGCTATCTGCTTCGGGATAACGCTTTCTGGTATGGCAGGCTTCTTCATGGGCCCAATGGAGCACTGGCCTAATCCATTAAAACCTGAAGCAGTAGAGTTGGGCGGCCTATTGAAAGGGGTCGCCGCAGTAGTGAGTCGATCGAAGACCGACTTCTTTGGAGCTTCTTGCAATGTCATTGGGGCGTTGAAGCTCATTGATGGGAGCATGGTCCCAAAAAATAGTCTAGTGGTGGCTTGAGCCACCTGCTCCACCGGCATTTTGAAAAGGGAGGCCGCTTGGGGCCCATAAGTCACTCCTCCAGTAATGACGGAGCGAGAGTTGTTGCTGCAGGCGATGCAGTTCGAAGCCATTGATCTTCTGTTTTCTGCACGGAGCAAGACACCAAATCTTAGTACCTTGAATCCACAGGCAATCACAGCAAACCGCGATTTGTTCGCAAACACGACACACGAAGTGTGGAGTGGAAAGAGGAAGAGGTCCCACCGGACGTGCCAGAATCTGTTCCCCTCCGAACGGTGGCCGAGACGTTAGGACGTCCGTGCCTGAGGTTCGGGACAGATGCTATATGGTTTTATCCGTCTACCTCTCCGAAAATGCCAAGTTGATTTATGGCACCGTGTATCGGAGGTTTAGACGGATGCGGCCGATGTAGCAGACTTCGTCAGATTCCCCCTCAGGGTGAGGGGTTTTTGATTGTGGGGACGCTCTTCCCTGCAGGCGCAAGCCCCTGCAGTTAATTACGATACCGCATCGCGGTAACAACTTTCTCCTTCTCCAGAATTTCACTTCGTGTCGTGTGTGTTTGTTTTGTTTGTGGTTGCCCGTGGATTGTATACGGAGACTGAGTAATGCCGTCGCCCGTAGGACGTGGATTAGTCCAAATCCGTATTTACTTAGATTTGGGTTTGGTGTTTTTAGTTTAAGGATACGTTAGTTGCGTTGCGGCTAAGATCAACTTAAACATTCGTTAAGGATACGTTAGTCCTGTTTGAGACTAAGATCAACTTAACGTGATCGTTTAGATCCGACAAAAGAGCGTTTGGGCTCTATTGTTCCAGTTTGGGAGATTCATAGTCCAATTTGGGACTAAAGTCTGTTTGGAGGATACGTTAGCCATTTTTGAGGCTAAGATCGACTCGAACGTTTGTTAAGGATACGTTAGTCCAGTTTGAGACTAAGATCAACTTAACGGGACCGTTTAGATCCGACAAAAGAGCATTTGGGCTCTATTGTGCCGGTTTAGGGACGTGGTGGTCCATAGCATTTATGGCCGTCGGGACCCGTCACCTCTCTGACGTCGTTGAAGAATTACAACGATAGGTGTCAGAGGAGTTCAGAGATGTACCCTTGAACCAGAGTTGATTTGGGGTTTTATCATTCATTTAAAAGTCTAAGGATGCGGGACCGTTTAGATCCGGCAAAAGAGCATTTGGAGGCTCTATTATTCCAGTTTAGGGACGTAGTGGTCCACTTTCCAGTTTAGGGACGTGGTGGTCCATCGCCAGTTTAGGGACGTGGTGGTCCGATATTAGTTTAAGGACGTTTCGGTCCAATATTAGTTTAAGGACGTTTCGGTCCGTTGCCAGTTTAAAGACGTAGTGGTCCATGTTCCAGTTTAGGGACGTGGTGGTCCGATATTAGTTTAGGGACGTTTCGGTCCGATATTAGTTTAGGGACGTTTCGGTCCGATGTTAGTTTATGGACATTTCGGTCCAACATTAGTTTAGGGACGTTTCGGTCCAATATTCTCATTTTGGGGCAAATATTAGTTTAAGGACGTTTCGGTCCAATATTAGATGAGTGGTCGTTGGGACCCGTCGCCTCTTTGACGTCGTTGAGAAATTACAGCGACAAATGTCAAAGGAGTTCGGAGATGTACCCTCGAACCGGTCGTGACTTGGTTTATGAGAGGCATTTAATTTAAGGACTTACAGCCAGGATTGGGTTAAGTCCAATTTTTATTTTAGGCTCTGCCCGATTAAAAGAATCAACCTAAACAGGGCTCTGCCCCTTCATTATTTTGCAATCTGATTTGGGCCAGGCCCTTTTAAATAATGAGTTACAAAAACTCAGGAATTTTCTGAACAGGGCTTTGCCCTTTTATTTTCCTGCAATTGGGCTAGGCCCTCTTAAATAATGAGTTGCAGAAACTCAATAATTTTCTTGAGTTGGGCCAGGCCCTTTTGCATGATGAGTTGCACCTGTGCAGAAATTCAAGAATTTTCTTGATTTGAGAACAAAAAGTGCATAGCACTTTTGATCTAAATTTAGATCAAAGGAAAACAAGTTCTTCTTGTTTTCCTTGATTTTACAGAACCAAGGGTTCATATCAAGTGCAAGGCACTATTTATTATTCTTTGATTTTTCAGAACCAGGGGTTCACATCAAGTGCAAGGCACTATTTATTATTCTTTGATTTTTCAGAACCAGGGGTTCACATCAAGTGCAAGGCACTATTTATTATTCTTTGATTTTTCAGAACCAGGGGTTCACATCAAGTGCAAGGCACTATTTATTATTCTTTGATTTTTATCTCGTGTTCTTCAGAGATTTTTCTCTTTTTTTTATTCTTCAAAAAGAAGATTTTACCTCTTTTTTGTTCTTGAATAATGTTCAAGAGTTCTTTCTCTTCTCCCTTTTTTTCCTCAGAAGTTTTTCCTTCTCTTGATGATGATTCATCCTTTTAAAATGAGGTCTAGGGTCCTTTTTATAGTGCCCATAAATTAGTTAAAGTTTGTTAAAGAGATTATTCTCTAAGTGATTTGCGGAATTTTCCCCACCGTCGGATCTTTAATCCAAAGGTCTCTGTTTTACAGAAGAAATCTTATTGTTTTAACAAAAACAGAATAAAGATTTTCTCAAATCTTTATTCTGTTTTTGCAATAAAGAATTTTTTTTTATTTTTTAATTTTAATTTTTTTTTATTTTTTTTGCTTGCGCAACTGCGCGTTGACACGTGTCGCGCAACTGCGCAGTTGCGCACTGCGCAGCTGCGTGACACGTGTCGCGAAACTGCGCACTTGCGCAGTTGCGCAGCTGCGCGCCACGTGTCGCGAAACTGCGCACTTGCGCAGTTGCGCACTGCGCAGTTGCGCACTGCGCAGCTGCGTGACACGTGTCGCGCAACTGCGCAGTTGCGCAGCTGCGCGCCACGTGTCGCGAAACTGCGCACTTGCGCAGCTGCGCGCCACGTGTCGCGAAACTGCGCACTTGCGCAGTTGCGCAGGTCTGCATGACACGTGTCGCGCAACTGCGCACTTGCGCAGTTGCGCAGCTGCGTGCCACGTGTCTCGAAACTGCGCAGTTGCGCACTGCGTGACACGTGTCGCGCAACTGCGCACTTGCGCAGTTGCGCACTTTTTTTTTTTTTTTTTTTTTTTTTTAAGAGCTTTGCTCTGAAGCTTTTGTGGAGCATATTTTAACTTTAATTTTCTTTTTAATTTTCAAGACAGAGCTTTACTCTGATTGGAGAACAACAGAAGTATTGCTTCTTTTCCCGCCTTGGAATTTAAACAGAGCCTTGCTCTGATTGAGGTAAACAAGCAGTTGCTGTACTTTCTCTCCATACTTCACCAGCTCTGGCTTGCATGTTTGGTAGTCGCCGTTTACTTGACTAACGACCAGTTGGGAATCTCCGTATATGAGGAGGTTTTCAATTCCCATGTCGATGGTGATCTCGAGGCCTGCTATCAAAGCTTCGTATTCGGCCTCATTGTTCGTCCTCGGTTCTGTTAAGGAGAAAGCGAAGCCCATTATCCTTCCTTGTGGAGTTACGAAGATAAGACCCACCCCTGATTTGATTATAGGGGTGCTTTGTTTGCACTTCTTCACGGAAGATGCTCCATCGAAATAAAGCTCCCATCGGATATTACCACCGTCGATCGCATCAAACGCGTGTTCGTCTGGCAGTTCTCAATTCAAAGGAGAGTCGGCCGGTACCGGATGCTCAGCGAGGAAGTCGGCGATGGCCTGGCCTTTCACTGCCTTGAGAGGCTGATATGTTATCGAGAACTCCATCAAGAGCAGGTCCCATTTAGTGAGTCTCCCTGTCAATATGGCATTCGACATTAAATATTTAAGGGGGTGGACCACCTTCGAAATGAGACGGACTTCATGTGCCAACGCATAGTGCCTGAGCTTGGTTATCGCAAAGATCAACGCCAGGCAATGTTTTTCGATAAGGGAGTAGTTGCTTTCTGCCCCCAGTAGAACTCGACTTAAGTAATAAAGTGCTCTTTCTTTCCCTTGATCGTTCTCTTGTGACCATAATGCGCCTAAGGAACCTTCAAGGACGGTTGTATAAAGAATGAGGGGCTTTCCCTTGACCGGAGCAGCCAACACTGGCGGGTTCTGCAGGTATTGCTTGATCTCGTCTAGCGCGCTTTGGCATTTTTGGTCCAAGACGAACGGGGTTCCCTTCTTCATCAGGTGACTGTAGGGACGGCATTTTCCTGAAAGGTTGGCTATAAATCGCCGGATATATGCAAGATTCCCTTGGAGAGACCGCAATTGTTTGAGAGTCCTTGGCGGTGGCATTTCCATGATCGCTTTGATCTTCGACGGATTTATCTCAATGCCTCGGTGGCGGATAATGAATCCTAGGAACTTACCTGAGGACACCCCGAACGCGCATTTGAGGGGGTTCATCTTCAAGTTGTATTGCCGAAGGCGTTGAAATATGGTCTTCAGATGCTCGAGATGTTCCTCGTACGATTTTCTTTTCACGACGAGGTCGTCGATATAGCATTCGACGATTTCATGTATAAGGTCATCGAAGATCTTCGTCATGGCCCTTTGATAGGTGGCACCGGCGTTCTTTAAACCGAAGGGCATCACCTTATAGCAGAATATTCCCAGAGGGGTCCGAAAAGCGGTATGCTTATGGTCTTCGGGATGCATCTTTATCTGATTGTACCCTGATGAGCCGTCCATGAAAGAGAAGACCTCGTGAGGGGACGTGTTATCTATCATCAGCTCGGTTACCGGTACTGGGAAATCATCCTTTGGGCAGGCTTTATTGAGATCCCGGAAGTCCACGCATATGCGCACTGTCCCATTTTTCTTCATTACCGGGACGATGTTGGCGATCCAGTCAGGATATTGAAGTTCTTGGATAAACCCAGAGTCGATCAGCTTCTTGACTTCGGCATTGATGCTCATCTCAAGCTCGAGTCGCATTCTTCTCGGCGCTTGTTTGACTGGCTTGGCGTCCGGGGATATTGCCAATTTATGGACAACTATCTCTGGATCCAGTCCTGGCATTTCGGAATAGTTCCATGCGAAACAATCTCTATGCTGCATAAGCACGTCTTTTAACGCAGCCACCCTTCCTTCAGATAGCAGCTCGCTGATGAATGTCGGTCGTGGGTCGTTCGCCGTTCCCAACTCAATCTTCTTGAGGTTATCTGCAGTAGTATGTATGTCGTCTTCTAGCTCTTTCGGCGCTGGTGGAAATTCTGAGATTACCTCGTCATCATTGTTTTCGAAGCACCAGGGAAATTCATCCATATTCTCGGGCTCTTCTTTTGATACCGTTATTATACGACAGGTACGAGCTCGTTTCCAAGACCGATATGGATCTGGTTCTGCTCTTGTGGCTTTGGGTTCGTGCTTTTGTGGTGGCGATACCCTCCAGCTGTCGGATAGAGTAAATCTGCCTTGCTGGTACTGGTCTCCAACCCAGTTCTTGAAGGTGAAGCAGTCTTTAATGGGGTGTCCTATGGCTCGGTGATAAGAGCAATAGCCCGGATGAGAGACCTCATTAGCTTGCTCGGGGTGTTTAGAGTTCGGGAGTGTAATCATTTGATGTTTTAAAGCGAGGTCAAGTATCTTCCGTGTTTTATTCTGAGGAAAAGAGTATGCCTGACTCATCTTTTTCATAAGGGACAAATCCGGGTTGCTCGATTCCCGACCGCGTGGCTTCTTGGTCCCGCTTTGTTGCTGTCGAACGGCTTTTCCACTCTTTGGCTTGTTTCTGCCTCTGCGTCGGGCCTTTTGCGCAACAGATTGACAGGGAGGAGCATTTTCATCTTTCGCAGCCTGTTGAAAAATGCGTTGCGTCCTGGCTTTCTTGTAGATGGCCATCTCACGATTATGATCGTCCCGAGCTTTTTGACCCGCTTTTCTGATAAGTTTATACATTCGCTCTTCAAATGACGGACTCGGCACTTCGATTGCGGGATCCAGTTCCAATGAGGGGTTGGCATTTCCTGACAGGGCGTCCTCTTCTTCATCGAAGTTATATATGGCGTAGCTACCGTGGACCCGTTCCCGTTTCCCGGCTCTCACGTATCCAAGCCCAAGTGTTTCCATTCTCCCATTAGGCAATTTGCGCTGAGTCCCAGGGACATCCCAAATCCTGTTATAGAATCGAGCTTGTCGAGTAGTCTGTTTTAAGGGTACCCCTTGGCGCTTCAATAGCCTTTTCAATCCGTTTGTGTAATATCTGGGCAAACGGATGGGTTGATGCTTGTCAAGTGTAGAACCCGCGCCATGCCAGATCTCTTTCTCCACTCTTGTTTCCGAGGATCGATAGAATAGGATCGCCCTTTCGCCTTTTCGCTTGGGAGGGACGTAAAACATCTGCAGGTCTTGCACGTTGTGAGCTTCAAGCGCGTCAAGATCTTTGTAGTGCTCCCGCGGAATCATGGTGATTTGCAAACTCTGATCATCACCAGGGAATTCTTGTATTGGCGGCTGACTGGAGAACACAACATTAACCTCATCTTCCGAGTCACTTCCGAAGATCAATATGAGGGCGGACGGTCCCGAGTCGTTGCGTCGAGACGGCCCAGAGTAAACTATCTCTTCTTCTTCTTCGGTATCACTCCCGAAAACAGGAATGGTGGCAGCGGCTTTGTTCTCCGGTTTGCGACATCTCTCTGTATCCTCGAAATCTGGCAAAAAGTACTTTGCATCTTCGTATTTGCGGACTTCGTTCACGGAGAATGGGTTTAGCTCACCTGTTACGGTATACTCGAGAACATCCTTGAAATACTTCATACACTGATGTTGCGTAGAAGGGATGATGTTGTACTCGTGTAACCAAGGTCGGCCGAGCAGAGCATTGTAATATGTCTTGGCATCTATGACGTGAAACTTAATGTCCGTGACGAGTAGCCCAAAGCGCAGCGTCAATATCACAGACCTAAGAGTTCTCGATGATTGGGAGTCGAACCCGGAGATGGTGATCTTGTCCCGAGCAAGGTGCTGGACGCTCATGCAAATTTCCTTTAACACCCGCACGTTGAGGAGATTAGCGGACGACCCATTGTCAACCAAGATTTTGCCTATCTTTATATCGTGGCAATATCCCGAGACGTATAGGGGACGGTTGTGGTCGCACGTCCCAAGGAGCAGGTCTTCATCACCGAAAGTGATATCGGCCGCGTGCACTTCTTCCAGTTCATCCTTCATCCTTTCTTCGGCGAGGAAGGCTTGGAATTGTTCGGGCTCTTGTAGCGCCTTGATTAATGAATCTCTCGCTTCCTTTGATAACAGGAGGGCGTCGAGAATGCTGAGCTGCGAGAGTAGCTTCCTCAGGTGCGCTAGGATATTGTAGTCCATCCTACTCTTCTTAGGCGGGTCCTTGGCAGTCAGCTCTTTCATAACTTGGTCATCTAAGATGATATCCTCAGCGACCTTTTCCTTTCCCTTATCTTTTCTAGTTGCGGGTCCGAGATTCTTTTCCGGAAGCGTGCGATTGCGCAGCTGAATGTTTTCGCAGGCTTCTGGTTCTTCCTCTTTTCCCGAGGTGGACTCTTTAAAGAGGGGGCTAAGAGCCATTTCCTCGTCAGAATCGCTCCCGAATGTGAGCACTTGCGATCCCCCGGCATTGACCGTGTAACAGTTACCGGTAGTTCTTTTGTGTCCTTCGATCGTACTTCTCTGCTCCCGACGAGTTTTGCGTTTCATTCGCTTAAAATGTTGCCGATGAGCAACATATCCCTGCCACCATGTCTTAAAAGCGTCGCACTCCTCAGTGGGGTGTGAAATTTTCCGATGATATGAGCAGTAATTAGGGTGCCTCTCCGCCCCATCGAGCGTGTTTCCTTCCGAGGATGGTAGTTTCATTCCCATTGACATGGCTTTGGCAAACCTTTTCCTCATCCTGAATATGTTTTTATCCGTGTCGGGTGCCTTTCGATCTGGCGGGAGTACCTCAACTCTTTCGTTTAATCGCGTGCGTTTGGCTCCTTCTGATGCGGCCATCTCACGCTCTTGGTCGGCTTTACTTTTCAAACGAATCTCGTCTAGAAAAGCGTCGATCATTTTTTCTGTTGTCCACACAAGCTCCGGTTCAGGCTCTGCCCCCAGTTTCTTAGTGCCAGGAGTTTTTTCATCGTCCATAAACGAGTGGGAGATCACATTACAACTCGCCACGTATCCCTCGGATTCATCCGACGAACTCTCCCCCTCATCTTCCTCTTGGAAGACGTGGTTGAGAAACTCTTGGAGTATGTTGGGAGTTCGTGCCTTCTGATTGTATTCTTCCAGCGCGTCAATTTGTTTCTGCAAGTCCGTACGCTCACTGCCAGGCTTCACGGGCTCCTTAGATTTCTTCTTCTTTTTCTTTGAAGATTTTGATGGCTGGTTGTGAGTGCTCGGGCCATCACCACTGATCTTCGGAGTTGGGCGCGGCTTCAGCATCCCTTCAATGATCTGGGGTTCCAGCGGGTTCTTCCACCTGACTGACGGGCATGCTTGGAGCTCGTTCAGCATTCTTTTGGTTTTTGCTGAAAGCACGACCTCCCATGGAGCTTCTTCAATAAAAGAACAAGTTGCCCCCGGTGTGTCCGTCTTCTTAGCAGCGTGAGGTTGTGGCGGGTTCACCTTCCACTTTTTGGACAGCGCAAACTTTCCCTGTAGGTATTGATCTTCAATCCATCCTTTGAAGACGAAGCAATCCTCAATCGGGTGGCTTACCGTTTGATGGTAAGGGCAGTAGTTGGGGTTATTCACCTCACTGGGTTGCGGCGGTCGCCTTGGATTTGGCAAGTTGATAAGCCTGTTACGTACCGCCAGCTCGAATAGCCTTCTCGTCTTATCCCGTGGGAATGAGTAGAGGCGCTTCATTTTCTCATTGTAATACCGCCGTCTTTCTTCCAGTTGATTCGCCAGCTTTGGGACACTGGGTTGCTGCTGAGCGTTCGCAATGAAAGTTGCTTTCCCTTTACTCTTGTCGTTCCGAGGTTCCGGTTTCGGGGGAGACGGTCTGTGACCCATCTGGTCCATCTAGGCCAGCTTGTCGATCAAAGCCTGGAACGTGGTTGGTTTGAAGAACATCATGAACTGTGAAATAGTTGCATGAGGATCTAGGGTACCCATGAACATGCGCACCGCGGGCGCCTCCTCAATGCGTTTTTCGCATTTTGACCACAAGTTTCGCCGGCGTATAGCGTACTGGACCCACGTCTCACCTGGTTTTACCCTGGAATTAATCAATGCCGTTATTGGAGTGCGTTTGCTGGCGCTTGCGAATCGCTGCGTAAATAGCAGCTCCATTTCCGCAAATGTTTTGACGGAGTCGTTCGGGAGCTCAGAGTACCACTCGAACGCTGTTTCTGACAAGCTACCGACGAACTGGCGAAGCAACAATTTATCATCCCTGCCGGTGTTGCCGTAAAGCGCCCTGAACTGGGCCACATGTTGATGGGGATTGCCTGTCCCCTTATAGACATGAAATTTCGGTATTGTATAGCCCGGCGGGTACTTGATTTGATCATACCGGCTCGGATATGGTCGCCCCGTCCTGACAACTTGACCAGCTGCCTCAATCTCCTGGTGAACCCGTATCTGCTGAGCTATATATTCGTCTAGGTCAGCTTTGGAGATTGTCTCCTCCTTGGCTGTTGACAGAGCGGGTGGAGGATTTGACGTTTCTCCCCTGTCATCTTCAAGAACGATTGGAGGATCTTCAGTAAGAGGCTCTTGTTGGATCATCATACCCACCATGTCCTGGAACAGAAGGGCCATTCGTTCTATATTGGCTACTTGTTCAGCTGCCTCTTTATCCTTCTTCTCCAGTATCCTATGAAGGAACTCAGCGTCAGTTTGTTGCTCCTGGCGTTGATCAGATGACGCTTCGGGGCTTTCTTTCGTCCCAGTAAGTGCGGCCATCGCGGTCATCATTTCTTGGAGCTTCTGTTGTTGCTCCTGAGCTTTGGTCACTGACCGTGTAAGCGGTCTATGACCCGTGGATGCACGGTTGTCCTCTTTTCCAAGCGCCATGTATACTGTATGCACCATCATACCCCAGACTTAGGTCGTTTAGGCTTATTGTCTTTGACCTTTGCTGCAGGGTTGGGGCCTTTCTACGGCCTTCTTCTCTTTTGAGTAGTCGACGTGGAGGGAGCCGTTGCAGCGGGCACCCAAGGGTTGTCGTCCTTTGTTGTTTGACGTGACGGTTCTTTTCTCCCTGCACTTTCGCCTTTTTCTGTCGGCGGGGATAATCTTGATCAATTACCGAGTCTTGGACTTGACGCCAGACCTTGTAGATTCTGGAGGACAGCCGTTGAGGAGGATGTTCCGGCTTCGCTTCTGTAACCTCCTCCGCAGGTGGAGGGGATCTTTTGAGAACCGCAGTCGGCGAATTTCTGCGTACCCTGTTCAGCAGCTCGAAGCTGTCCCCGGTTGGAACAGCGGCCTCAATTTCTACCGTTGGAGCCGGTGGAGTTAGTCCGGAGGGGGAGTTGCCCCCAGTCATCCTTATCCGGCGCCAGTAGCGACGTCGGGCATGACGGGTTGTTGGGATTGATTCAGCGACGGCTGCGTCTTGCCCCCTATTCTGGGGAAGGGCTGCTGCCGGTGTCAGCCTCTTGAAGACTGACGCTCGTTGAGAAGCTACAGTTTTCTGAGCGGGAGAGGGAACGGAGGTAGTCAGTCTTGCGAAGACCGACCTTCTGGGAGGAGAAGCCGCCTTGACGACTTCGGAAGCAGCTGTCCTCTTTGGGATGGCTTTCTCAGGTATTATGGGCTTCTTGGCGGGCCCATCAGAGTTCAGGTTCAGTCTGGTGAAGACTGAAGAGTTGGACGACCCGTTGGGAGGGGCTGTGGGAGTAGCAAGTCGATCGAAGACCGACTTCTTTGACGCTTCCGGTACGGGAATTGGGATGTTAATGTTCATAGGCGGGAGCATGGTCCCGAAGAAAAGACCGGTGGTAGCTTGAGTCACTTGCTCCACAGGCATAGTGAATAAGGAAGCAGCCTGGGGTCCATATGCTACACCTCCAGGTGAGGCGGAGCGTCGGTTGCATTTGCAGTTGGAGCAGTTCGAGCAGTTGCCAGCCATTGATCTTTTTGCTTTCTGCAGCAAACGAAACACCAAGTCTTAGTACTTCGAAACCCAAGGGCAACCATTAGCAAACCGCGATTGGTTCGCGAATCACGACACACGAAGTGTGGAGTGGAAAGAGGAAAAGGTCCCACCGGGCGTGCCAGAATCTGTTCCCCTCCGAAAGACGGCGCGACTGACGTCTTGCCTGAGATTCGGGGAAGATGCTAATTGGTGATATCCGTCTACCTCTCCGAAGATGCCAAGTTAATTTATAGCACCATGTATTGAGGGTTTAAACGGATGCGTCCGATATAACAGACTTCGTCAGAGTCCCCCTCGCTTGAGGGGTTTTTGATTATGGGGACGCTCTTCCCTGCAGGTGCAAGCCACTGCAGTTAATTACGCTACCGCATCACGGTAACAACTTTCTTCTTCTCCAGATGGTCACTTCGTGTCGTGGGTGTTTGTTTTGTGTTTGGTTGCCCGTGGATTGTATACGGAGACTGAGTTATGTCGTCGCCCGTAGGGCGTGGACTAGTCCAAATCCGTATTATCTTAGATTTGGGTTTGGGGTTGTGTTTAAGGATACATTAGCCTCGTTTAAGACTAAGATCGACTCAAACGTTTGTTAAGGATACGTTAGTCTAGTTTTAGACTAAGATCAACTTAACGGGATCGTTTAGATCCGACAAGAGAGCGATTAGGGGAGCCCTGTTGTTTAGTTTAGTGACGTTGCGGTCAATAGGTAGTTTAAGGACATTGCGGTCCATTGTTAGTTTTAAGACGTTGCGGTCAAGGTTTAGGACGTCGTAGTCCGTGGATTTAAGGACTCCACAGTCCGATGTTAGTTTTAAGACATCACGGTCAAGGTTAAGGACGTCATAGTCCGTTGTTAGTTTTAAGACATTCCGGTCAAGGTTAAGGACGTCGTAGTCCGTGGATTTAAGGACTCCACAGTCCGATGTTAGTTTTAAGACATTACGGTCAAGGTTAAGGACCTCATAGTCCATGAGTTTAAGGACCCCACAGTCCGTATCAATGTATGTGGTTATCGGGACCCGTCACCTCTTTGAAGACGTTGAGGAATTACAACGACAAGTATCAAAGGAGTGAAGAGATGTACCCTTACACCAAGGTAGATTAAGTGATCTGTAGTCCAATTTGGAAACTAAGATCAATTATTATATTATGAGCCCATTGGCCCAGTTGAATTTGAATTGAAGACTTATGGCCATCTTGGGCTAAGTCCAATTGTGTTTGGGATATTGGCCATCTATTGATTCATTAAAGGAGAGGCTTTGCCTCTGGAAACTTAGCCAATTGGGCTAAGGCTAGTGTTAAACACTAGAGACCAACAGTGTTGAACACTGAGAATAAGGTTGACAAGTTAGTGTTAAACACTAAAAGATAATCGGTGTTGAACACTGGGAACAGAGTTTTCAAATTAGTGTTAAACACTAAGCAAATCCAAATTAGTGTTTAACACTAAGAAAATCAATAACCTAGTCTAGCTTGCTCTAGTATGTTTAGAACTCGATCGAACAAATTTTCCGAAAACCCGATTTCAAGTGCATCAGGTTTCTGTCGATTTTGTTTTGGCTCGAAATTTTTTTCAGTACATTGCAGAAATACATGCAGGGAATTATAAGCAATCTGTGAAAATTTGGTCGAGTGAAGTCATCATACCACCGCGGAACCGCGGCCAAACCCACGCATTGGCCGCGGTTCCGCCGCCCATTTAACTGTTCATTTGACCAAATTTGTACAGTGGGCTTCTGAGTTGAAAATGGGGTTTTTGGAATATTCTTTTTGGGCCCAGATTTTCTCTGAGTGCTACAGTTGTGCTTGGGGCCTACTTCGGTAAATTTGATCGATCGAAAATTTTAAACATGTTAGTTCACAGTATTTACATTATATCTGCGACCGTGAATGTCATTTGATCGGTAAATCCTGTCTAACTGCTATAGCCCGGTTAGACGGATTTGCGAACGTGACATTCACGTTGATGTTCTGTGTCGTGCTGTGATGTTGCGGATTGGTCGTGGAGGATAGCCTGGTTGCAGTGGTAGTACAGTTTTATTTTATATGTACATTTGATATTGCGGGACGAGCGTCCGACATGTGGACTGCCGTCACTGCCTGTTTGTATTATTCTTTTGGGGCACGACCGGGTTGAGGTCGATGTACCCGTTGTATGTATATTTTACTTTCTGTACTAGGATTACCCCAAGGAGGGGTGCACGGATAGCCGGGTTCTAGAGGGCAACGGGCCCACATCTCATGGCGTTGAGACGGAGGGGGCTTCACTCTAGAATTGGCTGGCTATTCGCCGCACTCGTAGGGGGTACAGGTTGACCCAGGAGGGGTGCCCAAGTTACCGGATTCCGTGAAGTGCTGGGTGGTCCATTCACCTTGCTGAAGGGGGCTGCCTCGCTTCAGGTTTTGGCGGGTAACTTGTCGCGCCCGTAGGGGTCTAGGATTTCATTGCACAGGCTATCCACACGACCAGGGGAACGTCGGGTTTCAGTAGCGGCTCTATGAAACCCGGGGATCCCAGATATCTGTATTGTTCTGTGATGCTGATTACATTTCTGTGATGTTGCATTTTATCACGCCTTGAGCGAATATTATATATTGATATATATACTAGTAGATGTTGTATATGTTTTGCATCCGCGCTAGTCCAGTCCTCGCTTTATCGTTAGTTAAGTAACCTAACGGGTGATTACGGGACCCAGTGGCGAATGCGGATGGCATATACGTACATCATTATTTTCGTTCTTTTGTGGTGTGATCAATTGATGGGACTACATTGATTCGGATCAATGCAAGATAAACAAACCTATTCTGATGTTGTTGGAACATTTTTCAAAAAGCTGTTATTGCAAGGACGTTCTCTTTTGTTTTGCACAGTGATATTCGGTTATGAATATCCAGCACCTCAGTCGACGAGGCAAGGGTCGAGATCCCTTCACCGGGAGTGACCCCTTGGACAGAAGTTTGCGTCAGGGCAATGACTTCACTATAGTCGATTACTTTTGCTTTGCATCGTAGTATTCAGTTGGAATATCCTGCACTTCATTCTACGGGGAAAGAGCCGAGATCCCTTCACCGGGAGTGACCTCTTTAGCAAAGGTTTTCGCCACTATATTTTTATAAAAAGCTATGCAGTTCCTTCAACGATATCAAGTTTATTACGTTAAAGGTTTTTCGCCAAAAACCAGTCGTAGCCCTCCGTCATTTCCTACAGGTATTATTTAGTATTCGTGCTGCGTTTGTTGACCTAGTCAAGACGTAGTGTTCGGTAGCTAAGTGGTACTTGTTTTTTGCATAAGTGGGATTGGTTAGGACAGTCATGCGGCCTTGTTGACCTAGTCAAGGCACGTACGGGTGGGTTTAATGCAATCAAGAATAATGACGGGTTGAACTTGACTAGCGGTTTATGGTTTGTTGACCTAGTCAAGGTCATACACCGCTTGGGGTAAAAAATCACATCGGGAGTTTCTAAAGAAACTGAAACTTGCCAGGCATGCGCATACCTTCTTGAGTGTGATAACGTGAGTGGATTCCGTCATGTTATCATGCAATGATAGTTGGATCCCGATTCCCACTGATGAGTTGGTTTACTCCTCGGGTGATCCCGACTAATTCTTCTTTCAGGTTTGGAGGAGAATTTGACGATACAGTGGGAGGTTTCCTGATTAGATAAATTGATAACCATTCTGATCTAGGTTAGAGTGCACGATGAGTGTTTCTTTTCTCTCTCTCTTTGGCAGCGACCATGACCCAACCCTTGACTATGACTCAGTGACCAAAATTAACCGAGCCTTCTTAAAACACTGGCTTTTGGATTGTCAGAGTTGCATACCTCATTGCCACTCCTACTTTTACCCTTTTCTCCAGAACACACCGTATTACTACGAACGTCCACTTTCATTGGATAAAACCATCGTATGGTTATATATGAACTCGAAGGAATTTATTCGAGGATGGTTTCCGGTTCTGGAGAAAACGAATAGGACTATTCAGTTGTCTTTTCCTTTTACCTTCTCTCAGGTTGCGAGTACTCCTTGGTTTAGGAGATAGTACACCTATTACGCAAATTGGATAGTCTTCTTCCAAACCTTAGGCTGGTACCGAACGGTGGGGAATGAAGAAAACCAATTAGCATAACGATGGTGTATAGAAGGTATTAAGTAAAGACATATCAAGGGATTAGTAAGAGGGCAAAGTAAACTGCGACTGCTATTCACAACCAAACCAAGTTTTTCATTACCACTCCTATTTCACCTTTGTATTTCTCCAGAACACTCCGTATCACTACGAAGATCCACAGTTTATTTGGATACTCCATCGTATGGTTATATACGAACTCGAAAGGAACTTGTTCCAGTTCGGGGATGGATTCTGGTTCAGGAGAAATAGGAATAAGATTTATTCGGTTGTCTTTTATCTTCACCTTCTATCGCATTGCGAGTGCTCCTAGGATTAGGACAGTACACCCATTATGCTTATTGGATAGTCTTCTTCCAAACCATAGGCTGGTGCCGAACGGTAGGGAAGGAAGAAAACCATTTGGCCTAAAAGGGTGTACAGAAGGTAATGACTAAAGACATATAAAGGGATTTGAAGAGACGGCAAAGAATTATACGGTTACAGTTGTGAATCTGGATAATGAAAGAGGCATTACTAGGAATACCGGGATACCCCATCGAAACATTTTAAGGTTTCCGTTTCACTGTGTACTGTTAAAAGAAAACTGATTTCCTAATTAGACACTTGCTCCAGGGTATGTATTTACCAGGTTTGATTCTCACATCTGTATGGTTTTACAGATGATGAGTGGGAGTAAGTTATTGGGAATTAGATGATCATCCTCATTATATCGGGATTCGTTGTAATTGGTGATATTTGAGGACGTCACCTGGGTTGTTTGCCGGACGGCAAATATTTGGTTTTGAATATCCGTTGTTATGCACCAATTTTAAATTGATATATCTGTACGTCTATTTTTATAGAGTGAGATATACCTTTTTGAAATTATGTCTATGACATTTACCTATATTAGTGGATGGTTAGGTAAGGAGCATTGAACAGCGGTGTAATTCTTCTCAACCATAAGTACAGTATTCAACCTACGACACACAGTGAATGAGTCACTAGACTCAGGGGAATTATACAGAGTATTGTATATTGTCCAGTGTCCATTAGGACAGAGGGGTTGGTCCTCGTACTATATTCGGTTTACTTATGACTTCTCTAGTTCTTAGACAGGTGTTTCATAGAAACACAGGGTCTAAGTATTGAGAAGTTATAGATGTATGAATAAAGTAGAGAACCAGGAGTTGCAAGTATCGGGATTCTTCAAAGTGATCGAAGATGTAGATACTTGTGTATGGTATTCAGTTGATAGTAATGATTAAGAGAACTAGCTTCTCTTTCAGGTTACTCATAATTGGAAGTATTTCTAAGTTGAGTAACGCTGATCGGCCTCCTTCCATTTAGTTGACATGCACTGGAGACAGCTGCATGATTTGAATCTGGTTCAATTAAATCAGTGCCTCTGTTTCTGTATTGGATATAGAACAGTTCATATCTTAACGATGTTAAGGTACGGGGAGTTGCCAGGCTTATGCTTAAAACCAGACTCTGGATAACTCAAGGCATGTTTCTGTAATGGCTGTTTGGGGGTTGACCCAGGCTATGATGAGGGTTGACTTTCTACCATCTGGAAGATCAATAGTGATATTGTTCTTCTCTCGCCACAATTTTAAAAGAAATGGATTTTTTTCAGAAAACACTAGTGGGAGTATGGTAGAACTGGAAGTGATTCCAGAACCGCAAACGATTACTGAAGATTTGATAAAAACCTAAAGATTCAATCTGTATTGACATTCCATTGGCCACTCCGCAGATATGGTGGGTAACCTCAGGCACCCGAGGGGTACTCCGGTAGCCTCAAGGACGGTGACAGGGAGGTTCTTGTTTACCCAGACTTGCCATTGCTGTTGTTCCAGACTATGAGACCCGGCAGGAGGATGGGTATAGCGTCGTTCTGAACTAGCTTTAGAACTGTACGTCTATATGACTCTGCCAGAGGGTTGTCGTAGTCAGTGGGAGCGGCGGAAGCATTGGTGGACAAGTGGCTTATGTCTATTTATAGACTAAAGCAGATATAGCGGAGATAGATCATCTATTTCTGATGTGAAGTCATAGGTTTGACTTCATCAGAATAGGGGATGGATCTGTTAAGGAGGTAGTAGGGTGTGATGTCCTGGTATTTGGATGACATACACAGAGTAGGAAGTGAAATTCCTATACTACGATCGGTTATTCTTTGGTTGTCACACAATGGTTTCTCCACATAAGACTTGGATATTATATCAGACATTCTGGTTACTAGATCTATAGTTTTAGATCTAGATTTGGGTAGTTTCCCAATCTGGATACTTAGACAGCATTCTATGAGTATTTAGAATGGACGACTCCTGGCACGGTAGTGTACCTGCATGTGATGGAGTCACCCTCTCTAAAGGTGTCTTACAGACTAAAGGGGAGAGGGATGTGCATGATTGGCAGATCACTTGCTTAGGCAATTGAGTCAATCATGAGATGTCAAGTACCACACCAGATGTTGTTTTTGCAGTAGATGCAAGATGTTGACATTAATCCAATCCTGGAGAAACGATCGGAAGCAGTTTTAGAACATAAGTTGATGTTCTAGGGATATGATAACAACAGCCTCTTTTAGGAGACAGTTATCATTCCAGGCTTCCAAGGTGACATGGACGACAGGGTGGTCGTCAGAGTTATAGTTTTTCCTCTGACGAGAGGCAGTATTTTGGACAGGTGGTCCAGGTAGATACTGAGGGAAGACATGGCGCAGGATACTGATTAAGTTCAGTTGACAATACAGTCTGAGAAGTTTGGATTTGGAGTTCATTTATGAACTAGGTCCCATCAGACATCCAGACATTCTAAGATAGGTATTGCTCATTTCGGGAGATGGCTTTCTCCGCGAACATGAGAAAAAGAGAGACATAGAAAGAAACATCAAAGCGGATCCACTCACTGAGGCTATTCCTCGAACGCAATAGTTTCGCAAACGAGCTTTGTGAGACTGATTAGTAGAGGAGTTGGGAGTTCGGTATCACACGGGCTGTGAGTATGCGACATCGCAATAATTAGCCTTGAGTGCAAGTGGGAGATTGTTGGATATAGTGCCCTCAGAGTCAATTATTGGATCACAGGCACGTGATTGCAATGATTGAGGGAGGACCTATACCGGTAGGACAGTCTTACTCGAGATGATAGTATGCTATCTGGTTTATCTTTATCATCGTGTACTGCTTTAGGTGACCTTACAGGTCGCTATTGCACGCTGATAGAGCCCTTAGGATTCTTGCTTGACGACCAGCAGTATGATGGCGATCATATATGTGGGAGCTGAGGTCTATAAGCACATCCTTAAATGGTCCCTAGTCATGGGAGTTTCGAGACTGGGCATCGATACTCCATTAGTAGACTAGTGTATACAGTCGAGACCCCGACGAGGGACGGTGGCCGGTCTCACAAGCCACTGGTGTCAGTTGGTTCACCTAAGATGTATACAGGTGCTCATTGGGTTATGAGTACACCGGACAGGACTCGCCGGGAACATGCTAGTTGGTATTATACCTAGCGTCAGATAGCAGTTCCCTGGTGATATGTGTACAGGTTAGTTCATCGACCTGAGATCGCCATTTGTCTCGTGTGAGTTCCCACTGTACTTTGATTACTACCCTACTACGGCTCAAAGGAGTCGTGCAAACAGGTTTTAGTTGGGTACAGTCCCGAGCCACATGGAGGCAGTAAGCGGATCGGCAGGGGTTCGTCTCTCCCGGTATTGGGGGTGAGGTCGCGATGTGTCTAGGAGAGCCATTACACAAAGCCCTCGGCCGAGGCAGGAGATTTACTGGTAGGTATTCCAGTAGTATCTCGGGGTGTTCTGGGCTACACTTCGACACGACTTGTACCGCTTTTGGGGGTCTGACTTTTACCAACCCTTTAGGCCCGCCATGCGATACTCATAGACGAACGGACCGGACTGTACGGATATTGTCACTGACAGGCTCAGTAGGGTGTCAGGATGAGTTCGCTCATCGACGTCCCTTTTGGTCAATAGCTGGTAGCCCGTCACGTATGGCTAATACCTCTGACGTGCTAGTGGTTCAATCCACAGCCATAGTATTGACGAGTCTTTAGAGTCCACCACACACAGTTACTCAAGTTTCGGGCGAAACGCTATAAAGGCCGTATGGAGATATGGCAGGGTTCGATCTGATACGTGCGGTATTGTACGGATCATGATCGGACGGATAATACTAGCGGGCTTTGGTTTAAACCGGATCCTAGTATTGTACAGTGTAGATTTTGTCTCTTTGCATTTGTATTCAGTGGGAATACAAATGCGGGTATGTATATACAGTCGCGGGGTTTTCCTGTAATTTATTACGGGATCAGTTTTCTGAAGTTGCCAGTTTGCATTCCGTTTCGGGCAGTTTTCCTTTGTTCCTTCCCGGCCGGACTTTTCCGATGGAGGGGGTTATTTGCAGTTGTGCAAATTATCTTTTGTGGAGGGCTTCTTTGTGAAATGGTGGCATCATGATGGTTCTTGCATGATGAGATTCTTTTTCCATCACTTGCTTGCATTAATTGAGATTAGAATGGATTAGAAGTTGATGTGAGGCTTGCTTTTGGATGTGGTCACCTCTCTTGATTCCTACACTCACCTCCCTTCTTGGTTTTGGTATTTTTCCCTCCACCATTTCACATAAGTGGCCGGCCAATTTTTGAGAGAGAGAATGAGAGAGTTCATTTTTGATGAGGGGAATTATTCATATCTTATTTGCATACTTGCTAAATTCTCAACCTCTCTCCAAAGTTCTTTGATTCCTCCATCATGGCAACTTCACTACCCCAAATGAGACAATATTTTCTACACTATACCTACAGCATCTCTTGGACGCGTCGGCTCGCCAACTTCGCGCCCGAGTTGCCTCGGTCCATAGGTGGGAGCCCGTAAAAGAACCCGGTGATGTGGTGCCCGTTTCGACGAGGAGGCGACGACCGGAGATTCCGCGAGGAGATCGGAGTGGAGACGAAGGCCGAAAGACACAGATCGCTTGGTATATCTCTCTACCCACTCTCTTGATAGCTAGGATTAGGTTAATGGTTACGATCTGGGTTTATTGTCCGCGGTAGCGCTGGTTTAAAATTAAGAAAATTTTTGATTCCGCATTTTGGCCTCGAGTAGACGGCCGGGGCGCTGCCATGGCACAACAACCCTAACCCTACCCTAAACTGAACCCGATACCTAACCCTAACCCTCACCCCTACCCGAACCCTGAACGCTGAACCTTAGACCTAACATCATCAAAATTATAAATAATTTGAGATTTACTAACCTGTAGCGGGTGGTGGAGGAGACGACAGAGGAGACCGGTGGTCGACGACGCAATCGGCGACGAGTCGGGAGCGGTGGCGACGAGGAAGTTCTGGGAACGATCGAGGAAGGTGGCGACGAGGGGCGGAGGGCGGTGGCGACGAGGCGCGGGAATTAGCGATCGAGGCGCGGGAGAATGAGAGAGAATTTTTGGGAACGATCGATGAATTTTCTGTGTTTTTTTTATTAATAACCCATTTATATGCCCCTACGGACCTAACCGTGGGGCCATCGTTTGCGGCTCCGTAGGGCCGAACAACAAATTACAATTTAATATTTTTAAGTTAAAACGTAGGGCATCGTAGGGACAACCATGGGGACCTACGGATTAATCCGTAGGGGCAATAAAAAGTTGCCCCTACGGATTCCTGTACCCGTAGGGGCAACCCTATATTGTAGTAGTGTCCCGATACGTGGTGATTTCACTATCGGTTTCGGTGGAGACCGATACGAAACCAATCATATAATATCGTTTCGGCCAAAACCTTTAAAAACTTATTTTTTATACCATTTTTACTGTCATTGTGATCTTTGCAGACCTTCGTTGTTAGAAAACCGCAAAAAAGTGAACCCAAACCCTATATTAATACTTATATAAGTATACTTTTCAATATATTTTACATCATGGCTGGATTTTTAAATACTAGGATCATTGTCTTATAATATAGAAGCATAAATTTAAGTATTTAATATATCTACACTTATGTATGTTGTATTACCGTCAAAACCGAAACCCAAACTGAGATTAGCGAAACTAGCCGAAACCCAACTAAACTAATAAAATTATGAGTGAGCGAAACCGAGCTCTCGAACCTTGACTTCTGCTAGCTCATGAAGCAGATAAGACTTGCTGGAAGTTGTTCTCTTATTTCTCACTGTAAGCTCTAAATGTAATTGTTAATGTGCTATTTATGTTTAAACTTAAGTAGACTTGGAATTTATTGTTGAAAATTCTAAGATAATCTTATCAAAACTATACTTGAAATAAATGCATAGAAGAAAGACTATTTTGGACATATACCGTTGATACAAACACATACACACATAGACTGTGTGGGGCTCACTTGGTTACCGATATAGTTTTATTTTTGTTTTGGAGCAATATCTGTGATCTACTTGATTAAGATGGGGGAAAATCGAATCATAGAATTCTGTGTAACTTATAAGGTAATTCCCTGAGAGGTAGTTTACTTCCAAAGTAGGAAATTTTAAGTAATGCTTATTATTCAAGAGGCAATCTAGGATCTGAAGAGGGTCAACCAGGTGCATGAAATCTGCCTCATTTTCCAATAAAAAAAAATTAAACTGAAAGAACATCACGCATAATGTGATACAAGTCCTCAGCGTAACTGTTCCATTGCCCCTCATCAATAAACTTTACATCATCATTTTATTCACGCCAACATGTACTTTACCTTCTTTTCTTACTTTAAATAGTTATTTCGACTACTTAGGCTTGTATATGAGGTTTCACAGTTATAGTAATATTCTGCCGTTTGTTTTATTTCTATATTTGAACGAATTGCTTCATTTATTAACTCGCACCCATGCACACACATACATGTATCCATAAGTTCAGATGTACACACACGTGTAAACACACATATATAGAGTACGGATCCGTTAGAACGGGTTCGCGTTTTTAAAAACACGAACTTGAATGAGGACCGTTGGATCTTATGTTTTTAATCAACGGTTAAAATTAATTCGGCTTAATAAATCGTTAATAAATGGAAGTTAATCCTTGAAACTTCCAAATATTGTGTAGGTAATAATACTAAAGGATTTGATGTTTCTCTTGTTTTTTTTTCCTAAAATCAAGGAGTAGAATATTTACCCTTAATTTATTAACGATTTATTAAGCTGCATTAATTTTAACCGTTGATTAAAAATACAAGATCCAACGGCCCTCAGGTTCGTGTTTTTAAAAACTCGATCCCATCCTAATGGATCCATGTACACACGCGCGCACACGCATATATATATATATAGAGAGAGAGAATAATGGAGAAAAAAGGCCATAGGAGGAAATTTCCTCCTATGGCGTGGAAAAATACAAGCTCGACCAATTTTTTCGACGATCGACCCCCATCATCTTCATCGTTATCATCTAAGATGTGGGTACACCAAATTTCATGTGATTCTACAACTTTTTCACCATTGATTTAGCAATGTAAAAAGTTCTATTGTCGGTAAACCGTTAATTTTGAACCCACTAAATCAACGGTGGAAAAGTTGTGGAATCACATGAAATTTGGTGTACGCACATCTTAGATGATAACGATGATGATGATGGGTGCCGATCGTCCGAAAAAATGGCGAAGGTTGTTATTTTTCCACGCCATAGGAGGAAATCCCCTCCTATGGCCTCTTCCCTCCATTAATCTCATATATATATATATATATATAGAGAGAGAGAGAGAGAGAGATCTCCACGCATGTGCATACATAAAGACATAGATATACATACATATGCATGTACGTATACATCTACACATACGTGTGTGTTGATAGATATATGCATAGATACATACATGCATGCATGTATGTATGGTACACACCACGTGTGTGTGCATATATCAGTAATCCTATTTTTGTTTTTATTTCTTTTTATGATCTAGTTACCAGACATGTAGCTGATTCCAATATTTGTTTTAGTCCTCTGTTCGAACTAGTCACCTTATTTATGAAGGTTCATTTGTGATTTCATATATATATCAGCATTCTAATATTAGTTTTATTTCTCTATTTAACTTATCATTTCATTTATCATGGTTAATATGTGAATTTTCTCAATTATATCGCAGCATTCCGAATTAGGCAAACATAATTAGCATTAATGCTATGATATATATTTTACATCCATATGAATAAAAATATTATATGTTTATTGAATCGTGCATCATATGTTACAGTTTTACAATACCCATTCGCATCCGTACAGTTTATCACATATCTAGTCACATGCAAGTTTATCTCGCTAATAGCTATGCAACATATTTTACATCTATATATATAAAATTATTACATGTTTACTGCATTTCACATCCATGTTACAGTTTTACCGTTTTTCCGATATCCGTTTGTATCCGTATTATTTATTATATATCTAGTTGCATGCCATATCATATTATATCATATTACCGTTATATTAGCACCCCATGCTTGATAATGTGCATCATCGTAATCATGGAGTTATAGATGTGATCCCTGATCGACATTGTGCATCCGTGCTTTTATCGTGCTCCGATACTTGCTACTTGTTACTTTTGGGCATCCGTTTGATACATTGTGCACTACCTGTCATGACCTGATACACCACTGCTTGACTTGATACCTGATCTTGTTACTAATGCTGACAATCCTGACCTGTTGTCCCGACGGACATATCCTTTTGTCTATTCAGACAAAATCTGTACATGCTTGATCCTGTGTTGGCATTAGTTTCATTTTTATCACCTGACTTGAACACATAAAGTTGGGGGTAAGGGGAAATCAATGATGAAACTTGACTTGTAACTCGACAGATCGATACTTATACTGATCAGTTTTGAGGGCTAGACCAGTCCCGGGATGATACTGCTGACATCATTCGTCATAGGAAACATGTACGCCACCTATATTTATACACTTCAATGTTCTATACATGTGTTTACCTGATTATATTCATGTTACTGTTTATATTTCACACATGCATACCTTGTTGTATCCTGACTAAATTTTATTGTTTGACATTATGACGCACTGACGTCTGGGTTTTGCATGGCCCAGTTCTTCTATCATTGTCGCAGGCTGATCAGGAGTACTTCAGCCGACAGGCCGAACAGTGAGAAACATGTTAGTGTTTAGTTTAGTTTTCTTTCCGTACTTTTGTTTCCTGATGTGAGCCCGTATTTAGGACATATTTCTTCCAAATGTTACTGTTTATTGGACTTATTGCTTCCGCATATATATTTCTTGACTCGTTTATTCTGGCAAATGGACATGTATTAGATAGTTTTATATTTTTACTGTTCTTGATATCTTATAGACAGCCGTAATGTGACTGTAGAGAAATGTTTCCTAACCACAGGTAGCATGGTTGGCTCTGTCACGTGCCGATCTTAGCGCATTCTGGGAAGCGGGGCGTGACAATAATTTGGCTCATCGAACCAGCGTCATCTAAAGGACATCGGTTCATACTGGCAACAACTAATTACTTCTCTAAGTAGGCAGAAGCAGTACCGCTAAGGGAAGTGAAGACGGAGAACATCCTCCATTTCTTCAGGACACATGTTATCTATCGGTTCTGCACTCCACGACGGATTATCTTAGATAATAGGCCAGCCTACAGAAGCCATAAGATCAGCCGCTTCGCACAGCAGCACAATATAGACTGGAGATACTCTTCAGTCTATAATCCCTGAGCTAACGGTCTAGCTGAAACTTTCAACAAGATCTTGACGAAGATCATAAAGAAAACGGTGTCCAGAAATAAATAAGGATTAGCACGAGAGACTGCATGAAGCTCTCTGGGCGTATCGAACCACGTTCAAAACAGCCACGAATACAATACCATACGCGTTGGTATTCGGCACGGAAGCGGTACTCCCCTTGGAAATAGAGCTACCCTCTCTACAAGTGGCGGTTCATTACGAACTGGCGGATGTAGAAAAAGCTCATCTTCGGCTTGAGGAGCTCGATGCCCTCGATGAAAATCGTCTCATGGCGCAGCAAAACCTAGAAGCTTACAAAGTAAGAATGACACGCTCATATGAAAGACTAACCAGGCCGAGAACATTCCGCCAAGGCAAACTCGTACTAGTTGTCAAACTACCAATGATCCCCAATCGTACCAAACGGGGGAAATTCGAGACGAACTATGAGTGCCCGTACATCATAGACAAGCTCTACCAATGTGGGGCCTACTTGCTCATGGACATGCATGGCAAAAGACCCTTCCGGCCAATAAACGGCCGATTCCTTAAGAAGTACTATGCCTGACAAGTCACGATACAGATCAATGATAGATGACGACGCTTGTGTCCGCTCGTTATTTTTTTGAGTCAAAACACTAAAAGTAGTATCCAACAGAATCTCCATCCCAAACACGGAAACAACGGACCGAGACGTCCTTAAACTACAACGGACCGAGACGTCCTTAAACTAACAATGGACCGAGATGTCCGTAAACTAAAACTTCGCCTCCAAAACGGCGATCATGGACCGAAATGTCCCTAAACTAGTACTCCGCCCTAAACATGGCGATATCTTTTCCTGGGATCTGTGTTGCAATCAAAGCTCCCACGGAGAAGACTGCACAAAAAAAGGGGTATATCCACAAGCGAAATGGACACGAATGAAAACCCAAAAAGACTCCGTGAGTAAAAACGGTAGGGCTACTAGCGAGTTTGTGAAAATCCGAAAGGGCGTAATCTCGTTAAAATAAAAACACCTGCAAGGTCCTCTCGACCTTGTGAGGAGAAAACACCTGCGTGAGATCCTTACGACTCATAAGGAAGCAACACACTTAGAGATCCCCACGATTCCTAAAGAGAAATTACACTTACGAGATCCTCATGACTCGTAAGGAGAATTCCCCCTATGAGACCCTCACGGCTCATAGAATTCAAAAGCCTTAAGATACAGCGACCTGGACCTGTTTTTAAGCCAACACACTCCCCAAGTTGCCCTACAGACAGTCAATATTGGCTCTTGTATATAATCCACGGGCACAAATAAACGATTTTCCCCACCAAGTTCCACCAATGACGAGGAATGTCCTCATGTGGTGAACGATACTTATAAGTCCTCATGACTTGTAAGAAGAAAACACTCTTGTAAGATCTTTACGACGTGCAAGAGAAAATATCACTTAGGAATCCTCACGAACCTACACCTACGGGATCCTCTCGACTCGTAGGGAGAAAACCCTTTATGAGACCCTTACGGCTCATAAAGTCAAAAGCCTTAGTCGACAGGATCTCAATCCTGTCTAGTTAGCCACCTTTGTTCAAATCAGCAAAGGCAAATGATGATTTGCTCCTAGCAATATTCCGGAAGTAGCGATACCGATGCCTGAACAAGTGTCAATTTTTAAGTCCTTTCACGGCAAATGATGATTCGCTCCTGTCAATGTTCCAGTCGCAGCGGTGCTGGTATCAGATCTCAAGTTCCATACTCGCAACAAAAATCAGCGAGCAAAATAAATGCATATGAAATTGCCGAAATGATGGGACAACTCGCAATAAAAAAATCAGCGAGCAAAATATATGCATATAAAAACAGCCGAAATGTATGAGCAACTCGCAATAAAAAGCAGCGAGTAAAAAGAAAAATAGCCGAAACGATTGGGCACCACGATAAAAAGCCGAAATGATTGGGCAATTGCGACTTTCGCGATATAAAAAAGCTGCAATGATAGAGCATCGCAGAACGAAATAAAAAAATGATGAAACTTTTGCCTTGCAAGTGATTGTAAGTCTACGGTAGCGCCCCGGCCGTCAATCCGAGGCCAAATGCGGAAACAAAAACTTTTTAGGAAACCGGCGCTATCGTAGTTTTTCATCCGGATCGAACCATTAACGCTAAACTAGCTAACTACTAAGAAGTGAGAGTGGCTATACCGATCGATCCGTGTCCTTCGGTCTTTGGCCACCAACCCAAGCTCCTCGCGGCATCTTCGATCTCCGGTCTCCTCATCGAAAGGGCACCACATCAATGAGTCTTTTTACGGGCTCCCGCTTCATCCGAAGCAACTCGAATATAAAGTTTGCTAGCCGACATGTCCAAGGTGAAATAGAGAATGTGTGTGATAACTCTGTCTCAAGCATCCATTGATTCTCAACACATGAGAGTGTATGGATGGAGGTTGGAGATGATGCCATTGGTGGAAGTTATGAGCTAGAGGAAGAAGAAGAAGAAGCTCTTTCCTTTTTGTGTTATTGTGTTAAGATGAAGAATAATGAGAGTGCTAGAATAAATCAAGAGCAACCCCAATCCTAACATGGCTGCCCTCTCTCTCGCTCCAAGCATCATATCAACATAATAATCAATCATAAAATGTGACATTTGCACAAATAATGAAACCATGAGTCACTAGATTGCATATGCCACATTTAATGCACCTCATGATGAATTCCACTCACAATTTCCACAAGCAAACATTAATCCAAATGTTTGCAACAATAAAAAGAACGGCATCATCTAAAGTAAACTCGTGACGGATCACAAGAATACCCCTCACCTGTATATACATAACTGCATCCGCATTCCAATTGAATGCAAATGTGATGAGACTAAAGTAATCCAACAAATCTAATACTAGGATTCGGTTTAAACCAAAGCCTACTAGTATGATCCGCCCGATCATGATCCGTGCACTACTGCACGTATATGATCGAGCCCTGCCATAATACCATACGGCCTTTATAACGTTTCGCCCGAAACTTGAGAAACTGTCTGTGGGGGACTCTAAAGACTCGTCAATACTTTGGCTGTGGATTTAACCACTAGCACGTCAGTGGTACTAGCTGTACGTAACGGGCTACCAGGTATTGACCAAAAGGGAGGTCAATGAGCGAACTCATCCTGACACCCTACTGAGCCTGTCAGTGACAATATCCGTACAGTCCGGTCCATTTGTCTATGAGCATCGCATGTCGGGCCTAGGGGGTTGGTAAAAGTCAGACCCTCAAAAGCGGTACAAGTCGTGTCGGAGTGTAGCCCAGAACACCCTGAGATACTACTGGAATACCTACCAGTAAATCTTCTGCCTTGGCCAAGGATTTCGTGTAATGGCTCTCCTAGACACAGCGCGATCTCACCCCCAATACCGGAAGAGACGAAACCCCTGCCGATCCGCTCACTGCCTCCATGTGGCTCGGGACTGTACCCAACTAAAACCTGTTTGCACGACTCCTTTGAGCCGTGGTAGGATAGTAATCAAAGCACAGTGGGAACTCACACGAGACAAACGACGATCTCAGGTCGATAGACTAACTTGTACACATGTCACCAGGGAACTGCTATCTGCCGTCAGGTATAATACCAACTAGCATGTTCCCGGCGAGTCCTGTCCGGTGTACTCATAACCCAATGAGCACCTATATACATCTTAGGTGAACCAACTGACACCAATGGCTTGTGAGACCGGCCACCGCCCCTCGTCGGGGTCTCGACTGTATACACTGGTCTACCAATAGAGTATCGATGCCCAGTCTCGAAACTCCCATGACTAGGGACCACTTTAAGAATGTGCTTATAGACTATCCAACTCTCACGTATATGATCGCCATCATACTACTGGTAGTCAAGCAAGAATCCTAAGGGCTCTATCAATGTGTAATAGTGATCTGTAAGGTCACCTAAAGCTGTACACGATGATAAAGATAAACCAGATAGCATACTATCATCTTGAGTAAGACTGTCCTACCGGTATAGGTCCTCCCTCAATCATTGCAATCACGTGCCTGCGATCCAATAATTGACTTTGAGGGCACTATATCCAACAATCTCCCACTTGCACTCAAGGCTAATTATTGCGATGTCACATACTTACAGCCCGTGTGATACCGAACACCCAACTCCTCTACTGATCAGTCTCATAAAGCCCGTTTGCGAAACTATTGCGTTCGAGGAATAGCCTCAGTGAGTGGATCCGCCCTAATGTTTCTTTCAATGTCTCTCTTTATCTCAAGTTTGCGGAGAAAGCCATCTCCCGAAATGAGCAATACCTGTCTTAGAATTCTCTGGATATCTGATGGGACTTAGTTCATAAATGAACTCCAAATCCAAACTTCTTAGACTGTATCGTCAACTGAATTTAATCAGTATCCTACGCCATGCCTCTCTCAGTATCCGCTTGGACCTCTTGTCCAAAATACTGTCCCTCGTCAGAGGGAAAACTATAACTCTGACAGTCACTCTGTCATTCAGGTCACCTTGGAAGCCTGGAATGATAACCGTCTCCCGAAGGAGGCTGTCGTTATCATATCCCTAGAACATCCACTTATGTTCTAAAACTGCTTCCGAACGTTTCTCCAGGATTGGATTAATATCACAACTTATTGCATCTAGTGCAAAAACAACATCTGGTGTGGTACTTGACATCTCATGATTGACTCAATTGCCTAAACAAGTGATGTGCCAATCATGCGCATCCCACTCCCCTTTAGTCTGTAAGACACCTTTAGAGAGGGTGACTCCATCACCTGCAGGTACACTACCATGCCGGGAGTCGTCCATTCTAAAACACCTTTAGAATGCTGTCTAAATACCCAGATTGGGACTCTTCCCAAATCTAGATTTAAAACCATAGATCTAGTAACCAGAATGTCTGATATAATATCCAAGCCCTATGTGGAGAAACCACTGTGTGACAACTAAAATATAACCGATCGTAATATAGGAATTTCACTTCCTACTATGTGTATGTCATCCAAATACCAGGATATGACACCCTACTACCTTCTTAACAGATCCATCCCCTATTCTGATGAAGTCAAACCTATGACTGTCACATCAGAAATAGATGATCTATCTCCGCTATATCTGCTTTAGTCTATAAATAGATATAAGCTACTTGTCCACTATGCTTCCGCTGCTCTCACTGACTACGACAACCCTGTGGCAGAGTCATATACACATACACTTCTAAAGCTAGTTTAGAACGACGCTATACTCATCCTCCTGCCGGGTCTCACAGTCTGGAACAACAGCAAAGACAAGTCTGGGTAAATAAGAACCTCCTTGTCACCGTCCTTGAGGCTACCGAAGTACCTCTCGGGTGCCTGAGGTTACCCACCACATCTGCGGAGTGGCCAATGGAATGTCAAAATTGATTGAATTTTTAGGTTCTCATCAAATTTCCAATAATCGTTTGTGGTTCTGAAATCACTTCCAGTTCTACCATACTCCCACTACTGTTTTCTGAAAAAATCCATTTTTATCAAAACTGTGGCGAGTCTAGAACAATATCACTATTGATCTTCCAGATGGTAGAAAGTCAACCCTCGTCATAGCCCGGGTCAACCCACAAACAGCCATTACAGAAATGCGCCTTGAGTTATCCAGAGTCTGGTTTTAAGCATAAGCCGGACAACTCCCCGTACCTTAACATTGTTAAGATATGAACTATTCTATATCCAATATAGAAACAGAGACACTGATTTAATTGGAACCAGATTCAAATCACTCAGCTGTCTCCAGTGCATGTCAACTAAATGGAAGGAGGCCGATCAGCGTTACTCAACTTAGGAATGCATCCAGATATGAGTAACCTGAAAGAGAAACAAGTTTCTCAAAACCATTACTATCAACTGAATACCATATACAAGTATCTACATCTTCGATTACCTTGAAGAATCCTGATACTTGCAACACGTGGTTCTCTACTTTACTCTTATACCTATAACTTCTCGAAACTTAGATCTTGTATTTCTACGAAACACTTGTCTAAAAACTAGAGAAGTCATAAGTGAACAGAATATAGTACGAGGACCAACCCCTCTGTCCTTATGGACACTGGACAATATGCAATACTCTGTATAAGTCCACTGAGTTGAATAACTCAAACCCTGTGCGTCGTAGGTTGAAAACTGTACTATAGTTAAGAAGAATTACACCGCTGTTTAATGCTCATTACCTAACCATCAACTGATATAGGTAAATGTCATGGACATAATTTCAAAAAGTTATATCTCAGTTTATAAAAATAAACGTACCGATATATCAATTTGAAATTGGTGCATAACAACGGATATTCAAAACCAAATATTTGCCGTCCGGCAAACACCCAGGCGATTTCCTTAAATATCACCAATTACAACGAATCCCGATATAATGAGGATGATCACCTAATTCCCAATAACTTACTCCCACTCATCATCTGTAAAACCATACAGATGTGAGAATCAAACCTGGTATATACATACCCTGGAGTAAGGGCTAATTGGGAAATCAGTTTTCTTTTAACAATACACAGTGAAACTGAAACATGTAAATGTTTCGAAGAGGTATCCGGGTATTCCTAGTAATTCCTCTTCCATTATCAGATTCACAACTGTAACCGTATATTTCTTTGCCATCTCTCCAAATTTCTTTATATGTCTTTAGTCATTACCTTCTGTATACCACCTTTAGGCCAAATGGTTTTCTTCCTTCCCTACCGTTTGGCACCATCCTATGGTTTAGAAGAAGACTATCCAATAAGCATAATGGATGTACTCCCCCAATCCTAGGAGCACTCGCAACGCGAGAGAAGGTAAAGATAAAAGACATATGAATAAACCTTATTCCTATTTCTCCTGAACCAGAATTCATCCCCAAACTGGAACAAGTTCCTTCGAGTTCGTATATAACCATACGATGGATTTATCCAAATAACTGTGGATCTTCGTAGTGATACGAGGTGTTCTGGAGAAATACAAAGGTGAAGTAGGAGTGGCGATGAAATACTTGGTTTGGTCGTGAATGATAGCAGTCGCAATTTACTTTGCTCTCTTACTAATCCATTTATTTGTCTTTACTTATTACCTTCTGTACACCACACTTAGGCTAATCGGTTTTCTTCATTCCCTACCTTTCGGCACCTGCATATGGTTTGGGTGAAGACTATCCAATTAGCATAATAGGTGTACCGTCCTAATTCAAGGAGCACTCGCAACCTGAGAGAAGGTAAAAGGAAAAGACAACTGAATAGTCCTATTCATTTTCTCCAAAACCGAAAACCATCCTCGAATCTGGAACAAGTTCCTTCGAGTTCGTATATAACCATACGATGGTTTTATCCAATGGAAGTGGATGTTCATAGTGATACGAAATGTTCCGGAGAAAAAGGGTAAAAGCGGGAGTGGCAATGAGGTATGCAACTCAGACAATCCAAAAGCCAGTGTTTTAAGAAGGTTCGGTTAACTTGGTCACCGAGTCATAGTCTAGGGTCGGGCCATGATCGCTGCCAAAGAGAGAGAGAAAAGAAACACTCTGCGTGCACTCTAACCTAGATCAGAATGGTTATCAATTTATCTAATCAGGAAACCTCCCACTGTAACCTCAAATTCTCCTCCAAACCTGAAAGAAAAATTAGTCGGGATCACCCGAGGAATAAACCAACTCATAAGTGGGAATCGAGATCCAACTATCATCGCATGATAACATGGTAGAATCCACTCACGTTATCACACTCCAGAAGGTATGCGCATGCCTGACAAGTTTCAGTTTCTTTAGAAACTCCCGATGTGAATTTTACCCCATGCTCTTATGACCTTGACGAAGGTCAACAAATCATAAGTCACATACCAAGTTCTACCCGTCATTGTCCAGGTTAATTTGAACCCACCGGTACAAGCCCTTGACGAAGGTCAACAAGGCTGTACGGCTGTCCCAAACCAACGCATCTATCTATGCAATAGAAAGGTAACAAGCAGCTACCATACACTATGCCTTGACGAAGGTCAACAAACACAGCATGAATACTAAGTGCTACCCGTCTGAAATGACGGAGGGCTACGAATGGTTTTTGGCGAAAAACCTTTAACGTAATGAACTTGATATCGTTGAAGAAACCGGATAGCTTTTTATAAATATATAGTGGCGAAAACCTTTGCTAAAGAGGTCACTCCCGGTGAAGTGATCTCGGCTCTTTCCCCGTAGAATGAGGTGCAGGATATTCCAAACTGAATACCACGATACAAAGCAAAAGGTAATCGACTATAATGAAGTTATTATCCTGACGCAAACTTCTGTCCAAGGGGCCACTCCCGATGAAGGGATCTCGGCCCTTGCCTCGTAGAATGAGGTGCTAGATATTCATAACCGAATACCACTGTGCAAAACAAAAGAGAACGTCCTTGCAATAACAGCCTTTTTGAAAATTGTTCCAACAATATCGAATAGGTTTGTTTTCCTTGCATTGATCTGAATCAACGCAGTCCCATCAATTAATCACACCACAAAAGAACGAAAATATGATGTACGTATATGCCATCCGCATTCGCCACTGGATCTCGTTATCACCCGTTAGGTTACTTAACTAACAACAGAGCGGGGACTGGACTAGCGCGGGTGTAAAACATATACAACATCTACTCGTATATATAGCAATATATAATAATCGCTCCAGGCGTGATAAATGCAACATCATAGAAAAGTAATAAGTATCACAGAACAATACAGATAATCTGGGAGCCCCGGGTTTCCTTTGAGCCGCAAATGAAACCCGACGTTCCCCTGGTCGTGTGGATAGCCTGTGCAATGAAATCCTAGACCCCTACGGGCGCGGAAAGTTACCCGCCAAAACCAGAAGAGAGGCAGCCCCCTCCAACAAAGTGAATGAGTCACCCAGCACTTCACGGAATCCGATAACTTGAGCACCCATCCTTGGGTCAACCTATACCCCTTACGAGTGCGGCGAATAGCCCGCCAATTCTAGAGTGAAGCCCCTTCCGTCTCAAAGCCATAAGATGCAGGCCCATTGCCTTCTAGAACCCGGCTATCCGTGCACTCCACCGCGGGGTAATCCTAGTACAGAAAATAAAATACGTACAACGGGTACATCGACCTCAACTCGGTCATGCCCCCAAAAAAAATATACAAACAGGCAATGACGGCAGTTCACATGTCGGACGCTCGCCCCGCAATATCAAATGTACAAATAATACTAAACTGCACTAACATTACATCCAAGCTATCCACCACGACAAATCCGCAACAACACAGCACAACACAGAACATCAACGTGAATGTCACGTTCGCAAATCCGTCTAAAAGAGCTATAGCAATTAGACAAGATTTACCGCTCGAATAACATTCACGGTCGCAGATATAATGTAAGTACTGTAAACTAAAGTATTTAAAATTCCGATCGACAAAACTTCCCGAAGTGGGCCCCAAGTACAATTCCAGCACTCAAAATAATCTGGGCCAAAACTATATATCACAAAAATCATATTTCCATGAACTAAATTCTCAGAAAAAATGTGGGGCACTGTAGCCCAAAAAGGGCCGCGGAAAGGCCGCCAAATGCGACATTTCGCAGCGGTTCCGCTGTGGAATTTTGGAGTTAGGTCTCCAAACTTTTTCTGTAGCTTTAGTTATGCCTGCATGTATTTTTAAGATGCCTAAAATAATTTTTTGAACAACTTTGAAATTCGACAGCAAGCACACTAAAATGAAAATACGGTTCGGAAATTTCGATCGATTGATATTTTAAACACGTTAGAACAAGCTAGTAAAGGTTAATGGCCTGGCTCTGATACCATGTAAGTCTACGATAGCGCCCCGGCCGTCAATCAGAGGCCAAATGCGGAAACAAAAACTTTTTAGGAAACCGGCGCTATCGTAGTCTTTCACTCAGATCAAACCATTAACGCTAAACTAGCTAACTACTAAGAAATTAGAGTGGTTATACTGATCGATCCGTGTCCTTCGGTCTTTGGCCACCATCCCAAACTCCTCGCGGCATCTTCGATCTCCAGTCTCCTCGTCGGAAGGGCACCACATCAATGAGTCTTTTTATGGGCTCCCGCTTCATCCGAAGCAACTCGAACATGAAATTTGCTTGCCGACATGTCCAAGGTGAAGTAGAGAATGTGTGTGATAATTTTGTCTCAAGCATCCATTGATTCTCAACACATAAGAGTGTATGGATGGAGGTTGGAGATGATGCCATTGGTGGAAGTTATGAGGTAGAGGAAGAAGAAGAAGAAGAGGCTATTTCCTTTTTGTGTTATTGTGTTAAGATGAAGAATAATGAGAGTGCTAGAATAAATCAAGAGCAACCCCAAGCCTAACATGGCTGCCCTCTCTCTCTCCAAGCATCATATCAACACAATAATCAATCATAAAATGTGACATTTGCACAAATAATGATACCATGAGTCACTAGATTGCATATGCCACATTTAATGCACCTCATGATGAATTCCACTCACAATTTCCACAAGCAAACATTAATCCAAATGTTTGCAACAATAAAAAGAACGACATCATCTAAAGTAAACTCGTGACGGATCACAAGAATACCCCACACCTGTATATACATATCTGCATCCGCATTCCGACTGAATGCAAATGCTATGAGACTAAAGTAATCCAACAAATCTAATACTAGGATCCGGCTTAAACCAAAGCCCACTAGTATGATCCGCCCGATCATGATCCGTGCACGACTGCACGTATATGATCGAGACCCTACCATAATACCATACGGCCTCTACAACGTTTCGCCCGAAACTTGAGAAACTATCTGTGGAGGACTCTAAAGACTCGTCAATACTTTGGCTGTGGATTTAACCACTAGCACGTCAGTGGTACTAGCTGTACGTAACGGGCTACCAGGTATTGACCAAAAGGGAGGTCGATGAGCAAACTCATCCTGACACCCTACTGAGCCAGTAAGTGACAATATCCGTACAGTCCGGTCCATTCGTCTATGAGCATCGCATGTCTGGCATAGGGGGTTGGTAAAAAGTCAGACCCCCAAAAGCGGTACAAGTCGTATCGGAATGTAGCCCAGAACACCCTGAGATACTACTGGAATACCTATCAGTAAATCTTCTGCCTTGGCCAAGGACTTCGTGTAATGGCTCTCCTAGACACAGCACGATCTCACCCCCAATACCGGAAGAGACGAAACCCCTGCCGATCCGGTCACTGCTTCCATGTGGCTTGGGACTGTACCCAACTAAAATCTGTTTGCACAACTCCTTTGAGCCGTGGTAGGGTAGTAATCAAAGCACAGTGGGAACTCACACGAGGCAAATGACGATCTCAGGTCGATAGACTAACCTGTACACATGTCACCAGGGAACTGCTATCTGACGTTAGGTATAATACCAACTACCATGTTCCCGGCGAGTCCTGTCCGGTGTACTCATAACCCAATGAGCACCTGTATACATCTTAGGTGAACCAACTGACACCAATGGCTTGTGAGACCAGACACCGCCTCTCGTCGGGGTCTCGACTGTATACACCAGTCTACTAATGGAGTATCGATACCCAGTCTCGAAACTCCCACGACTAGGGACCACTTTAAGGATGTGCTTATAGACTACTCAACTCTCACGAATATGATCGCCATCATACTACTGGTAGTCAAGCAAGAATCCTAAGGGCTCTATCAATGTGTAATAGTGATCTGTAAGGTCACCTAAAGCTGTACACGATGATAAAGATAAACCAGATAGCATACTATTATCTTGAGTAAGACTGTCCTACCGGTGTAGGTCCTCCCTCATTCATTGCAATCACGTGCCTGCGATCCAATAATTGACTTTGAGGGCACTATATCCAACTGTGATTCTACATCAACCCCTGTATACAATCCATAAGCATAAACGAAAAGGGAACCACATTTCCCCACTGGGCTCTGTCAAAGAGAGAGTCAGATCTCGACGACAACATCTGCAGCCTAGAAGATCAATACAGCGTTCCTTCTCACTCCAGCAGGATGCAAACGTGACGTCAACAACAGACCCCAGGGTCAAAACAACAGAGCCATGGCAAAGTCCCTAGTTCCAAGCCTCGACGGTTCACCAACAACCTAGAGACTATCTCGGAGCCATGGTAAAGTCCCTAGTTCCAGGTCCCGACAGTTCACAAACAACCTAAAGACCACCTCGACGTTCGTCTCGATACAGCAAACACAATGTCACCCCGGCGTTCCTTCTCAACTCCAGCAGGATGTAGATGCAATGTCAACAACCGACCCCAGGGTCAAAACCTCGGAGCTATGGCAAAGTCCCTAATTCCAAGCCTCGACGGCTCACCAACAACCTAGAGACTATCTCGGAGCCATGGCAAAGTCCCTAGTTCCAAGTCTCGACGGTTCACAGACAATCTAAAGACAACCTCGACATTCGTCTCGTTATAGCAGACACAATGTCAACAAACGAAGCAAAGAAAAATCCCTAGCTTCAGGGTCTTGACAGCAACTCAAATAAAACCTGAAAGACTATCGGAGATCATCCCACACCAGCGCGGAGTGGTTATGACTCATCGAGGCTCCCAAACTGAGCCTAACCAAAAGTAAAAAGCGACATGGAAAATCCCTAACGCTTGCTCTTCCGACGGTAATATAACCTGGGAGATTACTTGAAGACGTCTTGTCTAGCCCCCGAAGGGATCAGAGACACGACAGTCGCGGGGCTACTCGAACAGCAAGACTGCATATCGGGGAATGCATCAACCAACGCGACGGTACCACGGACAAAAACCCTAGTACCACAAAACCTAACGGACTTCTGTCGTAAAGAGCAGGGTTTATAACGTTAGGATATTTTTGCGAGAACTTCTCGACTCGTAGGGAAAACAATGTTCCTGCGAGAACTTATCGACTCGTCTCAACTCGTAGGGAAAAACATCTTCATGAAACCCTCACAGCTCGTGAAGGTGAAAAGCCTTAGGCAACGGGGATATCAACCTGTTTCCTAAGCACTGTGACCCTACAAGCAGGTCCAAACTGACTCTTGTATACTATCCACGGGCCATATTCTCCAAAGTCGAATATCGACAAGGAGAAAAAAACCCACTTACGAGCCCTCTCGACTTGTAAGGGGGAAAATTCTCTTGTGAGATCCTTACGGCTCTCAAGAAAAAACGCATTTAGGAGATTCTCACGACTTCTAAGGAGAAAATACATTTTCGGGATCCTCTCGACTCGTGGGGAGAAAAGTCTTTATGAGACCCTCACGGCTCATAAAGTTGAAAAGTCTTAGGCGGCGGATCCAAACCTATTTCATAAGCCATCGCTGCCCTGTTCCCGCCAAAATCTTCGGCCAAGAGCTATCTGTTCCTGTTTATGCCGGCTTAAGTTTCGTTTACAGATATGTGTGAAATCAGGCTCATTCATATACGCACATGCACACATCAAAGGAAGAACAGGTGTTCAGCGACAAAAACAAAGCATTTAACTGAACATTTTATTCTACAGGAAATAGATCACCAAACATGGGATCGAAAGTACAGGGATTCACAAAATTATGGATAAAATTATCTAACTCCCTCTCTGCCTTTTCCACCATGACAAAGCGGCGATTTTTCAAAGGCAGAAATGACGACCCGCTGAGCCAGTATTTGGCTTAGCAGCCGAATAGAGCGATCCCTCAGAGCTGTGGTGATCAGAAGTGCCTCGTGGAAGCACTCGATCTTGTCTTCCGCGGCGTCGAGCATTGCCGGAGTCATCTCCGCCGGAGAAGGGAGAATATTATTGATCACAGACAAGAAAACCATCCGGAGCCAAATGGAGCCGATGGGGAGAAGAGATCCTCTACGAGTCAAGAGCTTGTACAGCACCATGTCGCATTGGTCGTCCGTAAGAGCAGGGTTCACCAAGCGGACAGCAAAACGAGGAACGATTTCTTCAATTGGCACCTCTTATGGTTGCCGGCGAGCATGTGGACGATTACAAGCCATAGCTCTTCTCTGATAAAACGATTCTCTGAAAGTGAGAGAGAAGAGAAGCTTTACTTCAAATTATAAAGATAGACATTTAAGTCTGGGCATAGAAAATTATGTGCATGATGGAACTGTTTCCAAGCACTGTTAAGAGAAGGCATTGGGAAAGAGAAGTCTGATTCAGGAAAAGCGGAGAAAGAAGGTGAAAAGGCACCTTCAGTACTGAGGCAGCGCCTCACGTGCAAAGCACGAGAGCGCTAGAGCTAAATGCGCCAGCGCTAAGAGTCAAAGACTCTGATTCAGCACTCGCGTGCAAAGCACGAGAGCGCTAGCGCTAAATGCGCCAAGCGCTAAGAGTCAAAGGCTCTGATGCAGCGCTCACGTACAAAGCACGAGAGAGCTAGCACTAAGTGCGTTAGCACCAAGAGTCAAAGACTCTGATGTAGCGCTCACGTGCAAAATACGAGAGCGCTAGCGCTGGAACTAAATAGTCCCCACCCTTGGATCAAAAATCCAATAAAAATGATTAAAAATCATCAAATTACAAGAATAAAATTCTGTTAAGAAAATACTCCTCAGAATCTTTCCAAATAGGAAAGATTGTGCTCTGAAAATTAGAGCACCGTTAGATCAAAGATCCAATGGTGATTAAAAATCACCAAGATACAGAATAAGTTCTGTATGGGAAAAAAATTTCCCAATCTTTTTAAAAACAAGAAGATTGCTTTCTGTAAAACATAAGCCCTTGGATAAAAAATCCAACAGTGGGAAACATTCCCAAATCAATTAGAGAAAAAATCTCTTCAACTGATTCAACAAATCAGCATCCCCTATATAAAGGACTCAAGACTTTAAGTCTTATAGAGAGGAACCCCCCACAAGCTTTGAGAAATTTCAAAGAAAAGAGCAAGTTCTGAGAAGAACTTTTCTTCAAGGTAAAAACAGAGAGATAAAAAAACATCTCATCAAGGAAGAAAAACTTAGTTCTTTTTCTAGATCATAGATCTATAAGACAGCCATCTTTCACAAAAGAGATCATAGCATCTCATCATAAAAAGGGGAAAGAAGAATTCAATTCTTTTCAGATCACAGATCCATAAAGGCAAAGCCTTTCACAAAAAATAAGAGATTATAATATCTCCTATAAAAATAAGAACTTTGCTATTAGATCTATGAGACAAAGTCTCCTATGAATGAGAGTTTAATTCTCATAGCGCAGAACTGATCAAAGTTGCGTAAAAAGAGCCTTAGCGCTCCAAATTAAAAAGAAGCGCCTCAGCGCTCCAAGACTGGTGTTCAGCGCCAAGCGCGTCATGTGCTCCTCACGTGTACACTACTTATCAGAAACGCTCTACGCTCATTAACTGGCACTCAGCGCCAGGCATACCACGTGCTCCTCACCTGTGTGCTACTTATCAGAAGCGCTCTGCGCTTATTGACTGGCGCTCAGCGCTAAGCAAGCCACATGCTCCTCGCGTGTACGCTACATAACAGAAGCGCTCTGCGACTGGCGCTCAGCGCCACGTGCTCCTCACGTGTGCGCTACTTAACAGAAGCGCTCTGCGCTCATTGACTGGCGCTCAGCGCCAAGCGCGCCACGTGCTCCTCACATGTGTGCTACTTAACAGAAGCGCTCTGCGCTCTTTGACTGGCGCTCAGCGCCAAGCGCATCACGTGCTCCTCACATGTACGCTGAGGGAATATAAACCGTTCTTTAAATAAAGCCCCAGAATCATAATGAGAGCTCAACACTCAATAAAATACAAAAAGATTGTCAGAACCCAAACCAATACTCAGTATTGTTAAATGAAAAAGGACTGAGCCTAATTAAATGTCCAACATTTTAATTGAGTGTTCAACATTTTAATTGATAAAAACAGAGAGGAAGAAGAACTTAGTTCTTTTTCTAGATCATAGATCTATAAGACAGACGTCTTTCACAAAAGAGATTATAGCATCTCATCATAAAAAAAAGGAGGAGGAAGAATTCAATTCACTTCAGATCACAGATCCATAAAGGCAAAGACTTTCACAAAAAATAAGAGATTGCAATATCTCCTATAAAAATAAGAACTTTGCTTTTAGATCTATGAGACAAAGTCTCCTATGAATGAGAGTTTAATTCTCAGAGCGCAGAACTGATCAAAATTGCCTAAAAAGAGTCTCAGCGCTCCAAATTAAAAAGAAGTGCCTCAGTGCTCCAAGACTGGCGCTCAGCGCCAAGCGCGCCACGTGCTCCTTACGTGTGCGCTACTTAAAAAGAAACGCCTCAGCGCTCCAAGACTGGCGCCTCAGCGCTCCAAGACTGGCGCTCAGCGCCAAGCGCGCTACGTGCTCCTCACGTGTGCGCTACTTATCAGAAGCGCTCTACGCTCATTGACGGGCGCTCAGCGCCAAGCGCGCCACGTGCTCTTCACGTGTGCGCTACTTATCAGAAGCGCTCTGCGCTGATTGACTGGCGCTCAGCGCCAAACGTGCCACGTGCTCCTCACGTGTGCGCTACTTAACAAAAGCACTCTGCGACTGGCGCTCAGCACCAAGCGCGCCACGTGCTCCTCACGTGTGCGCTACTTAACAGAAGCGCTCTGCGCTCATTGACTGGCGCTCAGCGCCAAGTGCGCCACGTGCTCCTCACGTGTGCACTGAGGGAACATAAATTGTTCTTTAAATAAGGCCCCAGAGCCATAATGAGGGCTCAACACTCAATAAAAGACAAAAAGGTTATCAGAACCCAAACCAATGCTCAGTATTGTTAAATGAAAAAGGACTGAGCCTAATTAAATGTCCAACATTTTAACTGAGTGGGCCGAGCCCAAGTTGGCCACAGATCCCTAATTCAGATTAATTGAGCCCATTTGCTCATAAATCTTTGAACTTGGTCCCAAACTTGACTACAGATCTCCCAAACAATATTAGTTCAAGGATACATCTCTTCACTCCTCTGATATGTGTCGTTGTAATCCTTCAACGTCTTCAGAAAGGTGACGGGTCCCGACGACTAGACATTCCATGGACTGTGGGGTCCTTAAACTCATGGACTATGACGTCCTTAAACTTTACGGACTGTGGGGTCTTTAAACTCATGGACTATGATGTCCTTAAACTTTACGGGCTGTGGGGTCTCTAAACTACCATGGACTGTGAGGTCCTTAAACTCATAAACTATGATGTCTTTAAACTTTAGACGTCTTTAAAATGGACCGCAACGTCTCTAAACTAAAACAATAGAGTCCAAATGCTCTTTTGTTGGATCTAAATGATCATGTTAAGTAGATCTTAGTTTAAAATTAGACTAACGTATCCTTAACAAACGTTTAAGTTGATCTTAGTCTCAAATGAGATTAATGATCCTTAAACCCAACTCAAAACCAAATCTAAGAAAATACGGATTTTGACTAATCCACGCCCTACGGGCGATAACATAAATTAGTCTCCGTATACAATCCACGGGTAACCAAAAACAAAACAAACACACACGACATGAAGTGACCTTCTGGAGCAGGAGAAAGTGGTTACCGCGATGCGGTAACGTAATTAACTGCAGGGACTTGCACCTGAAGGGAAGAGCATCCCCACAAACAAAAACCCCTCACAATGAGGGGGAATCTGACGAAGTCTGCTACAACGTCCGTATCCGTCTAAACCTCCGATACATGGTGCCATAAATCAATTTGGCATCTTCGGAGAGGTGGACGGATAAAACTAAATAGCATCTGCCCCCAAATTCAGGCAAGACGAACCTACGCGGTTCCGTCTCTGTTTTCGGCGGTAAACATGCCCTTTAAGAAGGACCAAACTGACTCTTGTACACTATCCACGGGCCACATTCGCCAATGAAATGAAAAGGCTACTTACGGGTCTTCACGATTCGTAAGGAAAAAATACCCGAGTGAGATCCTTACGACTCACGAAGGCGATGAATACTTAGAAATCCCCACGACTTCTAGGAAGAATATGCACCTATGAGATCCTCTCGACTTGTAGAGAGAAAAACCTTCTTGAGACCCTTACGGCTCAAGTAGATGAAAAAGCCTTAGGCTACAAGAATCATAAACTTGTCTCCTAAGCCATCAATTCTATGGCCATGCATAACTTTGCACTTCTTCACCCACGTACATACTTACGTGGGCAAAGTAGTGGGGGGTATTTGTTCCCGCCAAATTTTTGGCTAAAAGCTACTTGTTCCCTTATAAAAAAAGGGGGGAGTCCTCAAAATTTGGCCTTACGTGTTAAACACGTGGACGCTCATATGCAAAGCATATGAGCGCTGAAAACAAACAACTAAGGGCCAAACATGCCTCATGTATTAAACACGTGAGCGCTCATATGCAAAGCATATGAACGCTGAACATAAATAACTAATGGCCAAACAAGCCTCACGTGCTAAACATGTGAGCGCTCATATGTAAAGCATATGAGCGCTAAAAATAAACTAAATAAAAAAACTAATGGCCAAACAAGCCTCACGTGTAAAACACGTGAGCACTCATATGAAACAACTAATGGCCAAACAGGCCTCACGTGTAAAACACGTGAGCGCTCATATGCAAAGCATATGAGCGCTGAACAAAAACAGGCTAAAACCCACAGCAGGGATCACGTGTTAAACACGTGAGTTCTCTTACCTCTCACATGCAAAGTATGTGAGCGTCTCAATTTAAAATGTTCCCATTAAATTTTATGTGATAAAATTAAATTCTATTTGGGAAATATTGTTCCTGATCTTTCTAATATGAAAAGATCTTTTTCTAACAGAGAATCCTGGATTTAAAATCCGATGGTGATAAAATATCACCAATTAAATCATCTGATAGAATTAAATTCTATTTGGGAAATATTTTCCTGATCTTACTCAAACTAGAAAGATCTTCTCTGTTAAACAGAGGACGTTAGGATCAACGATCCAATGGTGATCATCTGGTAAAATAAAATTCTATCATAGGAAAATATTTTTCTAATCTTATTAAACTAACAAGATATTCATATGATAAGAATAAAATTCTATGTTAAACTAACGAGATATCCATATGATAGAATTAAATTCTATATTAAGAAAATAAAATTCCAATCTTGTTAAAACTAACAAGAAATTCATAATCTTGTTAAACAAATAAGAAATCTTTTCTGTTACACAGATAGCCTTTGGATTAAAAATCCAACGGTAAATAAAATTCACCGATTGATCTAAAAGATCATGGAATCAATCATGATCTCTCAATGAGGGATTCTCTTAACAAATTGATTCATGTTCTTCTCGTATAAATAGGAGCGAGGAGAGGAGGAGAAACAGGGAGAGAGAGGAAGAAAAATACAGAGAAAATTTAATTCTCTCAAAGAAGAAGAACCCCCTCCTAAAAAAATCCTAGGTAAAGAGAAAACACATAGATCATTTTATCTCTCCTTCGCCTCTCTAAGGGTTTAACCCTTCATACAAGAACTTAGTTCTTCCTCTGGTTAAGGTCTGCAGAAGCAGATCTCCCCACAAGTTGAGAATTTAATTCTCATCGGGAAGATTCTGTTATGCAGATTCAAAAGCTAGGGGAAAAAACTGAGTTCAAAGAGTTTAACTCTTACAATAAAAACACATGGGAATTTAATTTCTCTAAAAAAACTAGGGTTTAACCCTGTAAGAAGAACTTAATTCTTGCAAAGAACAAAGGGAGAACTTGATTCCACAGAAGAACAGCCTGGTGATTCGTTAGTGTTTAACACTATAACAAGACCTCACGTGTTTTCTACGTGAGCGTTTCTAATGAACAAAAGAAAACGGCTAAGACTGCCTCACGTGTTTTCCATACGGGTGTTTAAAAGAGAAGTAAGGAACACTTCTTAGAACAGTCACGTGTTTTGCACGCTACCCTTAATCAAGTGCTTAGCACTTCTATGAAAGGAAGAGGAAATAAGATAAGAAGGCATTGCCCCCATTTGGGACGTCTCACGTGTTTTACACGTGAGCGCTACGGGAACTAAGTGTCTAGCACTTATATAAAGGGAGAGGCAATAAAGCCAAGGGGCAGAACCCAACTTTGGGGCGCCTCCCGTGTTTCACACGTGGGCGCCATAAGAAAGGGAGAAATAATTGGGCAGTACCCATATTTGAGCGCCTCACGTGTGTCACATGAGCGTCACACAACCCTAGTGTTTAACACTAATCAAGTGCCTCACGCGCACCACGTGAGCGCCACAGAAATTGGGTGTTTAACACTATTTCAGTGCCCGCATGAAACGCACGTGAGCATGGTATGTCTCAGCACATTAACATTGTTGGGTAATTGCAGAGACCCAAACCCAGTCCAACCTGACTAAGAGAGTCAAGACCCCTCTGTGCTCATCATTCCCCCAAGTTGGTCTTAGTCCCCAGCATGACTAACGGTTTGTCAACTGATGATATCCAAAATGATGTTCATCCCACACCTCCCAAGATAATCTTAGTCTCCAAAATGATTATTGATTCTTAGATGATTCACCATGATCTTCTCCTTCAAATACGGGAATTGGTTCAAGAGTACATCTCTCTACACCTCTGATACATGTCGTTGTAATTCTTCAACGTCTTCAGAGAGATGGCGGGTCCCAACAACCAACAGCTCTTTGGTGCACTACCCAAACTGACATGCACATCCCAGATCAAACCACATCCCAAACTGGATGTGTCCCATATCACCTTTGCTCATCCCGACACATAACAAATACACGTGTGCGCAAGATAAACTTTACAGACCGTAACGTGCTTAAACTAAACTCTACGGACCGTAACGTCCTTAAACTAAACTCTACGGATCGAAACGTTCTTAAACTAAACCCTCACCTCAAAAATGATGATCTATGGATCAAAACGTGCTTAAACTAACAACGAACCGTAACGTCCTTAAACTAAAACAATTGAGCCTAAATACTCTTTTGTTGGATCTGAATGATCTTAAAACCATGTTAAGTAGATCTTAGTCTCAAATTGGACTAACGTATCCTTAACAAAAATTTAAGTTGATCTTAATCTCAAACGAGATTAACGATCCTTAAATCAACCCAAACCCAAATCTAAGATATACGGATTTTGGACTAATCTACTCCCTAAGGGCGACAACATAAATTAGTCTCCGTATGCAATCCACGGGCAACCAAAAATAAAACAAACACACACGATACTAAGTGAACCTCTGGAGCAGGAGAAAGTGGGTACCGCGATGCGATAACGTAATTAACTGCAGCGGCTTGCGCCTGCAGGGAAGAGCGTCCCCACAATCAAAAACCCCTCACTAACGAGGGGGGATCTGATAAAGTCCACTACAACGGCCGTATCCGTCCAAACCCCCGATACACGGTGCCATAAATCAGCTTGGCATATTCGGAGAGATGGACAGATAAATCCAAATAGCATCTGCCACCAAATTCAGGCAAGACGACCCATCCCGGTTTCGTCTCCGTTTTCGGCGGTAAACACCCTTCAGCTATCCAATTAACACTTTTTATTACTTTTTTTAATTCTCTTTTTAATTCATATATCTCATTCTTCTCCTTATAAATTCTAAGCTATCCCAAACATTCTCCCATCTAAATTATACTTAACTTTGAAGACATTCCAAGTTTTTCCTCCCTTGCAATTGCCCCACAACTCACTAAGGAGACGTCGTAGACCAAGTCGCTTCCTCCATCGCTTTGCGGTCTCGGTTCTTCAAACCGAGGCTACTTTTTCCTTATACCTTCGCATTAGCAAACGAGTAAGTCTCCTCTCCCTCTCGTTCTCTCCCTTTGAATCTAATTCCTTGTCATGTCGCTGATTCAAACCATACAAATAATTCCATGCTTAAAACAACATCCTTTTCATTTACAGTCTCTTAGAGCCTTTTTAGTTTGACAATCGAAAAAGAAAATTTGTTATAACTCGTCTCTAATTTTAATCATCTCATTACGGTAACATGTAACCCACACCTCTTAAATCTTTTCATGATAAGAACTGCTGTCTTTTATACCTAAAATATAGTTCATGTAGGTTCATGCTTAATATGAATTCTAGATTTCGTTATATTTTAGATGATATCATGCACGGGATAACGACCTACCCCACACACACACTTGGAATCATAGCATGATCTCATGTCTTTTTACGTTTTTCTAAATAATCGTATTTTTATTCAAATACCCTCTAGTATTACAAATAAAATTTAACATTTTCCTTTGCAATATTTGTCTCTACAACCCTTGTCAGGAAAACCCTATTGCGGATTATCACACGTCTTGGGTTTAGTAGTGTGAGACGCAGAGCTCTTCACAGGGCACGGTCTCGAAGGAAAATTGGTTTTAAAAGCTAAAACAATTTCTTAAAAATTAAAATAAAAAGAAAAGATGATAAATTAGACTAATTGAGTTAATAACCATAGTTTATCATTTCTAATTAGTTAAAAGAAAACAAAGTTGTAAATTAGAGTTTTCAAGAAAATACCCTAAAGTTGAGTTTTTACTAAAATACCATAAAGTTAGGTTTTTCATAAAAATACCCGAATCTTCCAAAAGTACATTTTATCAAAACACCCTCACCGTTTTATTTAAATCAAAACTTCCTTGAGAAATTTAAAATATAATACTTACATAAAAACCCCCCGAGAATTTATTAATGGCTTATTTTACATAAATGCCATAAAGTTTCAATATGCCATCTTTTCACATAAATAACTTAGAATTTCTAAGACCAGTATTCAGGAAGCGGATGGTTTAAGTGATCTATTCTCTCTTGGGCCTCAGGAAGCCGAGACAATGATTGCTATCATTTGCCTATCTTATTTTTTATCAAAATCAATTCATACCGTCTCATAATATAATTGGTTTTAATAATCGACTTGTAACCAGAATCACCTACTATCATACTGATCCTATATCATGAACCACATACTTGAATCACTTGATTAAATACATTACTTGCTTGACTTGACTTAAACTCGAACCTGACCCGAACTATGAATACATAATGAATTGACATGAACACTTGACATGTATATTTGAACTTGACACGAATACTTGAACTCAGCTTGAAACTTGAACTTGTTATCTTCTTATGTATTCATGGATTTCGGGCAAAACTTGTAACTTAATCTATAAATTAAAATACGCAGGGTTAAGGGATAGTTTGGTAAAGAATGTATATCGTGGTACGAAAGTTCACTAAAAATGACCTAATATGAATCTTGTGTGCCGTTGTCCTGTGGGTTTGACAGGGTCTTGAATGAAACGTGCTTGGTCCGTGGGTTTGACGGACTACTCTCGTATACACGCATACCATCATTATCGAACTACAAATAAATACGTTAGAATAAATAGGCATGCTTATATATAGACATAATTAGGTTTAATTGATACATTTACTTGACCACTATTAAATTAGATTTTATATTCTACTTATAAGCACTTTTTTATCACCTTGCATTCATATCCTTTTTAGAGACTTACCGAGAGTTAGTTCGCTGACGACACCACCCTTTCTCTTCTTTCATTAAATTTTCGTCGGGTGATCTAAGAACTGAAAGGAACGAACCGAGTCAGGAGAATTACTCTCAGCTTACAGCGTCGACCGATCATTAGTTTTCAGCATTTTTTTTCCAGTATGCCACCTGTTTAGGAACATTGTTTTTATACCTTTTGTTATCTTGTATCCAAAACTATGTGAAATGTTGTATATAAATAAAGTTGATGTTGAATTTTATTCTCTTGTAAATGCTTGATATGCTGTTATATTGTTTATAAACACTCAGCGTATTTATCTTGAGAAATGATCTTCTCGAAATAAATACGTCGTGGGTCCCGTCCCGTCATGTTCCTGCTACCTTCTTTTGGGAAACAGGACATCACAATTCTTCCCCTTGGATTTTGTTAATTTAAGCAGCACCTTCATTATTGGCCGCAACCTCCTTAATGTAGGCTCTGCGGATTTAATTGATTACCTCCACTCCCAATTAATTAATATATATCTAGAGCGGTTTCTAAGAGATAAGATTGTGTATTTAAATAGAGATTAATTCAAACAGAGATAAGTTTGGAAATTTAATTAATTAGATTAATTAAATCTTCTCCAAATATATTCCTACTCAAAACCCTATAACTACCTCTTGTGCACGTCTAACCGCACGTACCGCATTCCACACGTGCTGCACTTGCACGCACTATGTACGCTGCCTCCTAGTCGGGCTTTTGGGCTCTTGAACTCGAGCTCCGAAATTTGAAATCAATTTCAACAAAATATGCCCTACATCTGATATCCTCGCTGCCGTGGATGCAGCCATCAAAGATGGAGTTCATGTCCTATCGCTCTCTCTCGGTACGGTACTTGAAAATTTCTACAATGATGCAATCCCCATTGGTACCTTCAGTGTAGTTCGAAATGGCATCTTTGTTGCTTGTTCAGCAGGAAATAGCGAACCAGAAGAAAGAACAGTCTCAAATGTTGCTCCATGGATCATGACAGTGGCAGCTGGTTCGATCGATCACAAGTTCCCAGCATGTGTTACGCTAGGGAATGGTTTATGCAGAGAGGTCAAACCTTAGTGGTATTATGACCCCTCTTGTTTATCTTGAGGCATGCTACAATTCTAAGATAGTGGCCCAGGCCGTAAAGGGTAAGATTGTTGTTTGTGACAATCACTATGGTTTAGTTGAAACAGTGATGCTAGTAGCTGCAGCCGGAGGTGCAGGTTTAATTGGACTCAATGGTCCAGAGGAGGGTGAAGGAATCATAGTTAAAGCATTCACCTTACCAGCTTTAAAGTTTGGTTACTTCGAAGCACTGAATCTGATCTCATACATATATTCCAGTTCTAACCCAAGGGGGGCACTTCAATTCAACCATCAAACAGTTGTAGGAGAGATCCGAGCTCCAATAGTCGCATCTTTCTCTTCAAGAGGTACTAACAAAATCCTTCCTGAGAATCTCAAGCCTGATATCCTTGCCCCTGGCCAGAACATCCTCGCCTCATGGCCCACTGACTTGCCGGTGACTGAGACATCAAAAGATTTAAGGACTGGTTTCAACATAATATCTGGCACATCCATGGCCTGCCCTCATGTGGCTGGCATCGCTGCATTGCTCCGTGCAGCACACCCTCAGTGGACGCCAGCTATGATTCGATCCGCCATGATGACCACAGCTGTCGCGCTCGACAACAGTTACCGCCAAATACTTCTTGACAAGAATTTGGAACCTGCGACACCACTAGCAATGGGTGCGGGCCATGTCCATCCTGTGAAGGCACTGGACCCAGGGTTGGTTTATGATGCAGGCATACAAGATTATATCGACTTGTTGTGCACCATGAATTACACTAAGGAGCTGACAAAGTTTGTGCCAGATTCTCATGCTCAAAGTTTGAGGGAGGAGCTGGAGATCCTAACTATCCATCTTTTGTCGTTCTATTTGATGCCAGCGCTAATGTGATGATGTTGAAGAGGACTTTGACGAAGGTTTCAAACTTGCCAGAGAGTTACGAAGCAAGGGTTGTGAACCCAAGGCCAGAGAAAGCGGAGGTGATTGTGGAGCCGAAGAAGTTGGAGTTCGGAGGAGAGAACGAGAAGCTAAGCTGCAAGGTGCATTTTAGGAACAAGGTTGCATTAGATCCTAGACGTGCAAAGAAGGATGATGAGATCATTGAGATGGAGTACGGGTACATCATATGGGACAACAAAGAGCATCAAGTGAAGAGCCCTGTGTTGTTTATGTGGAATGGAATTTGAATTATCTTACTTCAGTGTTTTTTAGCAATAGTCCAAATAATGCGATCAAATTAGATCAAAGCAATACTACAATGTGGTAATAAACCAATTTCATATTGTTCTAGATTGATTTCTCCATTTGTATTCTTATTGCAATTAAGCACTTGTTTGAGATCGAATATCCTCAATCTGTACAAACTTTCAATAATTACCAAATCAAAGCAAAATCTGGTCACGATTTTGTAGGTCCCACAAATTCAATCTACAGTTGTACCACTTGAAGGTACAGGAATAGTTTTTGGAATTTCAGATCATTTTCATGAACACACAGTTACCAGTTAGAGCATTCGAGCGGTACATGAACAGTTTTGGCGTAGACCCGGCAAAAGTCAGATATGGTCAAAATAAACCTTATAAGCTTCCCAACCCATACGGTTCTTAACAGAAAATTTTCACATTGAAAGACAAAATAACCCCAAGAGGTTGCAACAGCAAATTATAGCAATGAGAAAGAAAAAATTCTTTTTTTGGCAAAGAGAGAGAGAAATTACCTCCAAAGAATGACAATGTAACAAAACAAACGGCCAGAGTTGAAAGATCAAAATTCACCTCATAATTTCTTAGCACCTGCAACAAGAAAAACGCAACAAATTTCAATATCACATCAACCGAAAAAGAAAACATAAAAAAGAACAAAGAGGAGAATGTCAACCCAGCTGCAGAGATCGTCGTTTTCATTCAGAAGGCAAGGCTCTTCAGGGGTAATTTGGAATGATCCAACCCAAGGTTTGAAATTGAAAGGAGGAGCACTATCTCGTCAGCAGTCTTCCTGTGTCCCCCACGCATTATCCCATGCATCTTCGTGCGTCCCTCAACGGAATGGCAAGAACGTAGAGTTGTTCAACCGATTCCCTTCACGTGTAGAGTCTGCGGTGCAGGAAAAGACACGGCGGTCTTGTGGCTTATCGGCCATGTTTGGGACATGCATGCGGCCTGACCCTTCTGTTACCCCAACTTAATAGAGAAGTTTCTATATGATGTAAGATGTGTCATTTATGAACATAAACATTTTCTTATCCCTTTATTTATTGATGCAAAACAATCCAATGTAAATTCATAGTGCTGTTTACATAATATGAAGAAAAAAAATACTGGGGTCTCATCTATATCAGAAGCAGTGATATATATATATATATATATATATATATATATATATATATTGAGAGATAGCTGTTTACAAAGAATAATAATAATCCTTCAACAATTTAATGGGATCCAAAAGAACATCACTTTCTTCCCTTCTTTGATTAGAATAATCAGCAGGTTAATTTACCCAAGTATATGGAATCTGTATTGGATGTAAATTGACATTTTACTGAGATATTGGTGAAGCCACGACAATAGGCAGATCTCTATCACCGCCTTTATTGAAGCTTGATTCTGGTATCACTAATCTCAGTACTTTTCACCGTCCATTTTGTATTGAACTGAATCCTGATGGTACAGCTCCAAATAGTTTTAGCTATCATCCAAGGCATGAATACCCTTTAAATTTATTCTTAACTCGTGTATAAATAAGAAGACAATTAAGTTTTGGATATAGGTGAGGATCAGTCAGGAACAGGAACGGTCTTGTATGCCGCATGAGCTGTTTGATACAGATGTAACCCTATAGTTGTTTCTAAACTCCGTATGCTGTTAGTGTAGTGTACTTGAAGCATTTTTTCCTCAAGGCCAATGTGCTGCAAGAGCGTGGTGGTCGGTATAATCAATTCCATTTAATCGTATACAGCACAAAATCTGCTCTGGCAATTCCTCGGGTTTGTTTCCCTGTTTCAGAATCAAAATAAAGTTATTATGTGTGTATTTTTGTGGGGGGAGAGAGTTTTTGTTCAATGGAGAGGCACCTGAATGGTTAAGCCAACATCCATGGTACAAAGCTTCAGCCTGTCTAAGAATGTTTCAAACCCTTTTCTTGAAATGTAACTGAATCTGTGCATATCCAAATCTATCTCAAAGTAATCTTCTCCCTGTCAAAAGATGCATATAATTGAAATAACAGTAGAGATGTGTTTGGGAATAATAGATAAGACCATATATGATTATCCGAATTGCATTATGAGAATCATATAGGAATTTACTTGGAATTCAAAGTGAATGTAAAATGATTTCTGGTTGTTGCGAGATTGTGCAATTTACACAATGGTGAAACTCCCATAAGCCATACCCATGAGATAAGGAACTTGCACAATAATTTGGTGATAGAATAGTCTCACAAAATTCAAAGGAATATAATAAGTCGGGTATATCGTTAAAAACTCAGAATAATTCTATCAGATGTCTATCGTGAAATTCTATAATCAGCCTTACATATAGTAAAAAGAGATGGCTATAAGCAGCTTTGATATTAAAAGAACAAATATATCATTCATTGCCACAGCCTACATTCCAGATACCTAGAATTATTCCATAATTTGGTGAATGAGTTAAATGTGCCCAAATCTCAGTGTAGATATAAACTTACCAAGTAAAATTCATGCTGCGGACGGGAAAGAACAGGCTTTTCATTGTACTTATGCATTAGTGTTTTCTCTGCTGCACTCAAGGGAAGATCCTCCAAATTTGCCACACGCATGAGTATTTTTAACCTTTCTCGAAAGGGAACAACTGTGTCAATAGGAAAGCTTTTAACCTTTTCCACATCATCATCGATTAACCTCTATATGCAAACAAATATCAACTGAATTAACAACTACATAACAGAACATAGCAGACAAATGAAGCAACAGCGTGAATTTCAGCTCATCTTACTCTAATTTTGTCCTGAAAATGCGATGGCAGCTCTTTTGAGTAACTCTCCGAGAGCCTAAAGTACAACACAAAACTGAATCCTTTCCCATCTGTTATATTCTGAAAGATTGCAGCAGGATATAACGGAATCTGGTAAAGCCACAAGGAAACCATCTGAAAGTAAGGAAAAGATATCGATTCTACATCTTGCTAATGCAAGGATGGTTAACAAGCAACTGCAAAACTCATCGAAGTTGTGAAACAAAAGTATTCAACCGAATTAACATAATTTCAATTTTTAACATACATGATCTTCAGACCGAAATATATTAAAAAAAAATGTTAAAACTAAGATTTTGATACAACATATGGTAAAGATGACTAATATAGAAAAGGAAAATTGAATATCAACTGAATGATCTGACAGAAGCGGTGAGAAACTAAGGCGGGTTGAAACAAATGGAAAAAATAATCAGGAAACATAAAATCAAAAAAGAATTGCAATAGAAACAAATTTTAAAATTGAAAATGGGAGTTCAACACACAGCTCAGATAGCAAAGGCTTAATGTATCAAGAAAGCTATAATCGAAAAACATAAATTCATCCAAGTTCCTATTAAACAAAACTCGAATTCATCCATTAATATAAATCATAAGAGCCAACAGCTATAGTATTATTTATTGTTGTATCAGAAAAATGGAAACTGATGCAAGAAAATATTATTAACAGCATCATCATCTCGAGATATGTTCAACATATATCAATACCGTAACTAATTGATGTTCCCATGCATCATGTCATTGCTACACCAAAACTCCTTACAATATCTATATTACATATTAAGTGTCTGTTTTTATTGGTAGATTCCTGACACACTCTCAAACTAACTAAAGAATGTTTTTAGTATGTTTCTAACTTATTTGCTTCCACTTATCTGACAAAAGTGACAACAAGATATGCATATATCCATGATCAAGAAGGATAATTTTATACAGTCAAAACAGTTTGAACAGGGCCAACTAAACAGAAGACATACAACAATTTCATCCGTATGCTAGCTATCTAGATTGTGTTGCATAAAATATCTAACACATAAATCACCTGAATGCTGCCAATAAGTGTTGGGTAGTATGTGTACCTGTACATTAACCACAAGAAGAGGTGGGAGCTTGCTAGATGGAGTCACAGAGGGAAGTTCCACAAAACGAGCAATATGATTAATTTTCTGTTGGGACAAGTAAACATCAGCGCCAAATGGATAATATGCTGCATGATTTGGAGCAAACTCTTTCTTCTTCTCCCTACAAAACCACATTGATTGATATAGTTAGATTTAAAGTTATGTGCACCTACCTCCTAGTTCCCGATGGGTTCATAACAAGCCGGTGGTGCGATGTGAGAAAAATAAAAAAGATTGGGGGAGATGAAAACTTATATGGTACCTAAAATAACTTTTGCCTCGCACCCTGAATGTACTCGGATCAAGCTGTGACCAGCAATTGCTCATTTTATTTTCTGCCAGGGAGAATGGAATTTGAGAACCCGCTAAAGGCCTTTCAAGGGCAGACTTCAAAGAAGCTACAAATGAAAACAATATGTCTATTCACTGTTAGGTGTAATGATAAAATCTTTTAATGCGCTTTCCCATCATAATCTAAAAAGATTAAAAAGAAGAAGAATGTGCTGATGACAGAGGAGAGATTTGCAACACTCACATAATGGGGCTGTAATGTGTCCTTCACTGGGCTTTCGCTTGAAAGAAAGCTTCGTTTCTCCCTTTTTTGCTGAGTTTGGTGGGCTGGAAGTAAGAGATTTTTTCTTTTCGACAATGGGGGCGGTGGTGGCGATACAGGGCAAGCATTTATTTGGAATAATACTATCACAATTGTCAAGTAGTCCCTCTTCCCTCTTATTAGCACATTCATCCATAGAAAGACTGGATAGGTCTCCATGGGTTACAAACTGTTTTGGACTGCTCAAAGAACCATTGCATTGACTATTCAAACTATTCTCTGGATTTCCTATAAAGTGCTCCCCATTCTGCCCCTTTTGATGTCTACTTATATCTCCATGGCTTGCATCTTTGAAAGATGAAGGATTGGATATGGATTCACCAAAAGACCCATTTAAAAGGGAGGGTTCTGCCAATATTTTTATAGCAGGAGAAATGGAAGTTCAAGTATAAGAAAACCGGTATTATTTTTATAATTTAATGTGAAGGGAATGAGAATAATACGGGAATTACCTTCCTGAACACTATGGAAATCATCCTCGCAATCTGACTGTTCTTTTGCACTTGTCTCAAACCATGCTTCCTCTAGACTTCCTGATATGGATATTGCAAGAACTATATTAAAAACAATTTAGAAATGATAATATAGTAATGATAAAAATATGTCATAACATAAAGATTTATCAGTTGCAATAGTGATAACACCACTAAGCTATAACATAGCCATGTTTCGAAAAACATGTGAAACTATCAGATGAATATCTCGATGGGGTTCCGCTATCAGTTGAATATATGGTTGTAGTCAGAGGAATTGTATGTTTGTCCCTTTCATTTTCTCTATACATCATTAGCAAAACTTCATTTCCATTTCCCAGAGGAAATTGTAGCTTCGCTTCATTCAGCAACCAAACAAAACATCAATTCTTCTTAACGCGTTGTTGCTTTAACCTCATACTCTCATGCCTTTGGAGTGAAAAATAATAATCATCCGTAGTATCATAACAACCCATGCCTCCAATCAAGTCAGTAAGCAAGCCAATTTCTCAACCTCCAAAATTAAAAAAAAAAATATGGTGTCATCGATGTTTAACCCAATCAAAAGGGCAACTTGTGTTGAATTGTCCATTTCATATCTGAAGTTGTAACTTTACCAATTCATAAAACAAGTAGTAAAGGCCAACATCACAAAATTAAACATGTTTCTTGGTTGAAGTAGCAGAGAAAAGATGATAAATTCAGCTTTACCATTATTGCTAGACAACACATGTTGTTTTACACATATGGATGATAGTTAACAAAAAAAGGAGAAAAAAGAAAGAAAAAAGAAGAGGAATGTTGGCGTCAGCTAACCTGGGAGAGGCTAGGTCGGTCAAAATCCAGCTGTTCATTGAACTTATTTATGAATTATGACCGGCATTGTTCATCTTGATCAACATTTTTCAAGGCGCGCGAACACACACACAAACAAATATTACGTGACTTCGATACAACTTGCTGTTGAATCGGATGGTTGCAGATGATCAGTTTAACTGTAATAGTATATCAAATTCACATGATCAGTTTAACTTTAGGTCAGTGCGATCAAGACGGACAATGTCAATTGTCCAAGGTTGTAAAAAGTACCAGGCACTGGTAGGTAGGCCTAGCAAATGAGACGAGTCGACGGCGACTCGCCTCGCCTCGTTGCCGACGTAGGCGAGTCGGCGAGTCGACTCGCCTCGTCTAGCCTAGTTGGGCGAAGCGGGCCGGTTCCCAAATCTCTCGATGTTGCCTCGCTCCAGTTCACCTCGTCTAACTCGTCCATCGCCTCGTCTCGCCAACCACCAGACTCGCCTTGCCTCGCCAGCAACTCGCTTAGACTCGTCATCTGACTCGCGAGCCAACTCGCTCCAGTTCGCCTCAACTCGCCTCGAGATTCCAATCCAACAGCCGGATTTGTTGGAATTTGTGACAATCGCCTCGCCTTGAAACCCGCATCCAATAGTCAGAATTCGCCTCGCCTCGAAATCCAAATCTAACGGTCGGATTCGTTGGATTTTGTGACGATTCGCCTCGCCTCGCCTTGTCTCATAACGGCTGAAATTTTTTAAAAAATTTGAAATCCCTATAAATACAACCCCACACCCATTTCATCTCATTCCAAATCTCTTTCTCTCAATTTTTTTTTAAAAAAACTCATTCCAAATCTAATTCTCTCTCAAATCTAAAAAAAACCTTCTCTCAAGTTTCTATTCTCAATTTTCAAGTTTTCAAGAATTGAAGCTCCGACTTCGAGTTTTCGAAACTCCGGCCGACATATTCTACTCTACTACTCTTCTGCTCAATTGCTCTACTACAGCGTTTTTTCTATTCTTGCTTCTTGCTTCTTGCTTTTATTTTATTAGCTCTCTTCTTACGGTTAAATTGGTATTGGTAATATTTAGTATTTAATTTTTTAATTAGTTAAAAAAATTATATGGAGGGATCATCTGATACACATCACACCCAAGTTCATAATCCTGTTTCAGAAATGCATGCAGAAGAATCCACACCTACGTCTAGAGAAGCTAGAAAACGTGCACTTGGTAGTAATATTTGGGAACATTATATAATTGAACATAGGGAAGGGGTTAGATACGCAATATGCAAATATTATACCACTCCATATAAACATAAGGAAGGAACAAGCACCGGTACTTTATATAAACATGTAAAAAAAACACTTATAAAGCACGATTGGTTCCTCCTCCACACAATCACGAATTAATTTCTCCAGTGAAGGTCATTTTCAATATAATCATGATCTAAATATTGAAGAAATAGTAAGATTTGTTATGTCAGATGAACACGTTCTTATATTCGGAGAAAGCCAAGCTTTTGAGCGGTACATTCAAAGGGCATTACAACCTGTATACAAAAAGGTTTCGAGGAGTATACTTAAAAGTCGTTATTTTGGGCTCTACGACGAAGGTAAATAACTATTAATTGCTACTCTTGGTTTTTTAGATACCGGTATTTCATTAATTTTTTATGTTTGGAATAATAGAAGAGAACTTTCCTGAATTTGTGTTATTGCACATTAGATAGATTCGTATTTGCAAAAAAGAATTATTGTTTTTAAACGGTTTCAATTCCCGCATAGTGCTTTTAATAAATCTTTTTAAATTAGATCTATTATAGGAGAATATCAATGTGTAAATAATTTTTTTTCTAAATCTTTCGATAATGCTAGCAACAATAATTCTGCTGTTACTGAACTTATTATGCTGTGCAAACCAATTTGCAATGGTCATTTTTTTCCATATTCGATATGCATGTCATATACTTAATCTTATTGTACATTATGCATATTAAGGATGTTCTTCAAATATTCAAACAATTAAAAATGCACGTAGCTTTATTAAAAGTTCTGAAAAAAGAAAATCTGAATATAAAGTTAGATGCTAGGCTGCAGGATTAAAACTGTCTCTTAGAAAAGACTATTCCACTAGGTGGAATAGTACATATGATATGCTTCGTACCGCATCAAAGACTAACGGAATTATTAGTAGCATGTGGAATGAGCAACTGCATATAGAAAACCACTTAACAGATAATCATTGCACGATTGCAGAACTTTTCAAAGATTTTCTTATGACATTTAAAATAGCAACCGAACGTTGTTCTGCTACTTATAACCCTACTTCTTATATTATTGTCTCTGAATTGCATAATATAGCTTAATGTTTTGCTAGTCATTGTAATAATAAGATACTCCAGCCCGTTATACTTGCTATGCTAATTAAGATTTCTAAATATTACTCAGAAATTCCAATTGTTTACAATTTATGTTCGATAATGGACCCTAGAATTAAATTAAAAGATTAGGAGGCTCTTTTATAGGAGTTCCATGGATGTATGGGGTATACTACAGATATTGATGCTTATATTAATGTCGTTAAACGTACTTTAAATGAAGTGTTTGATTTATGTTGCACGATCTTCTACTGATAGAAGTACTAAAGTACCGGCAGCAACCAGTTCACGTGCTTCGACTCTAACATTTGCACTTATTCAACAGTGGGCATGAGGCCTCGTGGCCTCATCATCGTCAACTTTAAATGAATTAATAATATATTTACAGACTGAGTTAGACGCGGATTATACTGTAGATGAGATTGATGTTTTTAGCCTGGTGGAAAAGCCACAAACATTAATATACGGTGTTTTCTACTATGGCTCGTGATTTACTAACCATTCCAGTATCCACAGTAGCGTCGTAAAGTACTTTTAGTATAGGTGGCGGGATATTAATCGAAAAAAGATGCAGTTTGGCATACAACACCATGGAATGCATGATTTGCTCACAAGATTGGGAAGCAGCAGCTATTAGGAAACAAATCAAATCACTTTGGACTCAGATTATCTATCTGAAAAGCTGGCAGGAATGGGATCCAACACCGAAGGAAGAACCACAACCAGCGGCGACGAGTAGTAAGTAGGAATTAGTAATAGTAGAAAAAGAACTACGCAGACCTGATTCTCTCTCATTGAGCTCAATATTTGGAAGGGATACGTAGACAGCTCGAGTGGTTTCGGCCTCTAATGTAAAAATACAGATTGTATTATTTAATTGTAATTTGATTTATATTAATGAAATTTTTTATTATTTTTCATTTATTTTAACTCTATTCATTTTTATAATTTTTTAAGGATTTTTTATTTTAAAAAAACATAGTCAGGCAAGTCGACTTGCCTGACTCGCCCGAGTCGACTAGCCTCGCCTCGCGATTCTTCTGGGCGAGACGGCGAGGCGAGCAAGGTCGGGATCGGGCACTGTTGAACTCGCTTCGTTAATGAAGCAAATTGGCCCGGCTCACTTCATTTGCCGGGCTTACTTGTAGGTGGTTGAGTACTGCAAATCACCTAGGTGAATGCTTAAGTGCCGATACGGAAGTTTAAAACCGCCTAGACGTGTTTAGTTTTCTTGATTAAATATGTTTTAGGGTGGAGAGATGAGATTTCCTACTGAGGAAGATATCATATTTACGGATTTAATTGTGTTTGTTATGCATTTTGTTGTTAAGGGGAGGGACAAAAACATACCCATTTTGACCTTAGGCAATAAAAGGGTAAAATGTTTAAGCAGGTTCAGCCGCCTAAGCGTCCACTCAGGTGCCTGCCTAGACATTCAACCCGCTTTAGTGCAGACCCGTTTAATTCAACCGCTTTAGTGAAAAGCAAAGCGGTCTTATGCCGCTTCCACTTAAGCAGCCGTCTAGACCACTTTTTACAACATTGTGATCATCCAAAAAAAATTATGGAGAGTTGAAACTTTGGCCAATATAGGAGAGCATTAGCTGATACCCACTTTGATGGTGCTCACAAGTGCGGATTCTCCTGATCAAGACACGTGGCGGATGGTAGGTCTCTCATGTGCACCAACTGGCTCTTTAAAGTACCATGCGAAGGGGACATTCCACGGCGCCTCATCTTCGAGGAATCATCCGACCTTTGATGGGCCTCCCTGGGTACATTCCCTATTCGACTAGCAACCAGCCAATAGCTCACCTCCGAGCTATTACAGAGCTGAGCTTCCGCGGCCTCCTCGTTTGTTTCTGAGCCGTCACCGAGCTCAGCTTCCCCATCTGGCCGGGAGCATGGAGCACAGGCACCCCCGTAACGGCTCCGTATATCTCACCATGGCGAGATCTCTGCCGCTCCACGTCCCACATCCCACGCTAGCGTATCTCGCCATTAATGGACGTATCCCGCCATCAACGCGAACATGACGCAGGAGCGTAACGGACAGAGAGAATCTTGCATCGGCTCGCTCCATACGACCGCTATATAAACCCTTCTTTCAGACAACTCAGGTAACTCGAATTCATTCCAATACGCTGCTACTCTGCCATAATATTCCTCGGTACTTACTTGATCGTCGGAGCGTCCTACGGTGGTTTTCTATCCCGGGACTTCCATTACGGTAGCTCGGCGTCAACAACAACCAACAACCCATTGAGATCCACACGCTCAATTCTCATCTCAACCGTTCAGCCCGCAGGCAGCAAGATCGACAGAGGACAACATCTGAGGGAGATTCAGGCCTCCATCAGTTAGCGCCGTTTGTGAGCAATGAAAGACTTTTCCACCACAAAAGTTGATCTTCCGCCTTTGATATAATAACCAGCAATCATCACAACGGGGGTCCAAGGGCGAGCCATCCCTCGCTTTGCAACGGAGGTAGGGATGGTTCCACTCCACCTCCAAACGTCATCGAAGCCCTAACGACACGGATTGACCGACGGGCAGCGATGGTGGACGCACACGTTCGCATTCAAACTGCCGCCCAGGCCCAGCAAACCGCTGCACCTACTCCCCAAAACGGTGGCGGGAATGAGACGGCGAACGAACGCGCTCAAATTCTCGACCTCGCTTGTGTCAATCCTGACACCACGAAACGCAGGTGAGCCGATTCCGGCAATCACAACCTCCATACTATGAATGATTCCATGACTCGTTGGGAGCCGAACAGTTCAAAGCCGAGATATCAGTTCAATGCTCGCCGTACTCCCTCGCCCTCCGAGGCGACGTCGGTCAGAACACTTGATTCCAGGAGCAACCGACGTCGCCCTGATCACCGGGGCCTTGCACATGGTGCCCGCCGGGGAGAAAGACAAAGGGTCCAACCCTAGGATCTGAGGAACGTAATAGAGCGAAACAGAAACCGTTCTGTCGCCTAAGCCCGAAGTGGGTATAGCGGAGACTCCGACCAGGGAGAATCCTCAGGATACCAGCAACGACTAGGCATTCTCGAGAAGAAAATCGAGGACATGTAGCTCGCCACTCGCTTATCTGAAGGGTCGATGAGATATTTCTCGGACTCTCTCACAAATCCCTTCACCGAGCAGCTACTGTGAGAGCGAGTTTCTTCCCGGAACAAGCTGTCCAAAGTTGCTCTTTTCGAAGGGAAGCCTGACCCAAAAGACCACTTGGACACGTTCACCGCGAGCATGAGCTATCGGGATAACTCAGACGCCGCTCAGTGTCGAGCATTCCCCACCACCCTCTTCTGAACAGGACGAGACTGGTTCCCCGGCCTGACTCCGCACTCGATCTTGACCTTTGAAGAATTGGCCACGCAGTTCCTCAGCCACTTGTTGGCAACCAGCGACAGAAAAGGTCGGTTGAGTACCTATTCATCATCAAGTGCGAGGACAGAGTCTTTCAAAGACTATATTACATATTTCTACAATGCCCTTATGGAGGTACCTAAACACCGGGATGAGACGGTCATAACCGTCCTGAGTTCTAGTCTTAGGCACAAAAAGTGGCTCCGCTTTTTTACATTGGCGCAACCTAAGACCCTGGCTGAGGTAAATGTCTGGATCGAGCAGGAAATCCAACTCGAATCCGAAATTAACGCTTATCTTTCCCGAGGATACCGGACAGAGCAAAAGAAAAAGGACCTGAAAGAAGACAAGAAGAAGGTTGATCGGTTGAAACCTTATACGTCGAGGTTTCGCAAGTACACGCCTCTCAATGTCTCGCAGGCCGAGCTGCTGAAGAGGCAAGGAGCGAAAGATTTTTCAAGCTACCACCGATGACACGAAAGCCGAGCAAGCGATTTCACGGCCCATATTGTGCCTATCATCAGACGTAAGGACACCCGACCGAGAATTGTAAACAGCTCCGCGATTATATCGAGAAACTGATCCGCTCCGGTCACTTGGCAAAATACTTGCGAGACAAACGTCAAGCAGATAGAGGACAAGCCGACCAATTTGAAACCGGAGAGATGACGATCAGGAAGATCATGGTCGTTACCGACTGACCCGAGTCCGAACAACAAGGAAACCCACCGAATCCGGTCATTCAATGCAGGAGAGTTTAAACGGTATCATCGAATCTGTATTTTCCTTAATAATAAAGATTCTCACTTCCCTATAATCTGAACTGCTTCTTTTTGTTTCCATGCTAAAACACCCCACAGGGCCGGCGGATAGCTTTTTGCCCACTAAGCAAAGACCAGCCCTTCACTCGAGTAAATGAAGCTTGAATGTGCCTATAGGTAGCCGACCAAAGCCCTCATCATGAAACCGCCGGGCAACTCTCTGCTCGGCCTATCCGCAGTTGGTAGCTTCCTGTCCAACAACGTTGTGGATCCAAAACCCTCATCACGAGACGGCCGGGCAGCTTTCTGCGCGTTCTATCCACCGCGGGTAGCTTCCTGCCCAACAAAAACGTAGATCTAAAGCTCCCATCACGAGGCCGACGGGAAGCTTCCTGCTCAGTCCATCCGCAGCGGGTAGCTTCCTACCTAACAACCTGTGGATCCAAAATCATCATCACGAGACGGTCGGGTAGCTTCATGCCCGGTCCATCCGCAGCGGGCGGCTTCCTGTCCAACAACGCTGTGAATCCAAAACCCTCATCAAGAGACGGCCGGGTAGTTTCCTGCTCGGCTCATCCACCGCAGGTAGCTTCCTGCCCAAAGCAAGGGACTTTTCCTTCTATTCTTTTTCATGGGCGGTGGGAAGAGATCTTCACCTGGCTAGGATTCTGACTCTCGAACGCTCTTCCGACAAATGGTAGCAAAAGCACTCCCTCTTGCAAAGACAGGGATCCAAAGCTCTTATCACGAAACAGCCAGGCAGCTTCCTGCTCAGCCCATCCGCAGCAAATAGCTCTCTGTCCAAGAACGCTGTGGATCCAAAGCCCTCCTCATGAGGCGGCCGGGTAGCTTCATGCCCGGCCTATCCACCGTGGGTAGCTTTCTGCCCAACAACGCCGTGGATCTAAAGCCCTCATCATGAGGTCGCCGGGCAGCTTCCTGCTCGACTCATCCGCAGCGGGTAGCTTCTTGCCCAACAACGCTGTGGATCCAAAGCCCTCATCACGAGACGGCCGGATAGCTTCCTGCTCAGCCCATCCACCGTGGGTAGCTTCCTGCTCAATGAAGACATGTATACAAAGTCCTCATCACAAGGCCGCCAGGCAGGTTCCTGCTTGGCCCATCCGTAGCGGGTAGTTTTCTGCCTAACTACACTGTGGATTTGAAGCCCTCGTCACGAGACAGCCGGGTAACTTCCTGCTCGACCCATCCACCGCAGGTAGCTTCCTGCCCAACGAAGACGTAGATCCAAAACGCTCATTACGAGGCCGCCGAGCAGTTTCCTGCTCGGTCCATCCACAGCGGGTAACTTCCTGTCCAACAACGCTGTAGATCCAAAGCCCTCATCACGAGGCGGCCGAGTAAATTCCTGTCCGGCCCATCCATCGCAGGTATTTTCCTGCTCAACAATGCCGTGGATCTAAAGCTCTCATCATGAGGCTGCCCGGCAGCTTCCTACTCGGCCTATCCGCAGCGGGTAGCTTCCTGCCCAACGCTGTGGTTTCATAGCCCTCATCATGAAGCGGCCGGATAGTTTCATGTTCGGCCCATCCGCAACGGGTAGCTTCCTGACCAACAACGTTGTAGATCCAAAGTCCTCGTTACGAGGCCGCTGGGCAACTTCCTGCTCAGCCCATCCGCAGCAGGTAGCTTACTGTCCAACAACGCCGTGGATATAAAGCCATCATCACGAGGCGGCCAGGTAGCTTCCTGCTCGGCCCATCCACCGCGGGTAGCTTCCTGCCTAACGCCGTGGATCTAAAGCCCTCATCACGAGACCGCCGGGCAGCTTTCTGCTCGGCCCATCCGCAGTAGCTAACTTCCTACTCAACGAAGACATGCACGAAGATTAGGGCACTTAATTATCTTCATATGGGCGTGGAGACACAACCGCCGAACGCCATGTCGTTTCCGGAAAAACCACCACGGAGAATTCTCGACACCAAGCTAAACAGAGAAAACCGAGCAGACCACTTTCAACCCGACCCATAAATAGGTCGGAACGAGAGTAGGGGGCTAATAATGGTGCTCACAAGTGCGGATTCTCCTGATCAAGACACGTGGCGGATGACATGTCTCTCGCGTGCACCAACCGGCTCTTTGAAGTACCATGCGAAGAGGACATTTCTCGACGCCTCATCTCCAGGGTATCCATCCGACCTTTGGAGGCCTCCCCTGAATGAATTCCCTATTCGCCTAGCAACCAGCCTGTTCACTTCCCGGTGTACGAGAAAAGAGATGTGGCGAGACCGCGACATATTTACTCAGAAGTAAACACGTTAAGCGTAAATAAACAATATAAATAAATGCACAAGAATAACAAGAGATGTAATATAACATCAACTTTTATTAATATACATTCTTTACATTACAACTGATTTAAAAATGAAATGTATAATAATAAAAGCAATGCCTAAACATAGCGTACAAAAGAAAAGATAGATACAAGTAAGCTAGAAGTCTGGTTGTGCTTCAATCTGCTCCAGATACTCGTGACTGGGCTCGGTCTTCTGAAGATCTGGTCCTCCTGACGAACATTCCAAAGAAAAAAGAGACAGGAATGTCGTCAGCGAACTAGCGCTCGGTAAGTCCTAAAAGAAGGGAAGGAATACGACAAGTAGAGAGAAATATAACTATAATTTGTACAGGTTTATATATGTTATACTAACGTAGTTATTTGTAACTTGATACAGAATGTATCAGTGTATACGAGAGGAATCCAACTATCCTATGGACTATGGTAACATGTAAGTACAAGACTCCGTCAAAACCCACGGAAAAACGGCACGAGAGATCATGTAGGTGTCTTTTAGTGTCAATCATTGTGTCACTTTTAACACATTCCGTACCAATCTACCCCGTTAAACCCCGAATGTATTGTATTGAATTATAGTTATTAGACTTGCCGAAACCATGGATACAAGTTGTTTATGTAATTAGGTTCAGGATGTATCAAGTAGGCATATAATCTAGTCAAGTTATAGCCATGGTTCGGTCAAGTCAAGTCATATTTGCATGTTGATATTCTTCTGGTATTCAGGTTCAAGTATTCATGTTTGGTATGTTTGAATTGGATTCATATTTGGATTGGATTCAGATTAGACTTAGACTCAGATTGAGTCAGACACTTTAAAACGGATTTGGATCCTGCATTATATTCGGGTGTTATCGGTAACTACTGCACATGGACGGCAGAATTCGTTTCTTTTTCCAAAACAATTACCATTGATAACTCCGTTAAATTTTTCTACCTTAAATAGGCAAGCACTCACTTTCTCCGGCTTCCTGAGACTCAAGAGAATTGATCCCGCTTAAACCTATATTTACTAAAGTCCTTAATTGTAATTTTATATAACTCGATGGGGTTTTATGAAAAATATTTTATATACTTTCAAAATAAATCTCGAGTATTTATTTATATTATTTAGGGTTTCCATAATTATGAATTTTAAGAATGTAAAGTATTTTAGTGATAATAGCCTTAACTTGAATAGTTCATGGTATTTTAATGTAAAACTTGTCTTTTGGATAACTTGAGGGTATTTTAGTGAAACTTGTCATTCTTTTATTTTTTTAAAAACATGGAATTTTATTATATCTTGAAAATATGTGGTTTAATAATATTTATATATTAATAAAAAATTGATTTTATTATTAAATAGAAAGTCTTGTTTTTCTTAAAAATTGTATTAAAAATCTTTCGAGACCGAATGCTCCGTGAGGAGGTCTGCATCACGCTCTACTAGTCCAAAGATGTACGATAATCCGCACATAGAAGGTCCCCTAAAAAGGATTGTAGAGGCATAATCGCAGAGAATTTTTAATAATGCAATTCAAAGAAAACCGGGTTTTTATAATTCATGGCATTTTAATGAAATATTATATTTACCACAAAAATATATTTTCAAGAGTATCGTGCTATATAAACATGTGTGTATGTGAGGGGTAGATCATTACCCCCATGAAGTTTTCTAAAGGTAATAGTAAGCAAAACAACTAAATATTGTACATACAAAGTTCATGGTATTTTACTGTAAAAGTTAACTTAAAGTTATCTAGCATGATGTTTTAAAGTGAAAGTTATTTCTAAACATTAAATTCATGGTTATAAACATAGGGTAAGAGTTTGCATGAAAGTTATGAAAGAAAATTATGAAATTTTAGGTTTTAGAATGAGATGTCGGTATTAACTTCACTTACCGACATGTTTTATAAAAAGAACTTTTAAAGGAGAAAGAGTAGAATGGGGAGAGGCTTACTAGTTAGACGATTAGAAAAGAGGTTGAAGAAGATATGGTATCCTTCGTGGCGTCATGGGGTCGTCGGAACTAGCTCAATTCCTCGCCAGAAGTTGGTCTTGGACTAACTCCACTTCTACTCCATTTCTACTTAGAAAAAATTGATAATTTTGGTTAGGGATTTCAGAATGAGGGAGCTAGGGTATGGGGTTGTATTTATAGTGTGGAATTAGGGTTTTAGAATTGAAAGAATGAATTAAAATGCATTAAAATGGATTAATTGGAAAAATTAAATTCTCTGCTTTAATTCAGAGTAAACAAACAGTGCAGGGGTGATGGGGTAGAAGAAACGAAAAGTGTGCAAAATCCAGGGACCTTTACCCACGGGGGGCCCGTCCCCGCCGGCCCCTATCCACATCTCGCCGGCCACTTGGTTGAGGTGAGCCGTCGGATTTTTACCACGTGTTCATCTCAGGGGTTATGTCAGAGCAGTGCAAGGTTTTACCAGTAAGCTACAAGTTATTTCTTGATGTTTTTAAACAAGAATAACTTTTAAATTATGCTCAGGCTTACAAACTCTTTTCTGTACTTTAAGAAGAAAAATTTTGTACAGAAAATCCAGAGTCGTTACACAGCCAATAGCTCGGCTCCGAGCTATTGTAGAGCTGAGCTTCCCCAGCTTCCTCGCTCGTCTCCGAGCTATTATAGAGCTTAACTTCCCAGCCTCCTTGCTCGTCTCCGAGCTATCACAGAGCTGAGTTTTCTCGGCATCCTCGCCCGTCTCCGAACCGAGCTACCTCAGCTTTCCCGTTTGGCCGGAAGCATAGAGCACGGGCGTCCCATAACAGCACCATGTATCTCGCCACGGCGGGATCTCCGCTGCTACATGTGCCGCATCACACGCTAGCGTATCTCGTCATTAATGAGCGTATTCCGCCATCAACGCGAACGTGACGCAGGGACGTAACGGACGGCGAGAATCTCGCATCGGCTCGCTCCATGCGACCGCTATATAAATTTCTCTTCCAAACGACTCAAGTAACTTGAACTCATTCCAATACGCTGCTACTCTGCCCTAATATTTCTCAGTACTTACTTGATCATTGGAAGGTCCTGCGGTGGTTTCCCATCCCGGGACTGCATTGCAGGTAGTTCGGCTTCAACAACAACCAACAACCCATTAAGATCCACAAGCTCAACTGCCATCTAAAATCTCAACCGTTCAGCCGGCTGGAAGCAAGAGCAACGGAGTACAACATCTGAGGGAGATTCAGGGCTCCATCACACTTTTTTCGTCTCTATTTTTAACCCAGTATCAAGAGCGACCGAGTACAACATCTGACAGCGCTTTGATACCATTTATCTCTTATAGTCAAACAATTGACCCAAGAATAAAGATTAAACCCCTCTATAATTCATAAAAACCCTACCGATTCAATCCAAGATCTCGACTTGCACACACAATCTCAATTCATCAAAGACAAGAAACCTAAAAATTTACTCAAAACAAGAAATTTAAGGCGTATACCTTTCTCCTGCCCATAGCCATCCTCATCGATCGTCTCCATCGTCCTGTTCCTCTTCAAGCAAACTTTCCGCCTCACCGCTCGCCGCAGCCGCCTCCTCTTCCCTCCGCCGCTACGATCGCCGCCGCCAAGGAAACCCTCGGGCCTCGAAACGCACGCTCCCATTTGAATCAAGAAACAAAAGATCGCCACAAGAAAGGAAAAAAAGGAGGAAAATATGAGAATTTTTTTTTTTTTGGCGTGAGATATGAGAAGGAGCGAACGCGATGGGTGTTGAAAGCAAGCGAATATGAAGACCTCCACTTTAAAAAAAAATAAAGAAATAAAGTGGGGGAATTAGCGGGAGCGGGAGCGTACGCTGCCGGCTGACACGTGGCGAAAGCGTGGGTTCGCCTCCACTAGCAGCGGGTCCCAGATTTTGGTGGCGTTGCCGAATGGCTCGTCTATTATGGCAACTACGTATGCAACTTTTTATTTATTTTCCCTTTTTTTTTAATTGGTACTTATAGAAACCACTACTCTGCAAGTTTCTTTGTGATCATAAAATTATGAAGTTGACGAGACTAATTTTATTTCTAGCTACTCACATATTTCAAAGAAAATGCTGGGGGTAGAGCTAACTCCGGATCATTAGAGGATACCATCGGCTTTGATAAGATACCCTCAATTACTTTATTGTTTATTGCAACTGATTTGTAGTGATCCATATGGATCTTAAACAAGTCTTCATGGCTGTTATTTTCTTCTTCATATGGTTATTATATTGCTTGGTTAATTTCTATGTGATTTAATGGGGAAATGGCCCCGAGAATGTTCTCGGGGCTATTTCCCCAGAAAGGTGAGACATGGGCAGAGCCGAGGGTCCTTTCCTATGTCTCACATTCTTAGGAGAATAGTCATAACATTCTCAAGGCCATATTCCTCTTTGAATACAGATTTTAGAATAAGTTCGCACAAGAAAACTAAAAGCAATACCTAAAGAAGAATTTTCTCAATTCTTGGATTCTTTTGTTAAAAAAGAGCAGCAATTGATTTCATGAGCTAAACCTTTGGAGTGAGTTTGCATAAAGACTTTTTTTTAGAGGGTAATATTCCAAATAGTTTATCCAAGAAACAATACTGGTTAATTTTTCCACCACAAGACAAAATTTTCCTACGTATTATTTGACCAAAAGAAAGACAAAGGGGTGGATTTCTTGCATGCCGAAAGACAATAGACGCCACATTGATTTTTCTATAAAAACAAATACTGATAAATTCTTACCATAAATGACTCTAGATACAGAAACAATAATTCTAGCAGAAGGTGATTTATGAGTAACAAATATTTTATTTATATGAAAGAAGCAACATGGACCAATGAACCATCTGTTTTTGTTTAGAGTCTAGTGTTGTATCTTAATACACCACATTTAAGACTTTCCGATTTAAAGATCTCCGATTCAATTTCCGAAGGGTTCGTATCCAGACAAAATTCCCTCTTCAATCTATGTAATACCACAATCCCAGTTTAAGGTTCAAAACTTAATACAACATCCCTCATTGGCATTGAACATATCCCAAAATAAGTTCTTGAACTTTAATTTATATATAACCTTGTAAGATACATTCAAGATGATACAACGTGATCAAAAACTGGTTCAATACTCATCTACACATTGAACAGCTGCTAGTGCATATAGAGTCTTTGGTCTTTACTGATAAGGGTGAAGGAGCCAGATATAAAGGTTGAACCCTCTACTTTGCCAAACCGTTTCGCCAAATCTGTTGAATTCACCAGATCGTTACGTACATGTGAGAAACTAAAAATCGATCGATCGATCAATTATGATAATTACAGTGAAATGGCAGGACCGATCACTTCTTGGAAAGAAAGGCAAATAAGATGGCCAACAGAATGACCAGCATCATGATCTGAGAAAGAGAGAAGATGTGCAACAATGAAGATTAGATCACTTCTAGACTTTAAATCATCAGAGGGAAAAATGATTTAAGTACTGGACTTACCTTCATTGAAGTGTGTTGAGGCTGAGTCTTATATAAGCTACCAGCCCTGATTAAAAAGAGAATGAAAATGAAGGATTAAAAAAAAAGTTCACCAAAGCGAATTCCTACTCAAATAACTAATACAGACATACCTTTTATCCAGTTTTCCAGAGGAAACACAAGCTTTTTGTATCTCTTCAATGCTTTTATGAGTAAGAGCGGCATTTGGATCACTCTCGTCAACCTAGGAAAGGAAAGAGGATTCAAACAGAATGGGGGAAAAAAGATAAATTCAAAAGACTTCATTTAATAGATTGTATAGTTAGCATAAACCCAAAATTCCCCTAGTTGCAAATATAAAATATGCATTGTTTGTGAAAAGTAGTAGAAAAATGGCAGAAACATAGGCGCACTGTGGAAATTAAAAAATGCAGAAATGGACAAAAAAACAAATGGCTACTCAAGCAGGGGGAAATACAGAAACGGAAAAGGACAAATAGAATGTAATAAAATGTTGCTCAACGGTGGAGAGGTACCTTGGACTTCATCAAAGCGGAAAATTCAAAAAAAGCGCTATAGACATCTGACATCGTTTTTGTCTGATCAATAACCTTAGCAGTTAGTCCTGAAAAAGGGCATGCTCAAATCAATAATCTACTTCCCTAATAACACGCCAAGATTCATAGAAATATTAAAGGAGAATTAAAATGCAAACACATAGCTGCAAAGCACAACAATATAACAAAATAAAAGAACAAAATGAAACCAATAATGCAGAAGCAATTCAAGGTGCTGTAGTTGATGCAAGAGGTGGATAATCCTTGGCTAAGAAAGCATGCCAGATTGCTTGTGCAGGATATGATTCTGATGCCGAGAAAGGGACCAAAGGGTTACACAAGGACCTTACAATACTAAACCAGTCGGCAACTGAACAAAACCATCAAGTACATGCAGAAATCATGTGGGTTCTTATTCCCGTCCATTCTGTAGAAACTAGCAACGTTTATTTGGAGATTTTCTTAATTTACGTCGATTTAAATAAATGCCGACGAGCACTTCGAGAATTATATGAGGGAAAGCAGGCAGAGATGGTTATGGTCTAGTGCAATGGAAACTGATAGGTGTACCATCTGGCTGCATGACAAAATAGTAGTTAATGAAACACTGAGAACTTTGGGATGGGCCTAAACTGACATGTATAATTTCTAACTTAAACGTGGATATAGCCCTCATTGAGCATAACGGAAGAAAATGATTCGATGTATTGACCCAAAAACTTTGAGATAAAGGCTGTGGTGGTTAATTTAATTCCAGATTACGTAAGGCTGTTACTTCTCATGGCATGTTCCTGTCAAACTAATTTGTAAGGAACCATCTGTTCAGCCGTTATTACGCCAGTTGTCACATTCAAGTGGAGCGCATAGATTTCAAGTAGATTGAAGTTCTTCAGATAATGTGAAGAACCTTTTCAACAGGAATCTGACCTTTTCTATATGTATTATTTTGGCCTATTTGCTCGGGATGTGAGCAATATTGGGATATTGTTGTGTGTACTACAATGTGTTTCATTAATATCTCTTTAATGAAGCAGGGTGGATTATCCACCGTTTACATTAAAAAAAGGAAGAAGCAGGAATCTGAACTTTATTCATCACATGAAGAATTCATATCTTCTAACACTTGCCTCTAAAGAATACATCTAGATGCCTCTTGCCTTTTAAGCCAAGGGTTCATATGCCTCAACCGTATATAGATTATGTTTTAACAAAAATACTCCATTTTCCTACAATCTGCCTAGTGAGCTTCTACAACATCAGCAAACCATTAAGACATGCTGCAATGAGGGGAATTATCAGCCCACGTTTAGAGTCCAACTTTCATGTCATGCCTTCAACACAGTTAATTTTTATATAGCATTTTTCAAGCAGACATCTGACCGCTGACATTGTGATATTCGCTTCTCATTACAACAATTTCCATCTTAGAAATGAAGTGATTTGGTTATGATGGAAGATGAGCGTGATAGGAAGAATTAACATCATGCAAGTAGAAAACATATTAAAGACTACAGGGATAAAGTTGAACAAGAAAAAATTGTGATTGACAGGGAAAATTTTATATACTTACCACGTCGCATTTTCACAACTCCTTTGAAAATCATTGGGTTATTATAGCACAAAGCTAGTGTCCCAATAGCCATGATCTGATAACATGAGATTGTCAATTCACATGCAATTAAATATGGGAGATGTAGATACCAAAGACACTAATGTACATATAGCAAAGGAAGCTAAAAAGACAAGGGACAAGCAACCTAAATATGTCTTTCATACCCGCAGAGTCAGTAAATTTGCCGTCACATGCAATTTAAAAAGTGAAATGACAAGATACCAAAGACACTAATGTACGCATAGAACAAAGGAAGCTAAAAGACTAGCGGGGAAAAATGCAGCAAACATTTCTTCCATACCCGTAGAGGACAGTAGCAAAGTGACTGGTAATACTAATAACGATAACTATAAGTCGATAACATGACAAATATACTATAGCAGTTAGCACTTATCTTCCCACCATTCGATGAAACAATGTGCTACATTTTTTGCATCATATATTATGATAGCAAAATAAATATGGAGATACTTCTTTTTCCGTGCAGGGTGGGGGTATGGAGATACTGTGAGGTGTCATCATGGCCAAAAGACTGATCTTCTACGCCAGCCAAGGTTACCAACTATATCTATAACAAGACTTGCACGATAAGACAGGATAGAATTCTACACCACTCAAACTCTTAAACAGATCAGTCCTACAACTATCCAATCACTTCGCTAGGCATCTACCTTGCAGTAAGAAATACTCTTCCATACCTGAGGGATGGCACAAAATCTGAAAATTGCATAGTCCTTCAGGGCAGACATATACTGAAGACAATCTTCAGCATGAGATAAAGCATTTGTAACCAAGTCATTCAAGCATTGCACGGCTTTCACAGAATTTTCCTCGTATTTGAAATCCTATATCGCAGATCATCAAGTGAAAGAAAGAGCTCAGTCGATGTGTAGAAGCATAGGGTATAATAGTGCAATTCAGCTAAAGCAGCCCATGAGTAGTCATGCTAGTCTTGCTGATTATCACAAGTAGAAATTTTTTGTTTTAAAAATATAAAATTTAAATATTAGAATAAGGGAAGAACCTCCAGTTTGTCAGCATATTTACTCCATGTTTCGCGAGGCCAGAACATTCGTGATTTTGGTATCTCGTTTATATCTTCCAAATAATCTCGAATAATATTCGTTTTCTGCATATGAACAAAAGAAACGGTTAGTACCCACTGGAGATCTAGGAGTGTACGACGAGACTGCGAACCATTTAGCAATGAAAATGTCACAGGTTGAATTACCTGAAGAAATAAGCCCATGGAGTTGGAAAGAGAATCTGAAGGTAGTTCTTCCTTACCAGAAGCAAGAAATAGCTTAGACAACCCTAAGCCAACAAGGCCCGCAACATAGTGACAATATTCATCATAATCATCAACCGTTTCTACCTGCAAATCGAAAGGGAGATTCTGGTTTTTTAACTTCAAAGACAATATATGAACTGTGATCTTTCTAAAAATATGAGAATTGTTATCTCATAAAAGCAAGCCCCGAAATCAGGACATGTCATTGAAAAAATATGCATCCATCACCATAGTAAATTGCATGAAAGAAGTAATTAAAAGTTGCATGGCTCAGAAGTATATTATATTAAATTCTGCAGATAACCCGCTATACTACATTCAACTATGGAGAAATAGAAATCAAGAAAGGGAAGTGTTGACAAAAAAATGCATTAATATAATACATTCAACTTATATATACATGTTGTATGCATGATATTGATGGGAGGGCATTTGTGAGTCAAAAATATTGACTCTCAAATTTACTCAAATCGGGTACCTATAAATCTGCATATAGGTTGAGTTCAAATGCCTATAGAGTTCAGCACACTTGGTCAATTGGGACAAATGAGAATTCATTTGAAAACCAATTGAATCTAATTTCCAAAAAATCAAACGGTGCATCGTTTGGACATTCCCTAGATAAAATTATGGCCAAATCATTAAACCATGCACGTGCAGATTTGGGCTGTCGGGAACCCTCCCAAATAGGCCATTCATGCCTATTTTAAGCAAGAAGTGAGGGGATTTCCTCCCTCCACTAGGGCGTAGTTACACATTACTCCCCACTCATAGAGGATATATCAAGGTTTAAGAACTCAATTTCGGTTTCGGTTTCGGCCTCTCGTAATTTTATTAGTTTCGCTGGGTTTCGGCTAGTTTCGGTAATCTCAGTTCGGGTTTCGGTTTCGACGGTAATACAGCATACATAAGTGTTGATATATTAAATACTTAAATTTATAGTTTTATATTACAAAACAATGATTCTAGTGTTTAAAAATCCAGCTATGATGCAAAATATATTAAAAAGTGTATTTAAATAAGTATTAATATAGGGTTTGGGTTCACTTTTTTGCGGTTTTCTAACATCGAAGGCCTACAATGATCACACTGACAGTAAAAATGGTATAAAAAATAAGTTTTTAAAGATTTCAGCCGAAACGATATTGTATGGTTGGCTTCGTATTAGTTTCAGATTTCGTATCGGTCTCCACCGAAACCGATACGAAACCACCACGTATCGGTGGTTTCGACCGAAATCTCGAACCTTCTATATATACCTCTCTATCTGCACAGGGAGGGGTTCCTTTTTTGGCTAAGGAGACGGAACTTTGATCAAAGTTCTTTGAGAAGAAGGTGAGATATAGGAATGGGAACCCCATTCCTTCATCCCCATATATATATATATATATATATATATATATATATATATAATCAGAGAGATCTCTGAAAACGAAGGCCTACTTTTCTCCATGACAATGGAGCTTGAAAAAAATGGCCATGGCTTTTTTCAAGAAGATGAAAACTTAGAACACAAATTCATGTGTTCTTCATGAAATGGACATAACACAGAACATGGGACATCCCATATTCTGCATATTTTGAAATATGCCATCATATTTCTTGTATATAAACAGAAATAGAATTCTATTTCTTAAGGGAACATAGATTAAAACCCCTATGTTCCTTTCATCAAACATATAAAGAGGTAAACCCTATTCATCTTGAGACATGAAAAATATGTCTTCATAATACTTGTGAATAGGAAAACCATGTTCATCTTTTGAGATATGACAAACATATCTCCATAATGGAATCCGGTGCTAAAAAGCACTGAATTCTTTGTATGAAACATGTTTTAAGACCATGCTTTACCTTTGAACACTATCCATGTGTTCATCTTACACAAAACTATTGAAAATGATATCATAGATCATTTTTAGTATGTGCAGAAAACTCAATTCTATGAGTTTTCTACAAAGGAAACTCTCTAAATCATGTCGGGAGGCCCCAAAATAGGCCTCCCGCTTGTGTCGGGACCCCCCTCCCGACCGTTTGAAGGCCCCAAAATAGGCCTCCCACAAACAAGAAATCTTCTTGTCGCTTGCTGAGGTGATGTGGCCCCCACACAGGATAGTGCCCATCCCTACCTGTCAAATTTGACATTAAAATACCTCCAAGTACATATACTAGTCTCTCTTAAACTCTTAAATTAGAGTTTTCTCATAACTTTGTACATTTTGCAATATTGATATAATTTGCATTCAAATTGTACACAAATATAAATGAAATACAATGAAAGTTCTTTGGCTTCTTATATTATTTTCTATTTGCAAGTATTTTGTAATCCTTTAATATGATCTTTGATGTAATTTGAGCAACCTAACAAGGTATCATGTGTCTAGGTAATTCTTTAGACACTAGGGTGCAATTAACCATATGTGCTTGCGTCTATGGGAAGTCTCGAACCCAGTAGCTTCTGGTTAAATTTTAAAACTCAAACACTTGTTTTGTTTAAACTCTATCTTTGTTTCAACATTCAATCGTTAGAGGTCCTAAAGAGGGTAAACGTGATGCAGAACAACTAAAGTGCATAGAATATTAGTCGTCATCGCCAGAAAATAGTTCCAATGTTTTATATCAAAGAAATGATAGGCTCACAATCGAGAAATTACATGAACAATGTAGCCAGAAGTGTCTAAATGCTTATAATTGCAGGTGTCAATGGTATCAATCTAGTGCTCGGATTACAAACCTCCTTGCATATAAATTTGGCCATTCCTGCACCCATTCTCTTGGTAATATCTTCAATTGCCACTTGATAACTGAAATGAACTCAAGAAGCATTAGATGTAATACACAAAGGATTCTATACTGTGTATAGAAGGGAAGGGGGAATCTGTAATCAATAGAAAGAACAAAGTAACCAAAAGATTAAGATTTACTCCAGTAATAATATATTCATATTACTGAACAAACAAGTAAATATTATATAATGATTTAGACAACTAGCGAACAAGAACCAAAACTGAGTAAAGCAAATGACCTTTCACCGAGCTCTAAAAAAGCAGTTGAGACAAAATGGAATTTATCCATCAGAACTTTGTACTCTTTAGTACCACCTAAAGAAAAGAAAAGGGAAAAAATGAAGAACTCCCGACATAAAAGGCAAGGGCCAAATAATTTCAAGAATATAAATTATCGAGACAATAGTTTATTTTCTTACTGCCAATTAGCTACATGGACACATTCTTAAAGATTTAACACATTGTGAATAGACAATTATAAACTTCTAAATATGCAAATATACATACTATTATGTGCTGCAACTATCATTTGCCACAAAAATGAACATAAAAGAAACAAATGTGTCTTATTTTCCTCATTTTATTTCAATGATAATAGTTTATGATGAGGATGTGCTGTGGATCGCTCTTTGTTTTATCTATGTCTTAGAGCTCATTGTTTCTCCTTCTTCTAGACTTCCTCCATATATAGGAAAATTGGAGATGACAGCCAGTCTAAAAATTGTGCTAAGCTATTCATATGGTTTAACATATGTTGTAGGATAAGTACCAAATGATTCTAATCTATACTTTCAATAACCTGCAGAGTTGGAAATACAGAAACTTCTGCTCTAGTTTTGCTCACACATTGTGCAATTACATTCTTGCTACATATTAGGTGTTCATGGAAATCACATAAACTTGGAACCTAATCCCAATCCAAAATCTAGAGCATGAGATTGGCTCAGGTAGCTTGGACCTTACTACAACCACCAAATCATGGCATAACTACTCAAAGAGGACTAACAGAATGCCATCTCAAACCTCATCTACATTGCACAACAGAAGAAATCATGTGAGTGTCTGGGTAAGGTTAGCACTCTTTATCGCTTGCACCCTAAAGGTAAATAAAAGGAAATACTATCTCCAATGAGCATAATCCAAATAGTACTAAGGAAGGATTTGAGATCATCATCGTTGTCATCTCAGACTTTTCATGGACACACAGTCAGTTATGATGCAGAGCTCATTGTTGGGAAGGTTACCAGTTTGAGACTAACCTTTAAATATGTCCAATCTCCCATATGCATATATACAGATAAAATGCATAGATATAGTCCAGAATTATTAAGCACATATCTATCAATTTATATAATAATAGTGGAGAAAACATAAGTAGTGAAAAAGGCTTGCCAGATCCCATACATGAGAAATGCCAGTCGCGATCGTATATGTGGCGATGAAAAGATTGCAGAATTGGCACTTTGATCTCAGAAGGAATGCTAGTATCGTCCTCTGCAAATGGTAAATGAACTGGGATCAGCAAAAAACTATCAATAGAAGATTACTCGGGAACATAACAATCTACATATACAGAGGCAAAGCACTGAATATGTCCAAACTTGTGCCATTGTCCATAAACACCAAGTATACATCAAAAAATGGAATTTTATTGGAAATAAACGAGTTTCTTCCTCTTAAAGAAAGAAGCTTCAGCATTTTCTAGTAAAGCGTTATGTGCTACAAATAAGTTTTCATTCATTTATAGATTCTTCCGGGATGGGGGTTAGGGGGAAAAAGAAAAGGCAACACATATCTTGTAATCTAAATGAAACCCAGCAGATGATTTCTGGATCTTTTTTAGCTTAGCACAGTATCTCTATGATTTCAGGTTTTACCCTCAGGTCCTGAACTGCATTAGAGCATAACATAGCATAACAAAAAGGCCTCAAACTATATCCCGTATCTATGTAATTGGAACCTTGTAAAGTATCCTATATGTAGGTCCTGCCACGGCCACCGTGTGCATGTTTGATATCTGCCTAAGCTTTTTCTGTGGCATAAACTTACATATTACATCAAAATACAACTCTTAACCGAAATATAATAACACAATACCCCAAAGCAGTAACATTAAGAACACCGAGAATTTATAATAGGAAAAACAAAGAATTGTAATTTGCAGTTCAGTAAATAAAGAATTCAAGTTTATAGGAACGAACCAACGGTGTCAAGGGCTCGAAGTACCAGATAGAAAATGCAAACCTGAAAGAGGGAGGGGGGGGGGGGGGGGGGGGGCAATAAACTTGTTAATTTGACATCAATACATATCCTTAAGGTTACTTCCTCGGTAAATCGCCAATAAAACTAAGGCTTCATACATAATTCATAATCAATATTCAGCTAAATTTCATTAATTCATTAATCTTTCAATTTTCCTAATATATGCAAAGATATCATATTTCTAACACCATTTAGCTCCAGCGCCACAACCAATTTCAAGAATCATGGAAAAGCCAACGATTCATCAGATTTATTCAAAAAGAACCTACGTATCCAAAAAAGAAAGAAGAAAAAAAAAAGAAATCAAAATAAAAAAGAAGAATCTTTACAGCATTGCGAAGATCAGGGTCAAGCTGCTGAATCACGAGGGCGAAGCTTCGAGAGACCTTCTGAAGCATCGAATAGGAGAAGCCCCAGTGAGGCTCCGATGGGATCTGCTTGCTCATCTTCGACGCCGCCGCCTTCAGCTTCATCAACGCCACCACTTCCCCTGGATGCTCGAATATCTCGCCGATCATCCCCATCTCTCTTGATCAAAGATCTCACCTTTCCCCCCCTTTTTCTTTGCTTTTTTTCCTTTTTTCCTTTTTTTCGCCCCTTGTTTTATTTTGTGTCGTTGAGAATTTCTTCAGTTTTCTTTTTGTTCGTCTGTTTTTTGGATGATTCCCATCGTTCAGGATCCAGATATATACTGAGAGAGAAGACCGGTCCGGTTCTTGTTCCGGTCCGGTTTAATTAGGAGACCGTTGTCAAGAATTTTGACCGTGAGTGGAAACTTAAATGAGGAAATTTTAATTCTAATATTGGAATATTCTGCTGTTTTGCTAAAATAAGAAAGTAATTTTCCATGTTATGTATCCAGCTGGGACGACACAAAAATTCGGATTCGGAGAACTATTCGGAAAAAATCGGCAGGTATTCGGGAAACATTCGGTAAGTGTTCGGGAAATGTTCGGGAAGGATTTCGAGCAAAAAATTAATATAAAATTAATATATGAGACGCTTGATTTTGATTTCGTGCATTATTTGCTGTTTTTTTTTGAATAATTCGCGGATAATTCGGGAATAATTCGGCAATAATTCGGCGCGTTCGGTGATGGCGAATAATTCGCAGATTTAATCGGCAGTCACATAATTCGCGAATTCGCCGAATAATTCGCGAATTATGTGACTACGGGGATGACTGTTATCGTACATGAGTTGTTAGGATTTTAGGTACAAAACAACTCAAAACACACATCTTTAAGAAGAAAAGAAAATATAAAAACACAATCGAATGCAGAAAAACTCTTCCAACTTTCATTCTTTATTCGACTTCAATACAAATTACAAAATCTCTCTTCCTACAAAAAAATTTCTCTTCATTCCTTCTTCTATTCAAAATACCCTAATCAATCTATATTTATAAACTTAGGAACCCAAAATATAATCCATCCTATTAGAATATATCTCATCAAATTTCCAAACAAATCTTCAATTTAATTCTTCAACAAACTTTCCAAAATACGTCAGAAATCAAAATACGTCAGAAATCACAGATGTATATCCACACTATGGATTTCCGAACACTTCTTTTTCAAACATATGAAGCACATATCTTCAAACGTCTGACAGTTCTCTGATTCTTGAACTTGCACTCTAGAAGTCTGACGTGCAATCCTGTTGAATACAAGCCAATTTCATAACATGAATGATATGGTATGATTATCTAGACACCAGCAGTCATACAAGTATCACGGTTTGAAAGCTGTTTGTTTTTACGTTAAAATAGTAAAGATACACCGATAAGTGGCGCGCTTGAAATACATATGTTTTTATGGAGTTAGGCCTTAAGGAGATTTTTGAAAAGGAAATAGACGTTCTTCGATTCATTCTTCTTCTTCTTTTTTAAATCAACCCGGATCGAAATTGAAACCTCTCAGTTGGCGAGGACATTCTTTGATTCTTGCCTTTTCTTTCTGAATTCACGATTTATCATATGCTAGCAGTTTCATTTATGTATCAATCTTTATCAGCTGAACGATTATTTATAAACCCGTGAAAATAAAATAATTGTGATATGATTATTTTTGAGCTAATCAAAGTATATAATAAGCAGAAGCCAAAATGCAAAAAAGGATGCTTCATGGTGCTTCTGTAATAAAAAAGAGGGCACGTGAGATCATGTTCAAACTCCTTGGACAGCATGGGCATAATTCCATTTATTTTATTTGCCTCATGCGGCACGAGTGCGAAGAAAAATAAATAAAACAAATACACATAGATTCCCTAGCTTCCTAATTAGGTAATTAAGTTGGTGTGATTTTTCGATAATTAATTTTTGGCTAAATGTCAGGAAATACCATTCACAGGTACTCCAATATCAGAAAATACCATTCACAATTACTCAAATAGCAGGAAATACCCACAACTTTAATTTATTCTCAAAATGCCCTTCCATAAATGTTTAATTAAAAATTATTTCTTTTTCCCTCTTTCTTATATACTAGCCATTATTTTTCGATATTACTCACCCTCCAGAATTCTTAGTAAATTCTTAACCAAAAAATATCCAAATCAATCAAGAAACCCTAATTTAAAATAACCTAATTTTTAGTAAATTCTAACCCCAAAGAAACTTAACATTATGCAATTCTTAACCTAAAAAAATCCAAAACAATCTAATCTTACAAAATAGAAAGCATAAATCAATCAAATCCTATAAGAAAACCCAACTTGATCAAGCATCTTTTTTGTTTTTGGGGAATTTGAAAGCATGTGCGAAATAAGAAAGAGACAGCAAGGATATTTAGTTTTTTAAACGAATTTTGTTAAAGTTAACTATCATTTAATGGTGTCGGGCGATATTTAAAAAATGTAAAGAATTTTGGATGGCGTAGGTACCATCGAAGAGTAAGAGTAAGAGGATACGTCAAATTATCATAAAATTTTAGTGGTATATTAAAAAGAACCTTTATATAAATATTTTAATTAAATATTTAAATAAAGAACATTTTGGAAATCAATTGGACCACGAAATACTTATGGTCCATTAAGTATGCTAACTAACGTCTCCACCAACATTTTCATCATAATCATTTGTTCTAAGCATGGAGAGTGATTATGATGTTAAGATAGAAGAAAACGATAGCATTGTGAAAAGAAAAGGACATTTTTGGATGAAAAGAAGACAGTGAACAATTTACCAAATGCACAAAATAGACAGTCAAATCATCCAACAACACTCATGTAAACTCAGAAAAGAAATATATCCAGCATTTAATTTGAGCCTCAAGTTTCCTGATAGCATCCAACAGGATGAAGATACTACTTAAACTTAATATACAAGACTTACTTGATTTCAAATTTTATTTTAGGGTAAATTTCAAGTTGATCAGTCACTTTTACCAAAAACTACCATAAATTAACTTTTAAATTCCTGCAGAAAGGTACCACAAACTTTTCCCATACCAGAAAACTCCCTAAGAAAGTTAACATTTGATTAACAAAAAAAAAGAAAAATAAACGAAATAAAACCCAACATATATTAATTCTTAGAAAAAAATCAATTTCTTAAATTGATATAGGTTGGGTATTTTAGTCATTTTATATTTTTTATTAATCACATGTTAACTCCGTTTTGAAGTATTCTGGTACAAAAAAATTATGATAGTCTTGTATCATTTTAGAAGTTTGTGGTAGTTTTGAGGGCAAGTAACCAAAGTTCATGGTATCAAATTGAAATTTAGCATTTATTTTATTTCATTTTTATAGAAACTAAGACAAATATTCCATCTGTAACATATAAAATGATTTAAATGCACAAATACAACATTGAACTATCAGAAAAATACTGATTAATTCTTACCGCAAATGACTCCAGAGACAGAAACATATCTTATGTTGTTTAGATCGCCGGTTCGATTTCCGAAAGGCCCACGTCAAAAAAAAAATTCTCTTCCATCTACGTAATACTACAGTCCCAGTTTTAAGATTCAAACCTAAATACAACATACATCATTGCTATTGAATATGCGATAACTCCCAAAATAAGTTCTTGAACTTCAATTTGTATATAAGAGGGTTGTAAAATAAATTCAAGATGATACAAAGTAATCAAAAACAGGTTCAACACTCGTTATATACACATGGACAGCTGCAGGTGCATATTCACGGCCAGTTCGGATGAGTGGTGTGAAACCATGGTTGTGAAAAACGGTTTTGTAACCAAACCATATTTTGGGACGTGTTCGGGAGAATGGTGAGAAAAGCTAAATTAAAAATTAAAAAGGGGTGATGATGCTCGATATCGGCGATCTCCCAGATCGTGACACGTGGCAGACGTCGTGTCCCGAAGCTTCGAAGAAAGGACCAAAGACGGTACGTCGGAAGAATACCCTGGGTCTGCGATCCATGGACGTAGCCGACCTTCTGCGACAGTCCACACCGCTCCTATGCCCGCCTAACCAACAACCGTTGACTCGCCTCCGAGCCCCTGCACAATTGGCCTCCTTGGCCCTCTCAGCTCGCCTCCGGGCTATCGCAGAACTAAGATACCTCGGCCTCCCGCTCGTCCCCGAGCCTCCTGCCGAGCTCATCTTCCTCGGTCTCACCGACCGACCCGCAGCGCTGATCACAGACACCTTCGCCACGGCCCCGCGAATCTCTCCATGCGCGAGATATCCGCCGCCCACGATCCAGCGTTCCACGCCATCACGATCCCCCGTTAACGAGCTTGTCTCGTCATTAATGCGGGATCCCGCCTATCACACGGGCGTAACGGCCGGCGTGATTCTTGCGATCGCCTGCCCATTACTGCCGCTATATAAACCCCTCTTTCAGACGATTCAGGTAAGTAATTCTTTCCTCACTATGCCGTTACTCTGCTCAAATATCCGATCTAACTTGATCGTCGGAGGGTCCTCGGTGGTACAACCATCCCGGAACTTCCTTGCACGTAGCTCGGCCTCAACCACCTCAAACCCATTGAAATCCACACGCTTCAGGAGGCAACCTCCAACTCAATCTTAGCCGTCCATCGTCGCTTGCAGTAGATCTACGGAACGTAACATCTGAAGGAGATCCAGGCCTCCATCAGTTGGCGGCGTCTGTGGGAATTTCTTGATTCCACTCAACAAAGTTCATCTTACGATATCAACTCAATGGCGAGCGATCACCACGACGATCCAAGCACTAGCCGCCGCCTCCCCCACAACAGAGGCGTGGACGAATCTCCTCCCCCGAACGCTATCAACGCCCTAGCCGCCCGAATAGATCGACTCGCGTCCGTCGTGGATGCGCTCTTCCGTGTCCAAACGGCAGGGCAAGCCCCCCAGGTCGCCGCTCCCCTACCTCAGGACCGGGACCCCAACAAAGAGAGAAAAGACTTTGCACGCGTCGGCACTGCCGACCACCGCCTCGCAGCCTCCCACGGGCGCAGATCTCCCGGGCCAACATATTCTATGACCTGCTGGGCGCCCTACAGTTCAACATCGAGGTCCGTCCCTAGAGCGCCTCGCCCCGAGCCCCATCGCGCTCATGTCCCTCCCGAGGAGGTGTCGGTCAGCTCGCCTGCGCCCAGGAATGACCGACCCCCCTCCCTCGACGGGGGTCGCACGGACAGGACTCGTCATGGAAGCTCGAAGACTACCTCACCAGGGGACCTAAGGAACCTCATCGAAAGGAATCGGGGCTCATAAAAAATCATGGTCATGTCGGCAGGAGGTACGTTGAGTACCTACGAGATTCAGCACCCGACGCCGGCCGTGGAGGCCAACAGCCGCCCGAAGAAGAAGGCCAGGGAGACCGAGCCGATCATTTTTTACGACGGAGACCTCCACGGCATATCCCTGCCCCACAACGACCCTCTGGTGATTACGGCTCGGGTCCACCAATACGAGGTGCATAGGATACTGGTCGACTCGGGAAGCTCGGCGAACATTCTCTTCTACGACTACTTTCTGTGAATGGGGCTCACCCCGGCAGACCTAAGGCCGACCTTCCACGTCCTTTCAGGATTCATCAACCACTCCATCCCGGCGGAAGGGGTAATCATTCTGCAGTTTAACGTCAGGGAGGTCGGTCGTACGCGAACAGTGCCTGTGGAATTCTTCGTAGCGAGAATCCTGTCGGCCTACAACATCCTCATCGACCGCCCAACGTTGAACTCCCTCCGAGCCCAAATATCGACCTACCACCTGGCGATGAAGTTCACTCTCAACCAAGGCGGGATAGGTCGAGTCTATGGAGACCAGCGGATTGCAAAGGTTTGCTTCACCGCAACATCTTTGTCTGAGCGGCCAATCGACGATGTCGAGGGCGAAGGTGACATCAGGGGTTCTTTGGACACTCGAGACGAGCAAAAAGAGGTCCGAGGGACCCCGGTGGAGCCACTGACAGAGGTCTCTCTCGTAGAAGGGGACGACGAAAAAATTGTTCAGATCGGATCGCTTCTGACAGGAACTCGGCGAGATGACCTGGTTCATTTCCTCAGAAACAACTCCGATATGTTCGCCTGGGCGCCTGCTGACATGCCTGGGATCGACCCCAAAATCATATCTTACAAGCTCGGGATAGATCCTACGGCCCGACCCATCGGGCAGAAAAAGCGAAGCTTTGCCCCGATCAAATAGAAGGCTATCAACGACGAAGTAGATCGGCTCCTCGCTGCCAACTTCATTCGGAATGTGCCCTATAAGGAGTGGCTGGTGAACGTGGTTCTGATCAAAAAGTCAAGCAGGAAATGGCGTATGTACGTCGACTTCACCGACCTCAACAAGGCCTCCCCAAAAGACAACTATACCCTCCCTCGGATAGATCAGCTTGTCGACAGCTCGACAGGACACGAGCTATTGAGCTTCATGGATGCCTTTTCCGGCTACAATCAGATCCGTATGAATCCGGTAGATGAAGATCTCACCGCATTCACAGCGGACCAGGGGGTATACTGCTACAAGGTGATGCCCTTAGGCGTCAAAACGCCGGAGCTACGTACCAACGATTGGTCAACCGCATATTCAAGTCGCAGATCGGCAGGAACTTGGAAGTCTACGTCGACGATATGCTCATCAAATCAGTCTCGTCGGTTGACCACGCCAAGGATTTGGGCGAGGCCTTCGAAGTACTCCGCAAGTTCAAGATGAAACTAAACCCCGCCAAGTGCGCATTCGAGGTCACCGGGGGAAAGTTCCTCGGTTTCATGGTCACCCACCGCGGAATCGAAGCTAACCCAGAGAAAATCGACGCTATCCTCAACATGGCCGCGCCCAAAACTAACGTCGAAATCATGCGACTGACGGAGCGGGTAGCCGCTCTGAGCTGTTTCATGTCAAGATCTGGGAAGAAATGCCTCCCCTTCTTCAAAGCTCTAAGGAAGATCCCGAGGTTCGAGTGGTCAGAGGAGTGACAAACCGTCTTCGACCAATTAAAGAGGCACCTTGCGACGCCACCGCTGCTCACCCGACCAGTTGAAGGAGACAAGCTATCGTTGTATCTGGCGGTATCCGACCAAGCAGCGGGCTCAGTGCTCGTCCGAGAGGTCGATGGAGTGCAGAAGCCGATATACTACGTGAGCCACGTCTTCAAAGACGTAGAAATGAGGTATCCATCCATAGAGAAGATCGTCCTGGCATTCATTATGGCCTCAAGGAAGCCACGACACTACTTCCAGGCGCATACCATCCTCGTTCTTACCGAGCGCCCGTTGGGGGCTATCCTCACCTCACCCGAGTCCTCGGGCCGCTTAGAGAAGTGGATGTGGGAATTGTCCTAGTTTGACATAAAATACCGCCCGAGGCAGGCCAACAAAGCACAGGCCCTGGTCGATTTTATCGTCGAGTGCACCATCCCTAGCAAGGAACCGGAGTACACGCCGACTCTCGCGGCTCAACCCCCGATCGAGGGGAAGCCCGACTCAGTCCCTGAGTGGATCATTTACGTCGACGGGTCCTCGACCGAGGAATGCTGTGGTGCCGGCCTCATCATTCGAGGCCCGAACGAGGCAGAAATGGAATATTCTCTGAAGCTCGGGTTCAAGGCCTCGAATAACGCGGCAGAGTACGAGGCCCTGCTGGCTGGACTGCGCATAGCCTCCGGGCTGAGGCTGAAAACAATTCGGATCCGTAGTGACTCGGCCCTAATCGTTGGCCAAGTGACCGGCCATTTCGAGGCTCGGGAACCTCTAATGGTGAAGTATCTGGCCGAAGTAAGAAGACTTCGAAAGAACTTCGACGAAGTCTAGGTAAAGAAAATACCCAGACATCTTAACGCCCAAGCCGATGCCTTGAGTAAGCTGGCTTCGTCCTACTCGGCCAACAACAAGAGATCTATCCTTTTCGAGATCTTGCCACGGCCCAGCGTGGAAGACGGGGAGATAATACTTCATGTGTACACAGCCCAGGAAGAAGACCGGGACTGGAGGAAGCCCCTCGTGGAATTCCTAAGGGAAGGTACGCTCCCAGAAGATCGGGGAGCAGCCCACCATCTCTGAGCCAAGGCCCGTCACTTCGTCTGGAGCAACGAGAACCTCTACAAGAAGCCCTTCACTCAGACCCTGCTCCGGTGCGTCGACCCCCACGAAGCCGACTACGTCCTCCGTGAAATCCACGAAGGGGTTAGTGGCGCACACCAAGGGCCGGCACCTTAATCCAGAAGGCATTGCTCCGGGGGTCCTACTGGCAAATTATTCACCAAGACGCCCAGACGCTCGTCAGGAGATGCAAAAGTTGCCAACTCCACGGAAGCATACCTCGCCTTCCGGCAACCGAGCTGACTGCCTTAACCTCCCCGTGGCCATTTGCAAAAATAGTTTTAATAAATATTTTATATTCCAAAAATCTCATTTTCTTAAGATGACGTATTTTAAACCTTTCGAGACCGAATGCTACTTGCGGAGGTCTGAATCTCGCACTACTAGTCCGAGGGTGCGCGATAAACCGCACGATCCCGAACGGGTTCCCCAAAGATGGGTTGTAACGGCGCTTTGCAAAGATTGTAAAATACCAATCCTTTAGAAAACGGTTTTATAAAGTAAAAGGTATTTGTTTGCAAAGTGTAGTTTTCCGTATTTTAGATTCTAGGGTTTCCTAAGCCAACTAGCCTATTTCTAAAAGGTCTAAACGACAAGTCGTTAGAAGTCTCAAATCGCTTCTTCACCGCCAATTGCGGCCAGGTAAGTGCAGGTAAGTGGGAGGCTCTCCACTACAAGTAGTGGACCTAATTAAGTAACCACTTGCTTTAGACACGCTTGCCTAGACACCACAAAGTCAGGTTTTGATAAACGATCGATATCCATAACTTATCGTATTTTTCTATAAAAGATATTGTTTAAACAAATGTATCAAACCTAAACTTTTATAAAAGGTTTTATTAAGGAAATGGTATTTTAATGTAAAATCTTGTTTTATCATATTAGGAGTTTTCAAGATAGCGTATTATGGTTGCATATGTGTGTGTGAGGAGGTAGGTCATTACCTCGTGATCTATTTTAAGATATAGCAATGATAAAGGGTTAAATGTGAAATTGAAACATGATGGTATTAAAGTGAAAAAAATACGGTTATTTGAAAAGGTTATCATTTCATGTGTGAAAACTTATTCAAATTGATTTTTTACAAGTTTAATAATCATGATAAAGATGTTTAGACATGATTGAATTGATTAGAGGTGAAATTTTATAGAAAACCGAATCGGAAATCGGATTTATTCCGATTCCGTCGGGTTTCGTAATTTCGTATTTTTGAGAATTAGAAAGCGAGATAGAATGAGACTTACGGGTTTCGATCTATGCTAAAGAGTATAGGGGAACTAAAGAAGTTGCCGAGGCGTTGCTTCGTTGCCGGTTGTTTCTAAAAACGTCGTCGGAATTCCCACCGGAATCTCGTCGGAGCTTCGCCGCGAACTCGATTTCAAAGTACACCCTTCTTGTAACAATTTTGAGAAAGTGAGCTTAGGATTTTGGGATGAGAGGGTAGAGGGGAGGGGTGTATTTATAGGGTAGGCTAGGGATAGGTTAGGTGAAGGGTTTTTAAATAAAAATGTAAAAATGTATAAAATCATTAAAAGTTGGAGTAAATAGGGTATATGAAAGGTTTTAATGTAAAAATGTATAAAATCATTAAAAATTGGAGTAAATAGGGTATATGAAAGGTTTTAATGTAAAAATGTATAAAAAAATCATTAAAATGGAGTAAATGGGAATTTCAAAGGTCTCTGAAACCGATCTAGGAATTTGAAGTGTACATGGGGGTTCAGAAGATGAAGAGACACAATATTGAAGAAAAATTTAAAACAAAATAAATATTAAAAATAATGTGGGGCATGAGATTTGAACTTTGGTGGCTTGGTTCAGCAATGCAAGGTATTACCAATGAGCTACAAGCTCCTTCTTGTAATTAAATTGCTAATAAATTACTTAAGTCTTGTGCTCAGGCAATAAATACCCCTTTATAGATTTTAAAAAATATTTGAAAAAAATTTGTATAGGAAAAAGTGTATAAGAAAATTAGGGTTGTTACACCCGAGCACTCACACCCAGCCGTCGAAATCTTCAAAGAAGAAGAAGAAGAGATCCAAAAAGCCCGTGAAGCCCGATAACAAGCGCACGGACTTGCAGAAACAGATCGACGCGCTGGAGGAGTACAATCAAAAGGCACAGACTCCCATCACACTCCAAGAGTTCCTCAGCCACGTCTTTCAAGAGGAAGATGAGGGAGAGAGCTCGTCGGATGGATCCGAGGAATACGTGGCGAGTTGTCAGCGTGCCAGAATCTGTTCCCCTCCGAAAGACGGCGCACAAGACTGCGATGTCTTGGCACTGAGATTCGGGGAAGATGCTATTTGGTTTGATCCGTCCACCTCTCCGAAGATGCCAAGTTGACTTATGGCACCGTGTATCGGAGGTTTAGATAGATGCGGCCGATTTAGCAGACTTCGTCAGATTCTCCCTCGTTCGAGGGGTTTTTGATTGTGGGGACGCTCTTCCCTGCAGGCGCAAGCCCCTGCAGTTAATTACGCTACCACATTGCGGTAACAACTTTCTCCTTCTACAGAATTTCACTTCGTGTCGTGGGTGTTTGTTTTATTTGTGGTTGCCCGTGGATTGTATACGGAGACTAATTTATGTCGTCGTCCGTAGGACGTGGATTAGTCCAAATCCGTATTTTCTTAGATTTAGGTTTGAGGTTTTGGTTTAAGTATACGTTAGCTATATTTGAGGTTAAGATCAATTTAAATATTTGTTGGATACGTTAGTCCAGTTTGAGACTAAGATCAACTTAACGGGATCGTTTAGATCCGACAAAAGAGCATTTGGGGCTCTATTGTTCCAGTTTAGAGACATAGTGGTCCATTGCATGTATGGCCGTTGGGACCCATCACCTCTCTGACGACGTTGAAGGATTACAACGATAGATATCGGAGGAGTTCAGAGATGTACCCTTGAACCAAAGTTGTTTGGAGGATCTATAGTCCAATTTGGGACTAAAGTCTGTTTGAAGGTTTAAGGATACGTTAGCCATATTTAAGGCTAAGATCAACTTAAACGGGATCGTTTAGATTCAACAAAAGAGCATTTTGGGGCTGTATTGTTCCAGTTTAGGGGCATAGTGGTCCATTGCATGTATGGCCGTTGGGACCCATCACCTCTCTGACGACGTTGAAGGATTACAACGACAGATGTCAGAGAAGATCAGAGATGTACCCTTGAACCAAAGTTGTTTGGAGGATCTATAGTCCAATTTGAGACTAAAGTCTGTTTGAAGGTTTAAGAATACGTTAGCCATATTTGAGGCTAAGATCAACTTAAACGGGATCGTTTAGATCCAACAAAAAAGCATTTGGGGGCTCTATTGTTCCAGTTTAGGGACATAGTGGTCCATCGCCAGTTTAGAGACATGGTGGTCCATTGTTCCCATTTGGGGACAAATATTGGTTTAAGGACGCATTAGTCCATGAGTTTAAGGACCCCACAGTCCGTATTGTTGGTTTAAGGACGCATTAGTCCATGAGTTTAAGGACCCCATAGTCCATATTGTTGATTTAAGGACTGATTGATGTAGAAAAGTGTGTGTAGAATAACCGCAATCAATAACGGTGTCGCGCGTAGCTAGACCGAGATGAGTACGGGTCGTCCTCAGGGAAACGTGAAACTTTTTACTCTTACTTTAGATGTGTTGAAAAAGAGAGGAGGAAATAAGAATTTTGTGAAAAGTTTCTAGATCTACGTTAAGCAAGAATGCAAAAATATAGATCTAGATTATTTTAGAGATTTAGATAATATAATAAGAAGGCTTGTAGGGTTCGTTAGGATTTAGTAGTTATGGACGATTAATTAAAAGTTACCATTTTTATCCTTTAATAGATTTATAACTAGAACGACGGTGATGCGTGTAGATTAGGGTTTCTGGAGGGAAAAGGAATCCCACTCTTAACCCTTATCTCGACACGGAACTCCGTTCATATCTAGCCTTTACCAAAACAATCATTAATCTAATCGCTAATCGCGGTCGGAACTAGCAGAGAATTGTTAGCGCGCCCGATTAGGATGTTAATAATTCTTTTGACAAAGTTCATAAACTTTATAGGACTTAAAAAGGGTTTATGGATCTTTATCGTCCATTAGCCTACCCTAATCCTACGAACCCTAACAAGCGGAGAATTACTCGCGCATGTTGGGAGAAGAAGATGGAAAGAAATTGAGGGAAAACATAATGTAAAATGCAAAAGAATTAAATAAAATAACTACCTTTATTAATCAACTTGAACAATCTACACTTTATTCCTTAGAAAATGATTACAAAACTAGTTGCTTCTCGATCTCTTCCAAGGAGGTAGATGAACCGTTGATGATCAGCCTGGATGCGTGAGCCGTCTGGGACTTCGTGATCGCGTCGGCTTGATGAATTTTCCAAGAGGTTCTCGGTGCCTTTTTATAGTCCAAAACCACAATATTTTGCTTGAAAACTTGGTAAAATACATCAGAGATTCATGCCACAAAATTTTAGCAACTAATCTATCAATATTGCCGCGGATCCGCGGCCAACAGGGGGGTTTGGCCGCGGTTCCGCGGCCAATGGAGGAGATCAATTGATCAATGTTTTAGGGCTTTCTCACTGTGACATTTGACAATCCTAGGCATCTTCAGAATCTGAAAATCTTTTCTCGGTTGCTTCCAGACTTGGTCTCCAAGTTTTGATTCTTAATTTGGCAAGTCTTCTTCAACAACTTGATTTCTTTGATAAATTCTGCATAACAACTTGGAAAATTCTGCACAATAATCTCAAATAAGATTTAGTAGACTTTGTTCTACTAGGATTAGGTCAATGAATTTATTTGCATACATTTTCCTACCAAATGATAATTAAAATATATTAACACGTGGAAAATAATGTTTTTACACATAAACCTTCATATGTATAATATATTATAATAAAGTCATTTTTTAATATGAAAATGGTAGGAAAAATGTAATACAAATGTGCAGTTTTATCAACTGAACAAATACCCCCAAACTTATCTTTGATCGTCCCGAGCAAACTAGTTTATTTAAGAGGAGAAAAAGAAAGGAGAAAACTAAGCACACTTTCGTAGGCAGACACGATTGCACTGAGCACGTGCAACAAGCGGTTAAACCTCTAGGTGTCCCTAGTTGGAGGAGTGTTGTCTCCTGAGGGTTTTCAACGGATTACACCCACAAAATCCTATAACAAAAGAAAGATGGTGAAATTTACATATAAAGATAAGAACCATAAAAGAAAGACTTTGAAAATAAGAGTTTCCGACTATACTAGCTTTTCAGTTGTCATGACTATCTTAATAGTCATGAAAAAATGTTAGAAATCACATCATCTCTCAATAAAATATCGTCTTTATTCTTTATTCCTACCTTTCATCCAAAGATTGATCATATAACCCCACGTGTGTGAATTGGACATCCCTACACTCGGAGAATTCAATTCAAGCTATCATACTCTTGTCCATCTACCTTAGTACTTTTTAATTTGATGAATATTAAGATTTGCTCACACATTTTCATGCGACCGTTAATACTTCTTGAGGTACTAACAGACCGATTACTCATGTGCTTGCTGATTAGGTGATAATATTTTCCTCGTCTTGCACCACCTAAGGCTTAGCAGTGACTCCCAGACTAGTTGGCCTTAGGGCACTAGATGAAGAGGCACCCTCGCTATATTTTTTTATTGCTGCCTTGGCGATAACAAAACCAGTGTTCATTTTTCTTTTCACCATTTTTATATTTTCTTCATTTTTTTTTTCATTTTCTTCATACTTTGGCTTTTAGACAAGAGCATTTCAAGGTATCCTCTACTATCCCGAGTTTCAAGACGTGTGTAAGTGCATATAGTAGGTGTTCCCCTCCGAAAGACACGCGGGACGTGGGGACGTCTCGCCTGAGGTTCGGGGCAGATGCCAATAGGTGCTATCCGTCCACCTCTCCGAGGATGCCAAGTTGATTTATGGCACCATGTCTCGAAGGTTTAAACGGATGCGGCCGATGTAGCAGATTTCGTCAGATTCCCCCTCGTTTAAGGGGTTTTTTGATTGTGGGGACGCTCTTCCCTGCAGGCGCAAGCCCCTGCAGTTAATTACGCTACCGCATTGCGGTAACAACTTTCTCCTTCTCCAGATGGTCACTTCGTGTCGTGTGTTTTTGTTTTATGTTTTATTGCCCGTGGATCGTTTACGGAGACCGAGTTATGTCGTCGCCCGTAGGGCGTGGACTAGTCCCAATCCGTGTTTATCTTAGATTTGGGTTTGGGGGTTTGGTTTGAGGATACGTTAGCCACGCTTGAGGCTAAGATCAACTCAAACATTTGTTAAGGACACGTTAGTCTAGTTTAAGACTAAGATCAACTTAACGGGATCGTTTAGATCCGACAAAGGAGCGTTTGGACTCCGTCGTTCCAGTTTTAGGGACATAGTGGTCCATCGTATGTGTGTGGCCGTCGGGACCCGTCACCTCTCTGACGACGTTGAAGGATTACAACGACGGGTGTCAGAGGGGTTCAGAGATGTACCCTCGAGCCAGAGTCAATTGGGGGGATTCGTAGTCTAGTCTGCTTGAAGGTTTAAGGATTCGTTAGCCATCTTTGAGGCTAAGATCAACTTAAACGGGACCGTTTAGATCCGACAAAAGAGCATATAGGGGCTCTATTGTTCTAGTTTAGGGACATTGTGGTCCGTGGGTAGTTTAAGGACATTGCGGTCCGTGGGTAGTTTAAGGACATTGCGGTCCATTGGTAGTTTAAGGACATTGCGGTCAAGGTTAAGGACGTCGTAGTCCATGGGTTTAAGGACTCCACAGTCCGGTATGTGCTCTGGATGCTTCACACGGGTTCATTGCCGTGCTTGGCGAGGACCAGGCTCCGCTCTGGACGTTTTCCGCGGGGTTAAAGAGTGACGTTATCCACGTTCCACGTAACCAGGAATTTTGCACTAGATGCTTCACACGAGTTCACTGCCATGCTCGGCGAGGACTAGGCTCCGCTCTGGATGCTTCACACGGGTTCACTGCCGTGCTCTGCGAGGACCAGGATCCGCTCTGGACGTTTTCCACGGGGTCAAAGAGTGACGTTATCCGCGTTCCACGTAACCAGGAATTTTGTATTAGACATGGGTTTAAGGACCCCACAGTCCATATCATGAGTGGTCACCTCTTTGAAGACATTGAGGGATTACAATGCCAAGTATCAAAGGAGTGAAGAGATGTACCCTAGAACCGGAATGGCTTGAGTAGTCCCTGGCCCAATTTGGGGTCAAGACTGATTAATTATGTTATGAGCCCACTGGCCCAGTTAATCACGAATTGAGGACTTATGGCCAGCTTGGGCTAAGTCCAGTCAGGTCTGGAATATTGGCTTCTTGTTGGTCCATTGAGGGAGAGGCTTTGCCTCTATCCTTTTAGCCAATCGGGCCAAAGCCTAGTGTTAAACACTACAGAGCAATCAGTGTTGAACATTGGGAATGAGGTTGACAAGTTAGTGTTTAACACTAGAAGATAATTGGTGTTAAACACCAGCGACAAGGCTTTTAAATTAGTGTTAAACACTAAAACAGATCGGTATCAAGCACTGGCAACTGAGCCCTCGAATTAGTGTTAAACACTAAGGTAGTCAGTGTTGAACACTGCAAGTAAAGTTTTTTTTGATTAGTGTTGAACACTAAGGCCCAACAGTTGTTCTAACACTGGATTCGGGAGTTTCGATTTAGTGTTAAACACTAAGGCAAGAGGGGTCACGTGGCAACACGTGAGAGCGCCCTCCCTTCATTGATTCTGTTGAGATTATCTCATTTTTCAGAGTATCACGTGCCCTCACGTGACGGGTATTCAAATGCTTATATGTTAACGCTTCTGCCGAGGGTCACGTGAGGCACTGCCTCAAAGGGCTTTCTGTAGATCTTTTGGGGGGGGGGGTCACGTGGTGACACGTGACTCTTCTTTTCTGTGGTTGTTAGAAGATCTGTTAATCCCTTTCAGGAATTAAATTCCTCGTAGGGTTGAACCCTGACAATAATTTCAAAGGAATTAAATTCCTAGTTTCTTTTGAAGAGTTGAACTCTGAATTTTCTGTAGGAATTAAATTCCTTATATATGTGAAGAACTGAATAGGGTTAAACCCTAATAAAAGCTTTTAAGGAATTGAACTCCCATTCTCTGTTAAATTATGATTAAGGGAATTAAATTCCCGCTGTTTCAACAGAACTAGGTTCTTAATTAGGGTTAAACCCTGCTTCTCTTTGTTCTGAAAGAATTAAATTCCCATGATCTAGGGTCAAGCCCTAATTTTATTTTAAAGGAATTGAATTCCTATAGTTTTGTGAGAATTAAATTCTCGTGCTTGCATTCCCTCTCTATGTTTTGAATCTGCATGGCAGGATCTCAACCCATTGAGAATTAAATTCTCAATCTAAAGGGGAGGTGTGCGCTTTGCAGATCCTCTATCAAAGAGAGAAGAAATAAGTTCTTCTGTTTTATATATCAGAGTTAAACTCTGTTGAGAATTAAATTCTCCTTCTTTCAGAAAGCCTTCCCTTTCTTACCTAGGGTTTTCTTTTGCAGAAGATCCAAGTTCCTTCAAAGTATCAAGGCTCTCTCCTTTTTCTTTCCTCTGCCTATGTATGTATCTCTTGTGTCTCCAGGCTCCTATTTATAGGAGAAGCAGCCGAATCAATTAGTTTTTGACGAATCTTCATGAGATATTTGATTTGCATCCTTCATTCGTTCTGGACCTTTGGATTATTAGGTGAATTTCATCCACCATTGGATTTTAAATCCAGAGATTCTCCTTTGTTATTTTGGTTAGATTTAAAGGGGAAATCTTTCCAAACCCGAGATTTTCCATAGATAGATGATATTTAATCATCACTGAATCTTTAATTTGATTGGTCCCAGATAATCACTTTCCTTTGGAAAGATTCAAATTTCCTTCAGAATTTAATTCTGTCGTCAAAAATAGGCTTTGAAAGCCGGTCACGTGTGACCACGTGACCCATGGTCACGTGTAGACACGTGACCCTCTTTGGAATGAAGAATCCTCTTTCTTTCTGCGCTGTCTTCTGGTTGCTGTTTTAGCCATCACGTGTTAACACGTGACCATTGGTCACGTGTGAACACGTGACCCCCGCTAGGAGCCCCTTTCCTTGGCTCAACTGTAGCACGAGTCCTCTCCTTTGAGCGTCACGTGCCAACACGTGACCTCATCTGAAGCCCTTTTTCTTGACTTGATTAAGGAACCTTTTCTCTGACTTGATCAGGGAATCAATGAGCCCTTTTCCGCTGTTTTCATATGTCACGTGTCAACACGTGACTGCTGGTCACGTGTGAGCATGTGACCCCTCTTTCTGAAGCTTTTCCCATAAGCTTTTCTGATTTTAAATCAGGAAACAAATGCCCCCACAGCGTTGTTCTCACGTGTCCGCACGTGAGTGCAACGCTGTCACCTCTTGCGACCGTTGGATTCCTCTAGGGATCCGGGGAGATGAAACGTTTCCATTGTCTTCTATAAATACCGCTGTCTCTTCGTAGGAGCCTTCACTCTGCTCATCTTCTTCTTCTGAGAACTTTTTCTTTGAGGATTTAATTCTCGCTTTCAGAGCTTAGTTCTCTGTCTTGACATTTTCTAGAGTTTAACTCTGTTGGCGGATCCCTTTTCCTCAGGTGATGTTCTTGGACAACGATGGACCTTCACATTTCTCCGGATTTTAAATCCAAAACAAGGGTTTTTACCCTTTTAATATGAACCCATTCCCTTCAAATTCATCAATAGGAACAGAAAGCCATCTAATCTTCAAACTGCAAACATCTTAGGGCTTAAATGATCTTTAGGGAAGTAGTGATGACAATCTATGGAATCCGATCCCGTTTCAACAGAATGTTTTTACGGGAATTTAGTTCCCTTTTTCTAAAAGGAATTTAATTCCCTTTTTCTAAAAGGAATTTAATTCCTGTGAAGAACTCAGTTTCTTCACGTGGAGCCTTCTTGAGGTCTCTTGGCCCGAGGTTGTCCTTCTGCCATTGATGAAACAGGGACTTTCTAATGATTCTCATGACCTTTATTCCAGGTATTATGGATGCCCATCTGTATGGTCTTGACGAGATCATTTCCTATGGGAATATCCGTGCACTGGGCCGCAGTCAGAACCAGGAGTTCACGGATGCTCAATGTGCCGAGATCATGAGCCGCTTTGACGAGTACAACCATCGGCTACTCCCCCGTCGCTCTTCTCTTCTGAGGCTGATCGTGCTGGCGATCAGGGATGCTCTCCCTTTATTTTGTGCTGGTGTGCCGCTTGGGTCATTGGACGCCGCCGAGGATAAAGTACACTCAGTGTATCTGATGCACTTGATTTCAAAGAGAAGGCGGGATAATCTCATTAATCTCCTGCATCAGATTTTTCAGCAATCAGCCATACTTGCCGCCTACCGGAGGGTAGAGGACATCCGCGGGGACCCCGATGCTTGTGACCGTGAGAGAAAGCATACTCGGGAGGTTCGAAATGCTTGGAAGATCTTGAATAAAGTTGATTTTGAGTTTCTCAACCCATGCCCCGCATCTGAAGTTTTACCATTGTAAAAGTTTTCTTTTTATTTTGTATGGCTTTCTTGAAGTCTGGGTGATAAGTTCTGTTGTGTCTTTGTATGTTTGCATGCTTTTTCTCTGAGATCTTATTATTCTGCTACTATTGTTGTTTGTGCTTTAATATGCAGGGTACTACTCCATATTCTTCCTTTTAAATGCACATCAGGTTTGGGCTTCACGTGTTCTACACGTGAGATCTCTTGATGCGACTGTTCACAAGATTTTCCTCATGCCATATTTTCAGTGCACAATGTTAGGTGCTGAAAAAGGGGCTTGGAAATCGTTCCATCTCCTTGATTTTCGATACCTTCCCTTTTTTTTAGGCCTTGAAAATAAATTCACCATGCAAGATTTTCCGCGCATAGCACTTAATGCACTTCATTATATATGAGGCTATAGCTTTCTTTTCCTTTCACAGAGAGATTCATATCCTATACATATTTTTTTTTTAGAGAGAGAAACGAGTGCCATGGCTTGTAATCGTCCTCATGCTCGTCGACAGCCATGGGAAGTTCCTCTTGAGGAAATGATCCCCCGGTTTGATGCTCGGTTGGTGGACCCCCTCTTTTCTGATGACGAATGTGACTCGGCCATGCACGAGCTCTCGATTCGTAGAGGGTCTCCCCTCCCGATGGGTTCCCTCTGGCTCCAGATGATTCTCGCGGCAGTGCTTGCCGACATCCCTCCTCACCCAGCGGAGATGACTCTGGCGCTGCTTGATGCGGCGGAAGAGAAGCTTGAAGGCTTTCATGAAGCGTGCCTGATTACTCAGGCCTTGAAGGACTACTCAATTCATCTATTGAGCGAGATAAAGGCCCGGCGAGCTATTATGTTTGCTTTCGCGGACGAGCATGGCGCCAACCGATGGGGAGCGACCTCTCGCGAGAATCGTCGCTTCGATGTGCTGGAGAGAGCGGAGAGGGAGATGGAGAATTTTGTTCTTTGCTTTGTTAACCCTTGTGCCATTGATCCGGTGTTTGGTGATCTTTTCCGTTAGCGTAGTGTCTTTAAATTAGTCCTCTCTTCTGTATGCTTTATGCTGAACCCCTATGTAGGCTTGGTACTCGTATGCATGTTTTCGCTTGCATGAATAAACATTGTGTTCTTCTTATGAAAGCTTCCTCTAATTATCAACATTGTCATCATGTCGCATGCAAATTAATGCCTCGAATTTTGTTTCTTTTTCGGATGCTCATATAATCGTGAACACATGCTCGATAGGATAAACACTGGAAATTTTCTCATTGCTTTTCATACCAGGTGATGTGAACGCGTTTCAGATCGATTATCGCTGTCGACCGGAAGCCCATTTATACGGTCTTGTAAATGTCTTGTGTTCGAGGCCGTGGTCGCGAGCGCAAGCTTTCGTGGCCACGTAGCGAACATATTGTTGTGCGAGAAAAGGGTTCGGCCGTAAATTTTCGAAGAGGGAGCTAGCTTCCAAGGTGTTGGGCAAGCTTCAAGCCAATCTCACAGCCAGGGCCAATAAAGCGTATGAACTGTGGCGGATGCTACAGGAATCCATCAAAGAGGTGGTGGCTCTCGATAAAACCGCCATGTTCACTCGTGAGAGGGTCGAGGCTCATAAAGCCACCGAGAAAGAGCTCGAAGCTCGGCTTGCTTCGTATCAGGCTCAGCAAGCTCAGGCGGAGGCTCGTCTTCTGGAGATCTTGGGTCATGAAGCCGTGGCTCAGCAACAGAACGATGAGCTGGTAAAATTATTGCACCGCCCGCCGGCTTAAGGACTTGTATCTTTTCTCCCTTTTTTGTACATACTCATGAATGAGAGTATCTCTTTTTTTCTGTTTCTTTCATAAATTGTACTTTGTATCTCTTTTGGTTTATGAATAAAAGATACATTTTTCCTCTCAACGATGTGTCCCCTTTTTATTGAATGTATTATGCGGATATTCTATCTTGATCTCTTTACAGGATAGCGATGGCTTAGGATTCAGGGTTAGGATCTGCTTCCTAAGGCTTTTGCATTTTATGAGCCACGAGGGTCTCATAAAGAGTTTTTCTCCCTACAGGTCGAGAGGATCCCATAGGTGTAAGTTCTTCTTAAGAGTCGTGAAGATTCTTAAGCGGGTTTTCCCTTGAGAGTCGTAAGGATCTCACAAGAGAAATTTTTCTTCCTTACAGGTCGTGAGGACTTGTAAGTGCTGGGTGTGGTCGCCCTTGTCCGTGTTTTACGGAGTCAGGGGTTTCTCCAGGTATTGTAGTTTAAAGACGTCGCGGTCAAGGTTAAGGACCTCATAGTCCGTGGTTTTAAGGACTCCACAGTCCGATGTTAGTTTTAAGACATCGCGGTCAAGGTTAAGGACCTCATAGTCCGTGGATTTAGGGACTCCACAGTCCGATGTTAGTTTTAAGACATCACGGTCAAGGTTAAGGACCTCATAGTCCGTGGATTTAGGGACTCCACAGTCCGGTGTTTGGTTGCAGGGACCCGCCACCTCTTTGAAGACGTTGAGGAATTACAACGCCAGGTATCAAAGGAGTGAAGAGATGTACCCTTAAACCAAGACAGAATCCGTAGGGAATCGGGGTGGTTGATCGTTAGTTTTAAGACATCACGGTCGAGGTTAAGGACGTCATAGTCCGTGGATTTTAAGGACTCCACAGTCCGGTATTTGCTCTGGATGCTTCACACGGGTTCACTGCCGTGCTTGGCGAGGACCAGGCTCCGCTCTGGACGTTTTCCGCGGGGTCAAAGAGTGACGTTATCCGCGTTCCACGTAACCAGAAAGTTTGCACTAGATGCTTCACACGGGTTCGTTGCCGTGCTCTGCGAGGACTAGGCTCCGCTCTGGATGCTTCACACGGGTTCACTGCCGTGCTCTGCGAGGACCAGGATCCGCTCTGGACGTTTTCCACGGGGTCAAAGAGTGACATTATCCGCTTTCCACATAACCAGGAAGTTTGCACTAGATGCTTCACACGGGTTCACTGCCGTGCTCTGCGAGGACTAGGCTCCGCTCTGGATGCTTCACACGGGTTCACTGCCGTGCTCTGCGAGGACCAGGATCCGCTCTGGACGTTTTCCACGGGGTCAAAGAGTGACATTATCCGCTTTCCACGTAACCAGGAAGTTTGCACTAGATGCTTCACACGGGTTCGTTGCCGTGCTCTGCGAGGACTAGGCTCCGCTCTGGATGCTTCACACGGGTTCACTGCCGTGCTCTGCGAGGACCAGGATCCGCTCTGGACGTTTTCCACGGGGTCAAAGAGTGACATTATCCGCTTTCCACGTAACCAGGAAGTTTGCACTAGATGCTTCATACGGGTTCGTTGCCGTGCTCTACGAGGACTAGGCTCCGCTCTGGATGCTTCACACGGGTTCACTGCCGTGCTCTGCGAGGACCAGGATCCGCTCTGGACGTTTTCCACGGGATCAAAGAGTGACATTATCCGCTTTCCACGTAACCAGGAAGTTTGTTGATTGTATCCGCATTTCATGGGATGGAGGTTTGACTCTTGGTGATATGTATCGCCGAGCCATGGAACTTGGGGTTGCCGCTGTTCCGTTTCGCTTGATGTTGTGTCTGCTGTGTCGAGACGAACGTCGAGGTGGTGATCACTCCATGTTGGTATGAGACGATCTCTGAATGTCTTTCCGGTTTTATATGACTTACCGTCAAGACGTTGAAGCTAGGAATTTGGCCTTCGCTTCGTTTGCTGGCATTGCGTCCTCTGTATCGAGACGAATGTCGTGGTTGTCTCTAGGTTGCTGGTGAACCGTCGAGGTTTGGAACCAGGGATTTTGCCGTGACTCCTTTCGGTGATATTGCGTCGTCAAGACGTTGAAGCTAGGAATTTGGCCTTCGCTTCGTTTGCTGGTATCGTGTCTGCTGTATCGAGACGAATGTCGTGGTTGTCTCTAGGTTGCTGGTGAACCGTCGAGGTTTGGAACCAGGGATTTTGCCGTGACTCCTTTCGGTGATGTTGCGTCGTCAAGACGTTGAAGCTAGGAATTTGGCCTTCGCTTCGTTTGCTGGTATCGCGTCTGCTGTATCGAGACGAATGCCGCGGTGGTGGTCACTAGGCTATCTGTGAACCGCCGAGATTTGGCTTCTCCTTATGATGAAACTCGGGGGAGGAGTATGATCCCTTCTTTGATTGCGCCCCTGGATTGTATACAGGGTTAGATGTAACATCACCTGTAGGGCGAGGATTTCACTTTTATTTTATTTCTTTTTCCGCGATGCTCTATCATTTCAGCTTTTATATCGCGAAGGTCGCGATTGCCCCATCATTTCGGCTATTTTTTCGCGGTGCCCAATCATTTCGGCTATTTATTTATTTTCACTCGCTGTTTTTTATTGCGAGTTGCCCCATCATTTCGGCTATTTTGTCATGCATACATTTTTACTTGCTGCTTTTTATTGCAAGTTGCCCCATCATTTCGGCTATTTCGTATGCATGTGTGGCTCGCTAGCTTTTTCGCTGCAAGCTTGGATTTTAGATACCGATTTCAGCATCAGCACCGCTACAACTGGGATGTTGCCAGGAGCGAATCATCATTTGCCTCTGTCGATGTTTGAACAAAGGTGGCTTAGTAAACAGGGTTAAGGGTCCTGCCGACCAAGGCTTCTGACTTTATGAGCCGTAAGGGTCTCACAAAGATATTTCTCCCTACAAGTCGTGAGGATCTTGCAGATGTATTTTCTCCTTAGGGATCGTGAGGATTCCTAAGTGCGTGTTCCTCTGTAAGTCGTAAGGATCCTACAAGAGGGCTTTCTCCTTATGGGTCGAGAGGATCTGCAAGGGCTGCTCATTATATGGACATATCCCTAGTCACGGGTGGGACTTTGCTGGGGAAGTGTTTATTCGCGCCCGTGGATTGTATACAAGGGTCAGTACGAGCCGCTTGTAGGGCAATATCGAAGGTTGTGGGGGATTTGCTTAAGAACAGGTTTAGGTTTCTGTAACTTAAGACTTTCAAATCTTATGAGCCGTGAGGGTCCCATAAGAGAGTTCTCCATACGAGTCGTGAGGATCTCGTAAGTGTATTTTCTCCTTAGGAATCGTGAGGGTCCCTAAGTGTGTTGCTCCTTTGTGAGTCGTAAGGATCTCACGCGGGTGGTTTCTCCTTACAAGGTCGAGAGGACCCTATAAGTGTCTTTTAACGAGGTTGCGCCCTTTCGGGTTTTCACAAACACTCGCCGATAGTCCAGCTGTTTTTACTCACGGAGCCCTTTCGGGTTTTCATCCGTGCCCACTTTGCTTATGGACATACCGTTTTTTTTTATATATTTTTTTTCTTTCTTATCTCGTCATCCTGACGATGCTGCGGTAGTCGTTTTAGGGACGTTTCAGTCCGTCGTTAGTTTAAGGACGTTTCGGTCCGTCGCTAGTTTAAGGACGTTTCGGTCCGTCTTTAGTTTAAGGACGTTTCGGTCCGTCTTTAGTTTAAGGACGTTTCGGTCCGTCTTTACAGGAAGGCCGGCTGCTGCTTGTAAAGTCTGAGCCTAGGAAGATAGCGAGCGGACATAGTCGTCGTCATCTATCATTGACCCAGGCTGTGGCTCATTAAGCATAGTATTTCTTTAAGAAGCGGCCGTTTATTGGCCTGAAAGGCCTTTCACCGTGCATGTCCATGAGTAGATAGGCTCCACCCTGGTAGATCTTGTCTATGATGTAAGGGCCTTCGTAGTTTGGCTCAAATTTCCCCCGCTTGGCACGATTGGGGATCATAGGTCTTTTGACCACTAATACGAGTTCGCCTTGGTGGAATGTCCTCGGCCTGGTCAATCTTTCGTACGAGCGCGTCATCTTTGCTTTGTAGGCTTCCAGATGTTGTTGCGCTATGAGTCGGGTTTCGTCGAGGGCATCAAGCTCCTCAAGCCGAAGGTGAGCATTTTCTTCGTCCGTCAGCTCGTGGTGGACTGCTACTCGTAGAGAGGGTAACTCTATCTCGAGGGGGAGTACTGCTTCCGTCCCAAATACCAATGCGTACGGCGTTGTGTTCGTGGCTGTCTTGAATGTAGTTCGATAAGCCCAAAGGGCCTCTTGCAGCCTCTCGTGCCAGTCTCTCTTATTCCGGGAAACGGTCTTTTTTATGATCTTCGTCAAGGTCTTATTGAAGGCCTCGGCCAGACCGTTAGCTCGTGGGTTGTAAACTGAAGAATACCTCCAGTCTATATTGTGCTGCTGCGCGAAGCGGCTAATCTTATGGCTTCTGTAGGCTGGCCCGTTATCGGAGATAATCCGCCGTGGGGTTCCAAACCGATAGATGACGTGCGTCTTGAAGAAATGGAGGATATTCTCCGTCTTCACTTCCCTCAGTGGTACTGCTTCTGCCTATTTGGAGAAGTAATCAGTTGTCTCCAGGATAAAACGATGTCCCCGAGATGATGCTGGCTTAATGGGGCCGACTATGTCAGTCCCCCACATCTCGAATGGCCAGCTGGCCACCGTTGGGTGTAGTGGATTCGGATGTTGGTGGATGAAGTCTCCATGAATCTGGCATGAGTGGCATTGCTTCGCATACTCGAGGCAGTCCTGGATCATCGTGGGCCAGTAGTAGCCCATTCGTTTAATCTTTAACTTCATCTTCGGGCCTGCTTGGTGAGAACCGCAAAGTCCGTCATGAACTTCCTGAATGACTCTTTTTGCTTCATCAGATCCTAAGCATCTCAGCCATAGAGAATCAAACGATCTCTTGTATAGAGTATCGTTGACGAGAGCGAAAGATAGAGCTCGTTTCATGAGCTGATGTCTTGAGGACGCTTCTTTGGGCATTCGGCGGGACTTAAAGTAGTCTATGAAGACTTCCCTCCAGTCCTCGGCCTTCTCTTGGTCTTTTATTTGTAGGGTCGTCTGCTCAGTCGCTCCCTCTTTATATAATTCCGGAGGTATTTCTGCCGGGGTGAGCACTCGACGGCTTTGTACCACGATTCTGACATCATCGAGGTTCTCGTCAGCCAGTTCTTTAGCAAGTTTGGCCAACGCGTCTGCTTTGCTGTTCTCCGCGCGCGGTATGTTCTCTAAAATATAGGAGGGAATTTGGGCCAACAGTTGTTGCACCTTTTCGCCGTACTTTACCAACTCCGGCTTGCACGTTTGGTAGTCACCATTTACTTGACTAACAACTAGCTGAGAATCCCCGTATATAAGGAGGTCTTCAATTCCCATGTCGATGGCGATTTCGAGGCCTGCTATCAGAGCTTCATATTCAGCCTCATTGTTTGTCCTCGGCTCTGTTAAGGAGAAGGCGAAGCGCATTATCCCTCCTTGTGGAGTTGCAAAGATGAGGCCTATCCCCGATTTGATCATTGGGATACCTTGTTTCTGTTTCTTTACGGAGGACGCTCCATCGAAATAGAGTTCCCATCGGGTGCTTCCGCCGCTAATCGCATCAAATGCATGCTCGTCTGGAAAATCACAATTCAGAGGAGAATCGGCCGGTATCGGGTGCTTAGCGAGGAAGTCAGCAATGGCCTGGCCTTTCACTGCCTTGAGAGGTTGATAAATTATCGAGAACTCCATCAAGAGCAGGGCCCAATTAGCGAGTCGTCCCGTCAATATGGCTTTTGACATCAGATATTTAAGAGGGTCCACCTTCGAGATGAGGCAGACTTCGTGTGCCAACGCATAGTGCCTGAGCTTTGTTATCGCGAAGATTAATGCCAAGCAATGTTTTTCAATGGGAGAGTAATTGCTTTCTGCCCCCAGTAGAACTCGACTTAAGTAGTAGAGTGCTCTCTCTTTCCCCTGATCGTTCTCTTGCGCCCATAATGCGCCCAAGGAACCTTCGAGGGCGGTTGTATAAAGAATGAGGGGTTTTCCCTTGACCGGCGCAGCCAATACCGGCGGGTTCTGCAGGTACTGCTTGATCTCGTCTAGTGCACCTTGGCATTTTTGATCCCAGGCGAATGGGGTTCCCTTCTTCATCAGGTGACTGTAGGGGCGGCATTTGCCTGAAAGATTTGCGATAAATCGCCGGATGTATGCGAGCTTCCCTTGGAGAGACCGCAACTGTTTGAGGGTTCTTTGCGGAGGCATTTCCATGATCGCTTTAATCTTTGACGGATCTATTTCAATACCTCGGTGTCGAACGATGAATCCTAGGAATTTGCCCGAGGAGACTCTAAACGCGCATTTGAGGGGATTCATTTTCAAATTATACTGCCGGAGGCGTTGAAACACAGTCTCCAGATACTTTAAATGCTCTTCGTATGACATGCTCTTTACTATGAGGTCATCGATATAGCACTCAACGATGTCATGTATGAGGTCATCGAAGATCTTTGTCATGGCCCTTTGATAGGTAGCGCCAGCGTTCTTTAGACCAAAGGGCATAACCCTGTAGCAAAATATACCCAAAGGAGTCCGGAAAGCGGTGTGCTTCTGGTCTTCGGGATGCATCTTTATCTGATTGTATCCTGACGAACCGTCCATAAAGGAGAAAACCTCGTGAGTGGACGTGTTATCTATCATTAGCTCGGTTACCGGTACTGGGAAATCATCCTTTGGACAGGCTTTATTGAGATCCCTGAAATCCACGCATATGCGTACCGTCCCATTCTTCTTCATTACCGGGACGATATTGGCGATCCAGTCGGGATATTGAACTTCTTGAATAAATCCAGAATCGATCAGCTTCTTGACTTCGGCGTTGATGCTCATCTCTAGCTCGAGTCGCATCCTTCTTGGCGCCTGCTTGACTGGCTTGATATCTGGAGATATTGCTAATTTATGCACAGCAACCTCCGGATCTAACCCTGGCATCTCGGAGTAGTTCCACGCGAAGCAGTCTTTATGCCGTAGAAGCACGTTCTTTAATGCGGCCACCTTTTCTTCAGAGAGTAGCTCGCTGACAAATGTCGGTCACGGGTCATCTGCCGATACCAACTCAATCTTCCTAAGGTTATCTGCTGTAGTATGTATACCATCTTCCAGTTCTTTCGGAGCTGGCGGAAATTCTGAGATCACCTCATCATTGCTGTTTTCAAAGTACCGGGGAAGGTCATCTATGTTCTCGGGCTCTTCTTTTAATATCGTAATCGTATAACAGGTGCGAATCCGCTCCTGGGACTGAGGTGGATCCGGTTCTGCTCTTGCGGCCTTGGGCTCGTGCTTTCGTGGCGGCGTTACCCTCCAGCTGTTGGATAAAGCGAATCTGCCACATCGGTACTGGTCCTCGACCCAGTTCTTGAAGGTGAAGCAGTCTTCGGTAGGATGTCCTATGGCTTGGTGATAAGAGCAATAGCTCGAACGAGAAGCCTTGGTGGCTTGCTCAGGGTGTCTAGATTCTGGAAGCACGATCATTTGATGTTTTAAAGCGAGTTTGAGTAACTTCTCCGTCTTGTCTCGGGGGAAGAAGTACGCTCAACTCATCTTTTCCATGAGGGACGAATCTGAGCCGCGCAGTACCTGTAACCCCCTAATCCTACGTTGTTGTTGTCGGCTCTTCTTTCCGCTCCTTGACTTATTTCCGTCTCCGTATCGGGCCTTTCGCATGATGGGTTGACAAGGATGAACATCTTTGTCTTTTGCAGTCTGTTGAAATAGACGTTGCGTCCTGGCCCTCTCGTAGATGGCCATTTCGCGGCTGTGGTCTTCCCGAGCTTTCTGACCCACTTTCCTGATAGGCTTACCCATTCGTTCTTCAAACGACGGACTTGGCGGTTCAATCACGGGGTCTAGTTTTGATGAGGGGTCGGCATCTCCTGACAGGGCGTCCTCTTCTTCATCAAAGGTATATATAGCGTAGCTGCTGTGGGCCCGCTCTCGTTTTCCGGTTCTCGCGTATCCAAGCCCAAGTGTTTCCATTTTCCCGTTGGGCAATTTGCGTTGGGTCCCAGGGACATCCCAAATCCTGTTGTAGAACCGAGCCTGTCGAACAGTTTGTTTTAAGGGTACCCCTTGGTGCTTCAATAGCTTCTTTAATCCATTTGTATAGTATCTGGGCAGACGGATGGGTTGGAGCCTGTCGGGTGTAGCATATGCGCCATACCAGATCTCTTTCTCTATTTTCGACTCTGAGGATCGGTAGAATAGGATCACCTTCTCACCCCTTTGCCTGGAAGGGATGTAAAATGTTTGCAGGTCCTGCACATTATGAGCTTGCAGCGTGTCGAGATCCTTGTAGTGTTCTCGCGGTACCATGGTGATTTGCAAGCTATGGTCATCGCCAGGAGGTGTTTGTATTGACAGCCGATTGGAGAACACAGCATTAACTTCATCCTCTGAATCACTTACGAAGACTAGTATGGGGGCGGACGTTCCCGGGTTGTTACGCTGAGATGGCCCTGTATAAACTATCTCTTCCTCTTTTTCGGTATCGCTTCCGAAAACAGGGATGGTGGCGGCGGCTTTGTTCTCCGGGTCGCGACACCTTTCTGTATCTTCGAAGTCTGGCAAAAAGTATTTCGCATCTTCGTATTTGCGGACTTCGTTCACGGAGAATGGATTTAACTCTCCTGTTACGGTATACTCGAAACCATCCTTAAAGTACTTCATACACTGATGTTGTGTAGAAGGGACGATGTTGTATTCGTGTAGCCAAGGACGACCGAGCAAGGCGTTGTAGCAGGTTTTGGCGTCAATGACATGAAATTTGATGTCTGTGACGAGAAGTCCAAAGCGTAATGTTAGTATCACAGATCCGAGAGTCCGTGACGATTGTGAATCGAAACCGGAGATAGTAATTTTGTCACGAGCGAGATGTTGCACACTCATGCAGATCTCCTTCAACACCCGAACATTAAGGAGATTGACGGAGGATCCATTATCCACCAGGATCTTGCCTATCTTGATATCATGGCAGTATCCGGAGACATATAGGGGACGGTTATGGTCGCACGTCCCGAGAAGGAGGTCTTCATCACCGAAAGTGACGTCGGCCGTATGCACTTCCTCCAGTTCGTCCTTCATCTTTTCAGTGGCGAGGAAGGCTTGGAATTGTTCAGGTTCTTGCAACGCCTTAATTAGTGAGTCTCGCGATTCTTTTGACAATAGGAGGGCATCAAGGATGCTAAGCTGAGAAGGTAGCTTCCTTAAGTGCGCGAGGATGTTATAGTCCACCTTACCCTTCTTAGGAGGGTCTCTGGTAGTTAGTTCTTTCGTGACTTTGTCATCTAAAGTGATATCTTCAATGACCTTTTCCTTTCCCTTATCTTTTCTGCTCACGGGCCCGAGATTCTTTTCTGGGAGTGTGCGATTGCGCAGCTGGATGTTCTCGCAGGCCTCCGATTCCTCCTCTTTCCCTAAAACGGATTCTTTAAAGAGAGGGCCCAGAGTCATTTCTTCATCAGAGTCGCTCCCAAAGGTGAGAACTTGTGACCCCCCGACGTTAACCATGTCACAGCTGCCGGTAGTTCTGTTGTGCCCTTCGACAGTACTTCTTCGCTCCCGACGGCTCTTGCGTTTCATGCGCTTAAAATGTTGCTGACGAGTAACATATCCTTGCCACCATATCTTAAAGGCGTCGCACTCCTCCGTGGGGTGTGAGATTCTCCGATGATATGCGCAATAATTAGGGTGCCTCTCCGCCCCATCGTGTGTATTTCCTTCTGAGGGTGGTAGCTTCATTCCCATTGACATGGCTTTGGCGAACCTTTTCCTCGTCTTGAATATCTTCTTGTCTACTTCGGATGCCTTTTGATCTGGCGGGGGTAGTTCGACTTGCAGGGCCCTAGTGCTTAGGAAACAGGTTTTTTAATCCCCGCTGCCTAAGGCTTTTTCCTTACGAGTCGAGATGAATCAAGCATTTCTCGCAAGAATATCCCAACGTCACAGTTAACCTCTGATATTTACGACAAGGGTCCGTTAGGATTTGTGGTACTAGGGTTTTGTCCATCGTACCGTCGCGTTGGCTGATGTATTCCTCGATAGGCAGTCTTGCTGTTCGAGTAGCCTTAAGACTGTCGTGTCTCTAATCCCTTCGGGGCTGGACAAGACGTCTTCAAGCAATCTTCCTAAGCAATTTGACCGTTGGAAGAGCAAGCGTTAGGAATTTGCCATGCCGCTTTTTACTTGAGGTTGGCTCATTTTGGAGAGCCCCGATGAGTCATAACCACTCCGCGTTAGTGTGGGATGATCTCCGATAATCTTTTAGGTTTTATATGAGTTGTCGTCAAGACCCTGAAGCTAGGAATTTGGCCTTCGCTTCGTTTGCTGGCACCGCGTCTGCTGTATCAAGACGAATGTCGCGGTTGTCTCTAGGTTGTTGGTGAACCGTCGAGATTTGGAACTAGGGATTTTTCCGTGGTTCCGTTGGGTGATATTGCGTCCGAACCCTGCTGGAGGAAGAACGCTGTGGTAACATCTCATCTGCTGTATCGAGACGAACGTCGAGGTGGTGATCACTCTGTGCTGGTGTGAGATGATCTCCAATGGTCTTTCAGGTTTTATGTGAATTGTCGTCAAGACCCTGAAGCTAAGAATTTGGCCTTTTCTTCGTTTGCTGGCATTGCGTCTGCTGTATCAAGACGAATGTCGCGGTTGTCTCTAAGTTGTTGGTGAACCGTCGAGGTTTGGAACTAGTGATTTTGCTGTGGTTTCGTTGAGTGATATTGCGTCCGAACCCTGCTGGAGGAAGAACGCTGTGGTGACATCTCGTCTGCTGTATCGAGACGAATGCTGATGTGGAGTTGGGATTTTTCCATCACTCCGCTTTGTTTTGATACTGCGTCTGTATCCTGTTGGATTGCGAAGGAACGCCGTAGTTGACATTGCGTCTATTGTAACGGGACGAATGTCGAGGTGGAGCTGGGATTTTGCCGTCGCTCACTTTGCTTTGACCGTAAGGTCTTTCGTTGACGTTACATCTGCATCCTGGTGGACTTGAGAAAGAACGTCGTTGTTGACGTCACGTCTGTTGTAATGAAACGCATGTCGAGATGATTTCTAGGTTGTCTGCGAACTATCGAGGTTTGGAATTAGGGACTAAGCCGTGGCTCCGTTTGGTGATGTTGCGTCTGAGTCCTGCTGGAATGAGGAGGAACGCTGTTGTGGGTCTCCAGGCTATAGACGTGGTCGTCGAGACTGGGTTCTCTTTCTGATGGAGCCTAGGGAGGAGGAGTATGATTCCTTCTTTATTTGCGCCCCTGGATTGTATACAGGGGCTGCTGTGATATTACCTATAGAGCATAAATTTTATTTTTATTTTTTTTAATTCTTTCCGCGACGCTCTATCATTTCAGCTTTTATATCGCGAAGGTCGCGATTGCCCAATCATTTCGGCTATTTTTTGTGGTGCCCAATCATTTCGGCTATTTATTTTATTTTTGCTCGCTGCTTTTTATTACAAGTTGCCCAACCATTTCGGCTATTTTGCATGCATACATTTTCTTTTTACTTACTGATTTTGTTGCAAGTTGCCCCATCATTTCGGCTATTTCGTATGCATGTGTGGCTTGCTGGCTTTTCGCTGCAAGTTTGGGATTAGACACCGATTTCGGCATCAGCACTGCAACAACCGGGATATTTCCAGGAGCGAATCATCATTTGCCTCTGTCAATGTTAAACAAAGGTGGCTTAGTAAACAGGGTTTGGGTCCTGTCGACTAAGGCTTTTGACCTCATGAGCCGTAAGGGTCTCGCAAAGGTGTTTCTCCTTAGGAATCGTGAGGACTCCTAAGTGTATGCTCTCTTATAAGTCGTAAAGATCTTACAAGAGTGTTTTCTCCTTATAAGTCGAGAGGACTTATAAGGGTTGTTCATCGTGCGAACATATCCCTAGTCGCGGATGAGATTTGGTTAGGGAAATGTTTATTCGTGCCCGTGGATTGTATACAAGGGTCAGTGTTGAGCCGCTTTTAGGGCAGTGTCGGAGGTTGTGTGGGTTGCTTAAGAACAGGTTCAGGTCTCTGTAACTTAAGACTTTCAAATCTTATGAGTCGTGAGGGTCCCATAAGAGAGTTCTCCTTACGAGTCGTAAGGATCTCGCAAGTGTAATTTCTCCTTAGGAATCGTGAGGATTCCTAAGTGTATTGCTCCCTTATGAGTCGTAAGGATCTCACGCAGGTGGTTTCTCCTCATAAGGTCGAGAGGACCTTGTAAATGTCTTTTAACGAGGTTGCGCCCTTTCGGGTTTTCATAAACGCCCGCCGGTAGCCCTGCTGTTTTTACTCACGGAGCCCTTTCGGGTTTTCATCCGTGCCCATTTTGCTTATGGACATACCGTTTTCCCTTCTTTTTTTTTATTCTTCTCTTCTCTTTTTTTTACATATAACAAGGTTGCGCCCTTTCGGGTTTTCACAAACACTCACCGGTAGCCCTGCTCTTTTTACTCACGGAGCCCTTTCGGGTTTTCATCCGTGCCCATTTTGCTTATGGACATACCATTTTTGTTTTTATTTTTATTCTTTCTTCTTTTTTGTACCAGCTTTGGGATGCTGCAATCCACCGTAGTCTCGCGACATCTCGGTCAACAGCTAGTTTTAGGACATAATGGTCCGTTCTTAGTTTAAGGACGTTTCGGTCCGCTGTTAGTTTAAGGACGTTTCGGTCCATCGTTGCCGTATTTGAGGCGGATTTTTTAGTTTATGGACCTTTCGGTTCATGGAGCCTCCCTATGCCCCCAGCATATCCATCTTTCTCGGAGCATGTGGTTGTAGCAGGCTTGCCTTTCAGTTTTCGGACAGCGCGAACTTGCCTTGATGGTATTGGTCTTCAACCCAATTTTTGAAGACGTAGCAGTTTTCGATCGAATGGCCCAATACTTGGTGGTAAGGGCGGTAATTAGAATTGTTGACATCATTCAGTTGTAGCTGGCATTTCGGCTCTGGTAAAATGATAAGCCTGCCACGCATTGCTAGTTCGAACAGCGTCCTTGTTTCATCCCGGGGAAATGAGTAGGGACGTTTCAACTTTTCATAGAGGGGTTGCCGCCTGTTGCTTTGGCGAACAACCGGTCTAGGGTCACTCGCTTGTTGTTGAGCGTTGGCGACGAAGGCCGTTTTTTCCTTCCCTTTATTCTTTTTGTTCGATTCATTGTTTGCGGGTTCGGGATTCTTTCCGGGTAGCGTGCGATTGCAACACTGAATGTTCTCTCAACTTCTCCATTCTTTCGTTTCAGAGATGGATTCCTTGAAGAGAGCGCCGAGGGCTACTTTTTCGTCGGAGTCGGTCCCGAATGTGAGAGCTCGCGGTTCCTCGAGGTCAACCCTATGACAATTGTTGGCAATTCTTATACGCTCATCTTTTCTGCTGTTTACGAGCTTCACGCTTTGTCCTGTTGAAGTGTCACCTGTGTGCGACATACCCTTGCCACCAACACTTAAAGGAGTTGCAATCTTCAGTAGGATGTGTGATCTTCTAATGATATAAGCAGAAGTTAGGATGTACGTCCGCTTCATCAAGATGTATCCTACTAGGAGAATTTTCTCTGAAACAGGGCAGCCTCATTCCCATTGATATGGATTTGACGAATCGTTTCCTTATCTTGATCCTGCTTTCATTTGCGGCGGATGTACTTTGATCCGGTGGGAGTGTTTCGACCCTTTTGTCCAGCCGCCGGCTTTTGGCTTTCTCAAATATGGCCATCTCACGCTCCCGATCAGCTTTACTTCTCAGGAGAGCTTCGTTTAGGAATGCGTCGATCATTTCATCTGACGGCCCCAGAAGTTCCGATTCAGGCTCTGCCCCCAGTTTCTTTGTACAAGGAGCCTCTTCATTGTCTAGCGATGAGTGAGAGATCACATGGCAACTTGCTACGTAATCCTCAGATTCATCCGACGATTCTTCTTCATCATCCCTGTCCTCAAGAACGTGGTTGAAGAACTCTTGGAGCATGATTGGGGTCCGCGCCTTCTGATTATATTCTTTCAGTGCGTCGATCTGTTTCTGCAGGTCCGTGCGCTTGTCGCCAGGCTTTACGGGCTTTTTGGATCTTTTCTTCTTTTTCGAAGATTTCAACGGCTGGGTGTGAGCGCTTTGGCTATCACCACCAATCTTTGGAGTTGGGAGTGGCTTCAGCATCCCTTCGATGATCTGGGGTTCCAGCGGGTTCTTCCATCTAATCGCCTGGCATGTATGGCGATCATTCAACATCTTCCTGGTTTTGGCCGAAAGGGCCACTTCACATGGAACCTCTTCAACAAAAGAGCACGATGCCCCCGACGTGTCTACCTCTTTAGGAGCATGAGGCTGTAGCAGGTTCACCTTCCAGTTTTCGGATAACGTGAACTTGCCTTGTTGGTATTGGTCTTCAACCCAGTTTTTGAAGATGAAGCAATCTTCGATCGGATGGCTTACTGCTCGGTGGTAAGGGCAGTAATCAGGATCGTTGATATTGCCTGGCTGCAACGGACGTTTTGGATTCGGCAGATTGATGAGTCTGTTGCGTACTGCCAGCTCGAACAGTCTCCTTGTTTTATCCTGAGGAAACGAGTAAGGACGTCCCAGTCTCTCCTCGAGGGATGGGCGTGGACGCACGTTGTTTTAGCGAACAACCGGCTTAGGGCCACTCGCTTGTTGTTGAGTATTGGCGACGACGATCGCTTTCCCTTTTGCTTTCTCATTTCGTGAGTCTGGCTTTGGAGGAGACGGTTTATGTCCTATCTGATCCATTTGGGCCAACTTGTCGATCAAGGCCTGGAAAGTAGTTGGCTTGAAGAACATCATGAATTGCGAGATGGTCGCTTGCGGATCAAGAGTGCTCACGAACATGCCTACCGCGGGTGCTTCTTCGATGCGTTGTTCGAACTTCGACTATAAGTTTCGCCACCGTATTGCGTATTGGACCCACGTCTCGCCTGGTTTCACCCTGGCATTGATCAATACCGTTATTGGGGTGCGTTCACTAGCACTTGAGAATCGCTGGGTGAATAACAACTCCATTTCTGTAAACGTTTTGATGGAGTCGTCGGGAAGCTCCGAGTACTATTCAAAAGCTGGGTCTGCTAAACTACCGACGAATTGGCGAAGTAGAAGTTTATCATCGCCTCCAGTATTGCCGCATAAGACCCTGAACTGAGCGACGTGCTGATGTGGATTCCCTGACCCCTTGTACACATAGAATTTAGGGATCGTATATCTCGGCGGGTAACTAATTTGGTCATACCAGCCCGGATAGGGTCGTCCGGTTCTAACAATTTACCCGGTCGCTTCCTTCACCTGATGAACTCGTATCTGCTGAGCTATATAGTTGTCTGGTGCAGCTTTGGAAATGGTTTCCTCCTTGGCTGCTGAATGAGCCTGAGGAGGATTAGATGTCTCCCCTATATCGTCTTCAATAATAATCGGAGGGACTTCAGCTGGAGGGTCCGGCTGTAACATCATTCCTACCATGTCTTGAAAGAGAAGCGCCATTCGTTTTATGTTGGCGGCTTGTTCTGCTGCCTCTTTGTCCTTCTTCTCGAGGATCCTGCGGAGGAACTCAGCATCGGTTTCTTGTTCTTGACGCTGTTCCGACGACGCCTCCGGGCTTTCTTTTGGCTCAGTGAGTGGGGCCATCTGGGTTAGCATCTCTTGGAGCTTCTTTTGCTGCTCCTGGGCCTTTGTTATGGATCTGGTGAGTGGTCGATGGCCCGTAGAGATATGGCTATCCCCTTTTCCGGATGCCATATAAACAGTATGTACCACCATGCCCCCAGACTTAGGGCGTTTAGGTTCAGTGTCTTTGCGATTTGCTAAAGAAACAGGGATCTTCTCCAACCTCCTTCTTTTGTGAACGGTCGAAGTTGAGGAGGCCATTGCAGTAGGCACCCAAGTAGTTGCTGCTTTTTCTGTTTTGACAGAGTAGTCCTTCTCCTGCCGAACCTTCATCTTTTTCTGTCGGCGGAGATAGTCTTGATGCACTACGGAGTCTTGGACTTGACGCCAGACCTTGTAAATTTTAGAGGACGGCCGTTGAGGGGGCTACTCCAGCTTCACCTTTGGGGCATTATCCACAGGGGTAGGAGATCTTTTCAATACGGCGATTGGTGAGTTTTTGCGCACCCTTCTTAGCGGTACGAAGCTATTCCCGGTCGGAACTGCAGCATTGATTTCCACCATCGGAGCTGGCGAGTTAACCCGGAGGGGGAGTTGCCCTTAGCCTTCCTTACCCGGCACCAGTGACGACGGAGAGCATATCGTGCGATTGGAGTTGGTTTAGCCGTAGGGGTGACCTCTTCATGCCCCATGTGTTGGTCAGAATTCGCTGTTATCAGCCTTTTAAAGACTGACGTCCGTTGAATGGGGACAGCCAATCTATTAAAAGCAGACTTCCGAGTAGGGGAAGCAACCTTGGTGATTTCGCCTGGAACGGGAGCAGAAATAGTCAGTCTTGTGAAGACCGACCCTTTGGCAGGAGAAACTACCTTGACGATTTTGGGAGCAGGGATGCCTAGTCTGTTAAAAACCGAGGCAGTGGAGTTGGGCGACCCGTTGAGAGGGGCCGCAGTAGTAGTAAGCCGATCGAATACCGACTTCTTAGGAGCTTCTTATGACGGTACAGGGACGTTGAAGCTCATGGGTGGGAGCATGGTCCCGAAGAATAGTCCAGTGGTGGCTTGAGTTACCTGCTCCACCGGTATCTTGAAAAGGGAGGCTGCTTGGGGCCCGTAAGTCACTCCTCCAGCAAGGACGGAGTGAGAGTTGCAGTTGCAGGTAGTGCAGTTTGAAGCCATTGACCTTCTGTTTTCTGCACAGAGCAAGACACCAAATCTAAGTACCTCGAATCCACAGGCAACCACAGCAAACCGTGATCCATTCACGAACACGACACATGAAGTGTGGAGTGGAAAGAGGAAGAGGTCCCACCGGGCGTGCCAGAATCTATTCCCCTTCGAAAGACGGCGCAAAACGGACGTCTTGGCCTGAGATTTGGGACAGATGCTAATTGGTGCTATCCGTCCACCTCTCCGAAGATACCAAGTTGATTTATGGCACCGTGTATCGAAGGTTTAAACGGATGCGGCCTATGTAGCAGACTTCGTCAGATTCCCCCTCGCTTGAGGGTTTTTTTTATTGTGGGGACGCTCTTTCCTACAGGCGCAAGCCCCTGCAGTTAATTATGCTACCGCATCACGGTAACAACTTTCTCCTTCTCCACATGGTCACTTCGTGTCGTGAGTGTTTGTTTTGTGTTCGGTTGCCCGTGGATTGTATACGGAGACTAATTTGTATTGTCGCCCGTAGGACGTAGATTAGTCCAAATCCATCTCTTTCTTAGATTTGGGTTTGGGGGGGTTTATATTTAAGGATACGTTAGCCTTATTTGAGGCTAAGATCAACTTAAACGTTCGTTTAGGACACGTTAGTCTAATTTGAGACTAAGATCAACTTAACGGAATCGTTTAGATCCAACAAGAGAGCATTTGGACTCTATTATTTAGTTTAGAGACATTGCGGTCGATTACCAGTTTAAGGACATGGTGGTCCATGGAATGTATGGCCGTCGGGACCCGTTACCTCTCTGAAGACGTTGAAGGATTACAACGACAAATATCAGAGGAGTTCAGAGATGTACCCTTGAACCAATGTTGGTTGGGAGATCTATAGTCCAATTTGGGACTAAAGTTTGTTTGAAGGTTTACGAGCATATGGGCTCAGTTGATATGAGTGGAACATTTTATTGTTCTGGCCGTTGAACCTTTATTTGGGCTTGGCCCTTTGAATAATGCACAACATTGGGCTCTGTAATTAAATGCATAGCATTTATATTTGGCTTGTTAGGCCTTTTTACTTGGGCTCTGCCCTTTTAAATAATGCACAGCATTTGTAATAATCTGGTAGTGCGACACGTGGCTTGTCAGGCGCTTTTGCGCCAATTAAAGAGCGCAAGGCGCTAGCGCATGCGGAGGTGACATGTGTCACGCTCTGCTGAGCGCAAGTCCGTTAGCGTAGTGCGCTGCGCTAATGCGCTGCTGACACGTGGCGCGCACTGGTGCAGTGCGCCATGCCAAGAGCGCGGTGCTCTGTTTTTAGGAGCGCAAGGCGCAGATTGTTCTATGGTTGACACGTGGAGTGTTCTGGTGACTTGCGCCAATCCAAGGAGCGCAAAGGCGCATTTCAAAAGTGCAAGGCACTGTTCAATAGCGCAGAGAGCACCTTGATCCAATTCAGATCAAAGAAACGTGTTCTTTTTGTTCTAAAGAGGCTCTACCTCAAGTTTCAAGAACCAATGGTTCATCAAAAGGCTGTGACTTTATATAGATCAAAAGATCTAGGGATGAAATAAATTACTTCTTTAATATTTTATGATTGGATCTTTATGATCTTTTTTTCTTTTTCATATTGAAGATCTTGATCTTGTTCTTAGATCTTTGATCTTTTTAGAAGAAATTTTTCTCTTTGTGAGGTGTTTCCATCTCTGTTCTTCCAAGAATTTAATTGTTTACCTTGAAGAAGTTGATCTTCTTTTTTCAAAGGCCTGCCTTTCAAATTTTTCAGCGTTCTCCCTTTTCTCTATGTCTGTATATGTGAGACTTGGAGTCTAGGGGCCTTTATATAGGGCCAATTGGTTTGTTGAGTTAGTTATAAAGATCTTTCTCTGATTGATCTGGGGATATTTCCACACCGTTGGATCTTTGATCTTAAGGCATCTGTTTTACAGAAGATAATCTTCTTATTTTAATAAGATTGGAAAGATCTTTGTAGAATTTTAATTCCGATTAATTAAATAATTTTAAATTTTAATTCTGGCGCAGTTGTGTCAAGCGCACCTGCGCTTGACACGTGTCGCGCAGCGCAGAGCGCAGCGCAACTGAGCTAGCGCACCTGCGCTTGACACGTGTCGCGCAGCGCAACTGCGCTTGACACGTGTCGCCCAGCGTAGAGCGCAGCGCAACTGCGCTAGTGTACCTGCGCTGACACGTGTCGCGCAACGCAGCTGCACTAGCGCACCTGCGCTGACACGTGGCGCGTAGCGCAGAGCGCAAGTTATCTGAAGCGTTGCTTCCTTTATAATTTAAAATTTGAATTTTAAAACAGAGCCTTGCTCTGGGCGCAGCGCCCCTTGCGCTGCCTTGGGCACAGCGCCCCTTGCGCTAGCATGTCTGCTTTTGACACGTGGCACTCTGCGCGCAGCGCAAGAGATCTGAAGCGTTGCTTCACCTTTTGAATTTTGAAATTCAAACAGAGCTTTGCTCTGATTGGGGGAAACAGCCCCCTCCGAAGGGTCTGTGCCACTCCCCGCTTTCCAAAAGAAGGTGAAGGATGACGTGGAAAAGTCCGCAACCTAACTATATTGAAGGTGGTCTATGCAATACAGTTACGTTAAGCGTATGAATATATAACATGCTGGATGTGTACCAAAACAATAATAATAAAAGCGAAAGGCATTTATTTCCATTAACCAAACTTTATTACATCCCAAAAGAAAGAGTAAAATAAACTGAGTAATTTAATTACATCAAAGAAGAAACAAAAACCCTCAACATGTGGACAACAACAAAAATTAAAACTAGCTAATCCTCCATCGTCCAGTCTGCATAATCTTCATAAGCTGGCTTCACACCTTAATCCTCGCTATAATACTCATTCTTATCTGACGGACATTCCACAGATAGAGAAAGAAAATGAAGGTCCATCAGCGAGTTATACTCGGGTAGGATTGCCTCATAAGAAAGTAAAGGTATAGAAACGAACAGGTGTATATAATGAATATGATGTACATGTGTACAAAGGTATGAGGTTATATACAAATTAGATATGTGAATATGAGTAGGTTGTGTGAGGTATATGTTTGGTCAAGTCAAACGGATATTCAGCCTAAGAGTTAGATCAGGTTAAACAAGGTGTGTATGGATAGAACTGATGGGTGAACATACTCGTATCCTTGAGGTATACCATGACTACCTGGAAGCAGTATGAGCTGGTGCTCTTGCCTGGAATGGCAATCAATGTGTAAGTCCATGCTACCTCTCCCGGTACTTTCGGGCATGCGGAATTTAATGAAAAACAATTTTCTAGAGGCGGTAACATGGACTCAAAACCGGATCTTTGTTAAACATCTAACTAACAACCTAACTAGGAGTTGTTAACTACTCGGTTAGGGGGTTATACCTTTCTTTCTTGAACTCCTTTGTCTTCAAACCTCGATGGTTGTCCGGATCGGCTTCACCCCGTCGTCTCCTTGCGCCGAAGATCGATCCACCTGAAAGCTTCTACCTTTGGCTTCTTCTTCGAACTTTGAAGAAACTAGTTCACTCGGTTTGCTAAACCTTGTGAACTAGAGTGAGTAGAGGAGAGTGTGTTGGGATTTTTCTCTATGGATTTTGCTTCTCAACACATGAGACAAGTGAACCATAGACTAGAGAGAGGGAGAGCAAGAGGAGGAAGATGAGAGCTTAAACACAAGAGAGAGAAAGGAAATGAAAGAATGAGCAAGACTTTTCTTTCTTGGCTCTCATAATCCAAAACCATCATAACCAATAATAGCAATCAAGTATTAGTGATGGTTTAAGCTACAATAGACATATCATTTCATACACTCATTTTGCACAAAAGAACAAGCAAGCAAAAGTCTTTGCCATGAAATGATAGCCATTGTCATCATGATGGTCAACTAGTCCAACCTAGTCAACCCCTCAATAACCATGTCACTATAACACTTAATTAATATTATTGTTAATTACATATCATATTCTCATTAGGGTTGAGCAAAAAGTCAATAGTCAACAGTCAACGGTCAACAACCCTAATGAGAATCCTCTGCCTCTGTCTCTCCGTCAACTGTGCATACACACCCGCATCCGCGTTCCGAGGAACACGAATACATACTGGATAAAACCAATCCCAATACGTACACTAGGATCTGGCTTAAACCAAAGCCCGCTGGTGTTAACTGTCCGGACACTGTACGTGCACAAGTGCACGGATGTGACCGGACCCTGTCGCAAAACCATGCGACCTGTCAGAAAACCATGCGACAACTACTCTTTTGCCTAAAGGCAAATAGCTTTCTGTGTGGGACTCTAAAGACTCGACACTATGCTGGCAGTGGGTTTAACCACAGACCGCAAGCGGCACTAGCTGTGTGTAACGGTCCCCAGATAGATGCCGACAAGAAGACTGACGAGGTGAAACCCATCTAAACTCCTACTGAGCCTGAATGTGCCAGTCTCCGTACAGTCTGGTCTGTTCGTCTGATACATCGCATGGCGGGCCTAGGGGGCGGTAAACATCAGTCCTCTAATAGCGGTACAAGTCGTGTCGGAGTGAAGCCCAATACACCCTGAGATAACACTGGAAGCCTACCAGTATATCTCGCTTGCCCTGGCCAGGGACTACTCGTGTAATGGCTCTCCTAGACACAGCGCGATGCCAACCCCCAATACCGGGAGAGACGAATCCTGTCTAACCGTCACTGCCTCCAAGTGCTTCGGGACTGCACCTAACTACTACCTGTTTGCACGACTCCTTTGAGCCGTGGTAGGGTAGTAATCAAAGTACAGTGGGAACACACTCGAGGCGAAGTGACAGTGTCAAGTCGGCGGACTAAGATGTACTCATGTCACCTAGGAACTGATAACTGACGATAGGTATAATACCAACCGGTCAGTTCCCGACGAGTCCTGTCCAGTGTACTCGTAACCCAACGAGCACCCGCATACTATCTCCAGTACGGCATACTGATGGCTGTGGGACAGACCATCTCCCACTCTGGGATGAGAAGCGCATGCGCTAGTCTACTCCGGAGTATCGATTCCCTGTCTCGATAATCCTGCGATTAGGGACCTGCATAAGGATGTGCTTATAGATTACCCAACCCCCACTAGTGTGACTGCCATCACAACGCTGGTAATCAAGCAAAGATCCTAAGGGATCCACTAATGTGCATAGGTGATATACTAAAATAAACACATGTACACATTGAAGTAGAAACAAACCAAGTAGCATACTACTATTTTGAGCAAGATTGTATATACGAGGTGAATATCCCAAGCTTCCATTAAGTAATATACAAACTAGTATGATACAGTAATGGCCTCTAGGGCATATACACTAACAATCTCCCACTTGCACTAAGGCCATGTACTGGCGTATCGAAGACCTATCATCTCGATCAACCGCTCGAACTGAGTCTGGGGCAAGGCCTTGGTGAATGGATCTGCAGTGTTATCTTCTGAAGCAACCCTCCGAACCTCGATCTCCTGGCGATCCACGATCTCCCTGATCAGGTGATACCGCCTCAAGATGTGTCTGGATCTCTGATGGGACCTGGGTTCCTTCGCTAAAGCTATAGCCCCGTTATTGTCGCAATACAGAGGTATTGGATCAACAATGGACGGAACCACCTGAAGTTCTTTCAAGAACTTCCTCATCCAGACAGCTTCTTTTGCGGCATCAGATGCAGCGATGTATTCCGCTTCCATCGTCGAGTCTGCAGCGGTTTCCTGTTTGGAACTCTTCCAACACACCGCCCCTCCATTGAGGGTAAAGACAAAACCCGACATGGACTTGGAATCATCCTTGTCACTCTGGAAGCTGGAGTCAGCAAAGGCCTCGATCTGGAGGTCTTTTCCGCCATACACCAAGAACATCTCCTTAGTCCTTCTCAGGTACTTGAGAATGTTCTTTACCGCTATCCAGTGTTTCTTCCCAGGGTTTGACTGATACTGGCTTACCACACTCAGTGCATAAGCTACATCCGGTCTGGTACACAACATCGCATACATTATAGAGCCTACCACAGAAGCGTAGGGTATAATAGACATGCGATCTCTCTCCAAATCAGTCTTGGGAGATATCTCTTTAGAGAGGGTGATCCCGTGACAAGCCGGTAGGTTACCGCGCTTGGAATCTTCCATACTGAATCTCTTCAGTATGGTGTCGATGTACCTGGACTGTGAAAGTCCTAATATCCTCTTGGATCTATCACGATGGATCCGGATCCCCAGGATGTATGAGGCATCACCCAGGTCTTTCATGGAGAACCTGTGTGACAAGAACCCCTTGACAAATTGTAGCATAGGAATGTCATTTCCTATTAAGAGAATGTCATCCACGTATAAAACGAGGAATACTACAGTTCTCGCTACAAATCTACTATAGATGCATGGTTCATCTGGATTTTTGATAAAGCCAAATTTCTTGACCGTCTCATCAAAACTGATGTTCCAACTCCGTGATGCCTGCTTTAGTCCGTAAATGGACTTAAGCAACTTGCACACCTTTCCACTGCTCCCACTTTGAATGAAACCCTCTGGCTGGTCCATATAAATACACTCCTCTAAATTTCCATTTAGAAAAGCGGTCTTTACGTCCATCTGCCAAATCTCATAATCGTGGAAGGCAGCAATGGCAAGAAGGTTCCGAATGGATTTCAGCATAGCTACTGGAGAAAAGGTCTCGTCATAGTCCAAACCAGGTCTTTGACGAAAACCCTTTGCAACCAGTCTAGCTTTATAGGTCTCAACCTGTCCATCTACACCAATCTTCCTTTTGAAGATCCACTTGCATCCTACGGGTTTTACCCCGTCTGGAGCAACGTCCAACGTCCATACTTTGTTGGTGTACATGGACTCCATTTCGGTCCGCATTGCATCCAGCCATTTTACCGAGTCAACGCTCTGAACGGCCTGCTGGAAGCTAGTAGGCTCATCATAATCTATGATGCAATCCTCTCTATCCCCGTCTATGAGAAAACCGTAGTATCTCTCGGGCGGATGAGACTGCCTACTACTCCTGCGGAGCGGCGTAGGAATGTCCTGTTCTTTTGAACCCTCTGGTTCCACTAAGCTTTCAGTAATAGCTCGTGGTTCTGGAATTTCTTCCAGTTCTACCGCGCTCCCACTAATTTCCTTTTCTAAGAACTGGTGTTCTAGAAAGTGGGCATGACGAGAAACAAAAACCTTTTGTTCCTCTTCGCAGTAGAAGAAATATCCCTTGGAGCTCTTTGGATATCCCACGAACTTGCACTGTACTGAGCGTGCCTCGAGCTTGTCCGCATGCTGCTTTTTGACAAAAGCTGGACTTCCCCATGTCTTAATGTGATTAAGATAGGGTCTCTTCCCACACCACATCTCATATGGTGTAGTAGGCACAGTCTTAGTGGGAACTCGGTTCAAAAGGTATGCAGCTGATTCTAGCGCATACCCCCAGAATGATCGCGGTAACTCAGCGTTACTCATCATGGACCGTACCATATCCAATAGGGTTCGGTTCCGTTTCTCCGATACACCGTTATGTTGCGGAGTGTATGGAGGAGTAAGCTGAGAGAGAATTCCGTTCTCTTTTAAATAGTCCAGGAACTCGGCACTCAAGTATTCACCACCTCGATCCGATCTTAGAATCTTGATACTTTTGCCGGTTTGTTTTTCTACTTCATTCTTATATTCCTGTAATTTTCCAAAGGCTTCGGACTTATGTTTCATTAAGAAGACATAACCGTACCTTGAAAAGTCATCCGTAAAAGTAATGAAGTAAGAATAACCGCTTCGTGCATGCGTAGACATTGGACCGCACACGTCGCTGTGTACGAGTCCCAAGAGCTCGCTCGCTCTTACTCCGTGTCCAGTGAACGGAATCTTTGTCATCTTTCCTTTGAGACACGATTGACAAGTGGCATACGATTGATATTCGAACGGATTCAAATATCCTTCTGTATGTAACTTCATCAACCTTCTCTCATTGATGTGACCCAGTCTACAATGCCATAAGAAAGTCTGATTTATTTCCGGAGACTTTCTTTTGTGTGTATTCTGGACATTGAAAATCTGTGGTTGGTTTAATACGTATATACCATTGCTCAATGTACCTGACCCAATCAGAACTTGATTAAGGTGAATGTTTACAACATTGCTTACAAACGCAAATTCATAATCTTCTTTAGAAACCAAAGATACAGAAATGATATTACAAGTTGCGTTGGGTACAAAAAAGCAATTACGCAAAACCAAAACATGTCCATCTGACATTCCCAGGTGATAGTCCCCCACGGCCTTAGCATCCATGCTAGCTCCGTTTGCAACTTTGAAGGTCATGTCACCTGCTTTCAAAACCCTACGGTTTCTCAACGCCTGCAAAGAATTACAGATATGAGATCTTGATCCGGTATCCAATACCCAGGAAGTAGAGTTTATTGAAAGACAGTTATCAATAACATACACACCTGAAGCTGAAGCTGCAACCTGCTTCAGTTCCTGTGTTCTGGCCTTCCAAGCCCTGCAATCATTCTTCCAGTGTCCCTTCTTATGACAATAGAAGTATTCTTCTTTATCCACAAGCTGCCTCGCTTTCTTTGTTGCTTTTGCTTTTGCTTTTCCCTTCGTATCCACTTTACTAACACCGCCCCCTGGTTTGGCGGGGGCTTTCTTCTTCTTTCCCTTGGCTTTCGCCTTGGACCTAGAAGAGGAAGATCCTCCTACAAACAAAGTGGATGTTTCCCTACCTTTCTGTAGGGTGCCCTCTGCGCTCCTTAGCATGTTGAGGAGTTCTGAAAGTTCAACTTCCTTTTCTTGTAAGTTGAAGTTCAGGATAAACTGGGCGTAAGTGGAAGGAAGGGACTGGAGAATCAAGTCCGTATAGAGCTCATTCTCCAACGTGGTCCCAAGGTCCGCGAGCTCTTCTATGTAGCCAATCATCTTAAGCACGTGTTCCGCTACCGATGATCCGACGGCCAACCTTGCCGAAAATAACTTCTTTGACACTTCGTATCTTGCGATACGAGACTGCTCTCCATACAGTTCTTTTGTATGGAGAAATATGGATTCGGGGTCCATATTCTCGTGCCTCTTCTGATGTTCGTTGTCCATAGAGGCAAGCACGAGGCACCTGGCCTTCGCGCAATCGATCTCCTAAGTCTTGCTGATTTCCTTATCCGCGACGCTGGAGGTGGGACCTGGGACAGGGGGAGCTTTGGTGGTAAGAAGATACCCCAGCTTGTCGTAAGTGATTGCCATTTTGACATTCCTGAGCCAATCTTTGTAGTTTGGCCCTGTCAGTATGTTTTTATCTAGAAGTAACTTAAGTCCAGTCATGTCGATTGGTCGCTGCAATTAGGAGAGAGAGAAGAAACACTCAGCATGATGCTCTTGCAAGTTTAGAATGGTTTTTAGTTTGTCTAAACAGGATGGCTCCCACTGTTTCTCGAATCCCTCCTCAAACCAAAAAGGAAGAATTAGTCAGGATCAATCTCACCGTACAATACTTGCTTAACCGTTCAGCCAGGCTAGTGTCGGTACTTCGAGAGAGGTTTTCCAACGCTTTCGCGAAGTTCCTTAATTTAAGAACCTCTTTTCCCTGAGGGCGTAGCCCCGCTAACACCTTTCTAGACACCTACTAGGTTTATAGCATTGATCGTTAAGTGAGAAATTTCCCGAGGAGTAGCATATACTCACAGTAGGATCGGGATCCAAATATCATCGCGTGACGAAACTGAAGGAATCCTACCAGAATCATCACACTCCAAATGGTATGCAACACTAGCAAGTTTCAGTTCTTTTGAAACTCCCGATATGGATTTTTGCCCCATGCTCTTAAGACCTTGACTTTGGCCAAAATACCATAAGTCACATGTCAAGTTCTATCCGTCATTCTCCAGGTTAATTTGGATCCACCCGTACCTACCCTTGACTTTGGTCAAAATGGCAGTACGACTGTCCCAAACCAACGCATCTATCTATGCTACACATGAATACCCAATAGCTACCAATCACTATGCCTTGATTTTGGCCAACATACATAGCTTGAATACTATTGACTTATTCATGTGAAATGACGGAGGGCTACGAATGGTTTTGGAAAAACCATGAACGTAGTGAACTTGATATAATCGATGGAACGAGATAGCTTTTAAAAGGAGTGGCTCAAGCTCCGCATTTAAAAGATGGTTTTGAAAAGAACTGAGTGGTTTTTCGAAAGTGTTCCAACAACTTTTACTTGGTTTATTTTCTTGCATTAGTTCTTTTAATGCGTGATATTCTTGCATTAGTTCTTTTAATGCGTCCCATCATTTAATCCTACCATTGCAGAAAACAACCAAAATATGACGTACGCTTATGCCATTCGCATTCGCCACGGGGCCCCGTCATTACCCGTTAGGTTACTTAACTAACGACAGAGCGGGGGCTGGGCTAGCGCGGCTGTAAAACATAAGCAACGCCTAAATAATATCATATATAGATATATTGCAATGATAGCCATTTCAAATCACAGATGAACACATTGGATATACTAGGAACCCGCAATTCGTACGAGCCTGTAACGAAAAGCAGATTACACGGTCGCGGTGAATAGCCAATACCCCACCCAAGACCCCTACGAGTGCGGCAAACTACTCGCCAAGTACCCGAAGCGAAGCAACCTCCCTCAACTCCGTGAGTAGGCCACTCGGCACTTCGGCATACCCGGTAGTTTGTGCACCCTCTCCATGGGTCTATCCTAGGAGCAAAAACAGTAAAAAGAAATTATACAATGACGGCTACAACCCCGACCCGGTTGTGCGGCCATATAAATAATTATTATATCAATTTACAAATTTACATGAATTGAAAGAAAAGAAAACTCTCGTCTCACAACCCCCGGCTATTCACCCGCGACAATCCAATGAATTCATATACACATTCCAATGACATTACAGATCACAGATTTGTATAACCCCCACTAATCGACATATAGCGATTAGCAGACGTTCAATACAAATATCACATCACAGATAAAAACCCGTCAGCTTAAGTCTTTAGAAGTTCGATCAAAAATACTGATTTTTAGGCCCCAAACACAAAATTTTCGTTCTGGAAAATCTGGGCTGAAAAGACATATTCCAAAAATCCCAAAACAACCCCAGAAATACACTGCACAAACTTTGGACCTCGGCCGAGTCAACTCGGGAGCGTGCTTTCGCCGCGTTTCCGCGGCGCTTTGATCGGTTCGTGGGACCAAATTTTGTGGTTATTTAATAAAAAGCCTGAGCCGATTTTTAAGATGAAATTTATCAGTTTTTGAACAGAAAAAAAAATCGGCAGAAACTTGACATATCGGGTTCGTTTCGTGACTTTTTCTTTGATCGATCTTCTAGTTACTTTGCTAACATGTTAGATAGAGTTTAACTAGGCTCTGATACCACTGTAAGTCCATGCTACCTCTCCCGGTACTTTCGGGCATGCGGAATTTGATGAAAAACAATTTTCTAGAGGCGGTAACATGGACTCAAAACCGGATCTTTGTTAAACATCTAACTAACAACCTAACTAGGAGTTGTTAACTACTCGGTTAGGGGGTTATACCTTTCTTTCTTGAACTGCTTCGTCTTCAAACCTCGATGGTTGTCCGGATCGGCTTCACCCCGTCGTCTCCTTGCGCCGAAGATCGATCCACCTGAAAGCTTCTACCTTTGGCTTCTTCTTCGAACTTTGAAGAAACTAGTTCACTCGGTTTGCTAAACCTTGTGAACTAGAGTGAGTAGAGGAGAGTGTGTTGGGATTTTTCTCTATGGATTTTGCTTCTCAACACATGAGATAAGTGAACCATAGACTAGAGAGAAGGAGAGCAAGAGGAAGAAGATGAGAGCTCAAACACAAGAGAGAGAAAGGAAATGAAAGAATGAGCAAGACTTTTCTTTCTTGGCTCTCATAATCCAAAACCATCATAACCAATAATAGCAATCAAGTATTAGTGATGGTTTAAGCTACAATAGCCATATCATTTCATGCACTCATTTTGCACAAGAGAACAAGCAAGCAAAAGTCTTTGCCATAAAATGATAGCCATTGTCATCATGATGGTCAACTAGTCCAACCTAGTCAACCGGTCAACAAAGTGAACAAGTCAACAAAGTCAACCCCTCAACAACCATGTCACTATAATACTTAATTAGTATTATTGTTAATTACATATCATATTCTTATTAGGGTTGAGCAAAAAGTCAATAGTCAACGGTCAACAACCCTAATGAGAATCCTCTGCCTCTGTCTCTCCGTCAACTGTGCATACACACCCACATCCGCGTTCCAAGGAACACGAATACATACTGGATAAAACAAATCCCAATACGTACACTAGGATCTGGCTTAAACCAAAGCCCGCTAGTGTTAACTGTCCGGACACTGTACGTGCACAAGTGCACGGATGTGACCGGACCCTGTCGCAAAACCATGCGACCTGTCGCAAAACCATGCGACAACTACTCTTTTGCCTAAAGGCGAATAGCTTTCTGTGTGAGACTCTAAAGACTCGACACTATGTTGGCAGTGGGTTTAACCACAGACCGCAAGCGGCACTAGCTGTGCGTAACGGTCCCCAGATAGATGCCAACAAGAAGACTGACGAGGTGAAACCCATCTGAACTCCTACTGAGCCTGAATGTGACAGTCTCCGTACAGTCTGGTCTGTTCGTATGATAAATCGCATGGCGGGCCTAGGGGGGCGGTAAACGTCAATACCCTAATAGCGGTACAAGTCGTGTCGGAGTGAAGCCCAATACACCCTGAGATAACACTGGAAGCCTACCAGTATATCTCGCTTGCCCTGGTCAGGGACTACTCGTGTAATGGCTCTTCTAGACACAGCGCGATGCCAACCCCCAATACCGGGAGAGACGAATCCTGTCTAACCGTCACTGCCTCCAAGTGCTTCGAGACTGCACCCAACTACTACCTATTTGCATGACTCCTTTGAGCCGTGGTAGGATAGTAATCAAAGTACAGTGGGAACATACTTGAGGCGAAGTGACAGTGTCAAGTCAGCGGACTAAGCTGTACTCATGTCACCTAGGAACTGATAACTGACGATAGGTATAATACTAACCGGTCAGTTCCCGACGAGTCCTGTCCAGTATACTCGTAACCCAACGAGCACCCGCATACTATCTCCAGTACGACGTACTGATGGCTGTGGGACAGACCATCTCCCACTATGGGATGAGAAGCGCATGCGCTAGTCTATTCCGGAGTATCGATGCCCTGTCTCGATAGTCCTGTGACTAGGGACATGCATAAGGATGTGCTTATAGATTACCCAGCCCCCACTAGTGTGACTGCCATCACAACGCTGGTAATCAAGCAAAGATTCTAAGGGCTCCACTAATGTGCATAGGTGATATACTAAAATAAACACATGTACACATTGAAGTAGAAACAAACCAAGTAGCATACTACTATTTTGAGCAAGATTGTATATACAAGGTGAATATCCCAAGCTTCCATTAAGTAATATACAAACTAGTATGATACAGTAATGGCCTTTAGGGCATATACACTAACACAATGTGGTAGCGTGAACATCCCTGAAAGGTGTCCCATGACTACGATGGAGCTTTGTCTAGCGTGAATATCACTCAAGTGCACAGGTATTACCACCCTCCAGTTCCATAATAAACAACAAGTCTAAACTGGTAAAATATCCACATCCAAGATACTGAATAACTCGTGTCTCAGAAAGAAAGGTAGATGAGATAACATGTAGGTATAGCATATGATGTGGGTTTAGTGTTGAGTATCAATAGGTATTGTAAACGTTTTAGTTTGTTAAACAAGGGTCCAGATACTCGCGATTATTCCGTTATGGCCACGGAACAACAACTGGGGAAGTGAAATGTATCGTTTCATTTCTCGAGATCATGATCGAGTAGTAGAGGAATCCGAGTTCCGAATCTCCTTACTTAATCAAACTACCCATCCCCGTGGTTCAGTATAAAGGTTTTGACGAATTAGAGTTAGTGCGTATACCTCTAGGCATGTAATTTCCACATTGTATAGCCGTCCACATTTTGGACTGTTCACCCGGAATATCGGGATCTCCATATTTGTATAGTCGTCCACACTTTGGACTGTTCACCCGGAATATCAGGATCTTCATATTTGTATAGTCGTCCACACTTTGGACTGTTCACCCGGAATATCGGGATCTTCATATTTAGTATTCCATACCTAGGTCCGCGCATTCTAATCCTAACCGTATCATGTTTTGTATATGTCATGTTGTCATAAATTGGAAATTTATTTTTAAAAGTATTGATCTCGTTTAATATGGCCTTCCACAACCACTCGTTTTATTTTCTAGAGTTCGTAAAGTACTTCGTGCTATCTTAGGGAAATGTTAGTTAAAAAGAAATAATAGTGTTTAATTATCTTTTATTACTTCTAAGAGAAACCATAATATTTGAGATATTTATTATTTGGAAAAGCATAATGTTTTACAGAAAATATCCTTTCGATAAAAGGTTGTGGTGTTTATTTGAAAATCTTTTGCAAGAGGTTTTTATTTGAAAATCTAGACTGCTCCTAATGTTCCAAAAGGACAAGTTGTGAGGTCCTCAAATCGCATCTTCACCGCCAATTGTGGCCAGGTAAACACAAGTAAGGAAAGGAGGGATCCGCTCACGAATCGCCGTGAGACGGGCCTTTTAAAGTTATCTTTCCCACTTGTCTAGCCTAGGCACCACAAAGTCTGGTTTAGATAAACGACCGATGCCTACAACCTTTCTTTTTAAAATTACCTTTTAGTAAGATACTAAATATTCCTTTTGAAAAGATATCGTTATTTAAATTTAGTATTTTCTTCTTTAAAAAGGTTGAAGGGGGTTTAACAATATTATAGTAGTTGATGAAAGAGTGTAAGTAAAATATACGTATATCGTATCTAAAATATTTATTTTACATATTTTATCTCTTATGGATATTTTAAACAAATATAATATTTTAATTAACGAGGGTATTTTGTGGAATTACCCTATTTCGAGATCATTTTTATAGTATGGGTATGTCAGAGGTGAAATGACAATTCATGGGTTATGACATTGGGTATATCATATTTCAGGTATTATGGGTGTGCAATATACTTTTATGTACAGAGGAAATTTAAACACCGTTTTAAAATATGGGTTAATATTATCGTTATTGAGGGTACAAGGAATAGACATGCACAAATATTATAACAACTTTTTAAATAGGGGTTGATGATTATAAGTTGGAACTAGTTTATTGAGAAAGAAGGTGACAGGAAAAGGGGAGAGAGGCGGATCCTACCTTTTGTTTGAGTCGGATGTCGAAGGGTTGAAAACGTAGGCTTGTACTAAATCCTCAATAACTCCGTGTCCCGATTTTTCCTCGGCGATTGGGTAGAGCCGTAGCGTCGGCGGCACCGATATTTGTTTCAGAATTTTTGGAGTTCTGAGGTGTGAGAAATTTAGGTTTGAAGGTGTCTATTTATAGGGTTCAAATGGCAACAAGAAAATCCAAAAATACGTTAAATCACACAAAAAATCACGCCGGCCAATGATTGCAAATCATTCTGTTAATGATTGCGCCTGCCGCCACAATTCATAGCCGTTGGATTTGCATCCAACGGCCCAGATCGTGCCGCCGAGCCCCCGCCGCCTGCCACGTATCGCCACGCGATATGCGTGCGCCTGCGAGTGGAGACCACGCATTTTCGCCAATGCAGATTTAGGTGGTAACTTGGATGGGCGGAAGAGCACAGCAGGTCACGTGTTTACTTTGGATGGTGTGGCAGTAAGTTGGATGTCTAAACTTTAGAAAAGTGTTGCTTTATCAACGACTTATATCTAAAACCGCAAAGGAGATGATTTGGTTGAAAATTTTTCTGAAGAAGCTGGGCAAAGAGCAAGACAATAATGCTTTTTCAGTGACAGTCAGAGTGTTATCCATCATGTAAAGAATTCAATATTTCATTCAAGAACAAAGCACATCCAGTTAAGGTATTACTTTATTCGCGAGCTGGTAGATGGTGAAACATTGTCATTAGAGAAAATTGTTGGATTAAAAAATCCGGCAGATATATTTACCAAAATTGTCACTATTGAGAAACTGAGATTATGCAATTTCTCAGTTGGTCTCCACGATTAATGATGAGGAGGCGCCGTACTAAGAAGTATTTTTTGGGTTATGAGAATGAGACAAGATTATGACGAATTTAAATCAAGTGGGAGATTGTTGAAAATTAATTCAAATTTGGTGGCGAAGATTGCTATGAGGAAGGCGCCGACGAAGAACAAAGAGGACCGCCGGCCATGTGGGAGCGAAGGCAGCGCCGACGTAGAAGACCACAAAGCGGCACCGCCAAGGAGGACTACCGTCCATATGGGAGCAAGGTCAGCGTCATGATCGACGAAGAAGACCATGAGGTCGGTGATGAGCGAGGTCGGTGGCGGACGAGGTTGGTGGTGCAGGGGCCCACACGTGTGGGTTTGGCCGTGTGTAGGATCTTTGCTCTTGAGAGAGAGAGAAAGAAATAGAGAGAGAGATCTGAAGAAGAAAGAGAGAGAGAGATGAGAAATAAAAGAGAAGTGGGTTTGGGTTTAATTTTTGGTATCCGACCCATTAACCAAATCCTATATATATGTTGTAATACCCAGTTCTTTTGCACACCAATATCCATATTTTTATAAAATGCTACTTACGAAATTTAATTATTTATATTTATAATTATTTTGTTTCATTTTAAAATCCTAACCCTAATTTAAACTAAAATCCTTTTTTTCTATTTTTATTTACTTCCCTACCCGGCCCAAGCCAAAACTTAATTCCCCTTTCCTTCTAATTAGCCGGCCCATCTCCCTATTCCCTTTCCCTTTTATTTTTCCCTTTTAATTATTCCCAGCCCACTACCATCCTGGCCTAAAACCCCTCTAATCCCCCGACCCGGTCTATCCCGACCCGACCCGACCCGTTATCACTATCTCCTTCTTCCCCACGAAAAATCTTTTCTCGCTGATTCCATGCGCATCCCGCGTCGCCCCCACGTTGCCGTCCACGTCGCCTTGCCGACGCCCCGCTCGCGCTCGCGCCCACGCCCCCATGACCCCACGCACGAAAAGCCTCACCTCTCCTCGTCTTTCCATCTCGCTCACCTCCTCATCCCTCTACCTCTCTCCATTTTCTCCTCCTCTCTTCCTCCACCTAGCTCCCCACTCCTCCAGAAAACCAACCTCGGACGACCCCACCGTTTTAGCTCACTACCGGAGCTACCTCCATCGACCACGACGATCCCAGCCACCCTCCTTCACCAACGAGCCTACACCGCCGCCCTCCTTTGTCAAGCCCCCTGCAACCTGCCGCACCCTAAGCTCCAACCACCATCTCCCGCTGCTTTAACCATCTCCCCCGAGCACTCCTCGCCCTCACCTGCTCCTCAACCGAGCCGTCGCTGCAACCTCCGCCAACACCTCACCCGCCTCCACTTCTACCAACCATCGACCCCAAAGCCGACCCCTCACACCCGAGCATACCCATCGACAGCCGAGACCCCAACCACAATCACCAGCACCGCTGCTCCCCTTGTAGCTACAGGAGCCATGCCGACGAGCCACCACGACATCCTCCGCAATTCTCCTTCTCCACTATAACCCCGTGGCCACAACCCCACCATCGAGCCTCATCATCAACCGCCTGAGTGCCGCATCACCACCTGCAACTCCGTCGACCATCGCGGCACTGCCAACACCGTTGATGACACCCTGAACCACCTCGTCGACTCCTCTACATCCTCAGCATCATTACCAACACCACCAAACCAGAGCACACCCACTGCCTCCTTTCTCCCCTCGGCCACCAAGCCACGAGCCTCGAACCCCGCTGTGCCCATCGCCGGAGAGACCACCGCCGACCATTGCCGACCTCAGCACACTCCCAGGAGATCAACAGCACCCCGCTCCGCTTCCAGCGACCGCGAGCCATCCCCGGGCAACTCCGACGACGAAACCGAACTCGAGCTGAGGCCGTGAACCCAAACCGTACCGTTGGTTGCGCGTTCGTGCCATTGCCGCTGTCGTGCATCACCAGAGCGTCTTCAGGCAAGTACCCTACTTGCTACATGCTAGATTATACTGTTATAATTCAAAACACTATTAATTCCATGTTTACGATTCGTGTAAACCTATATGACACAAGTGCTTGATGCAAAACCCGAACGAAAACCTTCCATTAAACTGACGGAGCTTGATTATATATGCTGGCCCGTGTGGCAATGAACATTGTGGTGAAATTTGACTGGAAAATATAATCGTTACTGGCTTGAACGATCACTCCCAATTACACCTGTTAAAACTGAATATTTCCCGCGTCTGAAACTTGTTAAAATCATAATTAATCGTGTACACATTGAAATGATGCGTTCGAGGGCTTAAATCGAAGCTGACTCGACGACCTGGAATCCTATAAAAGTTTTTCATTGTTTATGTACTGAAAATATGATGAGAACTGGTTCGGAGAGTGGCTCTGGACTGCAGTCCAGAGCAGCTCTGGCTGTTGATTTTTATCTCGTAAGGCTTACCCCTTTGCTGTTTGAACGTGTGCATTGCGGAACCCTATACTTTATTGAAGAGGAAACTGTTAGCTAAATAACGCAAGTGGTTTCACCCCTTTTTACCATCATTTACTATTTAAACTGTAATTTAAACGGACAGGACGTATGGCAGTCCCAAATAGGAACAGAACTTATACCCTATCATGGAATAGTGCATAACTTCTGACATAGAGACGCGATTGAGAAACCATATGGTGCGTTAGAAGCCCTATTGAAAAAAATAAATTTCATCCAACTGTAGCGTCGCTAAATTCTGATCCCAACAGGGTGATAATTGTGTCTCGAAACGGACGTTCAGTTCAGAAACTGAATTTCCTGCAGCGAACGCTTGAAATGAAATGGCCATATCTAGAGATCCTGAAACCCAATTAACGTGAAACCAATTTTTACGGATAGATAATTAAACATATTGCTTACCCCCTTTTTGTTGTTACGCTAAATTTTGCATGTATGATTTATGATAAATTATGCAAGTGGTAAGACATCGATTGACGATATCTTAATCATGACTTAACTACTGTATTCTCAGCACATTATATATATGTCATTGTATTGGTAACCTAGCGATCATATGCATTACCCAGTGTTAGGTTTTAGTGTTTGATTGTGGCAAGTACATTAGTGTTTAAGCATGAATGGATAAGTGACAGTGACACGTAGTTGTACACAATCAGTGGACCCTATTGATTTATTGCATTGTCGACGTCTGTGGGACGTGTATAAGTGTGACTATAATTGGTATGGGACAATTATGGAAGCACTTACATGGGTGTCATAGGTAAGGCACCAAACATGTCCATTTATCTTGGGTATCAGTCGAGACATGCTTGATGAAGATCCTGTCTTCAGTTCTCGCATAGACTCGTCATGGACCGACTGGTATTTGAGTTCATGGTTGGCGTTTGATGTAGACCATGGGGTGTGGGGTAGTTTGAGTGTGAGTTCAACAGAATTTCGGGAGTCCCATGTCGGTACATACAACGATTCTGGAGATATATGGGGATATTATTGATTATTAGCGAGCGATTCGGGCCCGTGTTCCCTTGCTTTTGGGTCCTACCCTTAGGTGGGGATACTCACGAGTGGTTGACTCTCACACTTGGACTGACGATAGGCTTAGCGACCCGTACAGTAAGACTTAGAGACTGATAGGGTTAGTGACATTGACATGTATTGCTTACTGATTTTACATACCTGACATACTATTTACTGCTTTATTGTTTACCTGCTCTATTAGATACCTGCATTGGCTACTTCATGTTCACATCTTTACTCTTTTGATTACTGTTACAAATTCATTATTATCGCACGAGTTACCATTTGCATATATATATATATATATTGCTATCGTGTCGCTCTGACGACCTGAGTATGCATGCTCAGCGTGAGAGGTGGATCTAGCTTGGACCAGGACCTGACGTACTTCGAGGATATCGCGGACATCTTGATCAGTGACCCAGAGCTATACGCTCTTGATCTCCATCTGGTTAGTCTTTTGTATTGGTTTTGATTTAGTGACTGCATTTCTCATTACATGTGCACTGATTACTGAATATCACGTAAAGCTAGAAGCCGAAGTATGACTACGGCAGGATATTTCCTTGACCGTAGGAGCATGGCTGGCCTTGTCAACCCCTCGTATTCCGTATTTTGAGAAGCGGGGTGTGACATATGTGCTCATTCTTTTGAGTTTACAACCCAAGAAAAAATCCCATAAAAAATTAGTGACAAAACACTCTGATATGGAGAGTGATTGCTGTAAGTTCGCATGAGAAAAAGTGTTTATATCACGCCCCACTTACTGGTGTACGGGGAGGGGACGCGGCGAGACCCACTACGTATTTACTCAGAAGTAAATACGCTAAGCGTATCTAAGCAATATAAGGTAAAATATTACACAAGAGACGTGAATGTAAATGAACAACTTTTATTTATCAAACATTCTTTTACAGGTACAACTGGAAATGTAAATACAAGGATGAAATGCAATACCTAAATAATGACATGAACTGAAAAGAAAATATGTACAAGTGAGTATAGCTCGGGGTCTTCAGTGTACTGCTCAGGGGTCTGCTCCAGGTGCTCAGTACTGGTCTCGAACTCTTCAGAGTCAAGTCCTCCTGACAACATTCCAAAGAAGAAGAGAAATAGGAATGTCATCAGCGAACAATCGCTCGGTAAGTCCTAAAGAAGGAGATAAGTAGAATAGACAGAAAAGAGAGTATATCTAGTATAATGTTTGATTGTATTGTTAACGTAGTGTTTGTAGCTTGGTACAGAATATACCAGTGTATACGAGAGGAGTCCAACTTACACCGTGGACTTTAGTAACCAGTAGTACAAGGCTCCGTCGAAAATACCACGGAACAACGGCATGGATGTAATTACGTCTTTTAGTGACCACCTCATGCCACCTTTAACATGTTCCGTACCAGTCTACCCCTTTATAAATCCTGTAATGTTTATTGTACTGATTGTATTGTATTGTCTTGTAGTAAATGGAAGACTTGCCGAAACCATGATTTCAGTAAACGGTATGGATAAAAATAGATAGTCATGTAATCAGAGTATATCCATGGTTCGGTTAAGTCGTGTTCATGTTGTTATAGATTGTATTCTGAAGTTCATGAATTCATGTTGCATTGTGGTTATACTTGAATAAAATTCAAGATAGATTATAATTAGATTTGACCATGACTCGTACTGAGTCAGACTGTACGAGTCAGACTTTTAAACCAAACTGAAGTCCTGATTGTTTTGGAGTTATCGGTAACTGCTGCACATGGACGACATGATTTGTGTCTTTTCCCAAGACAATTACCGTGTTGATAACACCGTTTTTAGGTGGTTGACCTTAGATAGTTAAGCACACATATTCTCCGGCTCCCTGAGGCTCAAGAGAACCGGTCCCGCTTAAACCTATGTTTACTAGAGTCCTTATTAATTTAGTATAACTTGAGGGGTTTTACGTAAAAATAGTTTTGATATACTTTCAAAATACACATCAAGTATTTAATTATCGTCTTTAGGGTTTTCATATATGCATATTTTATAAAAATGAAATTTTCTAATTAGTAAAACCTAGTTTTCATTGTATGTGGTATTTTAATGTAAACTTGGAATGGTATTGAATTGTAATGGTAGTTTCATGAACTTGTGATTCTTTTGATTTAGAAGACGTGGAATATTTATATAATATATTTAAAATAGACATTTTGATAATAGTTATATATATATTTAATAAAATAAAGTTTTTTTTTGTAGAAATCTCATTTTCTTAAATTGCATTAAAATTCCATCAAGATCGAATGCTCCTTGCAGAGGTCTGCATCTCGCTCTATTAGGCCCGTGGATGTGTGATAACCTGCACCATCCCGATCGGGGTTCCCCAAAATAGGTTGTAGAGACGCAATTGTAAGGAATTAAGTAATACACTTTTAAAAGAAAACGGTTTTGAACGTTTAAGGTATTTATTCATAAAATTCGTATTTTGTCCCAAAAGAATGTTTTACAAACCATCGTGCTATGTCAAGGATGAGTGTTGTGATGAGATAGGTCATTACCTCTTGAGTTTTCTAAACATAATACAAGGAAATATGTTGAATTGTGTTGAAAGTAAAGTATATGGTATTTAACCGTAAAAATGCGATAAAAGTTGCACGATACATTATTTTCAGATGAAACTTGTTCTAATATATTTGTTTACGTTTATTAAATATTATGAGAGAATATGGTATTTTATTGTCTAAGAAAAATTGTGTTTTGAAAGAAAAGAGAATCGGAAGTCAGAATAACTCCGCTTCCGATGAATTTTGAAAAGAAGAAGTTTTAGAATAGAAATGGAGGAGGGGAGAGGGGACTTACTGGTTATAAAGAAAGAGGGGAGGTAGGGTAAGACTATGGAGCCGTCGGGATGTCGTTTCGTCGCCGGAATCTTCTCGAAACGTCGTCGGAACTTCGTCCTTTGCTAACTCCACTTGCACAACTTGGGACTTGGAAATTTTATAAAGTTTTTGTAATGAAATTCTGAGTGAGGGGGGTTGAAATGTGATGTGGTATTTATAAGGAAAATTAGGGTTTAGAGTAATTAATTTGAGAATTAAAATGTATATTAAAATTTGGTTTAATGCTATTTTTTAATTCTCTATTTATTTTTAATAAAAACAACGGTAGAGAGGTTAGGGGGGAGGCCAAGGGACTAGGGTTAGTAAGGTGAGGCATTACCTACAGAGGGGGGCCGGCGACGCCGGCCCAAGGAGTAATTTCGCAGGTCCAATCCTGTCGGCTAGGGCTTGGATTTCCGCCACGTGTCAGAGTCTGTATGAATAGTGTTTTGCACATGTTTGTCGGCTAGGGCTTGGATCTCCGCCATGTGTCTGGGTCTGTATGAGAATAGTGTTTTGCACATGTTTGTCGGCTAGGGCTTGGATCTCCGCCATGTGTCTGGGTCTGTATGAATAGTGTTTTGCACATGTTTGTTTTCTCTGTGACTTTTCGTTTTACAACTTTTGGGTTTCTAAAAAATTAAAAGAAAAAATCAATTAAAAATACGTGTGGCTGGAGGGATTCGATCACACAAGCTATGTCACAGCAGTGCAAGATTTTACCAATGAGCTACAAGTGTTTTCTTGTTGTTCAAAAGCAAATCAAATTTATAACTTGTGCTCAGGCTTAGGTATTCCTTTCTGTATTTTTGAAAAAATTCTGTACAGAAAGCTTAGGGTTGTTACAGTTTATAATCTTGTATCTTGTAAAGAAAAGAAGGAAAATAAGAAAACCCAGTGCGGCAAAATGAACTAGGCAAATTGCTGAACCACTATAAAAATCCCGTATCTCCATTTTATTTGTGTGGTTGTTTTCTTATATTCTTCGTCGTTCTCATATATTAGGTGGAAATATTCCTAACAGCTGTCACTGGGAGAGTATTCATCAAGTTGGTATAGGGTTCAACGCATCTACGGAAGAATACAAGGTGGCTAGAATGTTGCGATGTGAAGGCATGGAGTTCATCAAAAGCGAGGTCTACACGATTGGGCATGTATGTTCACCATCTTGTTGGAAGGGAATCGATGATGCTCCACTTGCACCCTCCTCCCACGATGTGCATGTTTATGTTAACGGCATTATTCATTGGACTGTGAAGATCAAGTATGGACAAGTACGTCCAGAGATTGCTTTCTTTCGACGTCACGAAAAAGCTCGGGGCATGCGTATTCAAGAGTGGTGGAGCTGGGAGGGCAACTTTGTGTGACAGATATAGATGCTGCAGGGATACAGATGGATGTATGGTGTTAACTGACTATAGCAAGCGCAAGTGGACAAAACACTACCTTATCGATAAGCAGACGATGGTTAGTCACCATCCCTGGTTATCTAGTAAAACGAAACCAGTGGCGCTTCACGGCGGGAAGATTGTGTTTTGCGATAATCAAGGAAAAATGGATAGTTACGATCCCGAGATCAAGAGTTTTGAGAATTGGCACAACCACATTGGTGGATGACGCATCTTACACGGAGAGCATATTTTATCAACATCTTTGTTCTTCCTCTCTAGATTGAATTATGATTGTATGTTTTTTTTATGCATCTACTCTATAAAGGAATTATTAGCCTAGATAATTTTTGCAGGTGTAATAAGACAAAATTTTACTCTCAAAACTAAATAGAGGATGCAAGGGTAGACTATTTTATCTAAACACGCAATCACCAAAAACTCCATTTATTTATATTCTACATAATTTTCAGCGATTTCTTTTATGTTATTTTCATAAAACCAATTAACTTGGATAACAAAAAATCACAAGAGAACATCGAAGGGTCCGAGTTTCTTCTCTTTTTTATCCTTAATTAGTAGTCTCAGGTAGAACATTTGGATTTTACAGCGTGTCAGGGAGCGGAGCTGCCGAATGAGGAAGGTGCAGGTTTTGGAGATTTTTCCAAGAATGGAGAAGAGAAGGCCCAATATCCGACGACATCCACTTCTCTATAGGGCGGGCCCCACCCCATGGCCGTGAGATGCGAGTTCCCTACCATGACCCACAACCACATTAATTGATTGTTATATATGCTTGGTTAGAAACTAATTTTATTATTCTGCCAAGCCGAACATATGAATCATTAAGCTATGAGCTATCAATCGATTAACTCAAACTCCGTTTTAAACAAGAGCATGTGTATGTGTATAGGCGTGGATACCCCACCGAAGCAGCAATTTACGAATTTATCTTTTTACCCCTGCATAAATTTTTGCATAATAGCCTTGCATCCTCATCATGCCAATATATCTGCATCATGTCATTCACCTCATTTTTGCATAAAAATAAAAGTTTGGTACACATGGAAGCAACTTAAGTGTATGGTTCAATCGTTCAAATGATCGAAATACCCCCTTCGAGAAGCTCAAATATCCATATCTCATGAATTCTTGCAACTCGTCATGAGAATTTTTGTCGAGGTTTTTAATGATTTAGCATGAATTATCAAAACAAAAAATTCGAAAAGACTTGTCAAATTCCTTGAGATTTACATCAAACCCTCTCGAACTTTCAAAAATTGCCCAAAAATCATTTTTACCGAGAGTATTTTCATGATATAATCGTCACATTTGACCATGTTATATCAATTGTGATCATTTCCAATGGGCAATTTCACCTGGAACCCGTTAATTTCCCTGGTCGCCCTTTAATTGCTATTAATGGTTTTAATTTTCTATCTCACAACCCTTTAAGCCAAATGATGTCAAGCTTTCCAGATAATCTTAGAATATTTATGAAGACATACCATAAAAATTTCAACCAAAATCGACAACGTTTGCCCAATGAACTAAAGCCTGCCTTTTATTTTATCATTAAAATGATGTGGGCCGAGGGTAAAATTGCCAATTCATCTTAATGAATCCTTATAACTCACTTAGATGATCCTCCGCGCAAAATTTTAAGTTATTTGAACATCGTTTGCCGTAGTTTTGAATACGCACAATTATGGGTTCATTAAGCTGGTCATTTTGTCAAAAATCTTGATTACCAATAATTAATGGTCATTTGACTTGTCAAATAACACATGATTCTCCCCCTAGTGAATCATTAGCTTAACTTGCATCTTATTAGCACCACAACATGCTTCTTTTCACCTAAAAGTATACCCAACTTTCATCTTTTTTGAATTGCTTAGTGTCCAAGCACTTCATTGTGAAATAAACTTAGGTGATGGTTGAGATTAGTTATCTCTACAACATTTGAACCATTCTATCCCCTAGAATCAATTACAACCCTCCATTTCATATTTTAATCACGCCTTGTATAAGTAAGCTTTCGCATGGTCATAAGAAAAGGGTCTCTTCTTCTCTCTATCTTTCTTGCTCTCCCTTGCTCTCTTCTTAAAGAGCTAATCTCACTCCCCAACTGAAATAACCCTTAGATTAGCTTAGAAATCCGTTAAAAAGAAAAAAAAAAAAAAAAAAGAGGTCAAGAAAACCTTACAAAACATGAGCCAGAGGGAAAAAAAACCAAATTTTCCTCATTTAGGATTAAAATTTAGGATTGAAGAACATATTTCTCTAGTTCTAAATTGTCTAGCTTGAATTTCAACTCTTCATACAACTTCTTTGAAAAAATGGGGATCCCTCTTTGTGTTTTCTTCATTTCTCATGCTTTTTTAGCTCATTTTACTTATTTACGAAAGTGGAATGGCTCTTCTTTTTGAGTTTTCTTGTTGAATTTCTTACTATTTTCTTGAGATTGAGATCTATTCGATAAAGAGAGGAAGATTCGTCTTAGGAATCTCTTTATAGACCAAAATCTTTCGAAAATTCCATAAAAAAAAGTTCAAAAGGACAATAAAAATTGGTTTAGTTTTTGGATTGTGTTCTTATCTTGATTCTTTCGTGGACTTTAGCCAAAAAAAATAGAGAGGATAGGATTACATCCGAGAAACTTCTGCTACGAAGCTTTTCTAATCAAAACTCGAGCAAAAAAGCAGAGAACTCAAGAAAAATTGCGCATCGGCGGAAAAACCGATACGCAGTTTTTCTACGTAGTTTGTACGTGTATCATTATATCTCTCTGTAGTTACCAAATCAAGTGAAATTTGTTTCATTAGAAAATAGACTCAACAAGCTTTCCAACGATGTAAATTTCTTCAGATTTAGACGTCGGAACAGGAAGACATCGCTATTTGAAGTTGATTTTGTTGCGCAACCTGCGGCTGCTGTCTTTGCCTAGGTACAACGCCTTTTTAAAAAGGCGCCCACATACCCCACAATCCCAGACAACCACAGTTTCGGTTTGCAAGGGTCTTTTGGTATCGGATTTACCTTGCATTGATCATTCCCAGTGATTTTGAGCCTCCAATACCTCCATACAAACATACCTGCATCGTGTGGGAGTATTTTAACACTAAACTTCCAAAAACTCCTTCAAAACAAAGCCCATTTTAACACTAAACTTCCAAAAACTCCTTCAAAACAAAGCCCTTTAAAGCTGAACGTGCCCGATTGAGATATCTCTTTGGGTATCCGACTCTTGTCAAGTTTCCATTAGGATATTGCGGTTCCTTACTCGTGTTTTCTCTGATCTTCCACTCCCGTTTGCTTCTCCTCCCTCCCTTCTTGCGTCGATGACACAAATGACGACTCCGGTCAACTAACCCGGACTTCGTCTTATTTGTGGCCTCTCATTGTTCCCTTATAGGTTGGTGGCTACAATAGACGATGAAAATAATCGATAACATGATACTTATGCGTGGATAAATAGAATGGAAAAGAGAAATTCAAGAATGCAGCCACAAAGTTACCAATTGCGTACGTAAAACCCAATAGAAGCAATAATTTTTTGCAGCGTGTGCATATACACTTTGGCCGCATATACACTTTGTATGGGCGTCTTAATTTGTGGGTATTGAAGTGGAAACTAGCACATACAGTGATTACCAAATTCACTGTACCATTATCGTACAAAAATTCCATCAGTTTCCCTTTTTCTTATATTTTTTTAAAAATCATATAGTGATTACCAAATTCATGATCTATATAATATGAGATCAGAGAAAAACATTAAATTTCTCTCGCAGGCTCCGCAACCTTTATCTCTATTCTGTGATCAGTAAACCCGATTCTGATGCAGGGTCCAGGAACTGCAGGGTCAGAAAAATTCATAAACCAAGTCAGCCATCATAATATGAGTTCTAAATCGAAGAAAAATAATCAGAACCGAAGCTATTTTTACTTGTTTAAGATTTTGACATTCACTGGAAATTCACAAAGAAAAATTTGTTCTGCACAATCATGGTTTTAACCGTATATCAAGGTCCTACTGTTATTTACATGTTCTCTTGGAGTAAAACAAAATATGCGACAAAATAAGCACCCGATCAATTCTTGGAAATTAAAGGAAGTTTAATTACCCTATTTGCTGTAGGATACAAATGAATTCAATATGAGAGCGAGAGAGATGCAAGATGCAGATGAAGATACCCTCACAAACATCTTCAGGTCGAAGAAGAGACCAAAATATTTCAATCAGAAAAGCTGGCACAGGTTGTTGGCTATGCTGATACCCTCAAACCCATCAAGCACACAAGATAGCGCTTAATCACACCATGATAGAGAGAAGAAAGATGAATATATGCGATTCAACAAATCTAGCCTACATCCACAGGGAAAACATCTCAAATTGGATTTTACTATAAATGAAATAACATACAAGAGAATACACACATCATCTCACTCATTGATCTCCGCACAATATAGGGAGGCCATACAAAACCATGAGACTGCATTTTTGCCTTAAGCCACCACTCCACACAATAGGAGTAAATATAGTGTTAACAGGGAAACCCTAACACCACCCATTATCTATTCCCCACACTAATAGATGGCCCAACCCAAGTTCAATCCAGACTTCTCGCAGACCAGTTGACCGCATCTACGTGCGCAAACGGACATGAGGCAAAACCCTAACACAGATACAGATTTCAATAAAGAAAAGGTCGGCGCATGTGGAGGAGAATTTCAATAAAAAAAAAAGAGGTGGGCACAGGTGAGAGATTTCAATGAAGAAAAGGTTGGCACAATTGAAGGAGATTTCCATAAAGAAGAGGTGGGCAGTAGTGGGGACTAACAATCTCAAACCTGAGTTCTCAAAAGAGATCGAGATCACCAGCCCAGCCCCCAAACCATCACAAATTATGGCAGGCTAAATTTTGCTAAGTTTCGGAAGAACTCCACAAACCATGAAATTGAGCAAGTTCAAAGAAAAGAAGTGCACATACCCCGCATATGAAATATTATGGACTTTCACAAGCTAAATAGAATGCGAAAATTGGCGAAGTTCACTCAATGGAAATATTGTTGAATATTGCATTCATAGATGTCGATATTGGGATCCACGCCTACAACCAGATTATCTCAAGCAGAATCTTGACATGCCATGTACTAAACAATGAATTGTACTACAATTTTAATTTCTCTACAAAAGTTTGAATGAAATGATAGATAGTGTATCGTGTGATCAAATATACTAAACAATGCATAGTGCTGCAATTTTAATTTCCCTACAAAAGTTTGAATGAAATGATAAACAGTGTGTTATGTGATCATGTTGTAAGAAAACCTATGTAACACAAGCACTTCAATTTTAGGATTTTCGACATGTCGACACTACTCAGACGCTTCAATGATACATCAAGAGATAAAATTATGACAGTATCCTCAACTGCAATGCTGGAGGTGTGAAGATTCTGGGATAGGAAGTCCCAAGAAAATTTGAAAGTTTTTTTTTTTTTTGGGGGGGGGGGGGGGGGGGGGGAATTATTTATAATGGGGTATTCATGATCATCAGGAATGACTTTGGATATTTAATGGTGTTCGCACTTGGAGAAGGAGATAAAGCAAATAATGGGCCAATTTATCTGGGAAATAATACCAAGTTGAAATCAAAACCAAAGTTAATCTTGAACCTAAGCAAAGACAAAAATGTAAAAAGAACTGGAGTTGTTAGTACCTACATCAGTAATTCACGTTCTTCATCGATGGAACACATAATGGTAACAGATACAAATATAAAAATATAGGGAAAATGTGTTCACACCCTTCTTTTTCATATAAATCTTTGCCCCTGTATCTACTTTCATTTTCATTTTCATTTTACCCCCTCCTTTTCACAACCTTAGACATCTATACTGTTAGATCTGTGAGTGGAAAACAATATCAAGAAAGTTTTCATGTGACCAGCTTGTAAAGGCTGAACAATGTTATGATTCACTCCTAAATATGAGTAATAGGCTAATGCACACTCTAAACAATTACTAGGAACTGATCCAAGAACACAAAGGACTGCAAAGACTGCAAGCCATCTGTATTTGGTAGTTCCCTCAAAAAATTTGAAACTAGAAGAGACGAATTTTAGAAAGGAAAAAGACTTGAAGCCATCAGTAATTAGTAGTTGGAAGTCTCTTCAAAAATTTTGAAACTTGAAGAGACTCAACTTTTAGAAAGGAAAAAGATGGATCTCATTTCCTTGAAAGCAGGAGAATAAGAAATCTGTATTCATGGCATCTATACCTCCTAATGTAAGAAGCAAGCCTCCACCCTATGTAAAAACAAATTTCGCCATGAAAAAATCCATCACCAGCAGCAATCACTGATTTAAATAACATGATTTGCTGAAGCTTTTTGAAGAAAATTCCGAAGTATTGATTATTTAAAATTGCTATGCACTTGAGATTTTGTTTCCTGTCAACTAAGAGAGTCGTGTCTCCCCCAACTTAGAAAGTCTTGTCACAAAATTTATAACAAATTGAAGAACATAGTAACAAGTTTGTGTTTGCCTGAACACCAAGACAACATTCCTACATCCCATTCAAAATATATCAAGGTCATCAGCAATCACTTAAATCACATAACAAGCTCAAATCATTATTGTCTTTTTGCAAAGGGTGAACACAAGACCGATGACAGTCACTCACCATCAGGCTACAAAATGTTAAAAACATGTGCATAAATCCTACAGAAAGTTGCATTATCTCGCTTTCTTACACTAAATATAAGGCAAATTCCCAATTCCCACATTAAAGAAAGTGCACTCCATCGTCTGTCATCAAAAAGCTCTAACTAAACCCAAATCAAACCGCATTTCTGATTATACACCTGAACCTCCGATCCACCAAGTCCTCTTGAACTTACCTAATTAAGCTAAATCTACTAAACTCCTAAAGTTCAACTCATAGACACTAACCCTCAATCTTCATAAACCCTTTTTAAACTATACTAAATTTAAAGAAACTTCAACCGTTCCAAACAAATAAACAAGAAACCGATTGCAAATTCATTTACATCATCCACTTATGATCTTGCCTCAATAATTTTTGCAGATTAAACCAAAGCAGTAATCTTCTCACTTCAGCCCCCTTTATTTTTTTTTAAATTTTCCTAATGGTACTAGGACCAGTCAAGGATTTTATAGTCACTGCTTCTAAATCTTGTGAAAATCGTGATCTTTCTCGCTCTTCATCTCTAATTATCTTCAGTACTATCCAAGATGGGTAAAAAATCCAAATTTGATCAACAAGCAAACACCAACACAATCTATCCCCAAATCTCCCCAAAAAAAAAAAACTAAAAATCGCAACTTTAAAGCATACCTGGGACAATATGTCCTTGGACTTGCAGTCGTGGAGGGTCTGGAACTGATCGACGGCGAGCTTCTTGGTGATCCATCCGACCTCGAAGTAGATGAAGTCGGTGGGGGGGAGATCGACCATGATGGCCTCGACGTCGAACCAGATGAGGAACTTCCTGACCTGTACCCCCTTCAGCTCCTCGATGCCGCCGTACCTGATCACGCCGGTGATGTTCGGGGCGTAGTAGGTCAGGTACTCGAGCTCCACGTAGCATTCCGACGCTAGGCGCACCTCGAAGCGGCCGTTGCTGGACACGGAGTAGGAGGCCACGGCGTCGGGGAGCAGCCCCCGGGGGAGCCCAAACTTTGGCAGGAGGTCGTGGATCGACGGCGGCGGCGAAGGCGGAGGCGTTTGGGGGGAGGCGAGGGGGGCGAAGAGAGAGAAAATGAGGAGAGAGAGGAGCATCGTTTGTTTGGTTGTTGAAGAGAGTCTTGAGTGTTTGATTTCTATTGAGAGAGAAAGATAGGAGTTTTTATAGGGAAAATAGTTTTCTTGGATAAAATGCAAGAAGTTGTCTTGAACTTTCTTCAATTTTTTTTTCCTTCAAAAAAATATGATGATACGAAGATGATGATTATTATTATTATTGTACTTTAATTTAAAATTATAGATTTAGGTAGGATTTAGTATTATTTTTAGTTGAGTATCACGAGAAACCCACGAGACGAATGTTGATTGGCTATCTGATATATTTCAGTATATAAAGCCCAATATTAATATAACATGCATAATTTCTTCGGTTTTCATCAAGTCTATCAGATATATCAAGAGAGGACCAAAACGTAGCAAAGCATAAAAGAAAAAAAGACAGACTTATTTGATTGGCGTAAAATATTCAAACAACCATGTTTACTGAAAAGTAAAAAGGAAAATAGATATAGACCCATCGGATATAATGTAATACAAAAAAGTGGTTTCTAGAGCAAATTAATTAATAATTTTAATAAGTAATATAATGCATTTATGTTGCCTTTTCCCTTGTATTGTGAGGCAAAAGATATGGATGCGGCTTTTAGAAACTCGGGTTTGCCCAATTCTATGTAGACCAGAGTTGTCTATTATTAAATATGACGCAATTATTGACTATTTTGAACTTAGGAACAGATGATAGCTCCACATATTATCAACGAATCAGAATATTCAGGGCATAATTCACAGATCCACGCCACCTTTCTACCATAACTTTGAAAATGGATAAACCAATTGAGTATAACTCATATGATAACAATTTTCTCTCCAAAAAAAAACAATACTGGATGAAGTCACATTAGATAAAAATGATCGAAGCTGACTCCGTATCCGGGTCTGATTTTTTGCAAATACAAATAGTAAATTTCATTTCCAACAACTATATCTGTATCCGATGTTTACTAGATACAAATAATAATTTTCATTTCCGCATACCTATATCAAAATCCGTCTATAGCTACCGGATAGGAAATGATAACTCGTATACATCAGTAGCTCAGATCCAAAAACAACCATAGACCTCTTGCTTAACCGCTAATAGGCTTCACTCCAGGCCACAGGGTCTCTCACCATCGCCTACACATTTTGTGTTCCCTCCTGAGATATCTAATTCAAATAGATTAATCTCATTAAAAAATTTGCAAGGAGACAAAATTAAATCTGTACAGATTCTGTTCACCAACAGCGAATTCACCCATAGACGCACAAAACGTTTACCACAAGTTTGTTGCAGAACTCGTTCGCTACCTGCCACAGTTTTACTGTCGTCCCATGTGTTCATTCCTTCTTTTATTTCTTCAACAGAAAAACAGAAGGAAAAAAAATGAATCAAAATGATGTTGGTGTAGAGTTTTTTTCTCTCTCTCTTTTCATGCTACTGAGAGAGGCTCAAAGTTGGTGTAGAATTGATTCAATAACAGTTCTATCTTCCAATGGCCACATCTTCTCAAGGGTTAAATTGCGCAAAACCGCCTTATCCTACCCAGTATATCACATGTACCCGCTCGACTTATTTATTAACACTCGTAAAGTAAAACACCCCCAGCATATCGATCAAAACCCTTGAAAACTCTCTGGTTCATCTCCAAACAGCTCAACCGACTGCCTGATATACCCAACACTTTGTTTGTGCCGTTCAGAGTAGAATTTGAGTGTCTTCGAGGGTTTGCATAGATGAACATAGAGAGTGCTTCTAGTAATAAATCACGTGAGCAGGTATAAGTTCTATAATACAGGATAAACTACTGTGGGGATTTCTGCAATCATTCAACTGTGATTGAAAAAAAAATTAATAGGGCAATAAAAAGGGCTTGCAGTAATAATTATTCCAGTTGCACCAGTCACTGATACGCAAATTGATCCGAACAGTTTCCCTATTGGAGAATTAGTTCTCATGACAAACAATCAATACATTAAGCCGGTTCTTTAAGATACATCATCATATGTTTTAAAAGGAAAGGGGGAAAAGATTGGCATTGAGCTCGTCTTTTTTCGGTTAGAAACCAACCAGCTCAAGGCTATTAGTTTCATAAGAAGTACCTCCTAGACCTTTTTCTCCAAGCCGGCTCGCGTCTTCCTGAGAGCTGCAGAACCGATAGGAATAACACCAGAGGGCGAGACAAGCGCATCTATTAGAACATCGTTGGGTGCAGCGAGAATGACATCATCATCCATTACTTGCAGTGAGTATGCAAGTGCAACTGTATATAGCACATCATTGAGAGGGAATATTACACAAAGGATCATGAAATCTACAGACCAGAAAGTAAATACACTTGTTTTTTGTGAATTGTGCATACTCTTAAGAGGCTGCTTCCATTTTCGCTCCAAGGCAAGATCGTGGTACTTCTTTATAAATACATCTAGTACCTTCACATCAGAATCAATCATCATCAACAACAAAACTGATATAGAAGCCTTGATCAAAGAGGTTGGTGCTCCTACATTAAGGTTAGAATTGTTGATTATGGAGTCTATGCTGAAGGAAAAAAACTGCCCAAGAATGAAACCCGGTCCAGTCCAGGGAACTGATGCATGCGCTTACGTACAAATGGTCAGCGCATACGGGTAGCCTTGATGGCCGCCGCTGCCTCTAAACTCTGTTTTCAAAGCAAGACAAAGCATTTTAACGCTTTGTCTTCAAAGGACCATTTTTTCTTGTGAGCAAGACAAGCATTTTAATGTTTTGTGGACTATTCTTGCCAAAAGCAACGTGGTGGGTGGTTGTTTCCTTATCTCTCTGCTATAAATTAACTCTCCACTCCATTTCTAAAAAGAGTGAAAAACAACACACAAACGAAGGTGTGGAGGAATATAAATCAGTGCGTGATTTATAGAGTATTCATAAATATTGTAATCGTGTGATTATGGAGACATCGTAAGATTTTTTGTTGAGAGTATTTTGTAACCGTGCAAAAGACTTAGTGGATATCGTAGACAACCTTTACGACGCAGAAGTAGCCAGTGTTGGGGAAACTGCAAAAACAAATCTTCTGTATCTTGATCTGTTGTGCCGTTATTTAATTTTATCGCTCCGGTTGTTGTTTATTTCTCACTTGTGCCGGCATTAATTTCCTAACAAGTGGTATCAGATCTTAGGGAACCAAAAGGTCTTTTATTCTACAATCCAAGTTAACGGTGGGTAAATCCTCTTCCCCACTTTCTTAGATCGTGGTTTTAAAAATGCTGGTTCAGATCTAAGTAGAGCTTAAATTAGTTGCGGCGGCAAGCGAAAATGTCGGAGGATAAAATTAAAATTGAGAAATTTGATGGCCACGACTTTGCATGGTGGAAACTTCAAATGGAAGATTATCTATATCAAAAAGATCTATACGAACAGATGTTGGGTTTGACGCCAGTCACCAAAGAAAGTGAAGAGTTCGGAATGTGGTGTTCAACGAGAATGAAATGTACAAGGACCGAAATCAAGTTGAAGAGCCAACAACAAGGTTTGACATGGTAGAGTTAGACACTGAGCCAGTACAGAATACGCCATTGCCGTAAGAACATGAGAAGGTTCATGAAGAACCTGCTACTGGTGATGTGGAAGTTCCCACCGAGGTTGGTGATCCTGAACCGGTGATTCCAAAACCTACATCCGCAGAGATTCCAGAGTTAGAAATACTCACGTAAGAAGACCCAAAGTCATTTTTGATCCATCGGCGAATAGTGTTTATTATCACATCTTGTATATAGATTCGGTGGAACCGGAGACTCTTGAAAAAATATTACAAGATGGTGCTCGTAGTGAGTGGGAGTTTTCCATGAAGGAAGAAATGAATTCGATGATGCTCAACAAGACTTGGGACTTAACCAAGTTACTCGCCGGAAAGAAAGCCCTGTTAAACAAATGGGTATACCGAGTCAAAGATGAGGCAGACGAAACAAAACAACACAAAACGAGGCTTGTTGTCAAAGGGTATTCTCAAAAGAAGAGAATTGACCACAATGAGATATTTTCTCCAGTTGTGAAGATGACTTCTATAGGAGTTCTGTCGAGCATAGTACGAGTACAAGATCTTCATCTTGAGCAACTAGATGTAAAAGCGGTATTTTTACATGGTGATCTCGAAGAACTATATGGTGCAACCTAAAAGTTTAGAAACTAAAAGCAAAGAGGATATGGTATGTAGATTGTGAAAGATCTTGTATGGTTTGGAGCAAGCTCATCGTCAATGGTATCTCAAGTTTGATAGATTCATGAGAGAAAAATGTTTTACACATTGCGAGTCGGATCATTGTGTCTACATGAGGAAGTTCAATGATGGCGATGTTATATATCTATCTCTATATGTTGATGATATGCTTTTGGTATGTAGGAGTATGGAGAAAATCAATATGGTGAAATGTACTTTGGTGTCACAATTTTCTATGAAAATTTTTGTTGCGGCAAAGCAAATTCTCGGTATGAAGATCACTTGAGATAGAAAAGAGAGGGCTATATCAAGAAGGTGTTGAAGCGATTCAACATGGAGCAAGCAAAACCCTTGATGACCCCTCTTGCAAGTCACTTTAAACTATCAAAGGAGCACAGTCCTAAAACGCAAGGTGAGATTGATATGATACAGAAAATTCCTTATATGTCGGGGTTGGTGGTTTAATGTATGCTATGGTTTGCACAAGACCAGATATTGCTCAAGCAATGGGAGCAGTAAGCCGCTATATGCAAAATCCAGATAAAACACATTGGGAAGCAGTAAAATGGATTTTTCGATATTTAGTTGGTACTTTTAATTATTTCTTATATTATGGAAGAGATTCACTTGAGATGAATGGTTATGTGGATGTTGATCAAGCGGGAAATCGACACATGTAGAAGTACAACCGGCTATATATTTACTGTTGGAGGAACAGCAATAAGTTGGTTATCAAATTTCCAATCAATTGTCGTATTATTTACTACAGAGTCAGAATATGCAGCAATAACGGAAGCGTCCAAGAAGATGTGTTGCAAGATCTCATGGTAGAACTTTGTGAGAAGCAACAGTTAGGACACTTCAGAGCAACAGTCAAAGTGCAATACAGTTGGCCAAGAATACCGCGTTTCATGCTAGAACTCGGCATATCAACAAGAAGTATCACTTTGTACGGGGATTATTGGAGAAGAAACAACTAAAATTGGAAAAGTAGATGGAGTCAAAAATCCCGCGGATATGTTGACAAAGGTGGTAGATACGGTAAAACTTGTATTTTGCTCAAGCTTTGTCGGTCTTGGTTTAAGATGAACAAGGTGAGTTTCGTAGAGGCTCGTGCACGTGATGTGCTTATCCAGTAAGTTACTTGGTAAAAAAATGAAGGGATAAAAATTTGGTGAAGAACTCAAGCACTGCCTTCAAGTGGGAGATTGTTGATTATGGAGTCTATGCTAAAGAAAAAAACAGCCCAAGAATGAAACCCGGCCCAGCCCAGAAAACTGACGCGTGCGCTAACGTACGAATGGTCAGCGCACGCGGGCACCATTGGTGGCCGTCGCTGCCTCTAAAATCTCTTTTCAAAGCAAGACAAAGCATTTTAATGCCGACTTCGAAGGACCATTTTTTCTTGTGAGCAAGACAAAAGCATTTTAATGCTTTGTGGACTATTCTTACCAAAAGCAACGTGGTGGGTGGTTGTTTCCTAGTCTCCCCGCTATAAATTAACTCTTCACTCCACTTCTAAAAAGAGTGAAAAACAACACCCAGACGAAGGTGTGTGGAGGAATATAAATCAGTAAGTGATTTATATAGAGTATTCATAAATACTGTAATCGTGAGATTTCTTGATGAGAGTATTTTGCAACCGTGCAAAAGACTTAGTGGATATCGTAGAGAGCCTCTACGACGCAGAGTGTTGGATGAACTGCGAAAACAAATCTTCTGTATCTTGATCTGTTGTGCCGTTATTTAGTTTTATCACTCCGATTGTTGTTTATTTCTCGCTTGTGTCAGCATTAATTTCCTAACAAGAATAACCAAGGCTAATCAGCGCCGAAACCTTGCTAATATAAACTGATCTTATGTATTTGGTTGTTATGACTAATGGCGCAAAAATGTTGTTTAAATATATGATTTCAGAACCGGTGTACATGTAAGGGGGGGCTTCTGGAGAGAAGAAAGAAGGGGAAAATGTGTTTAGATCCCTAAGGCCCGAAAGTAATAGGGTTTAGTCCCCGAGTCAAAACTATTTGTTAAAACTCCCTAGACTCAAATATTCCTTTGTTTCAGGTACTTTTTCATTAACTGATGTGTATCTTTTGTATGCCGACGTTTGAGATAAAATACTACATTTGCCTTTCGGGGGAAGGTACCAAGTACATGTTGAGTTTGCATGATGTGTTGAAAAATAATTATAATCCAATTGCATTAAAACACTCAAATGTAACTTTTCACCATCAAAACAGAATAAAGAGCATCATATAAAGCTTTTGATGATAAAGAGTTTCTGTAAATTAAATCTTTGAGTTTAAGCTATCACAAGAATGTCTAAAATGAATATGCTTCTCGTTCTTGATTTTACGGGGGACGGGTGTATATCAAGTTTGGACATTAAGAGAAACAATTAATGAAACTGCATTCAACAAAGACAAAATAATTATCCAGATTGAAAGGCCAACGCAATGCATATTGGCACAGAAGTAAACAAATTTTCCAACTTGCCCTATTGGCACAGAAGTAAAAAAAAATTCCAACTTACCCTCCACCACGGCCAATACGCCGTCCCTGTCGGTCAAAGGCAACTCCTGCAGTAAATTACACAAGGAAAATGAACAAGCAATTAATTAAGTTATAGCATCGTGATTTAGAATAACTCACCAGGGAGTAGAAAGATGTCAACAGGGTCAGTTGCCAGCATAACTGTACAAATTAAAAGAATAAAATATATGAGGAAGAAAACTAATCAAATATTTTAAACACAATCACATAAGAACTTTGATGGAAGCATGGAAGTATTAAGATGAGAAAAGATGATTACCATCTTCAAGCTGATTCCCATTTGCATCCACAGGAGATGGTTCCAAAATATTCATCGAATTTGCTACCAAATCATCCATACTTGAGATGTTGAGCATCTCCATATGGCTATTTTTGTCCTCAATTCGTGGAACATAAAGTTTTTTCTTCACCTGTATATCACGGTCTTGACTTCAAAATGATCAGTAACGATTTCGGTTTTTTTCTTAAATGTAATAACAAAATACCCACATGCATGCAAAATGTAGATCTTGGGAAATTACAAATGGCAGAATTTGAAATGAGCATTGACATGACAACAATGTGCTTTACTGCTTTATACTTTGATTTTGGTAAGTGTATGCACATAACAACATATATATCTTTTAGTAAGCTTACACTCATGTTTCTTTTGCATCACATAGCGCCATTGGCTTACATCGCTTCTTACATCTATCGTTGTCTTATCTGAGATATTATTAGCTCGACCTCCATTGACATTCTACATAGGCGATTGTTCGGTTAAGAGCTTAAGATAATGTAATAGATGATTAAACTAGATAAGTAAAAGCTTCCTAAGGTGAAAACTGTCAAAGGCCCTCTAGAGTGAAGGTAAGAAATGGAGACAGCAACATGCAAAGGTGATTTCAGCATGGCAAACATTGAACCTCATATCTGCTATTCCCTCTCACCAATTTGAAATGACTCGGTCTTCAGTGATTGCTACAAGAGCAAATATCGAGATTGTAGTATCTAAGATGCATGTTTTTGGAAGATGGTATTAAACATGCAATTTTCTCTTTTCAAAGCATATAAAAATCCTCACTCCAATGTCTCGCTCTATTAAGATCACACTTATCCCAAACAAAGGAGTACACAACGAGTTTCAGCATAATTAACCCCCTCAATTGCTTCTACACAACTGCCGAAAGGTTCTTGCCTTTACACTGGTGAATCTCCCTCTTTATTTGACCACCACAAACTTTCTTAAGGGAGCTTGAGCCTGAATTTGTTGTTTGTACACAAATGAACCTTAAGAGCAAGTAATTTAACCTTAAAGTAAGTAATTTATGCAGAACTAATCTATGCCAAAGGGGGCAAAAGCACTGCAGTTGTATATAAGTTTAAGGAGAGCAAAAGTTCACACATTTGCAGATGGCGAACACACCATTTTTAGTAGGGAGAAGTGGGAAGTGCCTTGCGTATCATTGAACAAAGATCCTCGGGGCTTCTGTGAAGGAGGCATTTTCAACCTCCTAATTCTTCTATCGTGACTGATATATTCAATCATATGCTCTCCAATGCAGGTGACTATTTGACAGGAGATATCAATTTACAACACATACCGTCAAAAATTAAAATAAAGCATAAAATAAGCCCGCCCGCCCCAAAAAAAACACAAATAGTGGCCATACTAACGTACCAGTGTCCTGTTTCTTCAGTATTTCCGACAAAATTCTTGATGCATCAACTTCACGGAGGGCCTCACAACTTATATAAGCACACAGTCTAGAAGTAGATTTGAACCATGATGAGTACAGAACATTATTCTGGATTGCAATATCTGAAATAGCAATCACAATACCATCAAATTACAGTGATACAAGATACTACTACGAAATAAATCATTAAAATGTGCAACGACTATTAAAACCTTCGGCAAGTCTAGTAATGGTCATTCATGTAACTTTTCTTCTCTTATACGCAAGATACAATTTGGCATTGTATCAATCACAAAATAAACAATAAAATTTATATTTTATCAGCAGTCAATGAGTTTACGTGCACTTTAAAAAGAACTAAAATCATTAACAAACCGGATTCAAGCCAATATCGAAAAGATCAGAGCCAGCTCAGTTCAATTAATACCCCTAGATACTAAGCTATTAAGCCCGGATACTTGTCAATGCCTCACGAATAGTCCCCGATCGCGTATCGGAGTCCGAAACTCTCGGATTCTTCCGGATTCACTCTGGCTTGTAAATTCTCACCAACCTCTCTCGAATTGATGACTTTTCTCTTTCTCTCGAAATTTAAGGCACTCAAAAATTTGAAAGTGTATTGAATATCTAACATAATGTCATTATTTATTTACATTATTATATATTTAAATGTATATCTTAATATATATTTATATTTAAATCGATACAAAAACATATCCCGTCTCCTAAGTTTTTGAGAAATTAGGAATCCGCGAATCCGTATCGTATCGGGTATCCGTATCCGAACCCGTGCGGATACCTTCTTTTTCACTAGCTCTGTTCATTCTTGATCAAACCCTAGAAAAATACCTCCTTTTTCACTAGATCAAGAAGAAGAAGCTCGAATAAGATCCAGAAACTTAATGGGTTTGCTTCAAATGGATCAGGGTTTACAAATATAAGGATTAGGGTTCTTAAGATTGGACCTTCTTGGATTCGCTGCGGCAGTCCCTGAGATCCCTGCGGAGCTTGGATCGAAGGCTGCGCATTTGATCGACGATTGTTGCATCTGCGGTGGTGGCCATGGCTGCTGCTGATGATGATGAAGAAGGAGAGGAGAAGAGAGGAATGAAATGATGAAGATTTGATATTAATATTTGGATAACGTGACCCGAAATAATTTAATTCTAGGGTTGATACAAAACAACCCCCCACACCCTCCGAGACCCTCTCGAAAATGGGCTTAGAGGTGTTTGGTTGCAGGATTATAAGTTTGGATTTGGATCTTGGATCGTGGAATTCTAGGATTCCATAATTTTGTGTTAGGTTGCAGGATTTGGATTTGTAGGATTACTTTGTTTTTTATGGGGGGCCCACCACAAAACAAGGATTTTTGAATCCTAAAAACTTTTAAGGATTTTCAAGGATTTTGCACTATTCATTGTACTTTTAGATGGGGCCCGTATACTTTATTTATTTAATAACCCTCTCTCTATTTATCTCTCTCTAAAATCCTCAAATCCAAATTCCACCTTTTTTCACCAACCAAACAAAGATTACAAAGATCTACAAATCCAATAGTAGGAATCCAAAACCAACCAAACAACAAATTACCAAATCCAGAAATTTCAACCGTACTATTTTGAAATCCAAATTCCACAATCCTACAACCAAACAAACCCTTACGGTTGACCGCATGGAGTTCGCTGACACCCCTTTATTTTCCTCTTAGCATTGGCCTGCCGTGAATACGGAGCCATTGAACTCTTATTTAAAATTCATCCTAAAATTCGTGATACCGAATTATTAGTAACTAGCATCATTTTTAGTCCATGGGCGTAGAGCTAGCATCGATGGATGAACCGATAGATCTTAGGGTTTTTTTTTTGAAATAGTGTATTTTAGATTTAAAATTATTAAAATAGGATATTTTATATTAAAATTAGCAGAATAGGACGGTTTGCTGGACCCCACCCCCTCCCTAGTATAGAAGGCGGGTTCCTAGAACCCGCCCTCTCCTAAATATAGGTTCCCCGTCCTCTCCAATTTTGTAAGGAGGGCGGGTTCCCAGAACCCGCCCTCTCCTATATGAAGAAGACCGCCATATTTTTATAAAAAAAAAATTAAATAAAATTGTTTTATTTAAAGCAAAATTCGAAAAAATTAAATATAGAAAAATTCGAAAAAATTATAAAATTGTTTTATTTGACTGTGGTGTACAAAATGAATCCGTCAAATTTATAATACAAAAAAATCCTATCCGTTTGTAAAATGTAAACTTTATTTCGACGGTCAAATTTATAATATCAAAATGAATCCAATTCAAATTTACAATACAAAAAAATCCTATTTGTTTGTAAAATGTAAATCACTATCGTTTTCCTTTTCCCTTATGAAATTCGAGGAGGATTGACATAAGCCTATGTCTCTTGAGATGACTGGAGGACCCACCCGTTTCTTGGATAGATGGCGGCGGCGGTAGCGTCTGCTCTTCTGCTTCGGGTTCGGCTTCAGCAGCGTCTTGGACAGGCTGTTGTTCCTCAAATCCTGAATGTGAGACAGGTGTCGGATATGTGATGCCTCCCAACAACTGTACGTAGGACGAAAAATCCGTCTCTCAACTGGGCAGTTGTAGCGAAGAACCTGTCCCGGTTTCATGCGGCTGCTGTTGCACAAAACCTAAGCCCCATGGCTGCGCAAATCCTGACCCCCAAGATTGTTGTTGTTGCGCAAAACCTGACCCCCAAGACAACTGTTCTGCAAAACCTGACCCCCAAGACTGGTGTTGTTGCGCAAAACCGGTCCCCCAAAACTGTTGTTCCTCCAGTTGTTGCGCTTTTCCGGTAAGCCAGGGTTGCTGCTGACGGTATGGTGATCTAAACCACTGATCCTGCTGCGCTGGATCTCCGTGATGCTGCGGCTCTGGTGCCGGTATGGTGATCCAAACCACTGATCCTGCTGCGCTGGATCTCCGTGATGCTGCGGCTCTGGTGCCGGTATGGTGATCCAAACCACTGATCCTGCTGCGCTGGATCTCCGTGATGCTGCGGCTCTGATGCCGGCTGATGCTGCGGCTCTGGTGCCGGTTCATACTGCTGCTCCGGTGCCGGCTCATACTGCTGCTCTGGTGCCGGTGATAAATGTGGAAGAATATTATATGAACCGAATACACCACCAATTAATTGGTCTACACTTGAAAATAGAACCTGAATTTCCGGACCGGCATCAGTCGAGTATGGATCCTGCACCATTGATTGTATAAGATGCAACCCACGAGCCTGTCGTTACATTAGAAATAAGAAATAAGTATTGATTCATACCGCCGGATATTAAAAAGTAATATAATATAAAGAATTCAACTTACCAAATCTCGTTCCAGGTGGCCTCTAGGCTCGTACCGCGCGATGTTTGGGAAGTCGTTAGGGGGAGCAGAAAGATATCTTATGGTGACACGCTTATACCGCTGTAGATATGCTTCGGTAGCGTCGGTGGCTGTTTGGTCACCTATTTGCTGTAAGGCAATATTACGCTGCCTATTCTCCCATCTCAGCAAATATTGATGATGATGCTCCCTCCAATCACGCTCCGCATTTCCTCATCCCTCTATTGTCATAGGCGAAGGCAGCGGGACAGGAATATGTTGCGATCTATTAAACTGTCGCAACACCCGGTCCGGTAAGTGCATGACAACGATATTAATGCAGAGGAGTGGGCATCGAGCCCGCCAAACCGGCTCTCCTTCGATACAGATGTGGGGTAATTTTTGCATACGATTTGCTGTATAAGGCGTCCACGTGAACTGCGCAAATAATATAGTACAAAAATTGTGATGAAGGTATTTCAAAATTTTAAAACAAACTTAATTACCTAAGTTATGGTTACCTGAGTCGCCTCCATGCGATCCAACTCATCTCTATGGTACCTAAGTACTCGACGAAGAGCTACGCTTTCTTGCCATTCCACCAAGAGCCGACCGGCTTTCCAGGGGTATCCAAGGCAGTTATTTTAACTCGATCCGGTCATCCCATACACATATGCTCTCATTACCAAATCTATAAATAAAGTGTCAGATGATAGGAGAAAGAACCAATATTACAATTTTGCAAATTTCTAGCTGTGAAAAACAAAGAATTTACCTGAAGTAATGTAATGCAGCCACAAATTTTATTCTTCGTTGGAGCACATGTCTTATCGAGTTACTTATAAAGAAAGGCCAGGACCCCTGCTCTCCAAGCATATTGGCCACACACATCAAAGTCGTAAGGAAGCCAAGGTATAACGGATGGACATGTGTTGCCGATTGGTCCGACATCAACCAAGAACCGATCATGTACAGAATGTAGGCACGTGCATGTCTATCTAAGACTTCATCGGTGGCTTCATCAGGGATATTAGTAAATGTATCTTTCGGCCAGTTTAAACTGATCTTATACCCCTTACTATAGCCTCCCGGTGCCTGATATTAGCATTTTTTGTGAAATATTAAAGCTAGAAATAATGTATAAAATGTCCATGCAATAGGTACACTAAAGAGGGGAAACAAAATGAATTTTTTTACCTATCCAAGAGCAGACTCGGCATATGTATCCCAGTATGGGTGGTCGGTATCTGGACCAACAATTTTTCCTCCGACCAATCCAAGCCCGTTGACCCGTAAACCGAGTACGAGGCCAATATCCTGGAGTATGATAGTGGCCTCACCCCATCTTAAATGAAAAGTGTGGGTCTCTTTTCTCCAGCGCTCAAGTAGAGAGGTAACGAGGGCATGGTCGATTTGGATATGACGACGAAGCAATGAAGCTTCATAAAATCCGGCCCTTCGAATCCGCTCGATTATTCGCTGGTCGGTAACTATCCACTTGTTAGAATTATGGGTGACGACGGTAAGATTATCTCCATTCTACAAAATTAAATCATATTATTTTCAACTATTAGAATTAAAAGAAAGGGGTAATTAAAAAAATTTAATAAGTTTTGAATCTTTCCTCTCCATGTAATATATTGAAAAATCTGTGTTCGTTTTGATCAACGAACAGAGATTTGTCGAATGGTTGATTCTCCATTGAGACAATTTTGATATTTTAGATATGGGAAGGGACTTTGGACAAAGTTAATTTAACCAAAACCACACTGAAGAGGGCGGGGTTCTATAGGGAGAACCCGCCCTCTTCAATGCTTAGTGTTGTCACATCAGTTTTTTATTGTTTAGTATTGTATCAATTCCCGGGATTGTCAAGTCAAATCAGTTTTTTATTGTTTTGTATTTTTATCAGAAGGAAGAGGGCGGGTTCTTAGAGCCCGCCCTCTTCAGTAATTAAATGAGGGCGTGTTTCAGGAACCCACCCTCATATTTGTTCACACGGTGTGAAGTCAAATCAATTAAATCAGTTGTATTATAGTGTCTAGTGTTTTATATTGTTATCAGAACGAAGTGGGTGGGTTCTTAGAACCCGCCCTCTTCAATAATTAAATGAGGGCGTGTTCCAGGAACCCGCCCTCATATTTGTTGGATTCCCGGGAAGTCAAATCAGTTAAATCAGTTGTATTATAGTGTCAATTGTTTTACTGTGAAGTCAAATCAGTTAAATCGGATTATCAGAACGAAGAGGGCGGGTTAGAACCCGCCCTCTTCAATAATTAAATGAGGGCGTGTTCCAGGAACCCGCCCTCATATTTGTTGGATTCCTGGAAAGCCAAATCAGTTAAATCAGTTGTATTATAGTGTCAATTGTTTTAGTGTGAAGTCAAATTAGTTAAATCAGATTATCAGAACGAAGAGGGCGGGTTCTTATAACCCGCCCTCTTCAATAATTAAATGAGGGCGTGTTCTAGAAACCCGCCCTCATATTTGTTGGATTCCCGGTATTATAGTGTGAAGTCAAATCAGTTGTATTATAGTGTAAAGTCAAATCAGTCTTTTAATGTTTTATATTTTTATCAGAACGAAGAGGGCGGGTTCGAACCCGCCCTCTTCAATAATTAAATGAGTGCGTGTTCTAAGAACCCGCCCTCATATGATGTATTACAGTAATTAAATGCTGGCGTGTTCCTATAAATAGCTCTCTACTATACAGCAACTCTCCATTTACCCTTATTTTGTGTAAGTGTGAAGTTTAGGAAGAAGGTCAAGTTCAGTACCATAGTCGTGAGGAGCTGCTGGATAGAATCAAGACGGAACCACGGCTTGCTGTAAATTGAGAGACGATTTGAGAGTTATCTCACAACTTGTCACTTTGGAACATTTAGGAGCGGTCTAGTGGACTTTGAAGACCATGGCTCTAGGTATGATTGTGCATGTTTTGACTGTGATTGTATGAAGTTGTTAACGTTTTTTTTATTGTTGGTTTGATATTGTTTGATGCAGATTATGACAAGTTCAAGTTTATTTGCTATATATAAATACGATGGCCGGATTATCACAAGTGCACAAGGTCCCGATTATATGGGCGGGTCTGCAAGAATCATGCGATTAGAACCATCAACGACTTATAATGAAATCAAGAATAAAGTGTTCAAAATCACGAAATACGATCCCCGTGAAATTAGGCTTAAGTTAAGTTGTATATGGCCTATATTTAGTGGAAATGCATTGGTTGAAATTATAGACGATGCATCAATATCTTCGATGATAGACTTCGGTCTGTCAAACACCCAGCATTCTTTTGAACTTTTGGTTCAGAAGGGACAATTGGAAGTATCAGATGTCCCTCCAACGGGTAATTTTGATGGTAATGCTGGAGGTAGTTCCTGGGGGTACGGTCACATGGTTAACGATGATACCGTCAGTCTCGGTGGATATGACTATACACAACATTATTCAAACCTTCAAATTCAAGGGTAAACATTTTATAAAATCACATTCAAACATTTTAGTAATACCAAAATACTAATATGTTTTATATATTGAATACAGGTTCTCCCAATCGACTGCTGCAGTTACATGCACCCCAGAAGAACAACAAGGATTACCATACACAACCTTCCAAAGGTAAATAAATCTGAAACAAGTGGTGATTTATTTACGAAAATATTAAGGAATAATAGTATAACAACAATTTATATACTAAACGCAGATTTTCCCATACCTCCGCATCATTCCAACACGATACAAGTAGCGCATTCCAAGTATGTCCGTCCATAGAATTCCGGTCTTCTCACCCCGAACCATCCACATTACACCGGCCACAACCATCATATATTGCACCCGAGGCTTATGTTGCTACGGGTGATATTGATATGTGTGGCAGTGATGATGATGATAATGCTGGTGAAGAACATCAAGGGGAGAATAGCGTGGAATATGCCGCTGGATTAAATCAGGTAGTATTGTTTAATGATATGGTTGTGAACAATGATTTCGTCAAACTAGAAGATCCTGACCTCGATCCGCTGGAAGATGATAGTTGGGTAGACTTAGCCGTGGCAGAAGTAAATACGGCATCCTATTTGGAAGCGACAGTAGCAAGCGAAGATTGCGTCACTGTTGGGGATTTATTTCAGGAAAAAGGAGATCTTATCTGTAAGTTGAAATCGTGGTCTATTCAGCAAAACGTTACATTTAAAACCGAAGAGTCAAATAAGACGTACTATACCGTGGTATGTACGAAAGCTCCTGAATGTAAGTGGAGATTGCATGCATATTGTTCCAAAAGAGCCAATACTTGGAAGGTCACGAAATACAGCCAAGAACATACATGCATCAATTCTATTATGTTACAAGATCACAGGAATTGCACTTCATCTTACATTTGCTCACTAATCATGCCACTAATCCGTACAAATGTTGCGATGACTCCCCGAGAGATACGGCTCTACGTTAGCGGAGAGCACAAAATTCAGATTTCGTATGTGAAGACATGGGATGCTCGTAGAAAGGCTTTATGCAAGATATTTGGGAATTGGGAAAGCTCGTACAACTCACTAGTCCCTTTTATGGAAGTCATGAAAGCATCAAATCCGAGGACCGTATACCGGTTAAAAACCACAGAAACAGATGTCGATGACTCTGTCAGGTTTCAAAGAATTTTCTGATGCTTTGCTCCAAGTGCGGCTGGTTTCACACACTGTCGGCCGGTATTGTGCGTTGATGGGACGTATCTATACGGTAAGTACAGAGGCTGCATGTTAATCGCTACAGGTGTTGATGCTAATAACGGTATATTTCCGTTGGGATTTTCCATTGTCGAGGGTGAAAATTCATCATCCTGGTCATGGTTTTTCCGTCAACTCAAAAGTATCCCACCTGTTATTGATAAAACAGATTTATGCATCATATCTGATAGACATCTAGAAATACTAGCTGCAATGAGAGTTGTATTTCTGACCACCCCTATAACAACCCTAATTTTCTTATACACATTTTCCTATACAAATTTTTTTCAAAATATTTTTAAAATCCACAAAGGGGTATTTTAGCCTGAGCACAAGATTTAGGTAATTATTTTTGTTTTTAATTACAAGCTACAAGAATGAAATAACTCCATTTTTAGTGTACAAGAAATTACTTTAAATTTAATGTATACTAGGAGTATTTATTCTTGCTGCTATCAGTTTAAGTAATTAAAAACCACAATAATTACAAGAAGGAGCTTGTAGCTCATTGGTAATACCTTGCACTGCTGAACCAAGCCACCGGAGTTCAAATCCCATGCCCCACATTATTTTTGTATTTATTTTGTTTTAATTTTTTTTTGGAAGTCAACGGTAAAAAGACCATAACTCTCAAAATATGTACTGGACAACAAAAAGTAAATATACCAAATTATACCCCCAGAAATTCCCCGGCCAACTCGGCACGACTCGGCGCCGCCGGCCGGCGAATCGGCCGACTCGGTCCGGCGTCGCCGGCCGGCGAATCGGCCGACTCGGTCCGGCGTCGCCGGCCGGACTTGGCCGGACGGCCGAGTCACCAACTGAGAAAAGTTGGCTCTTGACTTGGTCAACCCTCTTGCACACTTATTATACCTGGATCGGTTTTGATTTGGCCAATAAATCTCTTTTACTCCTAGGTTTAATGATTTTTAATGAATTTTTAATGTTTTTTATATTTTCTTTTAATATTTTTTTATCCAAACCCTAACCCTAGCCTAGCCCTATATAAAGACCCCTATACTCTACCTTTTCCCTTCACAACTCTAAGTCCACTCTTCCAAATTCTCGAGAACTCGGTACGAAGAGCGAGAAGCGAAGCGCTGCCGAAATCGACGACGGATTCCGGCGACCGGATCAGGACCTTCGCGACGTTTTCAACGAATCGACAACCACCACGACCTCTAGCTTCCTTAGCTTGTCCAAATCGTAAGTCCCACCTTCTTCTATCTCTCTTTTCTTTAAGAAAAAAATACGAATTTTTGGAACCCGACGGAAATCGGACAAACCGATTTTCGATTTGGTTTTTCTCTAAATTTCCACTTGTCACCTAATACATATTATCTACCCATATTCATGTTGACTATTAATCACCCATAAACCAATTTAATCAAACTTTTTCACATGAAATGATAAGTTCTTTCCAAAACCGTACTCTTTTCATAAAAATACCATGAAGTTCATTTTTCTTAGTTTAATTAATTCCCTCACTCCTAAATAGGTTTATCTTGATCACTAAACTTTTAGAATCCAATTTGAATGAAATTTCACACATAAAATGATAACGTTTTTAAATACCGTATTCTTGCACTTTAATACCTTCAACTGTAACTTGTCATGTTTTACCTTTAAACTTCACCAAAACTTAATATAAGCCACGGGGTAATGACTTACCCCTACACACACTCAATCTAACCCTAATTGATAAATATCAAAACTACAGAATACGGAATTACAGGACTTTTCACTAAAATACCATAATCTTTATAATTTTTATTTAAAGCTTTAAGTTGTAAACTTTTCTAGATCAAATCTTTTAATAAAATGAAAACCACGATTGGTCATGGACATCGATCGTTTATCTAAACTGTCTTGTGGTGCCTAGGCAAGTGTGTCTAAGGCTAGTGGTTTTTAATTAGGCCCACGACTGTGGTTCCTTTCCACTTACCTGGCACTTACCTGGCCGCAATTGACGGTGAAGAGGCGATTTGAGGCTTCTAATGACTCATCATTTAGACCTTAGAAATAGGCTAGTTGGCTTAGGAAACCCTAATAACTAAAATACGGAAAACTGTACTCTTTTGCAAATAAATACCCCATATTTATAAAACCGTTTTCCCAAATGAAAAGTATTTATAAACCTAAGCAAAGTGCCGCTACAACCCACTTTTGGGGAACCTGTTAGGGATAGTACGGTTCATCGTGCACCCGCAGGCTAGTAGTGCGAGATTCAGACCTCCGCAAGGAGCATTCGGTCTCGAAAGGTTCAAAATACGATATTTAGGGAAAATGAGATTTTTTTCTAAATAAAATATTTATATAAAATTATTCATGTGTTAATATATATATAATTATCATTTAAAACTCTATTTTATCATAATATAAAGTTTCCACATTTTTCTAAAAATTACAAGATTAAAAGTTACACTAAAATACCATGAATTTCAGATAAGATAATTAATACTTTTATTAGGATATATTCACTAGAATAACACAAATAAAATTCACATTCATTATAACAATAAAGACGATTATTAAATACTTGAGGTGTATTTTGAAAACTATACAAAAGTATTTTTACATAAAACCCCCTCAAGTTTCACAAATTACAATAAGGCCCCTAGCTAATATTGAACTTCAAATTATCTTTCTTTTAGTCTGACTCGGGTTAGAGTCTGACTATTTCTGACTTGATTATGATTCAAGTCAATCTATATTCTTTATATTCCAACACAATCTGAATACATGAATCCCTGAATCCAGTTAACAATATATTCATTTTGACTGAATCAAACCATGGATATTCATCCATTATCCTGATATTCCATTTACCTGATTATACAGTTACAGCATGTTTACTGATATCATGGTTTTGGTCAGTCATCCAACTTACATATTCCAATACTACAATACTGTTAAAACACTACGGGGTTTAAGGGGTAGATTGGTACGGAAGATGTTAAAGGTGGCACGAGGTGGTCAGATTAAGACACTTAACCTGAATCCTATTGCTGTTGTACCGTGGCATAATGGTTCCTTGTACTTTCCTTTTGCCCTAATCTCTAGCATATAGAGATCCCCCTCGTATACACTGGCATCCTTCTGTACCAACCTACAAACCACAGCGTTACACAATGTTCCATAAGATTCCATAATATAATACTTTAGAAAATACTGTTACTCTATCATTCTTATTCTTCGTATTCTTTTGGGACTTACCGAACGACCTGTTCGCTGACGACATTCTATCTCTTTCTTCTTTGAATGTCGTCAGGTGCGTTGGACCAAGTTGAGATCGAGCCCACCGGTGAAGATTTGGAGCAGTTCCAGGCAGACCCAGAGCTCTAGATAATTGTACTTTGTTCTTTCCAGTTTATTTCATTTCCTGTTATGCCACTGTTTAGGCATTGCTTTTTCATTCCAGTTGTATTTTTCTTTTCATGCATTGTACAAAGAATGTTATTAATAAAAGTTGCTGTTATTTCCATATTATTCGTCTCTTGTGATTTACTTTATATTGCTTAGTTACACTTAGCGTATATACTTCTGAGTATATACGTAGCGGGCCTCGTCACGTCCACTTCGCCGTATACTGGGAAGCGGGGCGTGACAACCCCACATAGGTTTTGCCCGGCACTTCTGGCAAAATTTTGATAGAAAATTTAAAAATTCAGATCTACTTAAGCTTATGTACAAAGCCGGTGAAGCGTCTGACCCTAATGTCCATGATATGTACATGACGAAAATTGGGGAGATGAGTCAAACCGCGAAAGCGTGGTTAAATGAGTATCCAGTACGCATGTGGTCACAAGCACATGATAATGGATGCAGATATCTACTAATGGCCACTAATATGTCTGAAAGCTTCAACGGGGTCCTTAAAGGTGTTAGAGACTTACCGATACAGGGGTTGATTGTTCGAACCTTTTTCCGGGTGAATACTTACTTTGTGCAAAGAAGAGAAACATCCTTGGCGATGGAGACTCCGCTCACCGCGCATTACGAAGATATATTCCGGAAAAGAGAGCGCAGAGCACAATACTACAGATCCGAAAGGTTTGACATGGCGGAGTTTCAAGTAACGGGGAGTAATGGGCATCAATATACCGTAAACTTTAGAGATGAAGGGCTCTCTTCGTACACATGCGGTGTTTTCCAGCAACAACATTTACCTTGTGCCCACGCAATTGCTGCTGCGAGCAGCATGCATAACTCACATTACAATTTTGCTTGCCATTACTATACAGTTTCCAATTACCAAGGCGCATACGATCCAAAATTTCATTCTATACCGGACAGTCGCTATTGACACTATTATACTGGGAACAGACAAACACCGACTGTATTACCGCCGGAAAAAAATATAGGGCCCGGAAGACCTAAGGTACGTCGAGATCGAATGACAATGGATGTTGATCCTCAGCAAAGACACGCCAGATGTAGCCTATGCAAACAACCAGGTCATTATAGGACCAGATATCCAGGACAGTCGTCAGGGGCGGGACCTTCGAAATCGTGACAAGTGCACCGGAAGATTTTTTTGTATTGTAAATTTGACGGATTCATTTTGATATTATAAATTTGACCGTCGAGATAGAATTTACATTTTACAAACAGATAGGATTTTTTTGTATTGTAAATTTGACGGATTCATTTTGATATTATAAATTTGACCGTCGAGATAGAATTTACATTTTACAAACAGATAGGATTTTTTTGTATTGTAAATTTGACGGATTCATTTTGTACACCACATTCATATAATACAATTTTATTATTTTATTCAATTTTTTTTTTTCATTTTTCCGTTTATTTATTTAAATTTTTTTTTTAATTAATAGGGCGGGTTGAGCCCGCCCCCTATATAAATATAGAGAGGGCGGGTTCTAGGAACCCGCCCCCTATACTGGTGAGGAAGGTGGGGGCCAGAAACCGCCTTATTCTCATAAAATTAAAAAAAAATATCCTATTTTAATAATTTTAAATCTAAACTACCCTATTTCAAAAAAAAACCTAGATCTTAAGTGCTGGATCAAATAAAGATATAAAGATGTTATATACAATTAACTTTTTCTTTCCTAACGGTGCAATTGTAGCCTAGTCTTAAAGTCTCCTTGCAATTGAACAAAAGTACGGAATTTTCAAACCCGCAAGCATCGGATTTGAGTAAATAGTTTTCTTGCGGCATCCTGGATGCTACATGAGTTTGCTTCTTAATTTTTTCTTTAAAAAAACGGTTAATTATTTTTTAATCAGTTAGCTAGTGAAGATCGTCGATTCTACCATAATCGTTTATCTCTACTGTAGTGCAAAATGAACGGGGTCTCTGATTTTGAAATTGATTTGGAGATTTGGCTCTCTGGATTTCCAAGAGAAATTCATTAAATATATATATATATATATATATATATATATATATATATATATAAAATCCAACCTCAAACAGTAACTAACCCTATACATAATCCACTTTAACTAACTCCATACAAATTTATTTTAAATTGCACTTAAAGATATAAGGTGCATCACACCTGCAAAATACTGTAACTATAACTATAACTATGATAGGTTGAATAGAATCAAAATTGACACACCTAGAGCTGATTCATGAGCTTTGGTGATCCATTGATAACTGTTGAAATTCAGCCATCTTTGATATCAACCAAACAGAAGGAAGCTATCATTAGTAATTAACATGTGCCTAACAATAACAAGCATTATTAGCCTAGCATTATCCCTACAATTCCTCATCTCTCTTAATAATTCCTTCACTTAATTTAGCAAAGCATTGCCATCCACAAGTAAGCTTCTCTTGGCTTCAGATTCTAATAATTCTCCCTTCACCCCACTGCGGCCTGAATATAGAAGAGATCATCTGAAAATGGCGCCGGCAATGGTAGTGGCGACTGTGGGCGATGGGAGAGTTTTCGAAGGAAAGATAACCTTTGCTGTAATCCTCTGTGGGATTATCGCCGGTACTGGAGGTCTCATGTTTGGTTATGATATTGGCATTTCAGGTGAACCCTTGCGGAATCTTACTGATCAAACACGAAAAGACGAAAAATCATTGTAAGAGAAAAAAATATCACATGCAGTTCCATTTCCTGATGAATTTTTCTTGATGTTGATACAGGAGGAGTAACGGGAATGGACGACTTTTTGGAGAAGTTCTTCCCTCACATCTTCCTAAAGAAACAACACGCCCTCGAGGATAACTACTGCAAATACAACGACCAAGGCCTTCAGCTGTTTACGTCTTCGTTGTACCTCGCCGCCTTACTCGCGAGCTTTGCTGCATCCAAGGTCTGCTCCACTTCGGGCCGTAGGCTGGCCATGCAGGCAGCGTCACTCTTCTTCTTGGCAGGTGTCGTCCTCAACGCCGTAGCCCACAATCTCGGAACCCTGATCGCAGGGAGGATAGTCCTCGGATTCGGTATCGGTTTCGCTAATCAGGCGGTCCCACTCTTCTTGTCGGAGATCGCGCCTGTCCATATCCGAGGAGCGCTCAACATCCTCTTCCAACTCAACATCACCATCGGAATCTTTGTAGCAAACATGGTCAACTATTTCACGTCGTCCATACATCCAAATGGGTGGAGGATCTCTCTGGGTCTCGCCGGTGTGCCCGCGTTGATCCTAGGGTTAGGCTCGTTGATCATCGTTGAAACTCCTACAAGTTTAGTCGAGCGCGAAAAATCAATGGAAGGGCTAGCCGTTCTTAAGAAAATCCGTGGTACCGAGAATGTTGATGCGGAATTTGAAGAGATTGTGCATGCCTGCGAAATGGCTAAGGCAGTGAAAGAGCCGTTCAAGAATCTGATGAAGAGATCGAGCAGGCCTCAGCTCGTGATTGCTATTTCGATGCAGGTGTTCCAGCAGTTTACCGGGATCAATGCCATCATGTTCTACGCTCCCGTGCTTTTCCAGACAATGGGGTTCAAGAATGATGCGTCGCTGTTGTCTGCGGTCATCACAGGTGTGGTCAACGTGTTTTGCACGCTCGTCGCTGTTGTCTTGGTCGATAAGGCGGGACGGAAAGTGCTGCTTCTCGAAGCATGCGCTCAGATGTTGATCACACAGGTTCGTCGGTCTTTCTCGGTTGTTGAAAACCATCTTCACGCTTCTGGTGATTGCATAGTAAACAAGATTTGTTTGTTGTAGGTTGCGATCGGAAGCATTCTCGGCACACATCTGAAAGCCACCGGCACCTTAGATTCCAGTCTTGCGGCGTGGGTGGTGGTGCTCGTCTGCCTTTTCGTGGCGAGCTTCGCATGGTCGTGGGGCCCACTCGGATGGCTGATACCGAGCGAGACGTTCCCCATAGAGACACGTACCGCAGGGTTTGCTTTCGCCGTCAGCTCCAACATGCTCCTCACCTTCGTAATCGCCCAGGCGTTCCTTACGATGATGTGCACGATGAAAGCCGGGATCTTCTTCTTCTTCGCGGCATGGATCATAATCATGTGCCTGTTCACAATATTCCTGTTGCCTGAGACAAAGAACATCCCGATCGACGAGATGAATGAGAGGGTCTGGAAGCAGCACTGGTTCTGGAAGAAATTCATGGATGATGAAAGTGACAGGAAAGCTTGCAGTAATGAGAAAGGGGTGAAAGCAACCTGATGATCTCTTGAGCCTCATCCTTCACTTCTCTTTTAATTTCCTTCAGGCGCAATGCAGCCCTGTTCTTCAGATTAAAAAGGAATAATTGCAATTTTTTTAATGAATGAATAAAAATGGATAACTCCTACACATTATGACTGACAGAAATTCCTCCAAAAATGGACCTCCAAAAAAAATGGACAAGTCCAATTTTTCCCCTTTTATTTTTTGTTATTTTTGCTTTCTAAATTCCAAATTGTAGACTGTATATGTTATTGTTAGAGAGAAATTTTCAAGCAATATATCTGCATTCTTCCAAAGTTGTATACCTCAAATGATATCTGTCTTGTGACTTCTGATATTGTTCAATTCCTTCTGCTAATTCCTCCCAAACAGAGAAAGAAAAACATGAATTCAGAATAAAAAAACCCTTTAGCGAAAGAATGCGATGCGGCAAGTTGCCACCGAAAAATCGATCGATTAATCATGGTCAATCAACCTTTCATTATAACATCAGAGTGACAACACATTGGTAGGAACACTTGAGATTATACCAGAACAACACAGGTTCAAATCATACCAAGCGCACATTCTAATAACGGTTAAAAGAATGCTGTCGCACAAAACCAAGGGTTTTCAGTCCACGAAAAGCACGCTCAACCTGCCATAGCAAACTAAAATTGAAAAATACATGCTTCAACCGTCGTCATAACTTTCAATTCCTTTCAGAATGACTCCCCTAGTTTCAATATAATGACAGGTACACTTGACAGTTTCTACCATTTTTATAAAGAGAAATGGGGGGCAAAAAACCAAGCATCAAATTATGAAACCCCATTCATCTCTGAAATAATAAAATAATTAAAGAAAACAGAGCCAATGAAATGTAAAGGCTAGTCTTCTATCCTTCTCTTTCACCATTCTAAATTCCTAAATCCTAACCAACCACAAATATATATATATATATATATATATATATATATATATATATATATATATATGAGAATAATGGAGGAAAGAGGCCATAGGAGGGAATTCCCTCCTATGGCGTCGAAAAAATACGCCCCCCGTCTTGTTTTCCGACGATCGGAATCCATCATCTTCATCGTTATCATCTAAGATATGGGTATGCCAAATTTCTTGTGATTCTACAACTTTTTCACCGTTGATTTAGCAATGTAAAAAGTTCTATTGTCGGTAAACCGTTAATTTTGAACCCACTAATTCAACGGTTAAAAAGTTGTAGAATCACATGAAATTTGGTGTAGCCACATCTTAGATGATAACGATGAACATGATGGGTTCCGATCGTCGTAAAATACGACAAATGACGTATTTTTTCGACGCCATAGGAGGAAATTCCCTCCTATGGCATCTTTTCTCCATTATTCTCTATATATATATATATATGAAGAGGACAATTCCTAGACTAGATCCCTTGATTTGGTCAAAAAATTCATTTCCTTATGAGTTCCTGCTCTCAACAAAATTAAAATAAAACAATAATCCTCAAGCTACTGGCTACTAATTTAATCAAAGACTCAACAACTCTTAGTCTTAGGAGACTAAGCCAATAAAGGAGAGCAAAACTATATGAAATTTCACAAACAGAAACGAGTCAATGACAGCTAGCACATCAAATGGGTGACAAAAAAATATTTCATTATCTGCATACTGTCCAAAGATTCAATACTTTGAATTGTGGTCCTCATCACTTTCTCAGAAAAAAAAATGAAATGTGAGAAGCACAAAGTTCGAACCATTCAACACTAGATTTTGACCTGTTTCCTCCATTGAAAACTCAAACTGAGATATAATTATATGAATGTGGAGGGAGATGCAGAAGAGTCTTCACTCAAGTACTATATAGATAATGAGCATGCAATGCTTGGTGTTACAAGGAGAAGAAATAATCTTTGAGCTGATATGAGTTAATAATGAAGGAGCTGGATCCTTCGTCGCAGAAGAGATGACGCCTGATGTGGCGTAATATGGTTGCGACAAGCGTCATCTCTTTTGAGACAAAGGAACCTTCTCACTTATGTACCATTATATTTGCTTCTTCTTCTTCTTCTTCGATCAGAGTTCATTTCTTTGTTTCTCAATCGAGGATTGCTCCATAGATCTTGACGGCGACAGGAAGCAGCATGCAGCTTGCATGAGGTATGAATCTGAAATGAATCACTGAATTAGCTTCAATGTTGTAAAGTAATCTCAAAATGTAGATAGTTGTATCATAGTAGAGGGCATACTCCTGAGTTAACCTGAAATGAACATGTGAATTGTTTTTCTAGTGATTGGGTTGCGTGGTTTTTGCAAATTAGAGAGTCCAGTGAGCTTTAAATATCAAAGGATTTGCTTTTGCGTAACACATGGATTTTCTTAGTTATAACATGACAATTACTGAAATTTAACTTGCAACTCTTATTCCTATTCCATAATCTTGGTAGTGGAATTTCTATGAATCATATTACATGAGGAAGTGAATGATACCTACATAAAAAAATTTGCATATAACAAGCATCAATCGAAGACATTTTGCATTTAAAAGATTGTATATAAAGTTGATCCAGAAGTTTCTTGTGTTAAAACAAATCACCCTCCCTCACTATAGTTAATATATTTCGCTACCTGCCATGAAGTATGTAAAACCACACCTTTCAATTTTCTTTCTATATGACAAAAACAAATGGGAGAAAAGTTTGGTACTTTCAAAAGGTTTCCCTTCGAGGGCTTTTTTTGTTGGGGGGTGGGGGGTGTTCTATATTAATGACAACCGTTTTTTATTTTATTGTGGGGTTCTATATTAATTACAACCGTTTTTTATTTTATTTTAGGGTTCATTTTACCTCAAACCCCACCAAAAGCTCACTGTTGACCCCCTCACCCAACACTCCTCCCTGTTCAGCCCAACACCCTCACCCTCACCCCCACCCACTCCCTCGCCCGCCCACCCACCCTCATCTCCAACCCCAATCCCCAAAACAGAAAAAAGGGTTGCTCTTTTTGGACCCCCTAGCGACTTAAACCGATATCTTTTTAGAATATTCTGTTAAAAACTAACATAATTGATTGTTAAATATATGAGAGAATTCTTGAGAAAATTATATAGAAATTGCAGATTTTGTCACGCCCCGCTTTCCAAAATCCGGAATACGGAAAGGGACGAAAGCCAGCCGTGCTACCTACGGTAAGGAAAGATCCTTCTATAGTCACATAAGGCTGTCTAGATCAACCTGTCAAAAATAAAATCCAATACCAAAAAGAATAATACTGATAATCATGCCGCAATGAAGCCACAAGGAATACTAAAAATGGGTACACTAGATAATTGATGCAAAAAGATCCGATACAATAGGTTCGAAAAGAAAACAAGATCCAAAAGAAATACATAAGTCCTAATGTCCCATAAGGACGCACATGCTAAATACTAGCAAAAAGAAAATAAACCTACGGGTTACTGATCTTCAGAAAAGTCATGGTAGCCGCTGCGATCCTGCTCCGCCTGGAATCTGTCTCTAAACCTGAGATGGCAAATCAGGGATGTCAGAACATCCCAGCAAGCACTCAACGTATAAAATGTATGTGTGGTATGATAACATGAATATATGAATGTAGTGAAGCCCGTGTGCGCAAGCAAAACAGATATATAAATAAATACATGGATACTATGAAACAAACATGTAAGAGGTTAAGTCATAACCTAACCGGTCACTAAAAGGTAAACTATCCTATCGTAAGCTCGAGTGTGTGTGTCAACCTCTGCAGGAGTATTCCTAACCCAAGAGTGGTGCCTCAGGGGCTAGGAAACACGGGCCCAACTGCGGAATGAACATGAGACCGATATAGCCCGGTACGAGCTGTAAACATGAGACCGATATAGCCCGGTACGAGCTGTAAACATGAGACCGATATAGCCCGGTACGAGCTGCCGGCATGGGACTTCTGAGATCCTGTTGTACGAACGCACACTCAAACTATCCCAACACCCGCGTATTTAACTATTATGGTAATGCCTAGAGCACTAATTAAGAATGCTGAAAAGACTGGAATTGTGGTATGGTAATTGTATAGAGATGAAACTGGTAAATAGTAGTGTGTCACGTCATGTAGTTCAGCATCCTAATCAGCGATCTCGTTCAAAAAGATTAAAGCATTGAATAGTCATGACTTGTCAAATGTAATTGTTATCTGGTAATAGTAACTGCATGAAGAAGATGTACAAGCTGGTATGAGTCACAATTGCTATCTTTACCGTTAACCTTAATATGGGTATATTAATCATAATCTGACTAGAAATATATAAATGTGAGATATGTTAACAACTTTCGAACTTTATTTGGAGTTAAAATAAATCTCATTTTAAAACCACACTTGCTAATTATTCTCACTTGCTACATAAAAGTTTGCCTATATATATTTTTGTATGATATAACGAAAAATAGATACTAACACATTTCTCTTTTATTCTAACAGGACAGGAAATATATATATATATATATACACACACACACACACACACACACACACACACACACACGAAGGAATGTCGATGTACATCGACCAAAAGTAAAGCAAGAGTACTTGCCTCGGAGACGGGAAAACGCGACAATGGAATTGCAAACTCCAAACTTGATGTTAGGGAACACGGTTAGAAACCTCGATGGACTTGGGCTCGGCTCCGGCGATCTGGACTGGCTGCGGCAGTGGTGACGTCGTCGTGGTCGAGGATGGTGATGCCGACAATGGGTTTTCCGATGAGGTTTCACGGTAAGGCAGTGGGGTTGCGGGTTCTTGAAGTCGGGCGATCGGGGTTCAGGCGCAGGGGGTCGTGGGTTTGCAGAGGAGAGGGTAGGAAAAGAGAGAGGTTTGAGGCGGTGTCGAGTGCACGGAGGCGACGGGGTCGGAGCTCCGGCGAGGAGGGTGCAGGGGAAGGTTGCAGGCGAGGGTTGCAGTAGGTCGGGTTCTCGGGGTTTGTTGCGGTGGGTGTGCAGGGGAGCAGAGAGAGGTCGAGGAGAGGAAGTCGACGGTGAGAGGAGACGGAGGTGAAGGTGAGGCGGCGACATGAGAACAGAGGCGAGGGCGACGAGGTTGGGTTCGTCGGCGTTCGCAAGGGAGAGGTGGTGATGTTTGTCAGGAGTCGGAGATGGTGACTACGGCGAGGGGTCGCCGGCGATGGGACTTTCCGGCGTCAGGTATGGGCTGCGGGTGAGTGCAGGGTTTCTTAGGTCGGGTTGTGAGCCCGGGAAAAGAGAGAAAGAGAAGCAGAGGAGGATGAGATGGTTGGGATGAGGTTGGTGATGGCGGGGTGATGGCGAAGTTTTCCGGCGAGGTAAGGGTTTTCTTAGGTGCAGTCATGGTTGTGGGGGGTTGCGGGTTTGCCGGGAAGACGAGAGGAGAGAGAGAGGTGTGGTTGAGAAGGCAAAGTCGGGGATCGACGAGGGTGAGGCAGCGAACGTGAGTGGCGGGCTGGAGGTGGCGACGGCAGCACGGCGTGGGTTCAAGCGTGGGAGGCGGGAGCACGAGAAGGACGAAGACGAGAGGCAGGAAAGAGAAAATGCGATGAAGGAGGAGAGAGAGACGTGGTGTTTGTTATGGGGAAAGAAAGGAAAAAAAATATAAAGAAGGATATTTAGAGAGATAGATATGTGATTAGTTAAAATATAGGTTAGGAAAAATATATTAATATATTTAAATAGATATATCTGTCGAGAGAGAGACAGTTGAGATTTACCTAAAAGATTTTTGGTTTAAAATCTTTAACAATTTATATATTTGTTAATAAAATATAATTTCTTCAGAAATCTTATAAGAAACAGTTTTTAAAAAAATAGAGAATGAAATATTAAGAAAATTTGAGTTTTTGGCTAATACAAAAATAGTCCAAAACACGCCCGGATCGGGTCTAAAATTACGGTTTAAAATACGGATAAAGTACGTATAAACCAAAACCAAAATAGGATATCCGGTAACCAAAATGCATAACCCCAAGAACTGATGCACGTAGCGTGCACGTAGCTATCCAAACGGGTCCGTTTCACTGAACGGGACAAGAACACGATGTACGGATGCTACCACAGGGTCAGAGGTATGAGGCAGGTCATGCTAGGTATTTTTAAAATATATTATTTAATTATATTTGTATTATATTGAAAAATGCAGATGCCAGATATAAAGCAAGTAAACGGAACATATGCGAGCACGGATCCTCAAAACCAGCAGAGATAAAACGTGAACAAGAACCAAGACGGGTTTCAAGCATGCGGGTCGGGTCGGATACTAAAAACAGATACCAAATCACTATTCGCACCCAAAACAGATAACACCAAGAAATAGCCATAAGATAAAGAAAATACTCAAAGAGAATATGGTATAAATAGTGTTAAACAAATAAATATTTAAATACTCATAATACGCCTTAAAAACCATAATTATATGCATATATCTTAATTAAAAGTATTAAATTCCAAATTATAATAATAATAAAACAAAACCCAGTATATCCAAAAAGAAAAAGGGACGTACGATCGGACAAGGGTGTTACATTCTACCCACTTTACAAGAAATTCCGTCCTCGAAATTTGAAGAACGAAAAATACAAGGTCGCGAACTAATTACAAGGATCAATGAAAATAGATGGGTATGAAAAATCAAGGATCAAGGAAACAAATGAGGGTATGAAGAGTCACGGTCTTGGCTCGAGAAATAGGCATGTGCAGGAAAGTCAAATCAGTGGAAACAAATCAAATAGAACTCTAAGTTACTCAAACAGAATGACGCATTGTAACCATGTCGCGGTACATGGGTATAATATCGTAATTCTATCTCAGTCGTCCGAATCCTATAATCAGAGTCAAGAAAATAAGCAGCATGACACGCCGGGGAAAACCTAGACATGTGATTCTAACCTAAAAGATCGGTAGAACCAAGACCAACTTTGATGTCAGCCTGGGCTCTGATACCAACACAACATTGTCACGCCCCGCTTCCCAAAATCCGGAATACAGAGAGCGACGAAGGCCAGCCGTGCTACCTATGGTAAGGAAAGATCCTTCCATAGTCACATAAGTTGTCTAGATCAATCTGTCAAAAATAAAATCCAATACCAAAAAGAATAATACTGATAATCATGCTGCAATGAAACCACAAGGAATACTAAAAATGGGTCCACTAGATAATTGATGCAAAAAGATCCGATACAATAGGTTCGAAAAGAAAACAAGATCCAAAAGAGATACATAAGTCCTAATGTCCCATAAGGACGCACATGCTAAATACTAGCAGAAAGAAAATAAACCTACGGGTTACTGATCTTCAGAAAAGTCATGGTAGCCGCTGCGATCCTGCTCCGCCTGGAAATCTGTCTCTAAACCTGAGATAGCAAATCTCAGGGATGTCAGAACATCCCAGCAAGTACTCAACGTATAAAATGTATGTGTGGTATGATAACATGAATATATGAATGTAGTAAAGCCCGTGTGCGCAAGCAAAACATACATATAAATAAATACATGGATACTATGAAACAAACATGTAAGAGGTCAAGTTATAACCTAACTGGTCACTAAAAGGTAAATTATCCTATCGTAAGCTCGAGTGTGTGCGTCAACCTCTGCAGGAGTATTCTTAACCCAAGAGTGGTGCCCCATGGGCTAGGAATCACGGGCCCAACTGTGGAATGAACATGAGACCGATATAGCCCGGTACGAGCTGTAAACATAAGACCGATATAGCCCGGTACGAGCTACCGGCATGGGACTCCTAAGATCCTATTGTATGAACGCACACTCAAACTATCCCAACACCCGCGTATTTAGCTATTATTGTAATGACTAGAGCACTAATTAAGAATGCTGAAAAGACTGGAATTATGGTATGGTAATTGTATAGAGATGAAACTGGTAAATAGTAGTGTGTCATGTCATGTAGTTCAACATCCTAATCAGCAATCTCATTCAAAAAGATTAAAGCATTGAATAGTCATGACTTGTCAAATGTAATTGTTATCTGGTAATAGTAACTGCATGAAGGAGATGTACAAGCTGGTATTAGTCACAATTGTTATCTTTACCGTTAACCTTAATATGGGTATATTAATCGTAATCTGACTAGGAATATATAAATGTGAGATAGGTTAACAACTTTCGAACTTTATTTGTAGTTAAAATAAATCTCATTTTAAAACCACAATTGCTAAGTATTCTCACTTGCTACATAAAAGTTTGCCTATATATATTTTTGTATGATATAACGAAAAAAAATACTAACACATTTCTCTTTTATTCTGACAGGACAATATATATATATATATATATATATATATACACACACGAAAGAATGCCGATGTACATCGACCAAAAGTAAGGCAAGAGTACTTGCCTCGGAGACGGGAAACGCGACAATGGAATTGCAAACTCCAAACTTGATGTTAGGGAACACGGTTAGAAATCTCGATGGACTTGGGCTCGGCTCCGACGATCTGGGTTGGCTGCGGCAGTGGTGACGTCGTCGTGGTCGAGGATGGTGATGCCGACGATGGGTTTTCCGGCGAGATTTCACGGCAAGGCAGTGGGGTTGCGGGTTCTTGAAGTCGGGCGATCGGGCGCAGGGGGTCATGGGTTTGCAGAGGAGAGGGTAGGAAAGGAGAGAGGTTTGAGGCGGTGACGAGTGCACGAGGGCGACGGGGTCGGAGCTTCGGCGAGGAGGGTGCAGGGGAAGGTTGCAGGCGAGGGTTGCAATGGGTCGGGTTATCGGGGTTTGTTGCGGTGGGTGTGCAGGGGAGCTGAGAGAGGTCGAGGAGAGGAAGTCGACGGTGAGAAGAGAGGGAGGTGAAGGTGAGGCGGCGACGTGAGAACAGAGGCGAGGGCGACGAGGTTGGGTTCGTCGGCGTTCGCAAGGGAGAGGTGGTGATGGTTGTCAGGAGTCGAAGGAGAGAGGTGAGGGGAGGTGATGAGGATGGTGACTACGGCGAGGGGTCGCCGGCGATGGGACTTTCCGGCGTCAGGTGTGGGTTGCGGGTGAGTGCAGGTTTCTTGGGTCGGGTTGTGAGCCCGGGAAAAGAGAGAAAGAGAAGCAGAGGAGGATGAGGTGGTCGGGATGAGGTTGGTGATGGCGGGGTGATGGCGAAGTTTTCCGGCAAGGTGAAGGTTTTCTTGGGTGCAATCGTGGTTGTGGGGGGCTGCGGGTTTGCCGGGGAGACGAGAGGAGAGAGATGTGTGGTTGAGAAGGCGAGGTCGGGGATCGACGAGGGTGAGGCAGCGAACGTGAGTGACGGGCTGGAGGCAGCGACGACAGCGCGGCGTGGGTTCGAGCGTGGGAGGTGGGAGCACGAGAAGGGCGAAGACGAGAGGCAGGAAAGCGAAAATGAGATGGAGGAGAGAGAGAGAGACGTGGTGTTTGTTATGGGGAAAGAAAGAAAAAAATATATAACGGATATTTAGAGATAGAGAGAGATCCGTGATTAGTTAAAATATAGGTTACGAAAAATATATTAATATATTTAAATAGATATATTTGTAGAGAGACAGTTGAGATTTACCTAAAAGATTTTTGGATTAAAATCTTTAACAATTTATATATTTGTTAATAAAATATAATTTCTTCAGAAATCTTATAAGAAACAGTTTTTTAAAAAATAGAGAATGAAATATTAAGAAAATTTGAGTTTTTGGCTTATACAAAAATAGTCCAAAACACGCCCGGGTCAGGTCTAAAATTACGGTTTAAAAATACGGATAAAGTACATATAAACCAAAACCAAAATAGGATATCCGGGTAACCAAAATGCATACCCTCAAGAACTGATGCACGCAGCGTGTACGTAGCTATCCAAACGGGTCCGTTTCACTGAACGGGACAAGAACACAATATACGGATGCTACCACAGGGTCAGGTGTATGAGGCAGGTCATGCTAGGTATTTTTAAAATATATTATTTAATTATATTTGTATTATATTGAAAAATGCAGATGCCAGATATAAAGCAAGTAAACGGAACATATGCGAGCACGGATCCTCAAAACCGGCAGAGATAAAACGTGAACAAGAACCAAGACGAGTTTCAAGTATGCGGGTCGGGTCGGATACTAAAAACAGATACCAAAACACTATCCGCACCCAAAACAAATAACACAAAGAAATAGCCATAAGATAAAGAAAATACTCAAAGAGAATATGGTATAAATAGTGTTAAACAAATAAATATTTAAATACTCATAATACGCCTTAAAAACCATAATTATATGCATATATCTTAATTAAAAATATTAAACTCCAAATTATAATAATAATAATAAAACAAAACCCAATATATCCAAAAAGAAAAAGGGACGTACGATCGGACAAGGGTGTTACAGATTTTAAGGACAATTTAAGAGAGGAGTGAAATACAAACAAAATGTTGGGTAGGGTGTTTGAAGAAGATGAGCATTTGAAAGACATTAAGAGATTTATGGATTATTAATGTAGAACATGGAAAGAGAGTGATTATTGCGTTTTGGAGGTTGAATATGAGAGATTGAAGATGAGATTTTGAGCTTTAGGGTTTTAGAGATAGAAGATGAAAGAATTTGAATAGAGCAAGGTTTTGATATGGAAAATGATAAATTAAAGTTGGAGGTTTGGGGGTTTAAGGTTTTGAAGGTGTAAAATAAAAGAATTTGCAGAATTTTGTTATGTTTTAGGGGTTTAGACGTAGAAAATGAAGAATTAAATATGGAATTGAAGAATGTTGTTGGGTTTTGGGGTTTTGAATATGGAAGATGAGGAATTGAAGATAAGGTGGTTAGGTTTTAAGCTTTTGGATGTAGAAGATCAAGAATTGAAGATGAGATTTAAGGAAAATTGTTGGGTTTTAGGATTTTGGATATTAAAAGGGAGAAATTGAAAGTGGAACTTGGAAATTTAGGATTTAAAATGTAGAAGATGGAGAATTTGAAGAGTGGTTGATGGGTTTTTGGATTATGCATGTGAAAGTTGAGAGATTGAAATAGAAATAGAAAGAAATTTAGGGTTTAAAAGTAGAAGATGGAAAATAGTTTGAATTAGAGATTAATAATATTTAATAGGGTTATATTGTTAAATAGTGATTTAATGGATAGGAAACCCCAGGGTGAATAGTGAAGTTTTGGGGGCTATGAGGTAAACCCCCTTAATTAATTCGTTTGTTCGAAAATATTTTTTTGCTCATTCTAAGACATGGATAGCTGAAAATGCATATAGGATAGTTTAGGTTCAACCATTCATAGCATAGTATGACATAATACTTGCAGAACTTAAAGCATAGTATGACAAAATACTAGTAAAACTTAAATACAGCCAACTAGGACAAACAGCTCATTTGATTAAAAAAAGAGCAAGCAATTAACTTTGAAGAATTGTTTATTCCCATGAACTCAGACTAGTTGAAATATAATGTTGCTCCTAGGTTGAAATGTAATAGACCATGGTTGGATTCAAGCTTTTAACTCCTTTACCTTTTAAGGCTTTAACTAGGATAATGTGAAAGCAAAGAAAGCAGGGGGTGTAAAAGACAAACTAAGGATGACGTCGTCCTAATAAGTATTTAAAATAAATCATAGCATATAGACTAAAAGAAGAAATAGAAGTTAGGTATGTCGAAGAAAGGAGGAGTTAGAAAATATAATTGCAATGGGGATTATGAGAAAGACACCCAACTTTTCTCTGTCTCTTTGTTGACTGCATACTTTCAAAGATCAAATCACTTTCACACACTATTTTATTCATGTTACTCGACTTTAAGCTTTCATTTTATCTTTTCCCTTTTCAATCTAGCACATGTATCAGCCATCTGCTATATACCACATGTTTGTCTACAAATCTTCCTCCATTATGTTGTAATATTTTCCTTCCGCTCAAGAAAAACAGATTGGTAAACAAAAGCAATAGAACATTCATATGGTCGTATACATCAGGATACAAAAACTTGAAGAATCTTCACTGTTAAAACCTGGCTACTATTAAAGATCCTACATGTGGTAAGAGGTGTTCAAGGGGGAAATTCCAATTTGAGGATGCTTTAACCACTTTTAATTAGAACCAAAAAAAAGATGTCCTAATCATATAACTAGTATCTAGTTTTCATGGACCAAATCCTATAGCTTGTTGAACTTTCTTCAACCTTTTGGATTGACTTATATACTAGTTAATATACGCCATCAGTAAAACCGGTAGCCTTTAAATTATTTCCCCCCTCTTTTTTGTATACAGAATTCATAAGAGTTTTTTAAGTTGGGTTGATTTTGTATTTAATGAGGAAGCCACTTGGCAAAATCAACATAGCTGAAATCCACCACCCCCCCCCCCCGACCCCCCCCCCCCCCCCAAATGCATGTTGACTCATCAAAAGACAACAGAAAATTAAAAAGAAAAAATAAAGGGCTTAACATAGCAGACCAGGCCTGATGCAGAACTCTGTAGCTAAAGCATTAGCTGTGCACTTTGAAGCACCTCAGGTGTGGAAATAATTGAAGCAAATCTTGACGGCTCCTCCTCTGAAAATTTTAGATGAAAATGCAATTTAAAACTACTGACCTCAGAATAAGAATGTACCAAAATAAAAGGTATGTCAGGTCGGTTAAACCTTGATGCCAGTGCACCCATTTACATCAAGGGTCGTAAGAGTGCTTGAGCAGAATTTGGAGAGCACCTCCAGACTTGCATCAGTTACCCCAACAATTCCAAATAAACTGCAGATTGATTTAATAAAAACTATATAACTTAATAATAGTTTTTTTCTTTTCACTTTCAGTGTATATAACCCCAGTTAATACCTGAGAAATTCAAGAGATCTGCAACCTTGAGCAATGGTCATCACGCCCACATCAGTAATTTGTACACACCTGTAATATACTTGGTCTAAGAAAATTGCATTGACGTTCATTTTATTAATAATTTACCAAATATGATATGATCCTAGAGTTACCATGTCAAGTTTAACGACACCAAATTCTTGCATCTGGCTATACAAGATAGGCCCTTATCAGAAAGGTTCTGCAATCATAAAAGCAACTTCAGGCTCAAGCAAAAATTCAAACTTAAGAATATAGAAGGCAGCAGGTAAAGGTATGAACTATAAATACCTGAGCCCCACATAGATCTAGAAATCTCAGTTGTGCTAAACATGCAACCTTTTCATAAGCTTTATCTGTGAAACTGCAAGGAAAGGTTCAATATTCTTAAAAGATGAATGGTTGTTTAAACCAACCTATTCTCAAGGATAACATGAAGCAATTACACAGTTGCAATTCTATATTAAAGCCACTACACATTCAGATGCCCACCTCGAAAGAGCATAAAGGTTTAAGCTTTGGAGGGCAGCACACCTAAGGAGAATTTTCTGTAATCCAACATCTGTTAACTTGATACACCTGCCAGTATTATGACAAGCAGGGGAAATAGATTGGTGTGTTAGTCTGTATTGCCTAATTATTACCGAATACGGCATAAAGCAGTGAAAATTAGTCTGTTGGTAGGAAACCCAAGATGTTTGAAATTATGATTACTTCTTGCTCCACAAATTTAAAGATTAAATACAAATAAACCGTAGCATCAAAAAGCGAACATAGGAATTTAATTCCCATACAATATTCATGAGAAACATATTGATCAGATGTAAATGAATACTGGTGAACTGTACATATACACACCTGGTAATATTCAGTACCTCCAGTTCTTGATAATTGTCAGCTATCAGAGACAAGCTTTGGTCTGAGATATTCTGCATTTTTCCATTCACATGATTAAACTACAAATAATTGTTGAAAAAGGTCACTATACAATACAGAAATATTGCTGACTATAACTGCATGGTGTTATGTTCACATTGCCCACAGTAACAGCATAAGCTTGTTTGAAGAACTTTTCAACATATTAATGAGCACATATGATAATTCTAAACATTTGAGCTCACTATTACACAAGCTGTTATTGGGAAGTCTAAAGACTATATTGGTTCAAATGATCACATCACACAAGGTCCAGAAAAGTAATCATCAATACAGGAAGCATTAGATTTGTATCTATTTAAAAATTCTCAAAAAAAAAAAGGAAAAAGAAAGATGGATATTCAGATGGGATGTTAAATTGCCAGGCAAATCAGCTAGGTTATATTAAAAAAAACTAAAATCAAAGAATGTAACTTACAAATAACTAAAGCAACATCAAACAGAAGAATATGCTTGGATAAGGTATCATATCGAGTTACACCGTCTCTAAGGAGAAATGTTAGCAGTTTTACATAGGTTCAGGAAAAGATAACGACCTACACACACATAACCAAACTGGCAGAAGGCAAATACCTTACAACCACTCAAGTTCAAATCAACTATATGCCTGCAATTCTTCACCAAATGCTTTATGCTCAAGTCAGTTATCCTGATCAAAATAGCAGAGAATGGTATAAGTAAGAGGTGTTTTTTTTTTGGGGTGGGTGGGGGGGGGGGGTGGGGGGGGGGCAGGCTACAAAAGCCTCATACAAGATATATAAAGTAGTACCTAACATTCCAATATATAGAGAATGCCTTGAGTTGAGGACAGACAACGGTTATGGCTTCAACTCCTTTATCAGAGACCCTCTGACAGCCATTAAGATTCAGAGACTCCAAGCCTTGAAGCACTTCAAATGCCTGGTAATCGATCAAACTTTCAAAACTGTTTTCTAAATTATTAACTGATCATTAAACATTAACATGTTTTCAGGTAGATTTTTATCAAATATTTGAGCTATAAGTCTATAAAAATTAACCTATTTTTAGTTCCATTACTAATATAATACCATTCATGAACAGCATTTACTATTTTGAATATGCTGGTTAAGTTTAAACATAACCAAAGCAAAGAGATATGGACTTAGGGTTGGTCCTCAATGCAAGACTTCAATGATAAAGAATCAACACATCACATTATCACCCGTTTTAGTTGTTCCCTCGCAAGTAATTATAACTATTTTGTTTGCTTCTTTTTTAAAATCGCTAGTTAATCTCTCATGTGATTCATTAATAAACATTTCTAAATCAATAAAAAGAACATATTTACATGCCACTTCTCTCCTTTAACTTTCCGATCAAATATCCTAGTAACTAAAAAGCTTCCATAATGGATCTTCAGCAGAAAATGAAATAATTTACAAACATCATCGTTTATCATCTTGTTATTTGTTCAATTACTCTCTTCCAATACTTCGCTATACGGCTAATAAAATTCCTCAAGTTATTAGGCATTGTCTTAGTTAACCGTACTAACCTCTCATCATTCAAACACTTACAAATTTTCATTTTTTATAAAGCAAAATTAACTTCACTGAGACGTTCTGATTGAAGAAAATACCTTGAACTCATCCTAGTTCTACTATCCCACTTCCCAACACAACTCCCTCATGTAGAAAAATTTAGATATTTCTAAATTCAAATACTTGGCATTGTCCTTATAAGTTTTTGCAACTCTAAAGCAGATTGTCAACTTCAATCTAAATATTTAGGACAATTTTTTGGAATAAACCAATTTAAAATAATATTATTAAAAAGAAGCCACTTTCAAAAGATTTTACAAAAGTAAGCCACTTTTGGCCACTGGACGCCACGTCAGTTTTTTAAAAAAAATTGTAGGGGCGCGGTTTAAAATTGCGCCCCTTACAAATGTTAGGGGCACAGTTTAAACCTGCACCCCCACAAAAATAGGAATTATCAAAGTGCGCCCATTGATTTTCGCCCAATACACCATTTTCATTGTCTCTTCGCAGATTTTTCTTGCATTACCCACTCCCTTAGCAAATTTTTTATGTAGGGGTTACGCCTCCTATATTTTTATAGGGTGCAGTTTCAAATTGTGCCCCTAAAAAAAAAATTTAAACGCCAACACCAGCTGACGTGGCGCCTACGTAGCGTCCAGTGGCCAAAAGTAACCTGCTTTTGTAAAATCTTTTGAAAGTGGCTTATTTTTAATAATATTATTTTAAATTAGTTTATTCCAAAAAATTGTCCAAATATTTATGCACGAATAGTTTCCCAACTAAATGTGAAAGAACAATGTGGATACGTACCTCGCTTTTGAGTTGAATAAGATGTTCATCCTCAACATCTCTCGCAAACTCGAGGCTTATCGACTTAACATCTCGATACCTAACCTGCATATATCTACACCAAATAAGCTTTAAAAAAAACCAAACAATTTTCCACCAAAACGAAAACCAAAATATTCATGAAATTAACCAGGGAAAGTGCAGAAACCAGCCGCTGCCCTGCTCTATTCATCTCCCTCAGATCAATTGCCTGCAACAAGATCGCCAAAATCCAATTTTGGGCACGAAAACTAGGGTTTTTGAAGCGAATGGTCACGAAGTAATTAGGGTTTAAGCGCGTGAGGGGATACCTGCCATAGAGTTGGGTGAGAGATTAGAGCGCGGTAGCAGCTAGGGTTGAGTAGCAGCAGAGAGCAGGTGTCTCGAAGAGAAAGATTTGCGTTGCTGCAAACTATTTTTAGCGTATTGGGGAATTTTTCTTTTCTCCATGATTCTTCTTCTTCTTCGATTTCTCCCATGGCTTTTTCCTCTCTTTTTTTCTCTACACATCGGGAGAGAGCTTTATTCATCGAGCTTTGTTTCTATTTTTCATTGAGATCCCTTAATTTTTCATTATGTGTTATGGTACCCAAATCATGTAGTTTACATAAATTATCAAAACCCCCACGTAAATTCTCCCACTGACAAAAAACCTTGGTCCCAAAACCGTTGTCAAAAACCCATTGAAAAGTTTTCAGTTGTCACAAAAAACCCTGCATGTGGTGACTTTATAGTTGACTGCTATATCTAATTTTTATGTGATATATGATGGAGCTTAGATCTGAGGCAGCTTGGGCTTTATCAATAGATTTGTAAGGGGTGGGTCTTGGATAAAGACATCACCACAGGATCTTCAATCTTGTAAGGGAAAGGACGCCGGAGTTATACTCTGGTCCCTCTTCCGATAATAAAGTCAGTTTATTTATGAGAAAAGCAGGGTTTCTATTTGTAGAGAGATTGTAGCATGCCTTTGCTCTCAAGCTGGAGAGGCTTATATAGGCATCACATACGGTAGTGATGCTATCAATAATGATTCGGTTAGTTATCTAGGGTTTTGTGTCAACATAGGTTGTCTTATTAGTACAAAGATCTCTTGGTGGGCCGAGTGGCATGGGTTTGGACCCGTGGTCGGCCTCATGGGCCGAGTGAAATCGGGTCAGACCCGTAGTTGGCTATTATATGCGGTATCAATACCTTCTACTCCGAGCTGTCGGTTTCGAGTGCTCGGTGTAGAACTTAATCATGACGGTTGTGTTGGCTATAGTGCCCTCAAGGCAATTATTGTTATCGCAGGTATGTGATTATGATGATTGAGGGAGGACCTACACGGATAGAACAATCTTACTCAAAATAACAGTATGCTATATGGTTTGCCTTTATCATCATATACATGAATTATGTGGTATTACAGATCACTATTACATGTTGATAGAGCTCATATGATTCTTGCTTGACTACCAGCATTATGATGGCGATCATATACGTGGGAGCTGGGTGGTCGATAAGCACATCCTTAAATGTCCCTAATCGAGAGAGTATCGAGACTGGGCATCGATACTCCGGAGTAGACTAGTGTATACTTATCGAGACCCCAACGAGAGGCGGTGTCCGGTCTCACAAGCCATTGGTGTCAGTTTGTCACCTAAGATAGTATGCAGGTGCTCATTGGGTTATCAGTACACCGGACGGACTCGCTGGGAACTTGCTAATTGGTATTATACCTATTGTCAGATAGCAGTTCCCAGGTGACATGTGTACAGGTTAGTCTATCGACCGGAGATCATCATTTATCTCGTGTGAGTTTCCACTGTGCTTTGATTACTACCCTACCAAGCTCAAAGGAGTCGTGCAAACAGGTTTTAGTTGGGTACAGTCCTGAGTCACAGGGAGGCAGTGAGCGGATCGTCGGGGATTCGTCTCTCCCGGTATTGGGGGTTGATGTCGCGCGGTGCACGGGTGGCCATCACCAGAAATCCTTGGCCAAGACAGACGAGAATTACTGATTTGGATCAGTAGTTTCTCAGTTGGTGATGGGTTTCATACCGACACGAAATATCGCTTTATTAGGGGTCTGACTTTATCCACCCCGTAGACCCGTTATGCAATACTCTTAGACGAACAGACCGGACTGTACGGAGATTGTCATGGATAGGCTCAGTAGAGGTTCGGATGAGTTTGCTCGTCGGCTTTCCTTTCTCTCAATACCTGGGTAGCCGTTACGTACAGCTAGTGCCGCTGACGTGCTTGTGGTTAAATCCACCGCCAGCATATTGACGAGTCTTTAGAGTCCCACTCAGAGAGTTTCCCTGCTTCAGGCAAAACGATGTAGATGCCGTATGGTTTTACGGCAGAGTTCGATCATATACGTGCACTTGTGCACGTATCATGATTCGGACGGATAATACTAGTGGGCTTTGCTTTAAGCCGGATCCTAGTATTAGATTATTGGATTATTTTCGACTCTTTGTATTCGTATTTTTCGGAATACGGATACGGGTATGTATATACGGTAAGAGGTATTCTTGTAATTTATTACAAGGGTGTTTTTAGAAGAAGACGCCTCATTTGTTGAATAACCATTTTGGATTAAATGGTTAATGAGATGGAGGATGAGGTGTTATTAGCATTTATTGAAGCATGGCTCACTTGGTGGTTCGCTTGGTGGCTCATGCTTTGGTGAACTATTGGAGCATGCTTGATTTATTTGGTTTGCTTCAATAATTCACATGACTTGGAGATTTTTTTCATAAATGAAAAATGCTCACCACAACACTCTCATCTCCTCATGCTTGCTTCTTCTACCTCCATCCTAAAAGTCTTATGTGTTGAGAAACTTAGAGTGTTATGATACATATTAATCTATCATTAGACTCTACATCCTCTAGGCTATCTAGTTTAGCGAACTAGGTACCCTAGTTACCTCGGCTTTGAGGTTGGATCTCGAACTACAAATCCTCAGGTGGATCGTCTTCGATGGAGGAAGACTGACGATCAAGTTTGATCATGGAGACCACTGGGAGTTTAGGAAGATGGTAAAAGACCGAAGGACATGGATCATTTGGTATAACCATTCTAACCCCTCTTTAGTTTGCTAGCTTATAGGTTCATGGTAGATCCCGGTTATCGGGTTGTTCTAGCGCTAGTTTATAAAAAATTTGTTCCGCAAACGGTCATGGTAGATGGACAGGACGTTGGCATAACCCAACATGGTATTAGAGCCAACCCATAAACCCTAAACTAGCAGTTTAAACGATGTTTAAAGTAATGAAACCGAAACAACTCCAAAACAATACGGAAAATATTCAAGTTTCTGTCGTTTTTAATTAGTCTTCTAAATTTTTTTTAAACAATTGCAGAAGGCTACTCTTATTGTAACTAGAACACAGCTTAAAAACGAGACCCAAATTCCACAACTTGGCCTGCGAGAACGGTATTTTTCCCGGCGACGCCGGTTTTTCTAGGGACTTGGGTTTTGAGTTTTTGGTGGTGTTCTGGATTCTTGAATATTGGCTTTTAGGTATTGTTTGTTTTTTCCCAGATTACATATTATGTTATCTTTGGTATTGGGGCAATACAGAGTATTTCGAAGTCGCTATTTTAACATTGTTTATAAGTTTCAGTGCATACATTACTATTTGCGGCCATAAATGTCATTAGAGCGGTATAACCCGTCTAACTGCTATATGTTCTTTTAGACGGGTTTGCGAACATGACATTCACGTTGATGTTTTGTGTTGTGCTGAGCTTGTGGTTGGATTGTCGTGGTGGATAGCTTGCGGTACAATGGTAGTAGTACAGTTGGGTTTCATTTGTACATTTTATATTGCGGGACGAGCGTCCGACATGTGGACTGCTGTCTCTGCCAGTTTGTATATTATTTGTTTGGGGCACGACCGGGTTGAGGTCGATATCACCCTTGTACATATATTTTCTTTTCTGTACTAGGACTACCCCGCGGTGGAGTGCTCGAATAACCGGGTTCTAGAGGGCAATGGGCCCGCATCTCATGGCGTTGAGACGGGGGGGGCCTTACTCTAAAATTGGCGGGCTATTCGTCGTACTCGTAGGGGGTACAGGATGTCACGACCCGAAAGTACGGAACATGACCGGCACTTAGGCTACGAACGTCTAAAGGCGTACGTGCTCTGAGTAAGCCGAGCCCAGAAATCCAAACCAAGAAAAGTAGTAGAGAGTAGGAAGAACTATATCAAATCAACCTGTATGCAACAAAATATACAACGCCTAAAGACGAGGATCACAACAGAAAAGGAAACTCAACCAGCCTGAAACCCAAAGAAATATAATGCGCGACTCTAAGGTCGAAGAATAAACATCACTGGTCTTTATCTCAAATAAGTACATGTTTGGTTGATGGAAAATTCTAGATACAGCTGAAATATAATATACAATGTATAATGATGGGTATGATACAAATAAACCCACCTACTAGCAAGTCGCCCGAAGGAACAATGCCCGCAAGGCCGTAATGAAATTTGTACGGCAATACCTGCAAGAAACTGGGGCACAACGGGGGTGAGTTGCCAACTCGTGAGTAGAAAAAGATCTACGAACAGAAAATCGCATGTATGACGTAATCCTAGGTCATACGATCAGAATATAAAATCCTCAAATATATAACCAGCAATCTCTAACCATGGCTAGTGTAAAAATCTAACCCAAGTGTAAACTCATGTGTCCATGTCAGTGCCTCAGGTAGCAATGAATCATATAAATAATGTATGAATGCATGAAACAAAATGCATGTACTGAAGAAAACTGCTTTCATAAATTTATGAGATTTCTGTATTTTAAAATGAGGTATCATAATGAAATCAGCATAAAACAGTGCCTAGCATCGGCACAAAACACAAATCTCAATATCTCGATATCTCTGTATCACAGTCTCTGTACCTCAATATCTCAAATCTCAATGTCTCAATCATAATATCCAGAGCGCCGTCAGTCCAGATCGGCCCCTACCATCCATCTCATGACTACGACGGTATCCTCCGGATATCCGACGTGTTGGGTAATATCACTGGTCGGTAGTGCTCCCCTGTCAGGCTCAACGCCATCTCCTGCGATCTTTTTGCCCCGAGGTACCGCACCGGGCCCACCATGTACCCGAAACGGTTCATCCGCCTCCTCGAATCGGGTCTCGAAATCCATCAGCAAAACTCATGGTGGACGACTCATACATCATGGGAAAACCGCATTTTTATTAAAAAGAGAAAGCCGTTTATATGTATGTTTTGCGGTTTTTCTCCAAATCCAGAAAATCTCATGGAAACCCGAATCCAAATCATCAATAGCATGTGAAATCATGAATATAAGCATGAGAATCCATGAATGCAGCATATAATGAATAACAGTATGCATGAAGTGACAAGTAATAACTACAATGTCAGGCTGGTATATATGGCAACACTAATATCATGTCACTGCTAGCTATCAAGCTAAATCAAGCAATAATATTCTCTAAGTGTGCGTGACATGTCAATTACCAATGAAGATGTGTGTGCGCCGGCAAATAAGTGTACGTAGTACATACGCATCATCGGTAATGGTGCCGGTGTCCTAACAGCATGATATCAATGGAATATAAATCACAACAGTATGCGATGCAGAGCAACAATAATAATATGCGGGAGCTGAAATACTTAACACTATGATCGCTAAACTGCATCTAATGTCACAAGAGTCATATAGCTACACCACTAAAAGGCTGAGCTAAAGCTAACAGTAGGTAAGGTAAACCGCCTAACCTCTGAGTCGATACATAAATATACATATAAATATATAGTCGGTGATTCCGCCTCGATAATATCGCATCCGATAGCATATCTCTATAATAGTTATTCCCAAATCAAGAGTGCGGATCAAACATCAAGTTATAGCTCGAACGTAAATCCGTCGTACGGCATCCTAAATCTGGGTACGGATCAATATTACATCCGTCATATCATTCATCTAGTATTCTCTTTATCAAATATCACCATCTGGGGTACAGACCTATGTCTAGTACAATCCTAATATCATCACTATAATCAAGGTCAGACTACTGATCGACAGTCTAGTATAAATCGGTATCATCATCACGTATCATCACAAAGAGTATACATCGCCGAATGCAGCCTATCATAATTATCTTGTCATGTCATATCATATCATATCTTATCTCGTATCATAATCGCATGTCGATCATTTATATATACCACTATTCCTATGGCATCATTATCCCGAAATCCGCTAAAGCATCACGACGTATCTCAAATATGAATTCTACCATATCCCCGATATCATAATCTCGGATCAAATCATCGACTCAACTCAATCCCAGGTATCATCCTCAAATCCGTATGTGAACACATAATCCCAAACCCATGTGAACACATATCTATATAGAATCTCATAACCACATATGAAATAAGGATGCATGCAAGTATGTATATGTGTGTGTGTGTATGTGTAGTGCACCCACTACCCTAGGGTTTCGTAATCTTTCACCAATCCAACATACCATTATCCATTTAAACATCAATAACTAATCCCAACAACATATAATAATTGCTAGTGTGTGTAAGCATCCGTACACGTCACTACGAACTGCGGGGGTGCTATACGCCATCCACCCGACTTCTTCCCGTAGATATAAATCTACTCACCTTGTTATGTGTGCCTGTGCCGATGTCGCCATTTGCATCTCCAACGCCTCGACGCCACGCGGAGTACCTACAAGGATATCACACGCTAAAACTCATAAAAACCATGTCGGAAGCCAAAATGGTGCACGCTACGCCATAGGTAAAAACCTGTGGCCTTGTGTGCAAACACAGCCAACCCCCACTGTCGTTGACGTCCAAACGCCACTCGACAGAACGAATCATCGAATACCAAAAATCCATACGGAAAACAGGTCGTAAATCATACGCCAACTCATGAAAATGAACCCAGATTTTACCCTAACTGGAAACAGTCAAAACTAGACATACCGGGGGTCAAGTTTACATGAAATAGAGCCGTACACGCATAACGAGGGGGTTTCACACTGGTCTGGCCGCAAATTGCGGACAGGGGGAATAAAACTGCGGCCGGGGTTTGGGTCCAGGGTGTGGGGCTTTGTGGGATGGTTACAGGGTGCCTGCACAGCTTACTGCCAAGTCAATTTTACTCTAGGAGGTCCCGGGTGAAAGCAGGTCTCCGAAAGGTCACAAAATCGACAAAACGCTAATTTACACCAAGTATAACAAATCTGGTATTCTAACTAGAAATCTGGGGTTTCTTGGTTAGACTGGCCTCACACACACCCAATAAGACTATACTAACATTCCAAACCATCTCTTGGCCAAATCTCACTCAAAATCCCTAAACTAGCACTAGATTATGGATATAACAGTAACTTTCAGTTTTAACTAACCATATCTTGACAAAAAGGAGTTGGATTGCAAGATTATACCTCAAGAGTGTCCTAGGATGTAGGAGAAGGGAAGGATGAAGGAAGGAGGAGGGGTGGTGTTCCCGCCAAAAAGTTCTGCGCAAAAGAGTCCAAGGTATCAAATGGCAGCGATACGCTTAAGAAAATGCGAACCAGTATCTTCCGGCCTGTATTTTGATAAACTCCCCAATGAGAAACTGTTAAATTATGATGGTATTGAAATCATCTCGAAAAAACCTTCGATTTGATATATTCTGGGCCTCATAATTCATCCGGGATCAAAAGTTATGAGCAAATGTCTATGCACATGTGATCTAAGGAAGAAGATGCGAACCAGTATTTTCCGAGCTGTATTTTGACAAACTCCGGAACGAAAAACAGCTAAATTCTAATGATATTGAAAGCATCTCGAAAAGTCCTTCGATTTAATAAATTATGGGCCTCATAATTCATCCGAGATCAAAAGTTATGAGCAAATGTGTTATACACGTGTAATCTAAAGTAATGTATTTTAGTCCCACATCGGGAAAAGGAGAGATGGCTTCTCTACCACTCCCATATAAATAAGAGGGGATACCTCTTAGAAAGGTAGAGTTAAATTCTCAAAGGATTCAATACTCAAAGGAGCTTAGTTCTCCAAAGAAGCTTAGTTCTCCAAGATAGGAGCATGCTCCTCCATAATGCGCATATGCGCAAGCGCCATGTGCGCTACGTGCAACGCACGTGTGCTCGCCATGCGGCACTACGTGCAACGCACGTGCGCACCACATGAGAACATTTAATAATATTAAAAGGAGCCTGTTCTCCATATATAGAAGCCCTGCTTCTCCTCATAATGCGCATGTGCGCTACGTGCAACGCACGTGTGCTCGCCACGCGCGCACCACGTGCAACGCACGTGCGCACCACATGAGAACATCTAATAATATTAAAAGGAGCATGTTCTCCATATATAGAAGCCCTGCTTCTCCTCATGATGCGCATGTGCGCTACGTGCAACGCACGTGTGCTCGCCACGCGCGCACCACGTGCAACGTACATGCGCACCATATGAGAACATTTAATAATATTAAAAGGAGCCTGTTCTCCATACATAGAAGCTCTGCTTCTCCTCATAATTCGCATGTGTGCCACGTGCAACGCACGTGTGCCCGCCACGCGCGCACCACGTGCAACGCACGTGCACACCACATGAGAATATTCAATTAAAAGGAGACTCGTTCTCCATAGGAGCTTGCTCCCCCCCATAATGCGCATATGCGCAAGATCCATGTGCGCTACGTGCAAATATGAGCGCCCAACACGTGCGGCGCACGTGCGCCCAACACGTGCGACGCACGTGCGCGAACGCAAAGAAGCCTTTTTCAGCAGCGAGAAGCTAAGCTCCAGCCTGTTCTTCCCCCTAATGAGTGAGACATGGTTCAAAGGGTACATCCCTTCACACCTTCGATATATGGCACAGTAATCTCTCAGTGTCGTCGGAGAGGTGGTGGGTCCTAACGACCAATGATCCTTCTTTCTAAAATAAAAAAAAAAGAAGAGAGAACATTGACAGAGAAACAGAGAAAGAATTCAGAGAACTCCTAAAAAGAAAGTTTGAGAAGAAATCAGAAAGAAAAGAAGGTAAACCTTTGAAAAGAAGAATTTCTTCTGAACAGATCATTGATCTGAGAACAAGATCAAGGACCTCTAAGGAAAAGGAAAATAAACAAATAAAAAACAGTGCCTTGCACTTCTTTTTATGAACCATTGGTTCTGAATCTAAAAGATTCTCAAGATAACAGTGCCTCGCACATTTTATCTGAAATTGATCCAAAAGAATAAGAACAGTGCCCAGCACTTGCCAGAAATGCACTATTGCGCAAGCCGTGCCACGTGTCAGCAGTGCAACAGCGCAGCGCACTGCGCTGTTGCGCTTGCGCTCACCAGAGCGTGACACGTGTCACCACCATATGAGTTTGCGCTCATTACTTGGCGCAAAGCGCCTGACAAGCCACGTGAGGCACTGTCAAAGTATTTAATGCTCTATATTATTAAAGAAAAGGGACAGAGCCTAATTAAAAGGCCTAACAGGCTTAATAAAAAAGTGCTATGCAGGGCAGAGCCCAAACAAAATAGATGCTCTGCATCATTTATAAAAGAGCAGAGCCCAACCAAAACAAGAATAATGCAGTGCATTACTAAAAAGGGGCAAAGCCCTAGCACAGGCCAGAGACAAAAGATGTTGAAACTGGACTTAGCCCAATCATGGCCGTAAGTCCTCAAACTAAATTGACTGAGCAAGATTGCTCTCTTAAATCAATTTACTACCGGTTCGAGGGTACATCTCCGAACTCCTCTGACACCTGTCGTTGTAATCCTTCAACGACGTCAGAGAGGTGACGGGTCCCGACGACTAAACATTCAAATGGATTGCGGGGTCCTTAAACTCGTGGACCGAAACGTCCTTAAACTAATATTGGACTGAAACGTCCTTAAACTAATATTGGACCGAAACGTCCTTAAACTAATGATGGACCGAAACGTCCTTAAACTAATATCGGACCGAAACGTCCTTAAACTAATATCGGACCGAAACGTCCTTAAACTAATGTTGGACCGAAACGTCCTTAAACTAATATTCGTCCCAAAATGGGAATGCTGGACTGCGGGATCCTTAAACTCGTGGACCGAAACATCCTTAAACTAATATTAGACCACCACGTCCCTAAACTGGAACACGGACCACCACGTCTCTAAACTGGAACATAGACCACCACGTCCCTAAACTGGAAAATAGACCACCACGTCCCTAAACTGGAACACGGACCACCACGTCCCTAAACTGGAATATAGACCACCACGTCCCTAAACTGGAATACAGACCATCACGTCCCTAAACTGGAATACGGACCATCATGTCCCTAAACTGGAACATGGACCACTACGTCCCTAAACTGGAACAATAGAGCCTCCAAATGCTCTTTTGCCGGATCTAAACGACCCCGTTTAAGTTGATCTTAGCCCCAAACACGGCTAACGCATCCTTAAAAATTCAAATGGATTATAAAACTCCCAATCAACTCTGGTTCGAGGGTACATCTCCGAGCTCCTCTGATACATGTCGTTGTAATCCTTCAACGACATCAGAGAGGTGACGAGTCCTGGCGGCCATATATTAAATGGATCACTACGTTAAGTTGATCTCAGTCCCAAACAGGACTGACGTATCCTTAACGAACGTTTAAGTTGATCTTAGCCGCAACACGGCTAATGCATCCTTAAACCAAAAACACCAAACCCAAATCTAAGAAAATACGGATTTGGACTAATCCACGTCCTACGGGCGACGGCATTACTCAGTCTCCGTATACAATCCACGGGCAACCACAAACAAAACAAACACCCACGACACAAAGTGAAATTCTGGAGAAGGAGAAAGTTGTTACCGCGATGCGGTAGCGTAATTAACTGCAGGGGCTTGCTCCTGCAGGGAAGAGCGTCCCCACAATAAATAATCCCTCACTCTGAGGGGGAATCTGACGAAGTCTGCTACATCGGCCGCATCCGTCTTAACCTCCGATACACGGAGCCATAAATCAACTTGGCATTTTCGGAGAGGTGGACGGATAAGACCAAATAGCATCTGCCCCGAATCCCAGCGTCAGGACATCGCGGTCCTGTGCGCCGCCATTCGGAGGGGAACAGATTCTGGCACGCCCGGTGGGACCTTTTCCTCTTTCCACTCCACACTTCGTGTGTCGTCTTCGCGAACCAATCGCGGTTTGTTAAATGGTTGCCTTCGGATTTCAAGTTACTAAGATTTGGTCTTTTGCCTGGCGCAGAAATCAAATATCAATGGCCTCTAACTGCACCAACTGCTCGAAGTGCCACTGCAACGGACGCTCCACCACCCCCGGAGGTGTAGCATATGGGCCCCAAGCGGCTTCCTTCCTCGCTCTGCCGGTAGACCAGGTGACCCAGGCCACCACCGGCCTGTTTTTCGGGACCATGATCCCACCTACAAGCTTCTCTATGCCAATACCTGCACCGGAAGTGAACAAGAAGTCGGTCTTCGACCGGCTCACTACCACGACGGCCCCTGTCAACGGGTCGCCCACCACCAAACCAACAGCCTCGGTTTTCGCCAGGCTGGATCAGAACTCTAAACTGGCTGTCCTAAGGAAGGTAATAACTGCTGCTCCAGAAGTCGTCAAGGCGGCTTCCCCTGTCAAAGAATCAGTCTTTTCAAGACTGACGATTCCTGCTCCTGCCCCTGCTCGAGGATCCGTCTTCGATAGGTTGAATATCACCCCTCAAAAGACAACCTCAGTCTTTAAGAGGTTAACACCAGCGGCGCCTCATTCAGACAGGGGGCAAAAAGAAGATGTCTCAATCTCCAAGCCAGTCCCAACGGCTCGTCATGCTCGACGTCGCCATTGGCAACGAGTGAGGAAGGCAGGGGGCAGCTCCTCCTCAGGACTAACTCCACCGGCTCCAGTAGTGGAAGTCAACGCTGCTGTTCCAACTGGGAACAACTTTGAACTGCTGAGGAGGGTACAGAAGAATTCTCCAACCGCTACACTGAAAAGATCTCCTCTGCCTGCGGAGAGAGTTCCAGAAACGAAGCAAGAACAGCCCCATCAACGGCTGTCCTAAAGAATTTATAAAGTTTGGAGGAAAGTTCAAGATTCCGTGATCTACCCGGATCACTCCCGTCAACGAAAGAAGACGAAGGTGCAAAATGGAAAAGACCATCCTATTGAACTGCAAGGGACAACGATCGCTAGGGTGCCCACTGCAACGGCCCCTTCAACTTCAACGGCCCACAAAAGAAGAAGGCCAGAGAAAAACCCCACACCAGCGACAAATATCAGAGGTGGTGAACCCAAACGCCCTAAGTCAGGGGGCATTATAGTTCATACCGTCTACGTGGCATCTGGTAAAGAAGATAGCCGCATATCTACGGGTCATCGACCGCTTACCCAATCAGTGACCAAGGCACAGGAGCAATAGCAAAAGCTCTAAGAAATGATGAACGCTATGGCCGCACTTACAGGGCCAAAAGTAAACCCCGAAACGTCCTCGGATGAACGCCAAGAGGAAGAAACCGACGCCGAATTCCTTCGTCGGATATTGGAAAAGAAGGACAAAGAGGCTGCTGAACAAGCAGCCAACATACAACGTATGGGCCTCCTCTTCCAAGACATGATAGGGATGATGATACAACAAGATCCTCCAGCCGAAGAGCCCCCGATCGTCCTTCGAGACGATAGGGGAGAGACATCAAATCCTCCACGAGCTCTGTCGACGGCTAAAGAGGATACAATTTCCAAAGCTGATTTGGATGAGTACATCGCCCAACAAATACGGGTTCATCATGCGACCGAAGCAGCCGGTCAGGTCGTAAAAACAGGGCGACCATATCCAAGTTGGTATTATCAAATCAAGTACCCGCCAGGTTATATGATTCCCAAGTTCCATGTCTATAAAGGGACGGTCAATCCTCATCAACATGTTGCCCAGTTCAGGGCACTCTGCGGCAACACCGGCGGTGATGACAAGCTTTTGCTTCGCCAGTTTGTTGGAAGTTTATCAGATACGGCGTTCGAGTGGTACTCTGAACTCCCGAACGACTCCATCAAAACCTTCGCAGAGATGGAGCTGCTATTTACTCATCGTTTTGCAAGCGCCAGTGAACGTACCCCGATGACGGCACTAATTAACGCTAGGGTAAAGCCCGGCGAGACGTGGGTTCAGTACGCTATACGATGGCGGAACTTATGGTCAAAGTGTGAGCAGCGCATTGAAGAAGCTCCCGCGGTGGGTATGTTTGTAGGAACCCTTGATCCACAAGCGACCATCTCACAATTTATGATGTTTTTCAAGCCAACTACCTTCCAGGCCTTGATTGACAAACTAGCGCAAATGGATCAAATGGGCCATAAACCCCCTTTTCCGAGGCCGGACCCCCGAAATGACAAAGGGAAGGGAAAAGCGATCATCGTCGCTAACGCTCAACAACAACCGAGTGACCTGAAGCAGGTTGCTCGTCAAAATAATATGCGTCCGTACGTACCCCTTGAGGATAGGATGGGACGTCTTTATTCCTTTCCCCGCGATAAAACGAGGAGGTTATTCGAGCTGGCGTTGCGCAACAGACTCATAAATCTGCCGGATCCAAAACGTCCATTGCAACCAAGTGACGTCAACGAGCCCAACTACTATCCTTATCATCGAGTATTAGGCCATCCGATCGAAGACTGCTATGTTTTCAAGAATTGGCTTGAAAACCAGTACCGACAGGGCAAGTTCGCGTTATCTGACAAATGGAAGGTGAATCCTCCGCAACCCCACACCTCTAAGGGGACGAATACGCCGGGGGCAACATGCTCCGTCGTTGAAGAAGCTCCTTGGGAGGTTGTATTATCAGCCAAGACAAAAAGGATGCTAAATGATCTTCAGACATGTCCAGCGATCAAGTAGAAGAACCCGTTGGAACCACAGGTCATTAAGGGGATGTTGAAACCACGTACAACTCCAAAGACCGATGGTGGTGGCTCAAGCACTCGCAACCAGCCGTCAAAATCTTCGAAAAAGGAGAAGAAGAAATCTAAGAAGCCCGTGAAGACAGGCGACAAGCGCACGGATCTGCAAAAACAAATTGATGCGCTGGAAGAATACAACCAGAAGGCACGGACTCCCATTACGCTCCAAGAGTTCCTCAATCACGTCTTTCAAGAGGAAGATGAGGGAGAAAGTTCATCGGGTGAATCCGAGGAATATGTGGCGAGCTGTCATATGATTTCCCATTCGTTCATGGACGATGAGGAAACTCCTTGTACCAAAGCGCTGGGGGCAGATCTTGAACCAAAATTCCCGAAGCTATCAGATGAAATGATTGACGCGTTCCTTAACGAAGCTCGATTGAAAAGTAAAGCTGATCGAGAATGCGAGACAGCTATATTTGAAAGGGCCAAGCGCCAGCGACTTGATGAAAGAGCTGAGATGATCCCGCTGGAGCAAAACACCTCCGCTGCCGACAAAAGCCAGTTCAAGATAAGGAAAATGTTTGCTAAGGCCATATCAATGGGCATGAAGCTACCATCCTCCGAAGGAAAAATTACTGGTGAAGCGGAAATGCATCCCTCTTATTGCTTATATCATCGGAAGATTTCGCACCCCACTGAAGAGTGCAAAGCTTTCGATAGATGGTGGCAAGGATATGTTGCTCATCGACAACGCTTTAGGCGGGAAAAGCGTAAAACTCGTCGAGAGCAAAGAAATACGACCGAAGGGATTAAAAGAACTACCGGCAATTGTCGCATGGTTAACACTGGCGGGTCACAAGTGCCTACATTCGGGAGCGATTCTGATGAAGAGCTGGAACTTGCCCCTCTCTTTAAAGAATCCACTTCGGGAAAAGAAGAAAAGCCGAAGGTCTGCGAAAATATCCGGCTGCGGAATCGGACGCTGCCTGAAAAGAACCTCGGACCCTCAAACAGAAAAGATAAAGGGAAAGAAAAGGTCTCTGAAGATATCGTCTTAACGCCCTTTTGCTATGAAAGGAGCAGAGAGATTCGTTAATCAAGGCATTACAAGATCCGGAACAATTCCAAGCTTTCCTGGCCGAGGAAAAGATGAAGGATGAATTGGAAGAAGTGCACACGGCCGATGTCACCTTCGGCGATGAGGACCTTCTCCTTGGGACTTGCGAACGCAATCTCCCCCTCTATGTCTCAGGATACTGCCACGATATAAAGATAGTCAAGATCCTGATAGACAATGGATCCTATGTTAATCTCCTCAATGTCCGGGTGTTGAAAGAAATCTGCATAAGCGTCCAGCACCTTGCTCGTGACAAGATCACCATCTCCGGGTTCGACTCCCAGTCATCAAGAACTCTTGGGTCTGTGATATTGACGCTACGCTTCGGGCTACTCGTTACAGACGTTAAGTTCCACGTCATAGACGCTAAGACATGCTACAACGCTTTGCTCGGCCGACCATGGTTACACGAGTACAACATCATCCCTTCTACACAACATCAGTGTATGAAGTATTTTAAGGATGGTTTCGAGTATACCGTGACGGGAGAGCTGAACCCGTTCTCTGTGAACGAGGTCCGCAAATACGAAGATGCCAAATACTTCTTGCCGGATTTCGAAGACACGGAGAAGTGTCACAAGCCGGAGAACAAAGCTAACGCCGCCATCCCTGTCTTCGGCAGTGATACCGAGGAGGAAGAGGAGATAGTGTATTCGGGTCTGCCCCAACACAACAAGCCAGGACCGTCCACTCCTACGTTGATCTTTGGTAGCGGCTCGGAAGATGAGATCCGTGTTGTATTCTCTGCTCGACCTTCCATACAAACTTCCGCTGACGAAGAGCAAAGTCTACAAGTCGCCATGGTGCCGCTTAAACACCATAAAGAACTGGATGCACTTAATATTTACAATGTAGAAGAGCTGCAAACGTTTTATATCCCTCCCAGGCGAGAGAGCGAAAAAGCAATTCTGTTTTACTGCTCTGAAGAAACCAAGGTGGAAAAAGAAATCTGGCATGGTGCGGATCCTACGCTCGACAGGCTTCAGCCTATCCGTCTTCCCAGATATTATACAGAGGGTTTGAAAAAGCTGCTGAAACGCCAGGGGATATCCTTCAAGCAGACCGTTCGAAAAGCCAAGTTCTATGACAAAGTCTGGAACGATCCTGGGACTCAACGCAAGTTGCCTAACGGGAGAATGGAAGCAATCGGGCTTGGATATGTTCAGTCCAAGAAACAGGAGCTACTCCACAACTGCTACGTCATACATGACTTTGGTGAAGAAGGAGATGCTCAATAGGAGAATGCTAACCCTGAGCCAGAAAAGGTCCCTAATGCAAAAGTGCCCAGTCCGTCGTTCGAGGAACAAATGGACAAGCTTATAAGGGAAGCGGGTCAAAAAGTCCGAGGCGATCATAACCGCGAAATGGTCATCTATGAGAAAGCCAAGAGGCAACGCCTTCTCCAATAGGCCGAGAAAGATGAAAAGGTCGCTTGTCACAACCCGAAATTGGCACGTGACGGCCCTAATACTACGCAACGCCTCTAGACGTAACGCAGTAAAAGAAAGCCAAAACCCAGAAATCTAAACCATAAAAATACGGAAAAGATAATAAAAGTTTTTGAAACATTTGAAATCACAACCCAAATTCTTTAAAAGTCCAACTTTATTTCCTTTAAAATTTTGGCAGCACCTCCTTTATAAAAGCTAGCCCCAAAAATGGGTACAACATAAATATAAAGTAAAGCATCCCAAACGGGAGCAAATCCATGCCCAAAGGCGGAAAACAACCACCACAACAAATATACGACGCCGTAGCGAAGAAATAGAAGACGATAGAAAGGAAACTGTATAAAAGACAACAAATCCAACATAATATACAACATCGTCCTCACCAAGTCTCTAAGTCAATATGAAAATAGTAGATGGAGAGTACATGGATACAACGAATATACAATACAACGAATAACCACAAAACCCACCTAAGCAAACTGCACACTGTGAGCTGATGCGGTATCCGTAGCAAAAGATGATAGATGAATAGCCAGCCTCGACTAGTCTGGGGAACACTCTGTAACACCTGTGGCACAACGGGGGTGAGTTGCCAACTCGTGAATAGTAAATAACATATGCAGGTAATCGCAAGAATGTACGTACAGCATGAATCTAATATATGACAATTGCAGTAATAACAGGTCATGAGTACGAAATAATGGAAAGTACACTAACAAGTACCACCAATATATAAAGCAATAATGATATGACAACAGTATGCAATAATCATGCACCGGGGATATGAGAAAGTAAAGGTGCAACACTCATGAAAGGTACACTCATAGGTACTCCTAATACATGGAACAGTGCACAAGTATATAAAGATGAGGTATGGAGTGAAATATGTCATTTCCACGGAATCCTGACATCGTGGTAGGATCATAATCCAGCAAGACAAGTCAAAATCCCAATTCCTCAAATCAGCCCCCAAATTGGCTCTCATATCATCTAAGTGTCACATCGCCTCAACTGCACAATATCAAATATATCTCGCATATGTATCGAATGTACAACATCAAGTAGATCTCACCTATCTAGTATGTACAATATCAGGTATATCTCACATATATCAAATGTACAACATCAAGTGGATCTCACATATCTCGTATGTACAATATCAGTATATCTCATATATCTCCAATCCCAATGAATCTGTTAAGTCCCAAATCAAATCTCCAGCAAAGTTCTAACATCCTAATATAATGTCATAAATAAATATGATGAGGGCAATACACATATATTAGCGTCCCATTCCACTAATATTGGTGTAAGGGTATATATAACAGCGACTCAATCCCCTGTTATATATACAAAAGAGTAATTGGAAATATCATGAAACCAATGTGCCAAGCATCGACACAGAAATGCTGATCCATCAGGTGCTGTCTCTATGACTGGCCCCCTGATAGGTACGTATCATACGCTATCCCGAAAGCTCGAGTGCCTAGCTCTGACCCTCGCCTCTCGACGTATCCATACGTACATGACTCCCGTCGGTATCCACTCGATAGCCGATGAGTCAATGGTCCTGTCACCGGAAAGTATGGTTCCCCTAAGCCTCATCGCCTAGCACCGCGATGTCGACTCACACAGCGACAACGTTCTTGCTTCAGGGTAGCTCCGGGCCCCACCATGTACCCATACACGGATCCCTCCTTTCCTCGCGTAGGGTATATATATATCAGCACCGATAAATCTCATGGTGGCTGCTAAAATATCATATCAAGGAAACCGGGTTTTTCAATGTATGCATAATTTCATGAACTACCACGGTTCCCAAATCCAGAAAACATCATGAAAAATCCATATAACAATGCGATAATCCATGAATAAAGTATACGCAACATAAAAACTGTAATGAAAGCGTATAAAAGAAAAGCATAACATTCACTAGATATAAATGAACACATGAATGGTATAGCAGAAATATAGGTATCTACCTATATGATGATGTGATATACCTATCAGGTATAAGTAAAGTATAAAATGCAAGTACACCTGTAGCTATGTCCTTAGGTGTGTATGTACCTATCACTAATGGTACAATACCCTATAGGTAAACAGATAACTGTATGTCAATGTGATAAGAAATATGAATCAATGTCACAATGTCCCTAACCAAGAAATATAACATCTATAAGTGGTTATGTGTGTGACATGATAATTATTGACGGTGTGTGTAGCATACAAACAGTGCTAGTGCAACATAAATCGTCAATAATATGTGCAGTGTCCTACTACTACTAGTCCAGGCACACTACAATCTAACTAATAGGGTAAATGCGCAATTCTAAACATGACATAGAATATGCGACAATGTAAATATTTCTAGCCCAGACGTATAACCCCATGCGGACGATTCCCCTGTAGATGTTAATCTACTCACCAACGCTCCAAGCTAGGTGAAGCCTACCACCTGTTTTCCTCTTGTCGTAGCGTCCGAAGTCCCCGCTTGCGAACCTAAAATTTCATAAACACACCACATAAGAATATATTCTATAATGACGAAAAGACAACGAAACGCGACGAAAACGCCCGGAAAATTACATTGCGCGCTTAGCGCATCTATCGCGCACGATACCGGCCAAAATCCTAATTGGGGTCGCTAAACTACAAAACACCAATTCTGGACCCTGATCGTCCCGATCGCGCAACACAACACAAAAATTACGAGGAATACACTGGATATAACCTCGCAACTACCAAAAGAACCTTACGTCGGAAAAACCCCGAAATCTAGTAAGCAACCTATCACAATATATCGCACTAGATTCAAGATAACACAAATCTAACAATTACAAATACCTTAAAATAGCTTAACTAAGCTATCTAAACCAATCCTATATTTTTAAACTTGTTTAATTAAGTTTTAGCAAAAATCTAGTAAGCAAAAACCCTTAATTAGACAAAGTAGTAATTAGCAAAAATTAGCATTTTCTACTAGATTAAGCTTTTCCAAAACACAATTTAACACTTGAATTAAACACTAATCACTTAATCAAAATTTAACCCTAACATGAATTTCTTAAACCAAATATAATGAATTAATCATGAATTAAAAGCTAAATTAAGCACTTAAATAGTTAACTAAATTAGCCAGTTCAAGATTAAAGCAATTAATTATAGATTAAGGTAAGAAATTATACCTCCTCAAGAACACCAAAAAGAAATTAGATCCATCACTTTAGCCTCCAAAAATCAAGCTTTGATGAAGATTCATGAAGGATTAGTGAAGGAAAAATGGTTTAATATTTATATAGGAATTTTTGGATTTATTTTTGGAATTCCTTTTGTGTTTTTGAAAGAAAATGAGAGAGAAATGAGTTTGGAAATATTTAGGACAGAAATGGGGGAATGAGGGTCGGCCAAGGTGAGAGGGGAGGGGGGTTTTGTGTAATATTTTGTGAAGAAAAAGCAAGGAAAAAGAGTAATTAATGCTAATTAATGCATTTTGCCACCATTACACCCTTTTCTTTTAAATTTAAATCCAAATCATTAGTCACCAAAAAAAATCTAGATATTTAAAAAGAACCTTCTAAAATAATTCTAGTGACAAAATTAATTTATTCACAAAATAAAATTTTTCCCGATTTACGTGCACAAAATACCGCTTAAAATAATATTTTATTTGGGAAAAAAAACTATCTGAACCAAAACCTCCCAAATACCCCTAAAGTTCGCGCACAAGCTTTATTTTAGCGAAAATAGGTGCCGGTAAGGTTATACGGTCGTTTGATCGAAATCGGGTTAAAACGGGAAAAACCGACAATTTTGCCCTAAAACGGGAAAATTCGCAAAATGATTTCTGAAACGTTACAATCTCCCCCCCCTTATAAAAATTCGTCCCCGAATTTAAAATTTTCACTAAGCGTACCTTCAAAGAGAGGATTACTAAACTCTCATATCTCGTTCGCAGCCTCCCAAGTGATTACCTCACTATACGGCTACGTCCAAGAAAACCCTTCACAGATGGCAAGACCCTTGACCGAAGTTTCTCCACCCGCCTAGCCATTAACACAATTGGCTGCTGGTGAACGAAAGATCGCGTCCAAGCTAAATGGTCTGGTGCTGAATCATGTGAGAAAGGTCATGAAGGAAATTGCAAAGTATCGACACAAGGAATATGGGGTGAATACTCAATAATCTGGGCGGAAGTGCCAAATTAAAGGCAACAGAACTAACTCACTTTAAGGATCTCGAAAGGACATACAATTCTGGGTAAGCTTCCCAAAACTCAACACGTCCTTCATTGGAAAAATCCGTAGGAATACATGATCTCCCACTGCGAACTCGAGTCTGCGGCCAACATGGTCGGCATAAGACCTCTGTCTGCACTGGGCTACTCATCCTGACCTGAACCAACTGGATCATCTCCGAAGTCTCTAGACTAGCTGAGGTCCAAAAATCCTACAATGGCGAGTGACGATCCCAACTGCCGCAAACAATTAACACAAACGCACAACAAGACAAACACCTTGAAACGAAACCTGAAATTTCTCTTTACATTCCTGTCCACCCGTAACTATCTCACCAGTCACGTCAATATTGGCGGAACTTGAATGAACATAGAGAGTTGACTGATGTGCTTGCTCTAGGATTTCACGTCTCTACCCGATAACATCAGGTACACAAACGCATTCCTAACTTAGCACAACCTTGTCACAATCACAAACTTCGAATCAAAAGCAAGAACTGATGCAGTTGCTAACTGAATCTTCAACTGCCGAAAACTCTGTACACATGCCTCAGTCCAAAGAAAAGAACCTACTTTCAGGTCTGTACAGTCAACGGTGCAACAATACGCTAGTAATCCTGCACGAAACGGCGGTAAAAACCTGCTAAGCCCAAAATCAAAGGACCTCCGTCCTGCACACAAGTTCGGGCCTAAGCTGTACGGTCTCGATCTCCCTCGGAACCATACGAAACCGTCTCCCTTAACTACAAGACCTAGGAGTCAACACAAACAAGCCTGAAGGAACACTCCGATAATCTAGCAAACAGCTGGGGCTCTCCCAATGTCTGCAAAACAAATTCTCAAGTGCTGCTCCTGTTTCTCAAGACACAAAGTATAGACCAGAATGTCGTCAAAACACAACAGCAACTGGTCGAGGAACGGCCTGAAGAAATCTGGTGCATCATAACTACAAATGATGCTAGGGCATTGGCGAGTTCAACGACACCACCAAAACACAAACTGCCCAAAGCACGCACAAAAACAGTATTCGGAATGCCACCACTCCGAACCCGCAACAATGATGACCTGATCCCAAACAAACTTAGAAAAAGTCTCGCACTCTGGAGCTGATCGAAGAAATCGTCAAAGCGAGGTAAATGATACCTAACCACACCGTAAGCCGGTTCAATTGACGATCTATCAATCCACAACCACAATCTGTCGTCTTTCTCCTTGACGAACAGAAATAGGAGCTCCCAAAAGCGAAACACTCGGACACCCAAACCTCCCAACAAACAACTCTGTAGCAGATCCTTAAGCTCCCTGAATTTCGCTAGCTCTCCTGGAATATCGTCGGAAAACTCTCGCACGATAAGTACCCGGTCCAAAAATCCCACTGTGGCTCCGGTATCTCGAATGAACGCCAAGAATCCACGACATCTCCTCCAAAGCTGACTAGCGAAAAAGGCTGAATTCAAGCTGTGAGAGGCGGCACAACTATCCACCTGCACAATAAGAACTGACTCGCCGGGAAAACAATTCCTGACTGTTTCCACACGGTAGTCCACAGACGCCTAACACGTAGCTAACCAATCCATGCCCAGGAGAACGTCAAATCCAACATCTCTAGAAGGATCCAATGACGGCAAAATCTCCCCACCGATTGGCATACTACTGAAATACGTGTCGCGCAACAAAAGAATCGCTGACAAAAGTGAACACAACAAAACGGTTGATCTAACTAACACGATCCTCGTCCCAACCACGGCACAAAGTGCGAAAAACCAACAAGTACATCAAAGAACATGAACAAGGATACCTGAAAACTCTGCATTGGACGCCTGTGCGTCCGGATAAGTAGAAACAAACTCTCGTGTCTTCCTTCTACGCGGAACTGTCAAAACTCTTCCTCTGCCAGACTGACCACTCTGAGCGAACCTTCCACGCCCACGACCTCTTAGAACACGACTCTGACGCGGCGCTAAGGAACAACCCCTGATGAAGTGGTGAAGGCTCCCACATCGATAGCATCCAATATAACGCTGCTGGCCCTCCTGGGGATAAGAGCTGAACGTCTGTCCACGTCCTATGCCTCTGCTGCTCCCGCGATGGTCACGAAATCTATCTCGACGACTAGGCCTCTGTCCCTGGACTGGCACACTTGTACGGGTCCTCCACTGTCCTGGAACTCGTAAAGTCTCTGGAATATGTGTCTCGTCGACTGGGGCTACATCCTCTGGTGCTACGTAGGTGACAGACTGCTGCATGCTGATCCCAAGGAACAACTGAGTAACAGGGGTGTCAACCTCCTGTCGCTGCGCTCGAATGGCATCAACCAATGATCTCATCGTCTGGCGCAAGTCCTGCATCTCTGTCACAAGCCTAGCGAGCTGATCTGTCGAAGGCTGAACCATCTGCACCTGTGCAACAAAAGTGCCATCCTGGTCAGTGCTCGTCTCACCCGAGCCAACTCTGACCTCGGCCCTCGCTACACCACTCCGAGTCCCCATAGTCATCGGCGGCAAGGTTATAAATAGAGATAGGATTCGATAAGAACAAGGAAATCGAATCACAAGGATATGAATCATCAAGGAAGGAATTCCAAGCAATTTGTACTTAGGCACTTTAGGCGAAATACTGCATTGTGAGTATGCTGCAGACATACACACACTACGTTACTCCGCTTAGGTTACCTACTCCATCATACCAAGGTCATCCTACACTCCGAAAGGTAAAACCGCGCTTTGATACCAACTTTGTCACAACCCGAAATTGGCACGTGACGGCCCTAATACTACGCAACGCCTCCAGCCGTAACGCAGTAAAAGAAAGCCAAAACCCAGAAATCTAAACCATAAAAATACGGAAAAGATAATAAAAGTTTTTGAAACATTTGAAATCACAACCCAAATTCTTTAAAAGTCCAACTTTATTTCCTTTAAAATTTTGGCAGCACCTCCTTTGTAAAAGCTAGCCCCAAAAATGGGTACAACATAAATATAAAGTAAAGCATCCCAAACGGGAGCAAATCCACGCCCAAAGGCGGAAAACAACCACCACAACAAATATACGACGCCGTAGCGAAGAAATAGAAGACGATAGAAAGGAAACTGTATAAAAGACAACAAATCCAACATAATATACAACATCGTCCTCACCAAATCTCTAAGTCAATATGAAAATAGTAGATGGAGAGTACATGGATACAACGAATATACAATACAACGAATAACCACAAAACCCACCTAAGCAAACTGCACACTGTGAGCTGATGCGGTATCCGTAGCAAAAGATGATAGATGAATAGCCTGCCTCGACTACTCTGGGGAACACTCTGTAACACCTGTGGCACAACGGGGGTGAGTTGCCAACTCGTGAATAGTAAATAACATATGCAGGTAATCGCAAGAATGTACGTACAGCATGAATCTAATATATGACAATTGCAGTAATAACAGGTCATGAGTACGAAATAATGGAAAGTACACTAACAAGTACCACCAATATATAAAGCAATAATGATATGACAACAGTATGCAATAATCATGCACCGGGGATATGAGAAAGTAAAGGTGCAACACTCATGAAAGGTACACTCATAGGTACTCCTAATACATGGAACAGTGCATAAGTATATAAAGATGAGGTATGGAGTGAAATATGTCATTTCCACGGAATCCTGACATCGTGGTAGGATCATAATCCAGCAAGACAAGTCAAAATCCCAATTCCTCAAATCAGCCCCCAAATTGGCTCTCATATCATCTAAGTGTCACATCGCCTCAACTGCACAATATCAAATATATCTCGCATATGTATCGAATGTACAACATCAAGTAGATCTCACCTATCTAGTATGTACAATATCAGGTATATCTCACATATATCAAATGTACAACATCAAGTGGATCTCACATATCTCGTATGTACAATATCAGTATATCTCACTTATCTCAAATGTACAACAGCAAGTGGATCTCACATATCTCGTATGTACAATATCAGTATATCTCACATATATCAAATGTACAACAGCAAGTGGATCTCACATATCTCGTATGTACAATATCAGTATATCTCACATATATCAAATGTACAACAGCAAGTGGATCTCACATATCTCGTATGTACAATATCAGTATATCTCACATATATCAAATGTACAACAGCAAGTGGATCTCACATATCTCGTATGTACAATATCAGTATCCAATCCCAATGAATCTCTTAAGTCCCAAATCAAATCTCCAGCAAAGTTCTAACATCCTAATATAATGTCATAAATAAATATGATGAGGGCAATACACATATATTAGCGTCCCATTCCACTAATATTGGTGTAAGGGTATATATAACAGCGACTCAATCCCCTGTTATATATACAAAAGAGTAATTGGAAATATCATGAAACCAATATGCCAAGCATCGACACAGAAATGCTGATCCATCAGGTGCTGTCTCCATGGCTGGCCCCCTGATAGGTACGTATCATACGCTATCCCGAAAGCTCAAGTGCCTAGCTCTGACCCTCGCCTCTCGACGTATCCATACGTACATGACTCCCGTCGGTATCCACTCGATAGCCGATGAGTCAATGGTCCTGTCACCGGAAAGTATGGTTCCCCTAAGCCTCATCGCCTAGCACCGCGATGTCGACTCACACAGCGACAACGTTCTTGCTTCAGGGTACCTCCGGGCCCCACCATGTACCCATACACGGATCCCTCCTTTCCTCGCGTAGGGTATATATATATCAGCACCGATAAATCTCATGGTGGCTGCTAAAATATCATATCAAGGAAACCGGGTTTTTCAATGTATGCATAATTTCATGAACTACCACGGTTCCCAAATCCAGAAAACATCATGAAAAATCCATATAACAATGCGATAATCCATGAATAAAGTATACGCAACATAAAAAATGTAATGAAAGCGTATAAAAGAAAATCATAGCATTCACCAGATATAAATGAACACATGAATGGTATAGCAGAAATATAGGTATCTACCTATATGATGCTGTGATATACCTATCAGGTATAAGTAAAGTATAAAATGCAAGTACACCTGTAGCTATGTCCTTAGGTGTGTATGTACCTATCACTAATGGTACAATACCCTATAGGTAAACAGATAACTGTATGTCAATGTGATAAGAAATATGAATCAATGTCAAAATGTCCCTAACCAAGAAATATAACATCTATAAGTGGTTATGTGTGTGACATGGTAATTATTGACGGTGTGTGTAGCATACAAACAGTGCTAGTGCAACATAAATCATCAATAATATGTGCAGTGTCCTACTACTACTAGTCCAGGCACACTACAATCTAACTAATAGGGTAAATGCGCAATTCTAAATATGACATAGAATATGCGACAATGTAAATATTTCTAGCCCAGACGCATAACGCCATGCGGGCAATTCCCCTGTAGATGTTAATCTAGTCACCAACGCTCCAAGCTAGGTGAAGCCTACCACCTGTTTTCCCCTTGTCGTAGCGTCCGAAGTCCCCGCTTGCGAACCTAAAATTTCATAAACACACCACATAAGAATATATTCTACAATGACGAAAAGACAACGAAACGCGACGAAAACGCCCGGAAAATTACATTGCGCGCTTAGCGCATCTATCGCGCACGATACCGGCCAAAACCCTAATTGGGGTCGCTAAACTACAAAACACCAATTCTGGACCCTGATCGTCCCGATCGCGCAACACAACACAAAAATTACGAGGAATACACTGGATATAACCTCGCAACTACCAAAAGAACCTTACGTCGGAAAAACCCCGAAATCTAGTATGCAACCTATCGCAATATATCGCACTAGATTCAAGATAACACAAATCTAACAATTAAAAATACCTTAAAATAGCTTAACTAAGCTATCTAAACCAATCCTATATTTTTAAACTTGTTTAATTAAGTTTTAGCAAAAATCTAGTAAGCAAAAACCCTTAATTAGACAAAGTAGTAATTAGCAAAAATTAGCATTTTCTACTAGATTAAGCTTTTCCAAAACACAATTTAACACTTGAATTAAACACTAATCACTTAATCAAAATTTAACCCTAACATGAATTTCTTAAACCAAATATAATGAATTAATCATGAATTAAAAGCTAAATTAAGCACTTAAATAGTTAACTAAATTAGCCAGTTCAAGATTAAAGCAATTAATTATAGATTAAGGTAAGAAATTATACCTCCTCAAGAACACCAAAAAGAAATTAGGTCCATCACTTTAGCCTCCAAAAATCAAGCTTTGATGAAGATCCATGAAGGATTAGTGAAGGAAAAATGGTTTAATATTTATATAGGAATTTTTGGATTTATTTTTGGAATTCCTTTTGTGTTTTTGAAAGAAAATGAGAGAGAAATGAGTTTGGAAATGTTTAGGACAGAAATGGAGGAATGAGGGTCGGCCAAGGTGAGAGGGGGGGGGGGGTTTGTGTAATATTTTGTGAAGAAAAAGTAAGGAAAAAGAGTAATTAATGCTAATTAATGCATTTTGCCACCATTACACCCTTTTCTTTTAAATTTAAATCCAAACCATTAGTCACCAAAAAAAATCTAGATATTTAAAAAGAACCTTCTAAAATAATTCTAGTGACAAAATTAATTTATTCACAAAATAAAAATTTTCCCGATTTACGTGCACAAAATACCGCTTAAAATAATATTTTATTTGGGAAAAAAACTATCTGAACCAAAACCTCCCAAATACCCCTAAAGTCCGCGCACAAGATTTATTTTAGCTAAAATAGGTGCCGGTAAGCTTATACGGTCGTTTGATCGAAATCGGGTTAAAACGGGAAAAACCGACAATTTTGCCCTAAAACGGGAAAATTCGCAAAACGATTTCTGAAACGTTACATCGCTCCATGTCAACCTGTTATAAAGAAGGCTCGACGCAAAAGCAGAAATAAGTCAAAAGGCCGAAAAGGCGCTCAACAGCAACAAAGCGGGGCTAAGAAGCCACGCAAACGGGAGTCGAACGTTATTGACCTATCCCTTATGAAGAAAATAGGTCGAGCATACTCGTTTCAGCGAGATAAGACGAAAAAGATATTTGATCTTGCTCGAAAACATCAGATGCTTACACTACCGGAGTCCAAACACCCCGAACAAGCAGGCGAAGTCTCACACCCAGACTATTGCTCTTACCATCGAGTAATAGGGCATCCTCTTGAGGACTGCTTCACCTTCAAGAATTGGGTAGAAAATCAATATCATCTTGGCAAGTTCGCTCTGTCCGACAACTGGAGGGTAACACCGCCACAAAAGCACGAGCCCAAGGCCACGGAAGAAAAACCAGTTCTACATTGGGATTGGAAGCTAATTCGCACCTGTCACATGATTACAATATTAAAAGAAGAACCCGAGGACATAGATGAGCTCCCTTGGTGCTTCGAAAACAGTAGCGACGAGATAATCTCAGAATTCCCACCAGCGCCAAAAGAGCTGGAAGATGGAATCCATACCACTGCAGATAACCTCAAGAAAATTGAGTTGGGGACGACAAACGATCCACGACCGACATTCATCAGCGAGCTGCTATCTGAAGAAAGGGTGGCTGCGTTAAAGGACGTGCTTCTACAGCATAGAGATTGCTTCGCGTGGAACTATTCCGAAATGCCGGGACTAGATCCAGAAATTGCTATGCACGTATTGGCGATATCCCCGGACATCAAGCCAGTCAAACAGGCGCCGAGGAGAATGCGGCTCGAGCTTGAGATGAGCATCAATGCTGAGGTCAAAAAGTTAATCGACTCTGGCTTCATCCAGGAAGTTCAATACCCTGAATGGATCGCCAACATCGTCCCGGTGATGAAGAAAAATGGGACAGTGCGCATATGCGTGGACTTCCGGGATCTCAATAAAGCCTGCCCGAAAGACGATTTCCCAGTGCCAGTCACCGAACTGATGATAGACAACACGTCCACTCATGAGGTTTTCTCCTTCATGGATGGCTCATCAGGGTATAATCAGATAAAGATGCATCCCGAAGACCAGAAGCACACCGCCTTCCGGACTCCTTTGGGTATATTCTGCTACAAGGTGATGCCCTTTGGTCTAAAGAACGTCGGTGCCACCTACCAAAGGGCCATGACGAAGATCGATGACCTTATACACGAAATCGTCGAATGCTATATCGACGATCTCGTGGTTAAAAGCAAATCATACGAGGAACATCTCGAGCATTTGAAGACTGCATTTCAACGCCTTCGACAATATAACTTGAAAATGAACCCGCTCAAGTGTGCATTCGGAGTTTCCTCAGGCAAATTCCTGGGATTCATCGTTCGACACCGAGGTATTGAAATAGATCCGTCAAAGATCAAATTGATCATGGAAATGCCTCCGCCGAGAACTCTCAAACAGTTGTGATCTCTCCAAGGGAAGCTCGCATACATACGGCGATTTATAGCCAATCTTTCAGGCAAGTGCCGTCCCTACAGCCACCTGATGAAGAAGGGGACCCCGTTCGTCTGGGACAAAAAATGACAAAGCGCGCTAGACGAGATCAAACAGTACCTGCAGAACCCGCCGGTGTTGGCTGCTCCGGTCAAGGGAAAGCCCCTCATTCTTTATACAACCGCCCTCGAAGGTTCCTGATCAGTCGAAAATACTGCATATTTTAACCGGCAATTTCCTTGACATCTGCATACATATAGGAGAGTACGGTATTCATAATTCACATATTAGCTAATTGGTCGCAAAATAGCAAATTACATGTATTCGACCTTTAAACCGGAAATTCTAGGGAAATTAACCGCATTGCATTACATAGCATATTTTCTATATCTTGCAACCCCTATTTTGAAGTCTATGCAGGAAACGAGATACTTGCTCGACCATTACATCGCTCGACCATTACAATTGCTCGTAAACTCATTGAAAGCAAATCTGGTATCAACACAGAAGGTCAATTGCAATTCTGAACATCAAAGAATAACCTAAACAGCAGTACCAGACCACAGAAGAAAGCACAGATCCCGAGGCCACCAAGGCGCGGCGGAAGCGCGGCAAAACCCCTCCTCAAGCGGCGGATCCGCGGCTGAACATGGGACTGAGCTCCTCAAACTTCACCACAACTCCTGTGTTAGTACCTGCAGCTCAAAAATGCATACAAAAGTCCAGAAGAGTCCAGACACTTCCACCAGATCATCAAGCTCCTAAACTAGCCTAGAACTTCTAGAACTTTCCTAAACCCTTGCTTAAACCCTAAGCTAAACCCCAACAAACTTGTCAACAAACTTTGGGAGGGAAAGTCTAATTCAAACCTAAACCTAGTTCTATAAATAGGACCCTAGGCTCTCTCATTTCTCATCTTAGAAAATCTTGATTCAATCTTGGAGAGTGATAGATTCAACCCATTTTTAGTTTAGCCATTCTCTCTTTCTCCATCTTCTTCTTCCTCTTCCTCAAGATTAGTGAGAAATCTTGTAGGAAACCCTAACCCTAAATCCATCCACAATTCAAGATCTTGAGTGCAAGCCAAGCAAGATTCCTTCAACCCTTTTATGAGCCGAGCCGATCTTCCATCGGGCAAGAGATCAAAAGTAGATCCACGATCCACGGAGTCGAGCGAAGCCGAGTCAACGATCGATTTTTCTTTCTTCTTGTAGATCTTGAAAGAATGTATTGACAATTGTTGATTAAATAAAAGGTGATATTTTCTTCTATCTTGTTTCTTTTAAATTCCGCATCATGTTATCTTTACTGTTCTTGAATATTGTCTATGTGGTGATGCGTGAGTAAAAACTCCGCTCGGTAAGGAGTCAAAATGATCTTTAGTATGATGATGTAGCAAATTTGTAATCAATTCTTGAATCCCACGAGTGTGTAAACTCTAGCAAGTTCAAGAATCGACAACCCAATTTGATGCGATGCTTTCTTGATTAATATCGCTCAAGATTGGGGTGATCCGATTGTTTCTTGAAATTGTTAGAGGCTAGAATGTGAATGATATCAACAACAGCACAAGGGATAAGATGAAACCCTAGTTTCACGAGAAAACCCTAACTCTTGTTGATAATCATCGATCTAGTGTCAATCTTTCGAAGGACAAGAATATGAAATATTGTAGACTACAACACATCTAAAGATCCTATCGATTCCTACGAGCCTTTCTATCATTCTTGATTGTCGTTTGGAAAATACCATTGAAACCGATTCTTGTTGTTTATACTTCTTGATTCTTTAGAAAAGATTAGTGACACACGAATACAAATCAATCAATTGAATCGTGTTTTCTCTTATTGTCGATTAACTTTTCATTTCAAACCAATAAAAGTACAAACGAATCTCGAGATCCCTGAGGACGATCCGCACTCATTCATTAACTTCAACTGACACCGTTGTTTGATTGCGGTCAAATATTTTTGGTTGTGATTTCTTTACTATTTGATTCGATAAACACATCCACGAAAATCATCAAATCAAAATGGCGCCGTTGCCGGGGATCGCGCGTTAATTCGTTTACATTTTATAGTTTGAAGTGAAAGAATTATTACATTTCATTTCTTGAAATCAAAATTCGTACAAACTCTTATACGTGTGTTGTGAATTGATTGCAAGGTGATCTGGAGCAATCTGAGCTGTGGAAAAATTATTTGGGATATACCAGAGAGCTGAAAATAGAAAAAGGAAGCAGCTGAAGAAATTTCGTACACTGTTCCCAATACTTGACCGCGGAAGGGCGGCAGAAACAAGCATATTGCGGCGGAAGCGCCGCAGTGTAGGGAGTTCTCTGTACCATCTTTCTTCAGGTGATTTCTCTCTCTCTCCTCTCTCCCTTTTTAGCTCCAACTAATCCTTTCTGCAGGATTCTTTGCAAATAATAGCTGCGCCGCAAAAGCAAATTAAAATTGTGCGTGATTTTGCTTTTCTTGGTTGTTTTGCATATTAAATACAGAATTTAAGGGGCACGGCCAAATCCAAATTAGGTGGGGATTTCATTACCCTTCCTAGGCCCCGAAAACCACCAAACTTGCATCCGCATTTACCCCCATTAACTAAAAGAAATCTAGAGATGACTCTAAGGACTGTCGCGCTCAATTAGGACAAGAGAGGGCCGTGGGTAATTCATTGCTTATCCGCGTTTTTCTGTGGTGCCTAAGGCGAGTGTGTCTAAGGCTAGTGGTTATTAATTAGGTCCACTGTAGTGGTGGTTCCTTCCCACTTACCTGGCACTTATCCGGCCACAGGGGACAAAGAGGCAGTGAAGGATTGATCCCGCGACTTGTCTTTTGGCAGTTAGGAGCGGTCTAGAGCCGGACCTAGGTGACCATTAGATTCTAGGGTTTGTGTTGCTGCATTTGGTTGTCGCATCATATTTTTTTAAAATCCGTCCCTTTTCAAAAGCAAACACCGCATTCATTTTACCCCTAATTATAAGCCAACGCTGCCACTTGTGCTAACCCTTTTTAGTACAAGATAGGCTGGACACGGGATTCTAGTGCCCGTTTAGTCCGCGTACCTTTTATCGACTCTGAAGTCGATTCTCCATTTACCTTTTCTTTACCTACTACCACACCCACTCCGATGGATCCGAATCCATCCAACTTCTTTAACCCCAATCTGCCACCGTCCGTTGGTGCGCAGAATCCTCCACACATTTCTCTTCAGGAAAGATGTTATCCACTTAGAGGTCCTCTTTCGACCTGCTTATCCACACCACCAGCAAACGGGGATAACTTTGAAATAAAGCCCCAGTATATCAACCTTCTACCTAAGTATCACGGACTCGAGACCGAGGACGCTTACGTTTTCATTACCAAATTTGAAAACGTATGCGCTATGATGGGTACGTCTCAACTTTCTGTGGATGCGATGCGTCTACGACTTCTTCCTTTTACCTTGTGCGATATAGCCGAGAAGTGGCTATATAACACCACCGCACACTCCATCACTAATTGGGAAGAATTCGTCGCAGCATTCCTAAAGAAATTTTACCCAGTCCAACGAACGGCTCGAATTCGTAGTGAATTGAACCAATTTGCCCAGCTCCCTACCGAACCATTTTCAAAGTACTTTGAACGTTTCAAGGATTTAATGGTTCAATGTCCTCATCACGGCATCCCGAGATGGGAGTTGTGCCGAATCATCTATGAGGGCAGTAACCCTAGCACCAAACAAAGCCTTGAAAATATGTGTCAGGGTACATTTATGACTAAAGACGATGGGGAAGCCTGGCGATACTTAGAAGAGTTCGCTGAAAAATCACTAATTTGGGAGAGTGGAACCCAACCATTGAATAGGGGTGGCATACACCAAGTAGATGTGTCCATAGGTGTTCGAGCTGAAATGGCAGCAATGCAAAAGAAGCTCGACGCTATGGAACACAAATTTGCAGCAGCCTCCCTAAACCCGGTATCACTCCCCAAAACTGTTTGTGGGTGCTGTTCTGATCCGTCTCACTTGACGGAAGAATGTCCGTTTCAAGGTCGTGAGCATACCAATGCCACATTTCAAAGACCTCGAAACGATTCTTTTTCTTCCACATATAATCAGGGTTGGAGGAATCACCCCAATGTTTCTTGGAACCAATCACAATCACAAAACACGGTTCCAAACCAAAACAATTTCCAAAGGGTCCCTCCACCACAACAGCAGCCACAACTTCAACTCACTCAGCACCCCTTTCAAGCACATAATTTTCAAAATCAGGTCAACACACCTGCACTGTCTAGTCCTTTACAGTTGACCGGAACTGATGAATCCTCTTCTTTTGCACAATACATGAATTTGATCTTATCAAATATCATGCAAGTTTCGGCTGAAGTGAAATCTTCCGTCGATGACATGAAGAAAAACTCTGCGTCCCAAAACGAGAGTATTAAATCGATGGAAGAAGAAATTGCACGATTAAAAGCCGAACTGAGTGCAAGAGAGAAAGGGAAACTTCCAGCTCAATCCTTACCAAATCCTGGTTATTCACATCATGTGAATGCAATCACCACATTGAGATCTGGAAGAGTGCTTGACAATCATGTTGGGGAAGAAGTTGATGATACCGAAAATCATATCAACACCCCGGCTGAGACCTTTCCACACACACACACTTCTGACCCCAGTTCTTCTACCCCACCATCTTCTTCCGAGCCTATTCTCCATTTCCCAAAAGGCTCTCCATTACAGCCCACCTCTTTTACCCCTCCTCGGACGATTCCCACTTCTATTCAGGGATCGGTTCCACACACACTTCCTTCTCCCATGGACCCAGCGCTAATTGCTAAAGCACCTTACCCGAATCGGTTAAGGGCTAACACACTAAGTCCACAGATGGAGAAGATCACTGAGATGTTTAAACAGGTTAACATCAATATCCCTCTTCTAGATGCTATCCAACAAGTACCTGCATACGCAAAAGTTCTTAAAGATTTTTGCACTAGAAAGAGGAAGAAACAAATGCCCAAGAAGATATTCATGGCAAAAACAGTAGAAACGGCTTTCCCCCAGCAATTACCGAGGAAACGTAAGGATCCTGGATATCCTACTATTTCCATCTCTATTGGGGAGAAACACATTAACCGTGCTCTACTAGATCTTGGGGCAAGTGTTAACCTGCTTCCTTTCTCAGTTTATGAGCAGTTAGGAATCGGAGAGTTGAAACCATCTCCATGCACTTTACAGATGGCTGACCGATCAATCACCAGACCTAGGGGTGAACTAGAGGATGTGTTAATAAAAATCGGGGAATTTATTTTCCCTGTAGACTTTATTGTAATTGATACACAGCCTGTAGCGAACTCACGGAATCAAATTCCGGTGATTTTAGGTCGCCCCTTTTTGGCCACTTCCAATGCTATCATCAATTGTCGTAACGGTTCTATGACCTTATCCTTCGGGAATAGGACAATTGAGATGAACATTTACAAGTTAGGAAGTGTACCCTCTGAACCTACTGCTCAGATATGTTCTGTCGACTTAATGGATGTCGACAGCAGCGAAGTTGACGATCCTCCTGATACCGATCTTGACTCTTTTCATACGTTGTTGTTTGACCCAATTATGTATCATACACATACGGAATCTTCCACCAAGATGTCCGGGTCAACAAATAACACTGATTATGAACTGCTTTTAGAGTCTGAAGATCACCCCGCACATTGTGATGACATTATTCTTCGGGGTATAGATGAAACTTTTGAGGAGATCTTCGCTGATGAACTCGCATTTTTAAATAACACGGGTGTTGAGACGAATCATGTCCAAATCAATGGAATTGAACCTCCACCCCTTCTTCTGAAATGTAAAAAGAATGCGAGTTATCCATCACATTCACTGCATCGTCTCTCCAAAATGAGACGCACACACATTCTATTCCATCACTTACCTTTTCCCCACTTCTTTTTCCACCAACCCGAGCACTGCATTGATAAAATTTTCGAATGGTTGGTGTTAACTTTCGGTCTTTGTAAAGCTTGGCATCGACCACTGATTTTTGACCCCCACTTGTGATTTTAAAAGATTAACATTGCATAACTCAAGTTTGGGGGGTATGTTTTTCTGGCTCTTAAAAAGAAATTTTTACAAAATTTTGAGCCAAAAATAAGTTTGGGGGAGGTTCTTCACTTATATATTTTGCCCCCACTAATAATTCTCCCCAGATTTACAGATTTTTGTAGGTATAACTGTCGGCAACAGTGAGGACACTGTTGAGAACAAGTTTGGGGGAGGTTTGTGCTTATTTTCGCATCATTTGCATATCATCTGCATAAGCACAAAAACATTTCTTTTAAAATCTATAAAAATTGAAAAATTTTCAAAACCCATAAAAATTTAAAAATTTTCAAATATAAAAATAATTTTAATATTTACACTTTTTGTATATAAATAAGATAATGAAAGTTTAGACAGTGAACAATTACATCCATGAGATTGGAAAAATTTTAGAAAACCAAGAAAATTAGAAGTTTTCTTATACGAACTAGTAATAAGTAGTTATGAGCCGTTGTCCCAAGGGTTAGTAAGATGAAGGACGTCACTAATCTGAGGATAAAAATAAGTCTGAAAAATAGTTTCTATTCTGGAAGCCAAACATTTTGAACGTTGCTACCCTGCTATTCGCACTTACACACGTCTTGAAGCCTGGGATAGTAGAGGATACCTTGAAATGCTCTTGTCTTAAAGCCAAAAGTATGAAAAAGAAAAGTGTGTTTTAAAGTGGTGAAAAAAATGGATACTGGTTTTGTTATCACCAAGGGCAAGAAAAATATATAGCAAAAGGGTGCTTCTTCACCTAGTGCCCCAAGGTCAACTGGTCTGGGAGTCACTGCTATGCCTAAGGTGGTGCAAGATTAGGAAAATACACCAAGTTAGCATGCACATTAGTAATCGGTCGGTTAGTACCTCAAGAAGTATTAACGGTCGCATGAAAGTGTGTAAGCAATCTCGTTTGCCAAGAAGTACTGAGGTTGATGGGCAAGAGTATGATAGCTTGAATTGAATTCTCCGGGTGTAGGGATGTCTTTACACACACGCAGGGTGATATGATCGATGTTTGGAATAAAGATAGGAATGAAGAATAAGACGATGTTTTATTGAGGGAGGACGTGATTTCTGACATCTTTTCATGACCATTAAGATAGGGCTCATGACAACCGAAAAGCTAGCTTAGTTGGAAACCCTAATTTTCAAGGCTTTTCTTTTACAATTCTTATCTTTAAATGTAATGTTCATGATCTTGCTTTTATTTTTGGATTTTGTGGGTGCAATCCGCTGAAAACCCTCAGGAGACAACACTCCTCCTACTAGGGACACCTAGAGGTTTAAAGGCTTGTTGCACGTGCTCAGTGCAATCGTGTTGCCTACGAAAGTGTGCTAGTTAGTTTTTTTCTCTTTCTTTGTTTTCTCCTTCTCTTTTTAATAAAACATTCTCTCGAGACGATCGAAATTAAGTTTGGGGGTATTTGATCAGTCGAAAATACTGCATATTTTAACCGGCAATTTCCTTGACATCTGCATACATATAGGAGAGTACGGTATTCATAATTCACATATTAGCTAATTGGTCGCAAAATAGCAAATTACATGTATTCGACCTTTAAACCGGAAATTCTAGGGAAATTAACCGCATTGCATTACATAGCATATTTTCTATATCTTGCAACCCCTATTTTGAAGTCTATGCAGGAAACGAGATACTTGCTCGACCATTACATCGCTCGACCATTACAATTGCTCGTAAACTCATTGAAAGCAAATCTGGTATCAACACAGAAGGTCAATTGCAATTCTGAACATCAAAGAATAACCTAAACAGCAGTACCAGACCACAGAAGAAAGCACAGATCCCGAGGCCACCAAGGCGCGGCGGAAGCGCGGCAAAACCCCTCCTCAAGCGGCGGATCCGCGGCTGAACATGGGACTGAGCTCCTCAAACTTCACCACAACTCCTGTGTTAGTACCTGCAGCTCAAAAATGCATACAAAAGTCCAGAAGAGTCCAGACACTTCCACCAGATCATCAAGCTCCTAAACTAGCTTAGAACTTCTAGAACTTTCCTAAACCCTTGCTTAAACCCTAAGCTAAACCCCAACAAACTTGTCAACAAACTTTGGGAGGGAAAGTCTAATTCAAACCTAAACCTAGTTCTATAAATAGGACCCTAGGCTCTCTCATTTCTCATCTTAGAAAATCTTGATTCAATCTTGGAGAGTGATAGATTCAACCCATTTTTAGTTTAGCCATTCTCTCTTTCTCCATCTTCTTCTTCCTCTTCCTCAAGATTAGTGAGAAATCTTGTAGGAAACCCTAACCCTAAATCCATCCACAATTCAAGATCTTGAGTGCAAGCCAAGCAAGATTCCTTCAACCCTTTTATGAGCCGAGCCGATCTTCCATCGGGCAAGAGATCAAAAGTAGATCCACGATCCACGGAGTCGAGCGAAGCCGAGTCAACGATCGATTTTTCTTTCTTCTTGTAGATCTTGAAAGAATGTATTGACAATTGTTGATTAAATAAAAGGTGATATTTTCTTCTATCTTGTTTCTTTTAAATTCCGCATCATGTTATCTTTACTGTTCTTGAATATTGTCTATGTGGTGATGCGTGAGTAAAAACTCCGCTCGGTAAGGAGTCAAAATGATCTTTAGTATGATGATGTAGCAAATTTGTAATCAATTCTTGAATCCCACGAGTGTGTAAACTCTAGCAAGTTCAAGAATCGACAACCCAATTTGATGCGATGCTTTCTTGATTAATATCGCTCAAGATTGGGGTGATCCGATTGTTTCTTGAAATTGTTAGAGGCTAGAATGTGAATGATATCAACAACAGCACAAGGGATAAGATGAAACCCTAGTTTCACGAGAAAACCCTAACTCTTGTTGATAATCATCGATCTAGTGTCAATCTTTCGAAGGACAAGAATATGAAATATTGTAGACTACAACACATCTAAAGATCCTATCGATTCCTACGAGCCTTTCTATCATTCTTGATTGTCGTTTGGAAAATACCATTGAAACCGATTCTTGTTGTTTATACTTCTTGATTCTTTAGAAAAGATTAGTGACACACGAATACAAATCAATCAATTGAATCGTGTTTTCTCTTATTGTCGATTAACTTTTCATTTCAAACCAATAAAAGTACAAACGAATCTCGAGATCCCTGAGGACGATCCGCACTCATTCATTAACTTCAACTGACACCGTTGTTTGATTGCGGTCAAATATTTTTGGTTGTGATTTCTTTACTATTTGATTCGATAAACACATCCACGAAAATCATCAAATCAGTTCCTTTGGCGCATTATGGGCACAAGAGAACGATCAAGGGAAAGAAAGAGCACTCTACTACTTAAGTCGAGTTCTGCTGGGGGCAGAAAGCAACTACTCCCCCATTGAGAAACACTGCCTGGCATTGATCTTTGCGATAACAAAGCTCAGGCACAATGCGTTGGCGCATGAAGTCCGTCTTATTTCAAAGGTGGACCCCCTTAAATACTTGATGTCAAAGGCCATACTGACGGGATGACTCGCTAAATGGGCCCTGCTCTTGATGGAGTTCTCGATAATATATCAACCTCTCAAGGCAGTGAAAGGCCAGGCCATCGCCGACTTTCTCGCTGAGCATCCGATTACCCGCCGATTCTCCTCTGAATTGCGATCTTCCAGACAAACATGCGTTTGATGCGATTGACGGTGATGATACCCGATGGGAGCTTTATTTCGACGGAGCATCTTCCGTGAAGAAGCGCAAACAAAGTACCCCTATAATCAAATCGGGGGTAGGCCTCATCTTCGTGACTCCACAAGGAGGGATAATGCGTTTCACTTTCTCCTTAACAGAGCCAAGGACAAACAATGAAGCCGAATACGAAGCTCTGATAGCGGGCCTCGAGATCGCCATTGACATGGGAATTGAAAACCTCCTCATATACGGGGATTCTCAACTGGTCGTTAGTCAAGTAAACGGCGACTACCAAACGTGCAAACCGGAATTGGTGAAATACGGTGAAAAGGTGCAACAACTATTGACCCAAATTCCCTCTTATACTTTGGAGAACATACCGCGCGCGGAAAACTGCAAAGCGAACGCATTGGCCAAACTTGCTAAAGAACTGGCTGACGAGAACCTCGATGACGTTAGAATCGTGGTACAAAGCCGTCGAGTGTTTGCCCCAGCAGAAATATCTCCGAAATCATCCGAAGAAAAAGGAGAGAACGAGCAGACAACCTTGCAAGTAAAAGATTGGGAAAATACCGAGGATTGGAGGGAAGTCTTCATAGATTACTTTAAATCCCACCGAATGCCTGAAGAAGCGTCCGCAAGACATCAGCTCATGAAACGAGCTCTGTCTTTCGCCTTCGTCAACGATACTCTGTACAAGAGGTCATTTGATTCTCTGTGGCTGAGATGCTTAGGACCTGACGAAGCGAAAAGGGTCGTCCAGGAAGTTCACGACGGACTCTGCGGTTCTCACCAAGCAGGCCCGAAGATGAAGTTGAAGATAAAACGGATGGGCTACTACTGGCCCACGATGATTCAGAACTGTCTCGAATATGCGAAGCAATGCCACTTATGCCAAATTCATGGGGACTTCATCCACTAGCATCCAAATCCACTACATCCAACGGTGGCTAGCTGGCCATTCGAAATGTGGGGGACTGACATAGTCGGCCCTATCGAACCAGCATCGTCTAGGGGACATCGTTTCATCCTGGCCACGACTGACTACTTCTCTAAATGGGCAGAAGCAGTATCGTTAAGAGAAGTGAAGACGGAAAATATCCTCCACTTCTTCAAGACGCACGTCATATATCGGTTTAGAACTCCGCGACGGATCATCTCCGATAACGGGCCAGCTTACAGAAGCCACAAGATCAGTCGCTTTGCGCAACAGCATAATATAGACTGGAGATATTCCTCGGTTTATAATCCACGAGCTAATGGTCTAGCTGAAGCCTTCAACAAGACCTTGACAAAGATCATAAAGAAAACGGTGTCCCGAAATAAGAAGGACTAGCACGAAAGACTGCAAGAAGCTCTTTGGGCATATCGAACTACGTTCAAGACGGCCACGAATACAACGCCGTACGCGTTGGTGTTCGGTACAGAAGCAGTACTCCCCCTCGAGATAGAGTTACCCTCTCTACGAGTGGCAGTCCACTACGAGCTAACGGACGAAGAAAATGCTCACCTTCGGCTTGAGGAGCTTGATGCCCTTGATGAAACCCGGCTCATAGCACAGCAAAATCTGGAAGCTTATAAAGAAAAGATGACGCGCTCATATGAAAGATTGACCCGACCGAGGACATTCCGCCAAGGCGAACTTGTGCTAGTGGTCAAAAGGCCTATGATCCCCAATCGCGCCAAGCGAGGAAAATTCGAGCCGAACTATGAAGGCCCGTACATCATAGATAAAGTTTACCACGGTGGGGCCTATCTACTCATGGACATGCACGGGGAAAGGCCTTTCAGGCCAATAAACAGTCGCTTCCTAAAGAAATACTACGCTTAATGAGTCACAGCCTAGGTCAATGATAGATGACGACGACTATGTCCGCTCGC